>OZ038383.1:17705658-18409569 GCA_964036045.1 Eutreptiella sp. 'Long Island Sound 2002'
CACATTTCAGCCGCAGGCACTCAGAGCACGGGGTAGTCGGACTTTTCAGTCACATAGCACCGGGGCCAGTTGCTGCCTACAGCAAACCCCAATCGGCGTACATTGACGGTAGGACACTTGCTGTGTCGTCCTTCTGCTCTGAGACTGTCATCAAAGTGGAACAGCACATCTGTAAGCACCGTCCTGTAGGTGCCACGGTCAGGCGCATGCCAATCCTGTGGCCCGCGTGCATCGACCTGCCCCCCCCTCTCCTTTGCCATACCACCGACCGCGTCGTCGACATTGTCCAAATTGCACGGTTGGGGCACCCGGTCCATATGTATGCGGATGCATCTGTTGTGTGTGCCGCTATGCGTTGCACCGTAGACACAGAGAAGACACGTTTCACTGGGAATATCCGGAAACTGCCCATGATGACACCCTTCACCGGTTGTTTGCGCCAGGGCACATAACCCTCTCCCCCCCGTCTTTTAGCGGCGTCCAGCCCCTTCTCAGCGCCGAATTGTACATGAGTCAGCCTCGTACTTCAAAAAGGTCCTTTTGTTTTTTGAAATCTGACCCCTTTACTTTCAACTGTCATTCTTCTGAAAGCGCCCCCCCCCCCCCCTGGCCCCCAGGGCAGTGACGTCGGGCACCATCAGCTGGCAACAGCGCTGGGGCATGACATTTGCAGTGATGGTTAGGTAGGGCTTTCCTTGGCATGGCCCCTTCCCGACCGCAAAGGAAATGCCGCTTGCAATACAAATGTGGGAAGGGGCATAACGGGGCTATCTCATGTCGCCCCCCCCCCCCCCCCCACGACGGGATGGTGTGTCCGCAGGGCCTGGTCCGGGGTCGTGCTTTGTATTCCAACAACCGCCATTTCAAACCCCATAACCCAAACCGACTGCGGGCTGTTGTGAGGGTCTGATTAAGGATCTGTGGGCCTATGCCTGAGGAATATGCGAGGGAGGCAAAGAGAATGGAACAGCGCATGCTGCGATCCCTCTTGCACGTGCTAAGGCACTACGGCACCAGGGGCGGCGTAGTGCACAAGTGCACATGGGGAAGCTTCTTGATACGCCCAGTGGGACGACAAGCAGCATTGTCCAGTCAGGGTCGACGTGCCCGGGGGGGGGGGGGGCAGACACGCCATGTGGACGGGGCCTCATGAAGACTGACTTTCTGTAACACGGCCCTTCACCAAGCGCCCCACTAGAGCGGTTTTGGGGGGGCCTGTACCCGTTTCTGGGGGAATGTTTGAAAGCTGCAAGCAGACCATTTCGCATGGGATACGCCCACCAACGACGTCCTCATTTGCACTACGAGCGCGGGCGTTGTGGGTGGCTGGCATCGTGCAGTGCGCGATTCCAGCCGCCAGCCAAGAGCCATCGCCCTTCGCCTGCGAGCTGCCCTGTGCCGTAAGCGTTGGCAGACAGAATGACAAACGCAAGACTCTGCCAACATGTCCAACAAGTTGTTCAACGACTTGCTGGGGCTGTTCAGTGAGGGGGGGCAGGGGGTGGCCGGTGGGTTTTATACAGGGACTATGATATCTCCGCCTCCGCCGGATCATCTCCCAAAATGCCCGCCCTTTCGTGCAAGTACCACCTCCACGACAAACCTCTGTCTCTGTTACCTGATTTCGTTTGGGTCCCCTTCAAGTCGTTGCGAAAGGACGTCCATTCGGGGTCGATGAAACAGCAGCGACAGTTGTACTCCTTCCCACTTGGATGGCAATGCCGTGGACGAGGCTGGACGAGGGGCAATTTGCTCGGTTGTTGAAGGTTGATCGGGTTGATTGTACATGCCTTGGGACCAAGGGTCTATCAGCAAGGCTCAGTCTTGTGAGCATCAATGGAACAATTGCTGAATATCTTTTGGCAACAGTGTGTTGCTTCCAGCACCGAACCCTGCTTCAATGCACTGACTTCTATTTGCGCTCTTGGTGCCCTCAACACGTGCTTGAGTGACCGGAATCACAGGACATGGCAGGATTTCCATGAAGGGCCTAAAACTCCAAATCTTGTGGCCATCCATCGTGACCGTGTTTTTGTTGATTTCTGAAGTTTGATTTCTGAAAGGCACAAATGCATAGCGTCACATGAATGAGAGGGCAATGGTTTTGCAGCAGAAAACATGCACGTGAAACAACCTACGGTATGTGCATAAGCAACAACGGCCAAAACCTGAGGCAAATGTGATTCTGGACTGTGGCGGTCCCGTGTGCCAACCCGCCGACTGTGGCACCCACAAAGTCTGTCTTCCCCACGGGGGGGGGGGGGCGTCTCCTCGGTTCGTGTACGGGTACGCGACTCCCCCCCCCCCTCCCTACCCTCCGGGCCCACTTAGTTACCAAGGGTCAATGGCTACAGGCCATACATAGGGTCACGCCGAAGGTGCCTGAAAATTTTGTTCCCTTTGCTGGGGACCCCCGAGAATGCAGGGGTTAGGTAGCATTTCCGCCCACTTGCAAGCCACCAAGAAGGCAAGGGTGAGGTAGCCAATTTTGATTTTGAGGTAGCCACTTTTGATCAGAGCTTTTGAGCGCCAGATATCGCAAGACGAGCTTCATCTACCTCCTCCTCCTTCTCCTCCTCCTCCTCCTCCTCCTCCTCCTCCTCCTCCTCCACAGAGGCGTCATCAGGTGCGGAGCGCACACGCCCTTTGGAGAGTGTAGGGCAGCGCAGGGAAGTGGAGTTGTCATGGACACGGCCCCGAAAGCAGCGGAATATAAATGTCTCTAATTCCGACTCATCGTCGGAGGGAGAGCTTTTTAAGTGAGCCGTGGGCGAAATGGAAAAAAAAGGGACGGAACGAGCTGTATTTGTGTATATGGCGAAGGAAAAAAAAAACCTACTACCGTAGAGCAGTACTTGTCTGTACGGCAAAGGAAAAAAATGTTATTACCATGGAGCAGTACTTGTGTGTGCGGCGAAGAAAAAAAGAACCTATTGCCATAGAGCAGTACTTGTGTGTACGGCGAAGGAAAAAAAAAACTAATTGGGTGCCTCGTAGGCCTGGGCAACCTGCCAGGCACCCAGCTGCTCTCCGGTGTGACGGGCCGTGTCAGAGAGAACAGCATATAAATACAGCCCTCCCTAGGCAGGGGCTGTGGGCGCCCACAACCACCATTGCACTGGTGAGGAGGTAGAGTGGAGGCCTCCGTTGTTGTAGAGTAACCCCTTGGGCCACCGCGTCTCTGCTAAACTGAACTAGACCTCTGCTAACCCCCCCCCCCCCTAGCCCCCCCCCCCCTAGCAACTAGCAGCGACTAGCAAGTCCCTTAGAGAAGCCCTCCTCAGCGGCTAGCCCCCCCCCCCCAAAAGCCCCCCCCCCTCCCCCTAGGGGCCTTCGGCCCACTTCTACGGGGGGGGGGGGGTTCGCGTCTAAAAGCGAGGAGACGGCCCACCCGTGGTCTTCCTAGTGATTCTCTTCAGCTCTTGATGGCCCACACTTTCGTCACACTGCCGCCACTACTGGTTTCGTAGGGTCTGTGCAACTTTCAATATGATTATTTGATGGTCAGATCGGCGTCACCGTGAAGAAAGAGAAAGGGATGTCGAGAGAGAACGAGTCGAAGGGTGGAGTTGGATGATTCGGTGTTGGGATCGACCACGTTCCGGGTTCTCCTGGCCAAGGCTGTGGTGCACAGCAGGAGCGGGGAGGGGGGGGGGGGGGGGGGGCATCATGAATGGGGATGAGTCCGCGGCTTTTTGGCATGCCGATTGGGGAGGACGCGGCATCCTTCAGGAGCTGCTCATGTCATATTGCATCAAACATTTTACGGGAGACTGCGAAGGCTGCCTTGCGGGCTCAGATGGTGTGCGTGGTTGCGTGCTGCAGACTCTCCCAGAGTCCCTTTACAATGCAGGTGCTGGCAATGGATGTTTCGTGCCAATGTGTGGGACGTTGTTCCATTTGGGCTGCGATTCATCATCACCTGAAGCTTTGTTTTTGTATATCAGTCGTGTGTTGCCTCAAAAGGGGGGGGATCTTCACACAGCGGGCAATACTTTCCCAGAAAAGATGCCGTAGACCACCAGCCCAAAACTGCCCAAACCCCAGCCAACCACCAGCCACAAAGTGCACCCAAACAAACGGAGACAAAAGGATTTATCAAATGCGGAGAATTGCGAAATCTTCAAATGACTCCAGTACAACATCAATCAGTATGTGTGCTGGTCATGGCATGAATTGCAAAACTGTAACTTGCAATGGTCACAAGCTTTAGAGCTGTGCAGACAGCAGAATTGGCACATGGCCTGAACTTCAGGGCCGGCTTGTTCCTTGGGAGGGGCAGCCACAGGTGCTGTAGACGGAATACAGTCAGGAACATGTGGCCAAGGTCCATATGGTTGGTACTTGGTCTTGCGATTGAACGTGGACTGATTGATGTGCAGTAGTATGATCCAACACACACCCAACATAGGGGCATTCACTTGCAAATAATGTGTATAAAAATAGGGCAATACATGGTAAAAAACTGTGCTACATGTTGGGGCACGGTATCCTGGTACGTAAAATGTTCGCATGGTGCGCGCACAGTGGCTGCCCACCCCCTCCCTCCCAACTGTCCAACCTGCAGCTGCTTCTGCTCCGCATCACTTCCCTGCTGTTGCATTGCCATTTTGCAGTTTGAATGCGGTAGGCATGCCTCTGTGGCAGGGTGAGCAGACGGGCCATCTTTAAATGGTTCTGTACCGCTGCCTACGGGCCTTGGGCCTGCTGCTCCTCTTGCTTGGGCCGCACAACGCTGACGCCGGGTGGTTGCGCAGTATCCAACGAGCTCTCTGGCATGGCCGTCGCGACCGGCCCGCGCCCCCAAGTCCCACCAACAACAGCCGCGAGATCGACGAGTACTGCTCCCTCCAGAGCCTCGTCACGTACCTCTCCACGAAGCTGGACTGGAACCGCTTCAAGGCCCTCAACGGCCCGTTGTCCTGCATCGCGGTGCTCACGATGTACGGCCACTTCATCTACGGTTTGGCGGAGTACGTCGCTGCCGCACACGGCGCGCCGCGCGTCACCCGGCGTCCCATGCCGCTGGCCACCCTCCGATGCGCGGACCCGCGCTGGAACCGCACATTCACCGGAGCGCCGCGGCGTCGGCGGTTGCCGGTGGTGCATTTCGTGCCGTTGGGGTACAACCTCCGGCTGCTGGAGGCCCTCCTCCACGAGCTGTACGAGGCCGTCGACTGGTTCGTGCTGTACGAGACGGACGCCACGCAGATCGGCGTCCCCAAGCCCCTGTTCTACGCCCTCGGCCGCGACCGCTGGGCGCGGTTCGCGGACAAGATCATTTACTTCGGCGAGGCCCTCGACAAAGGCCAGCGGCTGTCGGTCCTGTACCAGAACTGCGTCCATCAGGACTGGTCGCACGAGCGCCGCATGCGCACGCGGCCCGTGGAGCTGTTCAGGGACATCCTCGGCCGCCTCGCCCTGGGCCCCCCCGAGGACGTGCTGGTGCTCAGCAGCGACGCCGATGAGATCGCCACCGGCGAGGCCGTCTGGAGGCTGTCGCACTGCGAAGCGCGCGGGGGGCCCCTGCGGGACCGGGTCGTGTTCTTCGGCGCCCTCTTCTCGAAGGACGACCTGCGGCACCTCGTGCCCGTGCCGGACGGGGAGTGCGCGGCGGACTACCAGCGCCCGGCGGAGCTGGCGCCGATGGTGTGGGGCTCGGGGCCCGTGGGCATGAGCCTCGCGCGGGTCCTGAGGGAGGGCCGGGCCCCGCGGGTCGGCCCGGACACGGTCGGATGCAGAGGGCCCGGGGCGCGCACGTCGCCGGAGGTGCTGCACATGCCCGTGGGATCGGCCTTTCACATGTCCTCCGTGCGGGACCCGGTCATGCGGCTGTTCAAAGAGGCGGGCACAGTGGAGGGGGGCGTGGGGGGCTCGTACCGGGGGGCGGGGCCGCTGGAGGGGCTGGGGCTGGTGGTGCTGTACCGGGCGTACCGCAATGGCAGCCTCACCCCGGCGCTGCTGTGGTCGCTCGCCGGCCGGCACGCCCCCACCGTTTCGGTGTCGAGTTTGAGTGCCGAGGCGCAGGGTGTGTGGAACCGGTCCATCCCGTGGCTGTTGCGGGAGAACCCGGACTGGGGATGCTTTTACTTGCCTCAGGGCCCCCAGTGACCCGTGGGGGACTGACGTGTTGGGCCGCACACCCCCCCCCCCCCTCCCTCACTCTCAGACCCCAGACCCCCCAACTGACGTCGATGGGGAGGGGCACGTTGTGATGGCTCTGATGCGGATGAGCCGCGTCAGCGACTCGGGGGGTGTGAGGCTGTTGTCTTCACTCATTTTGAATCGCGAAGGGGTTTGCTAGCCCCCGTTTGTGGGGATGCAAACCGCTCGGAATCAGATGGGGACTTCAAAAATGACCCTCGAAAACTCAAAAGTCTTTGACCCCTCCCCCTGCCACTCCGGAACTGTTGGCCTCTGGAACGGAAATCAAATGCCCTCTTTCGGTGAGTGTTGGTGAGCATTTGTTCATCTTCCAGTCTTACAGTCTTACAGTCTTACAGTCTTACAGTCTTACAGTCTTACAGTCTTACAGTCTTACAGCCGGAACATCACCCGTCTCCGCTCGGGAGCTGGGGAAAATGTTTCTGTCCATTTTCCCTCTCATTTTCTTTCCTTTGATAAGTGTCGCTGGCGCTGAGCTTGTAGGCCGGGACGGGCGGAGGGGCGCCCCGCGACGGGAGTCCCTTGATCGCGTTGTACTGGACAAAGGGGAGGGAGGGAGGCAACAGGGGATGAAGAAAGGTGCGCAAGTGGTCCGTCTGGCAAGCGGAGATGCGCACTGCCCCGATGGTGCCGATGCATCGGTGCACAGCGTGCACCCTCACATCCTGCACCACATTCTGTGTAACATGCACTCTCACCATCGAGCCCCCCAACCCAAGCCGCTCACCCGAGCCAACCCTCCCTATGCAGCACCCTATGAGCCAGACATAGGGTCGTCCAGCTTGCGCCACTTTCGTCCAGTCTCACAATGGATCTGAGACTACCTCCAACACCGATACAGCCTCAAGCGGAACCAACATAAGCCGACATGAAGCGGTGCAAACCCTCCCGGATCTGCCTGGCGGAACTGGCATAGCCTCCCGCCTGCTGGGATTGACATCCCCTCCCGAAGTGGCCAGGCGGAGCCGGTGCAACCTCCCGAACTGATCTGGCAGAATCAGTACAACTTCCCGAAAGCCTGCGGGGGCTGACGTAATTTTCTCAAACCGACAGAACAGGAATCACCCTCAGATCGGGTAGCCGGAGCCAAACGCCAGGATAGTTTGCTTGACAGGCGTGCTTGACACACCAAGTGCGCATGGGATCCGCCCTTAAACTCTGCGGCACGCCCGCTTGGGTGGGCAAACCCCACACGTGGAATGCTTCTTGGCTTGATGTCCAACAGGTCCACGCATCAGACCATCACGTTCCCAACAAATGGAGCAACGTAGCGACGAAGCAACGGAGGGACGAAGCGAGGAAGGGAGGAAGGGAGAGGGAGGACAGGCAAGCAGACGAGACAGAGGCAGCAGGAAGCGGGCGGCAGGTGGGCAATGAGGACGCCTGTCCACTCCTTGTGATTGTGCTGGTGGTGACCCACGCGCCTGAGGAATGTGACTGCCATGGAGGAGTTGCCTGGAACGAGGAGTCGTCGCCCTACCCCTCTGCTTTACACCCCACAATTGGGGTATGCGGCGTCAGCAGCCATGTGCAGACTCAAAAACCGCCAATTGTGTCCCATTGTCGAGATGGGGCCAGAAGAGAGAACCTGAAAATGCGCGATGGGAACGTCGGACTTGCACTGGTGGGGGGGGGGGCGAGGGGGGGGCAGAAGATCCCCCCAAAACTGGGGAAGTGGGATGGGGTCTGGGAAAGGGCTCAATTGACAGAGACCATTACTTTCATGGGGGCCGAAGGCACCAGAAGAAACATCTTGTTGACGCTGGCCCGTGATGCATGCATGTCCATCACATGGTGCTGGCATGATGGAATGTAGGGTTCTCCCCAGGGTGTGTGCATACACGCCTGCCACCGACCCCTGTCACCCTTGTTACCCTTTGGGTTGGAGTTGGAATTTTGGAATAGACCTGACCCTACCCTAATGCTAAATAAGTGACCCCCCCCTCTTCCAACCCCCTGCTCCCTGTAACCCCCCCAACACCTTCAGCCGCCTCCCTCCTGCCAAATCTACCTTTCATTGAGAGCATAGAAATTCCCAGGCAGGTTTTGATATCTCCTGTCAATTGAGCCTTTTTTTGGGGAGGTGGCAATTACCTATGGGGCTCTGGGGAGTGTCAGAGCGCCGGGCGGGTGCCGGGCATCTTTTGGGGCCACTTTTTATACGGAGCCTGAATCCACGCTTTTTGCATGGCCCCTGCCTGGTTGGGGGATATGGACCGGCCCCTTTCCGGTTGGGAATATGCACTGGCCCCTTTCCGGTTGGGAATATGGACCGGCCCCTTTCCGGTTGGGAATATGGACCGGCCCCTTTCCGGTTGGGGATATGGACTGGCCGTGTAAAGGCCGGACTCATGTCATTGTGCCATTCAACGGAACGAAAAATGAAACTTTGAAGGCCCAGCAACAGTCGTACAGTGTAGGGCACACAAGCATTTGTTAGGGCAGTAGGAGCATTGGGGCTTGGTGAGGAACATCTGGCGTGGCGGCCCTAATGAGTGGCCCTAATGAGTCCGTGCGTGTTTTGTTGTATTTCACGCAATTGTGCATTCGGAGGCTGGTCCGTCACTCTCCTTATGGACCATGGGACAATGTCCCGCCACAGGTTTGGACTGATAAAAGCAACTCAGCCGTCATGAAAGATGAGGGAGAGGATGAGGCAGATGTGTGTGCTTTGTGCCGTTACAAGTGGTCCCCATCACAGCTTGTGGTGAGTGCCACGAGCATTATTGTGATGAATGTATTGATGCCCACACTTGTGGGGAACAACTTGTTCATTAGCCAATACATGAGTAATCCACATTGATGTTGAAATTCTCCATTTCGTCTTATGCAGCGTGCTTTGTAGGGAAGGTTTGCGGTCCACTCTGGTTGACTTGGGGGGCTCCTCGAGGGGAGGGTAAATCTGGGGTTAAAGTTAGGACATTAAATACACAAGTAGCGCGCCGGGCACGTGCTGGGCAACCCCCCCCCCCCCTCTATTGACCCCCCCCGCTTAAGTTGATATTCCGCCTACCCCTGGTACCCCACCACAGCTTTAGTGGTTCTCATAGGACGAAAAGACTCTGGGGTGGATTTTGGGATGGTGTATAGCTGGGAGTGGCCCTCACGACCGCTCATGACAATGGCCTGAGACTGACATGGTCCAATGCAGCCAGAAAAACAGCTAAATCAGGCCACCATCCCGAATCTGAAGCCTCGCTTTGAGAATCAAAGAGTCCAATTCGTAGACCAGCTGGCAGTGCAAACTCGTGGAAGACAACATGCCCCGTGCAACAACATGGTAGGCAACATGCATTTTTGTCAGTGTTTGTGGTGGGGGTAATCTGATGTCAACGAAGGGCTGCAACACTGAAGTTTGAACAATGAAGTTTGGGGTTGTTCACACTTAGAACACGCACCAGCTAGATCCAGCAGCCTCTCGGTGCCGCTCTGGAAATGCCGTGTGATACTTGGTGACCTGAAACCCCTGACCTTGTTACAATTCCCACATCAGAGGGCGTACAGAATGTGAAGCGTACTGGCGCCGGCATGGGATGGACGCCAAGGGGCAGAACTAGCACCCGTGAGCAGAGGGACCATGGTCCCTCTCACCTACCAAAATACGCTACCTGAATGACTGAATTAAAACACTGCATCCACACCCAAGAACATGTTCTCATTTGTTTTGTGCCCTTAGCTTTTCTGGAAGTCTTGGTATTGCCGAAGGTCTGACAGTTCATCACCACCTATCTTCCATTCCCAGGGGACGTTTGGGGATCACATGTCCATCCTTGGAGCCAGACCTGGGGGCTCTATTGGGACCTGATTCTAGGATTCTGGCAGGTTGCAGTGCAGCGCTCGATGCCCTCACGCAACAGTGTGGCTTGAAAAGCTAGTGAACCCCTTTGCAGTTGTTTGCTGCTTTTTGGCTTCTTTGAAATGACACTTTGGCAATCGAAAGGCGCAACAGACTGTGAGCATCCACCACCTTCCGGGCGGATATGTTGGGCAGAAGGGGCATGTGCATCCTTGCCCCATACGGAAGCATGTTTACACATGTTTGCATGTTTGGCATGGCACTATGTCAGAGGCTGAGTTCGTGGGGAATTGCGGTCCGCAATTTACCGCATTTTTACCGCGATTTTTCGTTTGTTGGATTTTTGAAGGCACAGTGAGACCGTTCTTTCTACAAGGCACTGGGGGCTTCTATGCATCCTGCTTGCATGTGGTTTGTGTGGCAGGACACTTTTCTGTTTTTTTTTTTTGCCCAAAATGTCATCAATTTCTGGGGACAGTAACTCTGGAAAGGGCAAAGTGCCTGTGAAGCGTGGCAAAGGACAAGGTGGCCAACAGGCACGCTATGCCATGCTGATGACACCTGCTGATCGAGTTAGACAATAGCCTGATGAGCTGTTTGTGCTGTGGAAAGCCGGTGTCACATCAAACAAAGAGTTTTGTGGACAGCCACATCAACAATCAGAGCCACCAGAAAAACAAGGGACTGTCCTTGTTTGATGTGATGGTTGTCTTCAGCACATGTCCACATCGTTCCTCATGTTGCTCATGCTTCTCTTGTTTCAAAATGCCCCTTTTTGGGTGCAAGAAATCTACAAGAAACATGAGAGAAAGCGGAAGCTTGAGCATATGAAGGAACCTCAGATGGCGGACAATTTTCCCCGTGAGACTACTTTGACACAGCTCACGTTGAAACATGTGGCCAACACTTGGAAAGCGCGCTACACTGTCGCCGACCATAACATTTTTATGCTTTTGGCTGTAGGAATTCCGCACAAGAAATTTGATCACCCTCTCTTTCGCAAGTGGTTCGCCAAATACACCACCGACATTGACGGGTGCATCCCGACCCTTTCCAGTAATTTTCCAAAGGTGAATGTGATTCGAGTGAACGATTCCATGTAGGATGCAGTGACACAGAATTTCAACGAGAAACCGTTGGTCGTCTTGTTTGATGAACACACATTTCCACGTGGGGTTGCTGGCCACCATTGTAAGAGAATGCCGTCCACGCAGTGCACACGCAGTGCAAAGTTTTGTATGTCGGCAACCACCTGAACCCTATTTTTGGCCCTTTTTCACAAGTTTGTTGTTCCATACCAGGTTTTTTTGACGCTTCTTATCAGCAACAGCCCACATAGAGCTCCTGCAAGTTGGTCCCCAATGGGGTCAAGGCAAATTGTCTCTGTTCCCAGAAGGTTGCCACCATCTTCCAACACACGCAGCCAACAACAACTTGCGCTTGGCCATGGCCACCACCCACCAGGGATATGAAGAACCTTGCGATGCTCACATAAATGCGGGTTGGTTTCCTCCCTTCCTCCTTGGCCGGGTGTCATTGCACGGGCACCAGATGTAGTGCGCACGCAGTACCCACGCAGTGCGCACGCCTTGCATCGACATGCCCTAAGGTCATACAGTTTGAATTTTTGTGTTGATGTCTTTGATGTCTCCTGGTCCGTCGTCCCTTTGTGCCACTGGATGCCTTGTACCAGCGCTGGCACTACAGTGTGCGCGGTGATAAGAGGACGAGGATGTCGGCAGTAGCCAGCACAGGTCCAGAAACGATGCTAGCATCCGCCACAAGAGCACTGTGCATCGGTGGTTGAGGGCAGCAGGACAGGCATTGCACAAGCAGATGTCTGTAGGGGCACCGTGCACAAACAGCTGAAGGCAGCAGCACTGTGCAGCAGCCGAGGGTAGCACCACTCTGCGCCAGCAGTGGTAGGCAGTGGCACTGAGGAGCAGTACCTGAGGGCAGCAGCACTGTGGAGCAGGAGTGAAGTGTCATTCATGCGAGTGTCAAAAAAAGTATATGACAGAGATAGATTTTTTTTGAGTGACAGCGCGAGTGTAACCCCCCCCCCCCAAAAAAAAGCAAAATTACTCATTACAAGACTTATGTAACGTTTTTGAAACGGTAGGGGGTATGTACCCCATTTCCCCCCATTCAGGCCCCCAACATAGTAGGATTTATGCAGCCACCTTGGTTTCCCCCCTCTTTTTGGGGGGCCGAGACCGCAGGGGTCATGTCGCGATGTTGCCCACATTTGGGGCCGCAATTCTTGGAAGGCCATGGGCCCAACAATGGATTAGAACACAAGGAAGTGGCTTAGGCTGTGTCAATGTCAGTTTCTCGCCGTTGGGATTTTGCCAACGCAACTTTCCACTGTATGGTCTCATGAGGAAAGTATTTGTGTGGCATTTCACCATGTGCTGAGCATCATGTGGCCCTCAACTGTTTTGTTCCTTTGCCAGGCCCACACCTGCATGGTGTTGGGGCTGCACCATAGGAGTATGATAAACAACATTTTGGAATGTAATAGGGCCGGCACACCTCCTTTAGTGGTGGGGGGCCTGCCCTGCATCAACCCTTAAAGATAGAGTCCTTTTCCTGATTACAATGGTGATGGGGACTGACTCTGTTGGGTGATTCTATTCATTTTGCAAGTACATTGACACTGACCAAAGGCATGCAATGAGTGACAATACCCGTTGTGTGGCTTTCATTGCCCATTATAATGGTGACCGGTGATGTGGAAGGGCGGTTGGATCAAATGCTTCTACTGAAAGCTTTGGTGCAGTGTGCAAGCTGTGTGCTACAAGCCTCACGATCATACCAATTGGATGCATAATTAGTTTGGAAAACCTTTTTTCAAAAAATCCTGCTTTGGGGGCTTCCAATGGAGGATGTGAACCAAGGACTTTTTGTCCTGTGGGCAACCAATTCAGGTACTGCATATCTCTGCTCCATTGCTTGCATATCTCTGCTCCATTACTGCTCATGGGTGACATAGAATCTGGGAAGCAAAAAAATCACTTCAAGGAGAGGTTGGTAGATCAAGCGCAGGCACAAGCGTCCTATACTCCTCCTTTTTGAGGTCGTTCGCGTAGCATACCCCAAGTTGTGGTATCAGACGTCCGATCCCCTGTAAAATTCTTGATCCCCCAATGAATTCTTTGATTTTGAACCCCCCCTCCCCGCCCCCTGCACCTGGGTACCCCCTTTTTGGGGTGTGGGGGGTGTGGGGAGGGGGGGGGTCAAAATTTCTTTGCGTATTGTGGCCACTGTATGTGCAGTTAAACCTGGGTCCTCAGGACTTTTTTCTGGTACACGGACCCTGTAACCCATGGCGGGGATCCCGGGTCCAAACTCCGGGTACCCCCAGCCCCCCCCCCCTCCCCCCTGCCCTGCACCTTCCAGAGACTTCCTCTACAACGTGCTGCTCGATTAGCTTACAGAAGAGGTGCATTACCTCCTCCCTGGCATCGAGTTTGCCCATAATTAACAATAGACATCAACGGGTTGGATCCGGTCAAGCTGCTCAAGCTAGGCATTGACGCGGAACCCCAAAACAGATCTCAGCTCCAGCACACTACTGCTGCTGCTGCTGCTGCTGCACTTCAACGCTTCTTGCTCAACAAAGCTCTGGGGCTTGCATCCCTACAGGTCCTACTATAAACACCAGGCGCCCGCGGAATCCTTCCTATTGGGAACAACACTATCGTGAGGAGGCGGCAACACCCTCTGCGACATGGCGTCCAACACTAGTGTTGAACTCCTTGCCATCATTCCTTTGGTCGACCTCGTTGTCGCCCATCAGCTTTTGGATACCACACAACGAGACGATCCCGAGGATCTCATAGTCTCACTACAACGCCTTCTACAAGCTAATCCAACACTTGAAGCTCTTTTCAAGCCAACACTTACTACACTCCGATGGGACCAAGCCAACAAGCATTTCATTGGTGTGCTCACCCTTGCCGAAAAAGAGGCGCTGAAAAGCTTTTTCACAAAGGTCCTGGAATGCTCCTCAGAAGCGAATACCGACTGTGTTATGGAGGAGGTCACTCTACATGCTACAAGGGAAGACTAGGTCATGAGGGCACTTACCCTCTCTGCTGCGCAAAACAGCCTGAACCTCACGAACAAGCGTTGTGCCTTGAGTACTCACTACGAATTGCGGGAAGCCGCCGGCCCTCCTCAAAACGCGTAGGCCGCCAACTATCACCACCAGCTGCAATCCACTTTGGATGACCTAGTTGTTGCGATACACCTCTCCTTGCAACAACAGACTTCGGCAGATGATACCCCTCTGTTCCAAGCACGCAAGACATATCTCATATTGATCGATCAAGCAAACGAGTGTGAAGCCCGGCTGAACACGGTCGAAGGGAATGATGAGAAAGCTTGGAAACTTCCGAGGGACCAGTGGGCGCACATAAACCAACAAATCGGGCAAACTAAACTGCATATATGCACTCCATTGCAAAATCGTGATGAACAGCTCGCTGAAATAAACAGAGCTTAGCAATCCAAAGTATTGCGCCAAAATCAAATTTTGGTGGATCAACGTACCCAAATGGACCCACAGCTTGCTATAGTTGTAGGTAACTCCCCATTCAAGAAAAAACAACATTTTTCATCAAGTGATGTCGTGCCGAAAACACAACCCTCCCCGGCCCCCACACCCTCGGCCATGTCTCAGGCTAATGTGCAAGCAGTGTTAGAAATGCGGGAAAAGATGCAAAGCCTGCCCACCCTTGAGGCAACCAAGCTTTTGCTCAACTCTTAGTAACAACAGGTAATGCTCCAGCTTCACTGGGAAACGAACTTCCTTGCCTTGCAATCCCACCAATTTTTTGACACTGGAGGAACGCCAGGTCCTAGAAAGGACTCGACAAGCTATCCACCGATGAGCTTGCTGCCGTCCTTACCCGTGCAGACTCCAACATCCTGCTAATGCTAAAGGATACCGAATTGTCCCAAGTTATTTCATCGCACAACAGAGTAACTAAAGAACCCCCCCCAAATCGAGTGGATTTTTTAGTTGAAGGGACCACCCACACACCATTTAACCAATGGTGTGACCAGGCACTACATGTCTGCGACCCAAGCATCTTTTTGTTGGCTTACCAGGTAGGTCTAGCTTGCTACCGGATAAGCAGCCGACCTTTGAATTGTCTGTTTCTCAGCCGCCTCTGTCTCCTAGAGACTCAAACCAGAACACACCATGTCCGTCTGCTTTCCAAGGGTATGTCGCTTGAACGCAAGGACTCCTCACTCCCCCCAACCATTCCAGGGGCGACAAAAGTGTTTCAGAAAAGGTTGAAATTTTCATAAAAATTGTCACCGAGCAACCTACACAACAGCAATTTTGGGGGATCAATGGTCAGTACCGATTGACTGAATGTCCCCGCCATAGACAATTTCAACCCTTAGTCCATGAGTAACAGTTTCACACAATTGCTCATGTCCCCTTCTTTGGTGGGGTGCTCCACTATCATATGCACAGGCATCAACATACATCAACATACAGCGGCTGCAAAGTGGGCCGCGAATCATGTCTTTCTAGTTACTGTGATTCGTACATACCTGATCACAATAGGGCAAGCGCTCGCCAAGGGCCAGCTATATACTACTACATCCACTGCTTCTGGGCCGCTGAGAATGGCACTCCTTCGGCCTATTAGGAGGGGAAGTGGCGGGTGAGGTATTGACCAGGGCCTCCCCACCAGAGCTTGACTTTCCGGTCTTTTTCTTGCCCGACCTAGTGCCCCCCCCCCCCCCTCCAGAGGAGCAGAGCCAATGCACAGTCAGAAACCACCTGGTGTGGTACAGAACTGGTCTACGCCGCAGTGCAGCAAGCAAGACATTGAACAATTGTGGTTATGACCATGCGCCTGTGACACGGGGGCGTATGCGAACCCAGTTTCCGTTGCCTCATGGCCCTCCAAAGAAATGGGTGAAATCAGGGCGGGATGTCCTGGCAATCATCCCCCCCCTCAACTGGGGGGGTTGGGGGGTGCTGCAGGCAGAAGCAGAGGTCCGCTTTTTGATTTACCGGCACCGCCATGCGTGGCTTGAACTGCGCTTTGCGGAGTTTCGCCAATTTTTGGGGTAGGTGCCCCCCCCCCCCCCTTTCCCCCACAGGGCACTCAGGGGCCGGCTGCTGTGCAGCGCCTCGCCCCCCTGTCCGCCGCCATTGCCGGAGCCAAAGGGGGCCCAGCAATTCATGTGGGGGGAGGGGGACCACAATCACCCTCTCCCCCCACCAGGGCAGTGACAACACCGTGCCCCCAGTGGGAATGTGGGGGCGACGCCGCCCATGGCGGCATGCACCGGGGAAGACCATAATTTTCCCCTTCCCCAGCTGGAGGAGAAGGAGGTGGTGCAGGGCCTCAGCCTATGGCCGGCCCCAGAGGGGCAAGGGGCGATGGGGGACCACAATCACCCCCTCCCCACGGCGAGTGAGCATGGTCCCCCCCCTGCTCTACATGGGGGAGAAAGAGGTGGTGCAGGGCCTCAGCCTGCGACTGGCCCCAGAGGGGCATGGAGTGATGGGGGGTCACGGGGTGGCCGACTCACCGCAGGCAGGGTACAAGGGCGCGCTGCAGGGCCTCGGCCTGTGGCCGGCCTAGGGTGCAGGGGAGAAGCGGCGGGGGGCGACCAGCAACAGCCCCCCACTGACAGGCGCGTCCTCTGGGGCGGTGGGTAGCCCAGCCGGGGGGGTAAGGGCGCCACGGCGGCGGCTGCACGGAAGGGCGAGTTCGGAAGTGACTTAGTCATGACCGCCTCGTCCCTCCTGGCTGCTGTGCAGGCTCAAGCAGGGGGACTATAGGGGAGGCCACGGGCGCCTGAACTCGACTCGGCCCACCTCCCCACCCCTCAACATCTGTACGAATAGCAGCGGACGCTAAAAGACGAATGCCCTCTTTATGTGTTTTTCAAGGGGTATGGTGGCTCTGCGGCGGGCCCGCGGTGCCCATCGATGCCGCCTCGGGTCGCACCGGGCCGCCAAGTTCTCGTACCACAGCGCCGGCGCGCGGGGGCAACGGCACTGTCCTCCTGGCTCGGCCAGGCGCGCCCCGCCTCCCAGGCCCTCCCAGACTCGGGCCCCCCTGCAGCCCGCCGGTGCACAGCGCCCCCCAAGACGTTAGGAGCCCGCCCCCCCTGGCCCTAGGGCCTGGGGGCCCTAGGTCCCCGAAGCACCCCAAGCCTGACCTCCCGACTGACCAAGGGAGCGCTTCGAGTGTAGGATCAGCACAGCCGGGAGGGGGCGATGCTGACCACTTCTTCCCCTCCACCCACCGCCGGAAACAACTCGAGGCCGGCGTCTGAGAGCGCCCACCCTGATGCCAGCCCGCCGAGGGCACTTTCGACGCCACGGGACTCCCCCGCTTCTCCTGCCCCCCGCCCCACAGAGCAACCCTTGCCGCTGGCTGCTGAGCCCCCAGTGGCGCTCCCCGATGTTTTTAGCCGCATCTCAGCGGCCCTGAGTAGCTGCGCCGTGCCGTGGTGTCGATCCCCACCCCGGGGTCGCAGACGGCCACAGCCGAAGGCCACCAGATCCATATCGGACATGCTCCGCCCCCCCCCCCCCCACACCCACACTTTCTGAGTGTCTATTTTTTTTCGGTGTCTTTTTGTCCATGCTTGCCCGGGCCGCTGGGCCTTGACAAACTGTCGCCGACGCCACCTCCTTGTCCCCTGACCGCATGAGTGTCCGGGACACCCAGGCCCGTCTGGCCACGCCAGGCGACGAGGTCATCGTTCCCGCCGATGCCGGTCAATTGGCGTGTTTGGCAGCCATCGATGACGCCGACTATATCATTCAGGACGAAGTGGTGCTGAAGAGTGGAGTTCCAGAGGCTGCCTCCCTGTCGTACGACCTCTTCAAGGACTGCGACTCGTCTGAAAAACTTGCTGCCGTCCTTTACGGCAGTCGCCCCAATGTTGTGCTCGTTGGGGAAATGACTGAATATGACAAAATTCAACATGCAATTAAGAGACTACTTGCTGATTTGCCCATGCTGGGCCGTTTTGTTGCAATCTTGCTTGAACCTGTCAGCGATGATGATGGCAGGCCATCATTCCTTAATCGGGCACTCGCCCTCAACTCGAACTTGCCTTTCGGTTGCGAAAAGCTGCAAATGGCGGACAGGTCCCTCATGCACATGCGCACACATGATCGATTTGATGTCTGGATTGCAAGCAGCACAAGGGATTCCAGAAGCCTATCTCCGCCCCCAACGTATAAGCTTCTGCGGCTTATGACGCCTGGGGCAGAAGTTGACAAGGTGGTGTTCCACGAGCCAGACGTGCGGGATAACCAATACGCTGTGCAGGTTCACAATGACCTAATCAACGGGCTGTTGGGGTCTATTGGCCTGAACTCTGATGAAGTCCATCTCCTCCCGGGGACAGACCCACGGAACTCAAAGCTGTTCTTCACGGAGTTGAATGAGGAACAGGTGAATACTGTGGTATCACAGTTCGGATCCAAGCCAAGGTTTCAGATCCAGCCAGTGGAATGGTATCGTGGTGCCAACCTGACCAACATGGCTGCTGTCTATGAGGTGTGGATCAAGAAGACGCACAAGGAAACATGGTCTCCCATGCTGTATGCCTCAGTTCTCGCGATGTTTTGGACAATCCCGGGCGTTCTGCAGGCACAATCGCCAGTGAAAATCCACGTGCTGGGGCCCAGCAAACTGCTGCTGGGTCTCACGGAAACTGGGCACTCACTGTTGAAGACAAGGTATCGTGAACTGGTGGCTGCCATCGGGGCCGTCTTCAAGGACCTCAGGACAGGACAGTTCCTCGATAGGGATATCATCTCCAAGCCCACAGTCCCCTCGACATGGAAGAAGGACCTTGTGGGCACAGTGTACATTCTGGATGTGGCACCGTGGTGGTACCTCTCAGACCTGACTGAGGCCCTTGCTCCCTCAGTGCACTGCCGGTACATCGCAGACCGCGTCAGATGGAGTGTTGGGGAGATGCGCACGGCCACATGGCGATTGACCGGGGAAAGTGTGACACAGCTCATTGGAAAGGTCTACCTGTCAGATTCTGGGATGCCTCCGATGTTTGTAATCTCCGACGCGGATTACGAGGCGCGGAAAAGGCGAATCACAGATCGGCCCAGAAACACAGACGACTCGAAGACACGCAGGCAAGGCCCAATCACGGCGGGAGAAATGGCCAAGGCCATGGAGTTGGATGACCAAGTCGACAAGGTCCTCAGCTCCCTCAAACGCAAGCGGGACTTGAAGGAAGATGAGGCTTCGTTGTCCAATGGAGCAACACGATGACGTCAGCATCAAGCATCCCTCTGAGCAGCACGCTCAGAGTATTGTCCCAAAATATCAATGGGTTTCAAACAAAAATAACCATGAGAAAGCGTAAGCAAAAGCGCATAGTGGCCCTAGGGTCACTGCTGCGGTCCCTGGAGGTGGACTTCTTCGCCATCCAAGAACCCCACTTCGTCACGGTGGAGGATTGTCAAGCGGGCATGCAGTGCTTGTCAAAGTACGGGTATGGCCTGGACGGACCACTTCATGAAGAAGGAAGGGGAGGAGTGGCACTAGCGTGGAAAACATCCAAGTGGACACTGCAATCAATGAGGCTCTTGTCTCCCAGGGCGTTGAAAGCCTCGCTGTCGAGTGGTCCGCTGGAGATCACCATAGTTGTGGTCCACTTCCACCACAAGCACACGCGTCGACAGTCGCAATGGAAAGACATCGCCAAGGAGTTACATGGACCAAACCTGATTTTATGTGCTGATCACAATAGTTTACTTGTAAAACACAGGGACGCCTTCGCGCCCCCAGAGTTTGAGCATGACACGTCTTTACGTGCGAAGGCGGGTCTGCAGGATGTTTGGGTGGATATTCACTGTCCAACCCTGACGGACATCAAGGACAAGGAAGCATCGTGTCCGACGGGCTTCACATACGGCTATCCCCGAGAAGGAGAGCGACTCGACCCGCAGAGGCTACGCCGTATTGACCGCATCCACACAACATCCGAATTGCTGAGCCTGGCGACCAGCGTGTACCCCATGTTTGCTGCCAACTCAGACCACAAGGCGATCCTGGCTGATTTCACGCCCCCGTCTTTCGACACAGAGGACACGGTCCCCAGATTCTGCTGCCCAGAGACCATCCTTCACGACCCGCAGGCAATGGAAGATCTGGAGACCTCTCTCAAGTCTATCAAGTCAACAGGGGATCAATGGTGGGAAGAGGCGCTGAGCTGCATCCAAAAGAAGGCGATCAACCATCAAAGGGAGCATAAAAACAAAAAGCAGTCGGTAGAGCTACAAGCCCTGCGGTTCCTGCGTGGCTCCACGAGAGACTCTGTCGCACCAGCGGTCTACCAATTTTTATCATCACTGGGGATTGCAGCAACAGATGCAGCAACAGCCTACACCCTCCTGGTGGGGGTATATGAAAAGGCTCAGCGTGACAGAACGGGCATGGAAACACTGTCCAAGCTCAAGGGGGTGATCACGACCGGGGAAACCTCAGGAGATCCGAGAACGCAAAGGAACGAATTGTATCGGTTAATGCGGGATTTGCAGGAGCGAAAGAATTTTCAACAGCTGGTATCCAGGACAGGCTCGGCGATACGGGGGGCAAAGGAGGTGGCAAAAGAGCCGGTGGACCATTGGGACAAAGTGTCCACCCCGACGGGATCCACCGAAGAAGATTGTGTGGCCTATCTGAAGTCGTTAGGAGTGGAACAGCGGCTGCGCAAGGCAGGTCGACTTCTTTTCAAGCAACTATCCCCGGACATAGTTCATGAAGGCCTTAAGAGGCTGAACAGCAACAGTTCCCCTGGATTGGATGGTTTCTCGGCAAAATTCTTCAAGAGGTTCTCGGGCATCTTCGAACCGCAAATGTATGACTCAATGAAACGTTTCCTCGAAGTGGGCAAAATGCCGGAGACATGGACCTCGGGAGTGGTGACAATGATCCCCAAGACGAAGGCGATGCAGACACCAGATTCGCTCGGACCAATCGCACTGCAAACTACAAGGCAGAAGTGGCTCACCAACATCCTCCTGATCCGGTTGGAGGATGTACTCCTCCACTGTATTCCGTCACAGCAAACAGGCTTCCTTCGACAGAGAAGCATACTCCAGCATGTCTATGGGTCACGGGCACTCTCCGATGGCTTAAGTGAAGGAGCGGCGTTATCAGTAGACTTCAGAAATGCTTTCCCCACGATGTCTCACGAGATGGTGTCGGCAGCTCTGGGTCTAATGTGCATACCATTCTTGTATATCCGTCTGATTCTACACCTTTTGCGAGCACCGTATCTATACTCCGTTGGAAAAGGATACGTCCCAGGTGTTTACCACCACCCGAGGGCAGGCACACGCCAGGGGGATCCACTCTCCCCGGCGCTGTTCTCCCTGGTGGCATCCTTCGTGATTTTCCCACTACAAGACCTAGGTCCAGTACTGACTGTCATGATGTATGCAGACGACCTCATCATTTTCTTTGATGGAAGAGCCAACCCACAGCTGTTGAAAAGGGTATGGGAAGTGGTTTCACGTTTTGGACAATTTTCGGGGCTGAAGGTCAACCTGAACAAAACGGCAGCGATAGTTCGCAACTGTGGGGGAATGGAGTGGGCGAGATGCTTTCGGGACATTGGAGTGGACGTCAAAAACTTCGTCAAGTATCTGGGTGTACGCTTGGGGAATATTCGGCACCAACAAGACGACCAAGGATGGGGGCTGACGATAGAGCAGGCCTTCGCACCAGCACTGCAAGAGGCCTTCCGTCGCGCTAGGGTGGTATCCACGCTGCAACTGTCCATGAACGAACGTGCATTCATGCTGACATCATGGATTCTGCCGGTCGTGGCATGGGTATCCAAGGCGTATTACGCCCCAGTCTCGGTGATCAGACAAATGAAGTTGGTGTATCACGTGACTATGGGTACCAACAGCTAGGGAATCACCCTACCAATCCTATCACGACCAAGAACGCAAGGGGGATTGGCACTACCAGAACCAGAACTATTTCTTATGCACCAGGCAGCGGCTCCGTTCGTCAGCCTGTTGGGAGAGCCTCACAAATTCCCAGACAAGGCAGTGGAGACCTTCTATGCATGGGCAACAGCCATAGGGTTCACACCATCCAAGGACAACCTTCCATATATTCAACTGGGCATGGTCCGAACGGCAGATCTCACATTTCTGGGATGGTCGGCGAAGGCACACTCCAACATTCAGCGAGTGGCCCCGCAGGTGGCCCCCCCGGCAAACCGGGACCGCCTGCCGTTGTGGCACTCTGTGTATTTCCGAAATGAGTTCCGCTGCTCCTACTACAACACGAAATTGATCCGGCAGGGGGTGCTGACGTGGGGTCAATTCCAAACCTTGGGGGACGCAAGACTGTTCAATGCACTGCCTCGGACATGGAAAGGGGTCTACAGTCATGGCGGACGACTCCTCAACAAAGTCCCGTCAAAAGGGGGGTTTGATACCCCCGCAGTCCATACCCAAAACTGGACCACGGCATGGCTGCTCCAATTCTACGCTTCTCAGCCAGGGGTCCGCGACCCGCAAACACCGGAGGTATGGGAACAGTTGGCACAGGCACAGCCACCACCGAGGGCTCAAGACTTTGCGCGAAAGGCACTGTGGCACAAACTGACCGTACATGCAAGAGTCTACAAGAGGTCAGGCACTGACAAGTGCCCGTTGTGCTCACAAAAGGAGACGGTTAAACACGCGATGGTCGAATGCCCCATGTTCAAAGCGGCGGCGGCGGTAATACAGCATTACTATGGCCAGGTGACAACAGATAACGGGACATCCACAGTTCGAGATATGATGGAGTCCGACGACCAAGAATGGTTGCTGAAAACGAACCAAGGCTGGGCGATGTGGTCAGCAAGAAGTGCCCATTGGCGATATCGATGCGAAGTCAAGGCAGGAGCGTCGCCGGTGTTCACGTCATACCTTACAACATGGCTAAGGGAGCTATGTGAGTGGGTGGGATTTTACACAGGGGAGCGCAGGGAACAATGGAAAGGCTTTCAAAAATCACTGGAACAACTTCGAGACACCGGAGTGCAGCCGCGACAAGGGGAAGTGCAAGTACGTGGGGGACTGAATGCATGGTGGCAAACACACACGGAGTGCTTCACCCAAGAAAAATCAGCCGACAATCATAGTTGGCAAAGGGCAACGGAACCACGTCCGAAGCGCCCGAGGCAGGCAGGCCCGGGAGTGCTACAAGGAGTGCAAGATCTGATTGCAGAATTGGTGGAGAAGGGCTACAGGATAGTGTACACTGATGGATCGTCGAAGCGGCTGAGCCACAAGGACATGCGCAGGGCCGGGGGATTTGGCGTGTTCGCGGCGGAAGACGACCAAGGACCAGAGGTGCGCTTCTGTGGCTACGTACCAACACATCACAGGCAAACAAACAACGGAGCAGAGCTTTGGGCAGCCGTGGAAGCCTTACAGGGATTCTGGGTGCCAAAACTGGCAATCCTCACCGACTCGCAGTACCTGCATTTGGGAGCGACTGGCAGGGCCCAACACTGGAAGTCAAAGGGATGGACAACCACATCCGGAAAACTGCAAGTCCACGTCCCAGTCTGGGAAATACTGCTCCAGGAAATGGCGACGCCGGGAAGAGAAGTCAGGTGGGAACATGTCCCAGCACATGTCAACGTGCAGGGAAATGAGATGGCGAATGGATTGGCCATGGAAGGCATGTGTTCAAGCCCACTGTGGTCACAGCATGCTGCACCAAAATCATCATCAGGGTCGGAGTCCACGGTAGGTTTGAGGGGAGGGTCGGGATCAGAGTCAGAGGGCACAAGGGCACTCTGGTCTTCCTTGGGTATGGTACCCATGGACAGTGATGAACTGACAGGGGAAGCATCCGGGGAGCCAGCGCCACGTGAGATGGGACCGTACTCCTCAAGCAGTACAGAAAGTGAGGAAATGGGGACAGGACACACACACCAGGGAGTGCAGTCGAGTGCACTGTCAGCAGCAGACACACTGTCCTTCAGCACTGATGTGAGTGACACCAGGCGACAGCGCAAGAAGCGAAGGCTCAGGAAACGCAGAAACCCAGGACAGGGTCGATAATGACAGAGCCAGTAGCCCTTGCACAATGGTGCAAACATCTCACAGGCACCAGGCACAACAATGCATGTCTGAAAAACCTGTGTTCCGGCGCAGAATTTGCATCGCATGAGCTGCGTTTGGTCGCAGTAGAGTTTGCATCACATGAGCTGCGTTCTGTCGCAGTGAGCAGCAACACGCAAAGGAGAACTCCAAGCAGCTGAACGCCGCGTCCCGTCGCGGACAGGCACCCAGGCGTTATGCCGTCTGGGAGGACACAGCAGGAGAAGGGATCTCACCAGCAGCGGTATGGCCCATACACACACATCCAGCCAGCCCCAAAGAAGGTCAAGCCACAGCAAGAACGCCGGCGTTTCAAGGTGCAAGCACTGAGTCAGCTGGACGCCATTGCGAACGAAGGACTGCAAGCAGTTGAAGCAGAGCTGACCACAATGGCCTGGGCCCGCAATCAGCAGATCTGGCTCCGACTGGACCAACCACATGACACCAGGATGCACTGTGAGATTGTGGACAACCATGGGGAACCACTGCTGATGAGCGATCAGGAGCTCTACTCGGCAGGATTGTGTATAGCGACCTAGTCGGCTATCAGACATCAGACATCAGACTTTTACGGACCATCACTCCCAACCCCCCCCCCCCCCACCCCAACACCCTTTCTACCCCCCCCCCCCCCCCCGTGTCAGACTTCCCCCCCCCCCCGTGTCCCCCCCAATATCAGACTTGTTCCATTGTCACCACACCCTTGAGGTGTAGAAGTGGGTTGTGGTCTCGACCCTAGCGTCTGAAACCCAACCAGTGCTTGCAACCCCTTCAATGATGGTACGTGCCCCCCCCCCCCCCCCCACCCCACCCCACCCCACCCCACCCCATCTCTCTCACTCAAACCGATCGGGGGGCTCATATGTGACTGAAGACAAGTGGGAACAGAATCCTGCTGCCTGGCCCAAGCAACCTCACCTGAGCTAATCGGGTCAGTTTTGCTGGTGGGGTGGGTGGGTGGGGGTTCATCGGGTTGAGCCGGAACTGTGGAGAGGGGGGGTAGTGGGTTTCGAGCACGGCACAGCACAGCACGGCACAGCACAGCACATCACAGCACATCACAGCATACCATAGCACAGCACAACATACAGCATAGCACAGCATATTACAGCACAACACAGCACAACACAGCCCCTACGGCCGCCCAAGAGAGCCTCCCTCCCTCCCTCCCTCCCTCCCTCCCCTCCCTCCCTCCCTCCCACCCTGTCATTTCCCTGCTTGTGTGGTTGAGGTTAGGGAGGGTATGCCTGTTTTTCTTTTTCAGGTTTGAACCATGACGATTGATCATATGCCGTTTCTTTATGGGTTGCCGGTGACAGCGTGTCACGGCACTGATCGAACGGTGGACCGTAGTTGCCCCCACATTTGCAAGTTTCTTTGTCCGTTTTTGAACCATGACGATTGATCATATGCCGTTTCTTTATGAGGTGCCACTGACAGCGTGTCACGGCACTGATCAAACGGTGGACCGTAGTTGCCCCCACATTTGCAAGTTTCTTTGTCCATTTTCGAACCATGGTTAGGGAGGGTATGCCTGTTTTTCTTTTTCAGGTTTGAACGATGACGATTGATCATATGCCGTTTCTTTATGGGTTGCCGCTGACAGCGTGTCATGGTGGATGTGGTGGATCATGGTGGGGTCATGGTGGACCGTAGTTGCCCCCACATTTGCAAGTTTCTTTGTCCGTTTTTGAAACATGACAATTGATCATATGCCGTTTCTTTCTGAGGTGCCGGTGACAGCGTGTCACGGCACTGATCGAACGGTGGACCGTAGTTGCCCGCACATTTGCAAGTTTCTTTTTCCGTTTTTGAACCATGACGATTGATCATATGCCGTTTCTTTATGAGACCCCCCATATATATGACGGAACCCCATCCGTGAAATATTTGGGGGCTGTAGACCCCCCAGATATTTGACGGAACCCCATCCGTCAAATATTTTGGGGTGTACAGCCCCCAAATATTTGACGGAACCCCATCTGTGAAATATTTTGGGGGTCTACACCCCCAAAATATTTCACGGATGTGGTTCCGTGAAATATTTGGGGGGTGTACAGCCCCCAATTATTTGACGGAACCCCATCCGTGAAATATTTTGGGGGTGTACAGCCCCCAAATATTTGACGGAACCCCATCCGTCAAATATTTGGGGGCTGTAGACCCCCCAAATATTTGACGGAACCCCATCCGTCAAATATTTTTGGGGTGTACAGCCCCCAAATATTTGACGGAACCCCATCCGTCAAATATTTTGGGGGTCTACACCCCCAAAATATTTCACGGATGTGGTTCCGTGAAATTTTTTGGGGGTGTACAGCCCCCAAATATTTGACCGAACCCCATCCGTCAAATATTTTGGGGGTGTACAGCCCCCAAATATTTGACGGAACCCCATCCGTGAAATATTTGGGGGGTCTACACCCCCAAAACATTTCACGGATATGGTTCCGTGAAATATTTGGGGGCTGTAGACCCCCCAAATATTTGACGGAACCCCATCCGTCAAATATTTTTGGGGTGTACAGCCCCCAAATATTTGACAGAACCCCATCCGTCAAATATTTCAGGGTTTTCACCCCCGAAATATTTCACGGATGTGGTTCAGTGAAATATTTGGGGGCTGTAGACCCCCCATATATTTGACGGAACCCCTTCCGTGAAATATTTGGGGCCTGTAGGCCTCCCAAATATTTAACGGAACCCCATCCGTGAAATATTTTGGGGGTGTACAGCCCCCAAATATTTGACGGAACCCCATCCGTCAAATATTTTTGGGGTGTACAGCCCCCAAATATTTGACGGAACCCCAACTGTGAAACATTTTGGGGGTGTAGACCCCCCAAATATTTGACGGAACCCCATCCGTCAAATATTTGGGGGCTGTAGGCCCCCCAGATATTTGATGGAACCCCATCCGTGAAATATTTTGGGGGTGTACAGCCCTCAAATATTTGACGGAACCCCATCCGTCAAATATTTTGGGGGTCTACAGCCCCCAAATCTTTGACGGAACCCCATCCGTCAAATATTTTGGGGGTGTAGACCCCCCAAATATTTGACGGAACCCCATCCGTCAAATATTTTTGGGGTGTACAGCCCCCAAATATTTGACGGAACCCCATCCGGGGCCTATGGGGACCTTTGGGGGCCTATGGGGGCCTATGGGGCCTATGGGGCTCTATGGGGACCTATGGGGGCCTATGGGGGCCTATGGGGGCCTATGGGGACCTATGGGGACCTTTGGCGACCTTTGGGGACCTATGGGGGCCTATGGGGACCTATGGGGGCCTATGGGGACCTATAGGGGCCTATGGGGGTATATGGGGACCTATGGGGGCCTATTGGCACCTTTGGGGACCTATGGGGACCTATGGGGGCCAATGGGGGCCTATGGGGGCCTATGGGGACCTATAGGGACCTATGGGGACCTTTGGGGGCCTATGGGGACCTTTGGGGGCCTATGGGGGCCTATGGGGGCCTATGGGGCTCCGTGGGGGCCTATGGGGACCTTTGGGGGCCTATGGGGGCACGTGGGGACCTATGGGGACCTATGGGGGCCTATGGGGACCTATGGGGGCCTATGGGGGCCTATGGGGACCTATGGGGGCCTATGGGGGCCTATGGTGGCCTATGGGGGCCAAGGGGGGCCTATGGGGGCCTATGGGGGCCTATGGGGACCTTTGGGGGCCCATGGGGACCTTTGGGGGCCTATGGGGGCCTATGGCGGCCTATGGGGATCTATAGGGGCCTATGGGGACTTTTGGGGGCCTATGGGGACCTTTGGGGGCCTTTGGGGACCTATGGGGACCTATGGGGGCCTATGGCGGCCTATGGGGACCTATAGGGGCCTATGGGGACTTTTGGGGGCCTATGGGGACCTTTGGGGGCCTATGGGGGCACGTGGGGACCTATGGGGACCTATGGGGACCTATGGTGGCCTATGGGGACCAATGGGGGCCTATGGGGGTCTATGGGGACCTATGGGGGCCTATGGCGGCCTATGGCGGCCTATGGTGGCCTATGGGGGTCTATGGGGAACTATGGGGGCCTATTGGCACATTTGGGGACCTATGGGGGCCAAGGGGCGCCTATGGGGGCCTATGGGGGCCTATGGGGATCTATAGGGGCCTATGGGGACCTTTGGGGACCTTTGGGCACCTTTGGGGACCTATGGGGGTCTATGGGGACCTATCGGGACCTATGGGGGTCTATGGGGACCTATGGGGGCCTATGGGGGTCTACGGGGACCTTTGGGGACCTATGGGGACCTTTGGGCACCTTTGGGGACCTATGGGCACCTATGGGGATGGGGGCCGATGGGGACTCATCGGCATCTAGGGGGACCTATGGGGATGGGGTTCCGTCAAATATTTTGGGGGTCTAAAGCCCACAAATATTTGACGGCACCCCATCCGTCAAATATTTTGGGGGTCTACAGCCCCCAAATACTTGACGGAACCCCATCCGTCAAATATTTTTGGGGTGTACACTCCCCAAATATTTGACGGAACCCCATCCGTCAAATTTTTGGGGGCTGTACACCCCCCAAATATTTGACGGAACCCCTTCCGTGAAATATTTGGGGGCTGTAGACCCCCCAAATATTTGACGGAACCCCATCCGTCAAATATTTTGGGGGTGTACAGCCCCCAAATATTTGACGGAACCCCATCCGTCAAATATTTTGGGGGTCTACAGCCCCAAAATATTTGACGGAATCCCATCTGTCAAATATTTTGGGGGTGTACAGCCCCCAAATATTTGACGGAACCCCATCCGTGAAGTATTTTGGGGGTCTACACCCCCAAAATATTTCACGAATGTGGTTCTCTGAAATATTTTGGGGGTGTACAGCCCCCAAATATTTGACCCAACCCCATCCGTCAAATATTTTGGGGCTGTACAGCCCCCAAATATTTGACGGAACCCCATCCGTGAAATATTTCGGGGGTCTACGACCCCAAACCATTTCACGGATATGGTTTTGTGAAATATTTGGGGGCTGTAGGCCCCCCAAATATTTGACGGAACCCCATCCGTCAAATATTTTGGGGTCGTACAGCCCCCAAATATTTGACGGAACCCCATCCGTCAAATATTTTGGGGGTGTACAGCCCCCAAAATATTTGACGGAACCCCATCCGTGAACAATTTTGGGGGTCTACACCCCCAAAATATTCCACGGATGTGGTTCCGTCAAATATTTTGGGGGTCTACAGCCCCCAAATATTTGACGGAACCCCATCCGTCAAATATTTTTGGGGTGTACAGCCCCCAAATATTTGACGGAACCCCATCCGTCAAATATTTTGGGGGTCTACACCCCCGAAATATTTCACGGATGTGGTTCCGTGAAATATTTGGGGGCTGTAGCCCCCCCAAATATTTGACGGAACCCCATCCGTGAAATATTTTGGGGGTCTACAGCCCCCAAATATTTGACGGAACCCCATCCGTCAAATATTTTGGGGGTCTACAGTTCCCAAATATTTGACGGAACCCCATTTGTCAAATATTTTGGGGGTCTACGGCCCCCAAATATTTGACATAACCCCATCCGTGAAATATTTTGGGGGTCTACACCCCCAAAATATTTCACGGATGTGGTTCCGTGAAATATTTTGGGGGTGTACAGCCCCCAAATATTTGACCGAACCCCATCCGTCAAATATTTTGGGGGTTTACAGCCCCCAAATATTTGACGGAACCCCATCCGTCAAATATTATGGGGGGTCTACACCCCCAAAACATTTCACGGATATGGTTCCGTCAAATATTTGGGGGCTGTAGACCCCCCAAATATTTGACGGACCCCCTTCCGTGAAATATTTGGGGGCTGTAGACCCCCCAAATATTTGACGGAACCCCATCCGTCAAATATTTTGGGGGTCTACAGCCCCCAAATATTTGACGGAACCCCATCCGTCAAATATTTGGGGGCTGTAGACCCCCCAAATATTTGACGGAACCCCATCCGTGAAATATTTTGGGGGTCTACACCCCCAAAATATTTCACGGATGTGGTTCCGTGAAACATTTGGGGGCTGTAGACCCCCCAAATATTTGACGGAACTTCTTCCGTGAAATATTTGGGGGCTGTAGACCCCCCAAATATTTGACGGAACCCCATCCGTCAAATATTTGGGGGCTGTACACCCCCAAAATATTTGACGGAACCACATCCGTGAAATATTTTGGGGGTCTACAGCCCCCAAATATTTGACGGAAACACATCCGTGAAGTATTTTGGGGGTGTAGACCCCCAAAATATTTCACGGATGGGGTTCCGTCAAATATTTTGGGGGCTGTAGACCCCCAAAATATTTCACGGATGTGGTTCCGTCAAATATTTTGGGGGTGTACACTCCCCAAATATTTGACGGAACCCCATCCGTCAAATATTTGGGGACTGTAGACCCCCCAAATATTTGACCGAACCCCATCCGTCAAATATTTTGGGGGTGTACAGCCCCCAAATATTTGACGGAACCACATCCGTGAAATATTTTGGGGGTCTACGGCCCCAAAATATTCCACGGATGTGGTTCCGTCAAATATTTTGGGGGTCTACAGCCCCCAAATATTTGACGGAACCCCATCCGTCAAATTATTTTGGGGTGTACAGCCCCCAAATATTTGACGGAACCCCATCCGTCAAATATTTTGGGGGTCTACACCCCCGAAATATTTCACGGATGTGGTTCCGTGAAATTTTTGGGGGCTGTAGACCCCCCAAATATTTGACGGAACCCCTTCCGTGAAACGTTTGGGGGCTGTAGACCCCCCAAATATTTGACGGAACCCCATCCGTGAAATATTTTGGGGGTGTACAGCCCCCAAATATTTGACGGAACCCCATCCGTCAAATATTTTGGGGGTCTACAGCCCCAAAATATTTGACGGAATCCCATCTGTCAAATATTTTGGGGGTGTACAGCCCCCAAATATTTGACGGAACCCCATCCGTGAAATATTTTGGGGGTCTACACCCCCAAAATATTTCACGGATGTGGTTCCGTGAAATATTTTGGGGGTGTACAGCCCCCAAATATTTGACGGAACCCCATCCGTGAAAAATTTGGGGGGTCTACACCCCCAAAACATTTCACGGATATGGTTCCGTGAAATATTTGGGGGCTGTAGACCCCCCAAATATTTGACGGAACCCCATCCGTCAAATATTTTTGGGGTGTACATCCCCCAAATATTTGACGGAACCCCATCCGTCAAATATTTTGGGGGTCTACACCCCCGAAATATTTCACGGATGTGGTTCCGTGAAATATTTGGGGGCTGTAGACCCCCCAAATATTTGACGGAACCCCTTCCGTGAAATATTTGGGGGCTGTAGGCCCCCCAAATATTTGACGGAACCCCATCCGTAAAATATTTTGGGGGTGTACAGCCCCCAAATATTTAACGGAACCCCATCCGTCAAATATTTTGGGGGTCTACGGCCCCCAAATATTTGACGGAACCCCATCCGTCAAATATTTTGGGGGTCTACAGCCCCCAAAATATTTGACGGAACCCCATCCGTCAAATATTTGGGGGCTGTAGACCCCCCAAATATTTGACAGAACCCCTTCCGTGAAATATTTGGGGGCTGTAGGCCCCCCAAATATTTGACGGAACCCCATCCGTGAAATATTTTGGGATGTACAACCCCCAAATATTTGACGGAACCCCATCCGTCAAATATTTTGGGGGTCTACACCCCCGAAATATTTCACGGATGTGGTTCCGTGAAATTTTTGGGGGCTGTAGACCCCCCAAATATTTGACGGCACCCCTTCCGTGAAACATTTGGGGGCTGTAGACCCCCCAAATATTTGACGGAACCCCATCCGTGAAATATTTTGGGGGTGTACAGCCCCAAAATATTTGACGGAACCCCATCCGTCAAATATTTTGGGGGTCTACACCCCCGAAATATTTCACGGATGTGGTTCCGTGAAATATTTGGGGGCTGTAGAACCCTCAAATATTTGACGGAACCCCTTCCGTGAAATATTTGGGGGCTGTAGGCCCCCCAAATATTTGACGGAACCCCATCCGTAAAATATTTTGGGGGTGTACAGCCCCCAAATATTTGACGGAACCCCATCCGTCAAATATTTCCGGGGTCTACGGCCCCCAAATATTTGACGGAACCCCATCCGTCAAATATTTTGGGGGTCTACAGCCCCCAAAATATTTGACGGAACCCCATCCGTCAAATATTTGGGGGCTGTAGACCCCCCAAATATTTGACGGAACCCCTTCCGTGAAATATTTGGGGGCTGTAGGCCCCCCAAATATTTGACGGAACCCCATCCGTGAAATATTTTGGGATGTACAGCCCCCAAATATTTGACGGAACCCCATCCGTCAAATATTTTGGGGGTCTACAGCCCCCAAATATTTGACGGAACCCCATCCGTCAAATATTTTGGGGGTCTACAGCCCCCAAAATATTTGACGGAACCCCATCCGTGAAATATTTTGGGGGTCTACACCCCCAAAATATTTCACGGATGTGGTTCCGTGAAATATTTTGGGGGTGTACAGCCCCCAAATATTTGACGGAACCCCATCCGTCAAATATTTTTGGGGTGTACAGCCCCCAAATATTTGACGGAACCCCATCCCTGAAATATTTTGGGGGTGTAGACCCCCCAAATATTTGACGGAACCCCATCCGTCAAATATTTGGGGGCTGTAGGCCCCCCATATATTTGACGGAACCCCTTCCGTGAAATATTTTGGGGGTGTACAGCCCTCAAATATTTGACGGAACCCCATCCGTCAATTATTTTGGGGGTGTAGACCCCCCAAATATTTGACGGAACCCCATCCGGGGCCTATGGGGACCTTTGGGGGCCTATGGGGGCCTATGGGGCCCTATGGGGCTCTATGGGGACCTATGGGGGCCTATGGGGGCCTATGGGGGCCTATGGGGACCTATGGGGACCTTTGGCGACCTTTGGGGACCTATGGGGGCCTATGGGGACCTATGGGGGCCTATGGGGACCTATAGGGGCCTATGGGGGTCTATGGGGACCTATGGTGGCCTATGGGGGTCTATGGGGACCTATGGGGGCCTATTGGCACCTTTGGGGACCTATGGGGACCTATGGGGGCCAATGGGGGCCTATGGGGGCCTATGGGGGCCTATGGGGACCTATAGGGGCCTATGGGGACCTTTGGGGGCCTATGGGGACCTTTGGGGGCCTATGGGGGCCTATGGGGGCCTATGGGGCTCTATGGGGGCCTATGGGGACCTTTGGGGGCCTATGGGGGCCTATGGGGGCACGTGGGGACCTATGGGGACCTATGGGGGCCTATGGGGACCTATGGGGGCCTATGGGGGTCTATGGGGACCTATGGGGGCCTATGGGGGCCTATGGCGGCCTATGGTGGCCTATGGGGGCCAAGGGGGGCCTATGGGGGCCTATGGGGGCCTATGGGGATCTATAGGGGCCTATGGGGACCTTTGGGGGCCTATGGGGGCCTATGGGGGCCTATGGGGGCCTATGGGGACCTATGGGGCTCTATGGGGACCTATGGGGGCCTATGGCGGCCTATGGGGACCTATAGGGGCCTATGGGGACTTTTGGGGGCCTATGGGGACCTTTGGGGGCCTATGGGGGCACGTGGGGACCTATGGGGACCTATGGGGACCTATGGGGGCCTATGGGGACCAATGGGGGCCTATGGGGACCTTTGGGGGTCTATGGGGACCTATGGGGACCTATGGGGGCCTATGGCGGCCTATGGGGACCTATAGGGGCCTATGGGGACTTTTGGGGGCCTATGGGGACCTTTGGGGGCCTATGGGGGCACGTGGGGACCTATGGGGACCTATGGGGGCCTATGGGGACCAATGGGGGCCTATGGGGGCCAATGGGGGTCTATGGGGACCTATGGGGGCCTATGGGGGCCTATGGCGGCCTATGGTGGCCTATGGGGGTCTATGGGAAACTATGGGGGCCTATTGGCACCTTTGGGGACCTATGGGGGCAAAGGGGCGCCTATGGGGGCCTATGGGGGCCTTTGGGGACCTATGGGGACCTATGGGGGCCTATGGCGGCCTATGGGGACCTATAGGGGCCTATGGGGACTTTTGGGGGCCTATGGGGACCTTTGGGGGCCTATGGGGGCACGTGGGGACCTATGGGGACCTATGGGGACCTATGGGGGCCTATGGGGACCAATGGGGGCCTATGGGGGTCTATGGGGACCTATGGGGGCCTATGGGGACCTATGGGGGCCTATGGGGGCCTATGGCGGCCTATGGTGGCCTATGGGTATCTGGTATCTGGTATCTGGTTGACCCGCCCGAGGCTCCGACACAGCCGGAGGGGTTCCCTGAAAATGTGGGACACCCAACCGCCACATGGCGGCTTACTCGGTCCCGCCAGGGTGGGTCGAAGCGGGCGGCCCATGCCCGCACCCTGCGCCACCAGGGGCTGACACCTGCCGTGGTTTTGGGTGTGTGGGGGGGGGGGGGGCTCCGCTGGATTGGGGGTCAGGTTGGGTTCCCCGCGCGTTGAGTGGGTCGCGTCTCGGGGGTGCCAGTCAAGGCAAGGGGCTGCGCAGGGGCGCGGACTGGGGCTGCGCAGGGGCGCAGACTGGGGCTGCGCATGGGCGCAGACTGGGGCTGCGCAGGGGCGCAGACTGGGGCCGCGTAGGGGCGCAGACTGGGGCTGCGCATGCGCGCAGACTGGGGCTGCGCAGGGGCGCAGACTGGGGCTGCGCAGGGGCGCAGACTGGGGCTGCGCATGGGCGCAGACTGGGGCCGCGCAGGAGCGCAGACTGGGGCTGCGCATGGGCCAGACTGGGGCTGTGCAGGGGCGCAGACTGGGGCTGCGCAGGGGCGCAGACTGGGGCTGCGCAGGGGCGCAGACCGGGGCTGCGCAGGGGCGCAGACTGGGGCTGCGCAGGAGCGCAGACTGCGGCTGCGCAGGGGCGCAGTCTGGGGCTGCGCAGGCGCGCAGACTGGGGCTGCGCAGGGGCGCAGACTGGGGCTGCGCATGGGCGCAGACTGGGACTGCGCAGGGGCGCAGACTGGGGCTGCGCAAGGGCGCAGACTGGGGCTGCGCGTGGGCGCCGACTGGGGCTGCGCAGGAGCGCAGACTGGGGCTGCGCAGGGGCGCGGACTGGGGCTGTGCAGGGGCGCGGACTGGGGCTGCGCAGGGGCGCAGACTGGGGCTGCGCAGGGGCGCAGACTGGGGCTGTGCAGGGGCGCGGACTGGGGCTGCGCAGGGGCGCAGACTGGGGCTGCGCAGGGGCGCGGACTGGGGCTGTGCAGGGGCGCGGACTGGGGCTGCGCAGGGGCGCAGACTGGGGCTGCGCAGGGGCGCAGACTGGGGCTGCGCAGGGGCGCAGACTGCGGCTGCGCATGCGCGCAGACTGGGGCTGCGCAGGGGCGCAGACTGAGGCTGCGCAGGGGCGCAGACTGGGGCTGCGCAGGGGCGCAGACTGGGGCTGCGCATGCGCGCAGACTGGGGCTGCGCAGGGGCGCAGACTGAGGCTGCGCCGGGGCGCAGACTGGGGCTGCGCATGGGCGCAGACTGGGGCTGCGCAGGGGCGCGGACTGGGGCTGCGCATGGGCGCAGACTGGGGCTGCGCAGGGGCGCAGACGGTGGCTGCGCCGGGGCGCAGACTGGGGCTGCGCAGGGGCGCAGACTGGGGCTGCGCAGGGGCGCAGACTGGGGCTGCGCATGCGCGCAGACTGGGGCTGCGCATGCGCGCAGACTGGGTCTGCGCAGGGGCGCAGACTGGGGCTGCGCAGGGGCGCAGACTGGGGCCGCGCAGGGGCGCAGACTGGGGCTGCGCAGGGGCGCAAACTGGGGCTGCGCATGGGCGCAGACTGGGGCTGCGCAGGGGCGCAGACTGGGGCTGCGCATGGGCGCAGACTGGGGCTGCGCATGAGCGCAGACAGGGGCTGCGCAGGGGCGCAGACTGGGGCTGCGCATGGGCGCAGACTGGGGCTGCGCAGGAGCGCAGACTGGGGCTGCGCAGGGGCGCGGACTGGGGCTGTGCAGGGGCGCGGACTGGGGCTGCGCAGGGGCGCAGACTGGGGCTGCGCAGGGGCGCAGACTGGGGCTGCGCAGGGGCGCAGACTGCGGCTGCGCATGCGCGCAGACTGGGGCTGCGCAGGGGCGCAGACTGAGGCTGCGCAGGGGCGCAGACTGGGGCTGCGCAGGGGCGCAGACTGGGGCTGCGCAGGGGCGCAGACTGGGGCTGCGCAGGGGCGCAGACTGAGGCTGCGCCGGGGCGCAGACTGGGGCTGCGCATGGGCGCAGACTGGGGCTGCGCAGGGGCGCGGACTGGGGCTGCGCATGGGCGCAGACTGGGGCTGCGCAGGGGCGCAGACGGTGGCTGCGCAGGGGCGCAGACTGGGGCTGCGCAGGGGCGCAGACTGGGGCTGCGCAGGGGCGCAGACTGGGGCTGCGCATGCGCGCAGACTGGGGCTGCGCATGCGCGCAGACTGGGTCTGCGCAGGGGCGCAGACTGGGGCTGCGCAGGGGCGCAGACTGGGGCCGCGCAGGGGCGCAGACTGGGGCTGCGCAGGGGCGCAGACTGGGGCTGCGCATGGGCGCAGACTGGGGCTGCGCAGGGGCGCAGACTGGGGCTGCGCATGGGCGCAGACTGGGGCTGCGCATGAGCGCAGACAGGGGCTGCGCAGGGGCGCAGACTGGGGCTGCGCATGAGCGCAGACTGGGGCTGCGCAGGGGCGCGGACTGGGGCTGCGCAGGGGCGCAGACTGGGGCTGCGCAGGGGCGCGGACCGGGGCTGCGCAGGGGCGCGGACCAGGGCTGCGCAGGGGCGCAGACTGGGGCTGCGCAGGGGCGCAGACTGGGGCTGCGCAGGGGCGCAGACTGGGGCTGCGCATGGGCGCAGACTGGGGCTGCGCAGGGGCGCAGACTGGGGCTGCGCGGGGGCGCAGACTGGGGCTGCGCGTGGGTGCAGACTGGGGCTGCGCAGGAGCGCAGACTGGGGCTGCGCAGGGGCGCAGACTGGGGCTGCGCAGGGGCGCGGACTGGGGCTGTGCAGGGGCGCGGACTGGGGCTGCGCAGGGGCGCAGACTGGGGCTGCGCATGGGCGCAGACTGGGGCTGTGCAGGGGCGCAGACTGGGGCTGCGCAGGGGCGCAGACTGGGGCTGCGCAGGGGCGCAGACTGGCGCTGCGCATTGGCGCAGACTGGGGCTGCGCATGAGCGCAGACTGGGGCTGCGCAGGGGCGCAGACTGGGGCTGCGCAGGAGCGCAGACTGGGGCTGCGCATGCGCGCAGACTGGGGCTGCGCATGGGCGCAGACTGGGGCTGCGCAGGGGCGCAGACTGGGGCTGCGCAGGAGCGCAGACTGGGGCTGCGCAGGGGCGCAGACTGGGGCCGCGCAGGAGCGCAGACTGGGTCTGCGCATGGGCCAGACTGGGGCTGTGCAGGGGCGCAGACTGGGGCTGCGCAGGGGCGCAGACTGGGGCTGCGCAGGGGCGCAGACCGGGGCTGCGCAGGGGCGCAGACTGGGGCTGCGCAGGAGCGCAGACTGCGGCTGCGCAGGGGCGCAGTCTGGGGCTGCGCAGGGGCGCAGACTGGGGCTGCGCATGGGCGCAGACTGGGGCTGCGCAGGCGCGCAGACTGGGGCTGCGCAGGGGCGCAGACTGGGGCTGCGCATGGGCGCAGACTGGGGCTGCGCAGGGGCGCAGACTGGGGCTGCGCAAGGGCGCAGACTGGGGCTGCGCGTGGGCGCCGACTGGGGCTGCGCAGGAGCGCAGACTGGGGCTGCGCAGGGGCGCGGACTGGGGCTGTGCAGGGGCGCGGACTGGGGCTGCGCAGGGGCGCAGACTGGGGCTGCGCAGGGGCGCAGACTGGGGCTGCGCGTGGGCGCCGACTGGGGCTGCGCAGGGGCGCAGACTGGGGCTGCGCAGGGGCGCGGACTGGGGCTGTGCAGGGGCGCGGACTGGGGCTGCGCAGGGGCGCAGACTGGGGCTGCGCAGGGGCGCAGACTGGGGCTGCGCAGGGGCGCAGACTGCGGCTGCGCATGCGCGCAGACTGGGGCTGCGCAGGGGCGCAGACTGAGGCTGCGCAGGGGCGCAGACTGGGGCTGCGCATGAGCGCAGACTGGGGCTGCGCAGGGGCGCGGACTGGGGCTGCGCAGGGGCGCAGACTGGGGCAGCGCAGGGGCGCAGACTGGGGATGCGCATGGGCGCAGACTGGGCATGCGCATGGGCGCAGACTGGGGCTGCGCATGGGCGCAGACTGGGGCTGCGCAGGGGCGCAGACTGGGGCTGCGCAGGGGCGCAGACTGGGGCTGTGCAGGGGCGCAGACTGGGGCTGCGCAGGGGCGCAGACTGGGGCTGCGCAGGGGCGCAGACTGGGGCAGCGCATGGGCGCAGACAGGGGCTGCGCATGGGCGCAGACTGGGGCTGCGCAGGAGCGCAGACTGGGGCTGCGCAGGAGGGGGGGGGGGGGCGCCTCACCACAGGCTTTTGGCGACCCCCCCAGGCGCCGGGCTCCTCACCAGGAGGTTATTGGGGCCCGGGCCAGCGTGTGCGCGAGGGCCCCAATACGCAGACTGGGGCTGTGCAGGAGCGCAGACTGGGGCTGCGCAGGGGCGCAGACTGGGGCTGCGCATGGGCGCAGACTGGGGCTGCGCATGGGCGCAGACTGGGGCTGCGCAGGGGCGCAGACTGGGGCTGCGCAGGGGCGCAGACTGGGGCTGCGCATGGGCGCAGACTGGGGCTGCGCAGGGGCGCAGACTGGGGCTGCGCAGGGGCGCAGACTGGGGCAGCGCAGGGGCGCAGACTGGGGCTGCGCATGGGCGCAGACTGGGGCTGCGCAGGAGCGCAGACTGGGGCTGCGCAGGAGGGGGGGGGGGGGGGCGCCTCACCACAGGCTTTTGGCGACCCCCCCAGGCGCCGGGCTCCTCACCAGGAGGTTATTGGGGCCCGGGCCAGCGTGTGCGCGAGGGCCCCAATACGCAGACTGGGGCTGTGCAGGAGCGCAGACTGGGGCTGCGCAGGGGCGCAGACTGGGGCTGCGCATGGGCGCAGACTGGGGCTGCGCAGGTGCGCAGTCCGGGGCTGCGCATGGGCGCAGACTGGGGCTGCGCATGGGCGCAGACTGGGGCTGCGCAGGGGCGCAGACTGGGGCTGCGCATGCGCGCAGACTGGGGCTGCGCAGGGGCGCAGACTGGGGCTGTGCAGGGGCACAGACTTGGGAGGCGCAGGAGGGGGGGGGGGGGCGCCTCACCACAGGCTTTTGGCGACCCCCCCAGGCGCCGGGCTCCTCACCAGGAGGTTATTGGGGCCCGGGCCAGCGTGTGCGCGAGGGCCTCACCACAGGTTTTTGGCCCCGCGCTGTCGGGGGGGGGCGCGCCGGGGGGCCGTTCAGGCTGGTTCCCCCCGGGGCTGGCTCAGTTGTGCATGGCCACAGGCCAGCAGAGGCTGTTTCTTACGGGGCTCATGTCGGTTCATGGCCCAGGGCGCATGGGGGAGGGTCCCAACTCTCGCCCCCGGAGGTTCTTGCTGGCTGTCCCTGGGGGGGGGGGGCATGCGGTTTCGTGTGTTTTGGGAGGCGAGCTACCTCCCATGGCAAAACCCAGGCGGCCTCTTCGCGCTGGGGAACCTCCGCTGTGGTGGCCTATGGGGGTCTATGGGGAACTATGGGGGCCTATTGGCACATTTGGGGACCTATGGGGGCCAAGGGGCGCCTATGGGGGCCTATGGGGGCCTATGGGGATCTATAGGGGCCTATGGGGACCTTTGGGGACCTTTGGGCACCTTTGGGGACCTATGGGGGTCTATGGGGACCTATCGGGACCTATGGGGGTCTATGGGGACCTATGGGGGCCTATGGGGGTCTACGGGGACCTTTGGGGACCTATGGGGACCTTTGGGCACCTTTGGGGACCTATGGGCACCTATGGGGATGGGGGCCGATGGGGACTCATCGGCATCTAGGGGGACCTATGGGGGCCTATGGGGGCCTATGGGGGCCTATGGGGATCTATAGGGACCTTTGGGGACCTATGGGGACATTTGGGCACCTTTGGGGACCTATGGGGGTCTATGGGGACCTATCGGGACCTATGGGGGTCTATGGGGACCTATGGGGGCCTATGGGGGTCTACGGGGACCTTTGGGGACCTATGGGCACCTATGGGGATGGGGGCCGATGGGGACTCATCGGCATCTAGGGGGACCTATGGGGGCCTATGGGGGCCTATGGGGGCCTATGGGGGCCTATGGGGACCTTTGGGGGTCTATGGGGACCTATTGGGGCCTATGGGGGCCTATGGGCACCTTTGGGGGTCTATGGGGGCCTATTGGGGCCTATGGCGGCCTATGGGGACCTATGGGGACCTATGGGGGCTTGTGGAGGCCTATGGGGGCGTGTGGGGACCTTTGGGGACCTATGGGCACCTTTGGGGACTTATGGGGACCTATGGGGGCCGATGGGGACTCATTGGCATCTAGGGGGACCTTTGGGGACCTATGGGCACCTCTGGGGACCCATGGGCACCTTTGGGGGCCTATGGGGGCCTATGGGGCCCTATGGGGACCTATTGGCACCTTTGGGGACCTATGGGCACCTTTGGGGGCCCATGGGGGCCTATGGGGGCCTATGGGCACCTTTTTGTTTGCCACTTTCCTTGCTCACACATTTTCCCCATTTTCCCATTTTGGTGTTCAAAGTCTTTTTTACTTTTGTATTGCCATGTTTCTGATTGTCCAAGGTGGTTCCCCAATGATTTTTCAATTGTGTCCTCCCTTTTTGTTTTTTTCATTTGGGGGGGGGGGTTGATTTAGATTTAGGCATAGTTTCTCCCAATTTCCTCTGGGCATTAGACCCCTAGACCCACCTCCAGTAGATAAGAATATCAGACATCTTCTTGGACAGACCGCACACACAACATCCCTTATCAGACATCTGACATCAGACTTTATACACAATCCTACTACTCGGTGATGGTCCAGATCAACTGGACCCTGAAGACCCAGGCTCTGGCGAACATGCAGGTCCAGTGGCGACCCAAAAGTGCAGGCAAGTGGCACCCGTTCCAGTGGGAGGCGATCCTCCACTGTCCGACGGCAGAAGGACACAGGGCGGTGCCCTCCTCGGTAAGCAGAACTGGAGATTGCATGCATGTGTGGCTGGCAGGCCGAGCGGACCTCTTGCGATTGTTCCAAAGAACGCTCTTCAGGCAGGCGGACCCGGTACCCGGGGACGCCGTGCGGTTCCTCTACACGCTGCTGAACACACCCCCATGCGAAAGAAGATACGCATGACAGGGGGTGACACAAAGGAGAAGAAGAGTGGAGCGCATGGTGCCATGGTGCCATGGTGCAGTCACCCCATCGTCGTGGCTCAGTGGATACACCACACCTCTTCTGTCCCGTGGAGGATGGTTCGAACCCCGGGGGGGATAGAGATGCACCGAACAACCCGAACCCCCTTTTTGGGCGCGAGAGAGAGGGAGAGAGAAACAGAGAGAGAGAGAGGGTAGAGCACAGTGGGAAAGGAACAGAGAGGTGCAACAGGAGAGAAAGAGCAGGGGAGAGCAAGAGAGATTGGGAGGGAGAGAGTAGGAGAGAGACCCACAGAATAAGAGACCGGGGCTAACCGGCGCAAAGGGAGGTGGTGGGTTCGAGCTGACCAGGGTGGGTTCGAGCTGACCAGGGTAAAAGGGACGCCACGGCGGCACGGAACAGTCAAGAAATGAAAAAGCAGGGCGCCGTAGCGCCCCTGAGCCACAGGCTAGACACGTTGTCACGTGTTGAACAGCCTAAGCATGACTGGGGCTGCGAGAGTGCGGCCCAAGTGAGGATGACGGAAGCAAGTAGGCATGAATGTGTGGGCAGCATGCGCATACATGGTGTGGAGCGGAAATGGTATGCGCCACAAGCAATGATCTGTTGAGTTGCCTGACAGCCGGAGCACATGCTGAAATGCAGAGACGCCTTTGCGCCAACCAAGGCGCCTTTGCGCCCCCGAGGATCGAGTATGACACGCCCTCACGAGACAGAGAGCAAGTACATGACAGGGGCACGACCTGCAGGGCAAGGGTTAGAGACTAACCGGCACTGTGGGTGGGTGGTGGGTGCGAGCTGACCTCAATGTCCAGAGGACCAGTGCCAATGCACAGCCAGCAACCACCTGGTGTGGTACAGAACAGGTCTACGCTGCAGTGCAGCAAGCAAAACACTGAACAATGTGGTTATGACCATGCGCCTGTGACACGGGGGCGTATGCGAGCCCAGTTTCCGTTGCCTCATGGCCCCCCACACCCCCGTACCGCAACCAACGACGCGAGGGAGGGCCCCTCTGACCCCGTGGCAAATGCGCCTTCAGTGCCGGCAGCATGGCAGGGCGAGCAGTCCCCTCTAGCGCGTCCCTCCTGGCTGCCGTGCAGGCTCAGGCGGGGGGCCTGTAAGGGAGGACACGGGCGCTTGAACTCGACTCGGCCCACCTCCCTGCCCCTCGACCTCTGTACATATTTCAGTGGACGCTAAAAGACAAATGCCCTCTTTATGTGTTTTTCACCCTATTGGGGTGTTTGGACGGGCTAGGGGGCTTCTGAATGACTTTGTGACGAACTGATTGAATGACTGTGATCCCTCCCTCTTTGAGGTGCCTTGCCGATAGACAGAATTTTTACTGCAATGCTTCCGCAATTTTACTGCAATTTACTGCAATTTATCGGGGGGCTCCAATCCCACCCCATCCCCCATCCCAGTCGGTTGTTGGCATCGACAAAGATCCGTGCACGGGGCATGGCATGCTGCAACTTCGATTTGATTAGCTCTACAACTGAACCTCTGAGGTTCTGCACTTTTGGCGTGACAGCAACGGGTGTACTCGAATACTTGCCTCTTATCCAGGAGCTAGATCAAGAGGTCCAGAACTATTTGGAGGATCCGCTCTTCCTGTTTGCTATCCGCTTGTTGTCCCTGTTTTCGAGGGATTCGTGTGCTATTGTACAGATCCCTCCTTTTAAAACAGTGGCCAGCCCATGGTACGGCAGGCCCCCTTAGCTCAACATCTGCTGCAACCTAACAATGACTCCATACACTGCAGCAACGATGGCACAGTGTGGGCCATGGCTGGGACTGTGTTGGGGTTAATGACCTGCATGCTGATGGCTCGAGCTGATGTCCCGACCCGTATTGTTTCCATGGCTGTGACAAAGCACGCCCTTCGTCAGCAGCCTGGTATCAGCCATCTCAGCACCATCAATTACCTCTCGCTGCCGTCTGCTGCTGCCGGTCGCACACATCACGTGCGGAGCCCCACCCCGGCTGGGTCGCACATTCCACTGTCTCTCAAATATGCCCTCAAATCCGAGGTGGATGCCTCCTCTGTGCCATTGTCGGGTCGCATTTCAATGGTTATTTCTGCTGCATCTGCTGCATTTACTGTTCTGTGGCGAGCAGCCACTCGGCAACGCAGGGGCTGGTATGGCCCGGGGAATCTCAGTATGGCTATTGGAACACCTCTTGAGGCTCCCGCCCCTGCAGCAATGGCGATGTTCAGTTGTGCAGCCGAGGACGGGTATGTCTGGCCATACCCTCGAGTGTGGAATGCAGCATTGTCGACGTGACTCAGGGTCTCCCGCCCTTTCGTTCGCAAATATTTCCGAATCAGAGTAAAACCGGTAATTCAGAATATTTCCGAATATTCCGAGTATTTCTGAACAGCGGGACTGGCGGTATTGTCTGGTTTATGCCCTGTGCTATTCCGGTCTGTTGCACTTGTGAAAACGGTCCTGTACGTCTGCATTTTTTCAGCCCCTTTGTGCATACAGTTATGTCTAGTAAGACGGATGAGTTCCCTTCTGAGCAAGCACAGCAAGCAATGCAAGTGGAGAAACCACCACCGCAGCCAAGAAATCGGGGGGAACATATGACAGTAACCAACCGTGCAGCTCAATTTCCGGACGATATGGAGCCACCCAAAAATGATACTGAAATGTGGTGCAAACATTGTGACGTACTTGTACACTACCATGAGAAGAAGTTTGCCACTAATGGTACCAAAGGACGTACTCAGCAGAGGCTCAAAAAGGAGGGGAAGGTGGTAAAATTTCGAACAGGACCAGCTGCACCTGTGTTGAGCTCTCGTGAACCAGAACCTGAACAAAATGATGTAATGGATCAGAGGCTGCCCCTACATCATTTTCTGCAACACCACCGAAGCAAAAATCTGCAACATTTGGACAACAGGAGCAGCGAGACATGCAGGGGATGATGGAACAACTGAATCTAAGTGCAAACATTGCTGATGGCGTCGTTGCAGCAATTGTTCAGGCGGGGTCCCTCCAAGCAGACTGGACCACCCCAGTATCAGAGGGTTGATTTGCTAGTGTACGGAGGTCCACAGTTCTGTTGGGACTGGACAAGCGTGCAACAATGTTGAGTGTCTGTAGCACCGATGAGTGGATGGATACACAAGGGTCATGCAATGATGAATGTTTTGGTTGGAATTGCTAATGTTGCACACACACAGTAAGATTTTAGATTGCACAGGTCTTTGATCCCTGCAATGTTCTTGACGTGGCACCATGGTTCAGGTTTGTTTGGAATGGAACTCAGCCCTAATGATGATGATGAAATGATTTGAAAAATGGGAAAGACAAGGTCAATGCACTGTTGGCCTCAGAGTGGCAAAGGTATACACGCTTCGAGAAACGTGCAGCTCATAATCATCATAGCAGGGTGGGGACTCGACCTTGGGCGGGGACCAGGAAGACAACGGTGATCCCCAGTCCCGGGAGGCATGCAAATTTCAGAACTGTCACCTAATAAGCTCATGAAGTTTCGTGCAGGGCGCTGTTGGGATCCTGCCGTCGGTTTGAGCGTCCAGATTGATTCAAGGAAACGGTTGGTTGTGTGGGGGCACCAAATTTCAGAAATGACTTGTAAGACAGGCTTCAGAATATTTCGGCTGAATTTGGTTTGAAGCAGAAGGGTCATGGCATGATAGCGTCCGGTACCCACGGTAGAGATGGCCCTGTTCGCTGTCACTGTTCTCTTCACCAGTGCCTCTCATGACACCTTTCTATGTGTAAAGTAACTCTGTCCATACACCACACGCACACCATTTTCCCATAAGCAAGGCTTAGCCTGGAGACGTGGGTCCCCCTGTTCGGTCTGTGCAGATTGCAATGGCGGGGATATCAGTCACGTGCGGTTGTCTGTTGGTCTACTTGCCTTGCCTTCAATCCTTCATGCCTGTGGCGCCTTGATGTGTAGTATGCTGTGTACTCTGATCCTGTACTCTGATTCAGCACCACGAAGCAATCGTCGGTAGCAAATTGCCTGCTACTCTGTTGGTCCCTTCTTCTGCCTTCCTGCCTTGCCCCTCCTGTGACACAAGGCCCAGTGACCTTTCAAACATGTGCAGGAACGATGACAATGCAGAAGCGGACCAGAAAGAGAAATGTGAGGTGTGGCGCTGCGAACCCCAGCCGGGCTTGGGAAGTGATTGCTGTTTGGGTGACAGCCGGAGGGTTGGTGTCGAGTTACATTCACCTGGAGCCAGCCCCCCTCAGAAGTGGATGAAGCCTGACGTAACTTGGATGGTGTGGTGTGCCCCCCCCCCCCACCCGCTGTTTCAAAAAGCACTGGGCCTTCGGTGCTCAAAGATGGACTCACGAGGGGTCATCAGGCAGTGGTCCCGTGCGTTTTCGGCCCGATATGACGTAGAACCAACCTCCAATTTTGGGTCCTTGAGAGCACAAAAACGCAGGTAAACAGAGCACCCGGCACGTCTTTCATGTTCTCCCTCTGTCCCTTGGAGCCCCATCAAAAGCCAAACATAATACAAAATGTTGACTCCCATCCCTGGGAGCTCCCATACAATGTCTTCAATCCAACCATCGTTCAAATTGCGTCACAAGTTGCTCCTTGTTGCTCCAAATCCGGAGCAACTCATCCATTTCCAGACACTGCGCCTTGAACTTCCGAGTGGCGTGTTTTAGGACCTCCACCGTGAGGTTAGAGACCTCCCCACCCACCAGACCTCGGTCTTTTCGCCTTTGGAGCACATTCTCAAACCTTGTGGAGGCTGCATCCCTTGCCTCCCTTTGCTTTGCCTCCACCAACAAAGCCTCGTACCGCGCAATACAATAGGACTTGTATGTGCCAGTTGTGTCATTGAGCCGCGCATGGGCAATAGACATTGCCTCCCTTATCTCCTTTGGATTATCAATTATGGCTTCACGGAATGCACTTGGCTTTGCCACAATCAAGACTGCAATAGTGATGGTCCTAGTCTTTTGGTGCCTTTCAAACACCATGCGCATGCATCGAAAAAACTGTTTGGCCCCACCGGTTTGTGGTTTGTAGAGCACCATCCTCATTGGTTAGAGTGAGGGCTAGATGTTTTTGGAAGACATGCCTCAAATTTTGTATAAAAAGGAAGGTTAGATCCCGGTGCTCCTTGGGCAAGGTAAGGTACTCTGGAACGATCAACCGAGGGTCCAATTTCCATGCCAACACCTTGTCCCACCACGGCTTGAGAAAGGTTGTGTATTGCATATCCTTGCAGCAACCGGAACATAGAGCCAGCTCTTTTGTGAGATAAGGCAAGCCCACCACACGGAAGCGCATGGCAGCGGTGGAGAAACCCCTGTCCTCAACACCCAACAACTCCGCAATTTTGTACTTTGCACACAAGTCACATCGTGCTTCCTCCTCCTCCTACACACTTGATTGTGAACAAGATGAAGAAGGTGACAAATTGTGTCATGGCGAAATCATAAAATTGAAATTACCAGGCATCGGAGAATGCAAAATCAGAAAAGAACACAATGACGACGTCAAACATCCTCATGCACCAGCAAAACGGACATTGCATACCACACAATAGTCTTTCTTCTTGCCATGTCTAGTGTCACCTGTGACCTCTCACATTGTGGAGCTACATTGCACAAGCTATTGAACGATTGTATATGCAAACAGAGTTGTCCATGCGTCGAAATTAAAAGAGCACAACATGTCAACATACAATGACACCAAGCAACAGAACGACAAGGTTCGACACTTCTTTGCATCATAAAAAACCACGAAGCGTACCGATGAAGCGACGGGTGCAGAAACTATATCAATAGAACCGCATCATCGTGAATTATTGATTCACATTCTAAAACTGAACCATTGGCACATGGAGAAACATTTCTTTCGAGAAAGCGTCAAGATTATTCGGTTAAATGGGCCTGCCACGGCAGTTGGCTCCAGCTGAGTTACATCGTGTCGAGGGGTGCATGTGCCGGGTTTGCAGTCTGGGACTTGTGACTCCGGACCGTGCGTGCCATGCCCCTGCCCTGTGTGTGCAACGCTCCAAGAACTACGGGCATATTGGCGAGTCGAAGGGTGATTGGCACATTGGGGTTGTGCAGCCATTTGACTCCGGGTGTGAAAAGAAGGATCAGAAGCAGCACAGCTAGATACGGAAATTCGGAAATTCGCCACAGTAGGAAGAGGGTGAGCAACTGCAGGCACTCCGCTGGTCCCCTGTCCCTGTGCCACCACAAGTGTCAAGGCAGGACAACACAGACATGCCGCCCCTCCCGTCGGCATGGGATAGGGCTTGTAGATTCTGGACACTGTGACCGCTGCAGCGCCGGGTGCACCATGCATTCTTAGATCCTCGGCTCAGGAAAGCAGTACAGCCCTCGCAAGTCTGCCAACTTGGATAGGGGGTATTGTGGTCCCATGCACAGTGCGCCATGCAACCAGCTCCTGTCCTATGTACTCTAGCAGCACAATGCCCCAACTTGACCCCAGCCGTACTTGTATATTGGCCCCAGTACCAACCCACCGCACCATGTTCCGATTTGGTGATATTTTGTTCGGTCACCGGGGCACCTTGGCTTTCCCAAGGCAGTGGATGAGGATTCAATGCCAATCCTACCAATGTGGAGGATACCCATCAACAGGTGTTGATCCATGTGGAAAGTGATACTGGGTCCCTAAGCAGTATCTAAAGATGCATCGGGTCAGTTGCAGTGTGACCAACAGCTCATTTAGGAGCTTACGCTTTTGCTCAAATAGCACCTTTAGGAGGCTGGTGAGCAGAACACTGGTCCCGGTGTGCACTCTGTGTGCATATAGTGTGTGCATCTCGTACACAGCTTGCCTGATAGACACATGTGCTGCTTCTGTTAGTGCTCGGCCTGACCATTGTTGGTTCCATGAGGAAAACGTTAGTCGAGTATGAAAAAATCATGTTGCAAATAATTTTCTAGCTGCAAACACAAGTACCAATTTTGTTTGCTGCGATGCAAATGACAAAAAAACCAGAAACCCCCCCCCTCAAAAGAGCGTACCGCCAGTAATTTTTTTGAACTGCAATGTAAGTGCACCTTTTGGGGGGGGGGGGGGTGATGCCCCTTTTGCAATATGCACATTTCCCAGTTCTGTACAGCTCCCCATAGGACCTGACCTTAATGATGGGATGCCAAGTCTACAAAGCACAAAGTATTCTGTTTAGCCACCAACTGAAGAGGCTCGGCCACTGTGGTAGCAGGTTTATACATTCCTTTGTTTTGGCACCCCAGAAGTGGTGGTTGCATGAAGACACTGTGCAGTGCAATTTCGGAGGAATATTTGGCGCTTTATACCCTCCAGCCCCTTGACACCCCTGAAAATGTGGCCACCTGCAGATGACATGGAGTTGGGGATTGCACCACAAAAGGTACTTGGGTTGGTGCAGGGGTGGGGAAGGGGAGGAGCTTGGCAGTGCATTCTCCCACCAACCCGACACCCTTTCCTTGGCAGGTTGTGGCTCGGAAACTACAGGCACACATGAAGAAGTCTTGGTTGCCCGATTTGGAGGAGGCAGAGGACGTATCAAAAGTGGAGAGCAAGTTTGGCGGCACTCCAGCACTGAAAGATGGAGAGCCCTGGCCACAGTGTCCAGAGTGTGGCGGGGATTTGACGCTGTTCCTGCAGCTGAACTCGCGCAGAAAACGGCTTTTGGGTGGATCCAGCTGCAGCCCCGGATGATCTACCGACACCACCAACGAATAAGCGAAATGTCCGCTGTTAACAAGAAGAGCAAATGCACAAGGAGCGACAGTCTGGGGCCCTGTAATCGACAGAATGGACGTCTTGTTGTGCGGGGGGCCATGTGCATGTGCCTGATCCCTCGTAGTCCCCCGGCCCCTCCCCTACCCACCACCGCCTGTGGTGTGACCAAGAGAGGTCAGCCAGATGCCAGCAGTGCGCCCGCAGCACCGGGGACACGAGGAATGGAGCGCCACATCCCTCGAGCACTAAGCTCGAGACGAGATGGGTGAAGAGGCTAACTCTCCAACTAGAATTGGGGTCTGTGCACGTGCACAGCGTGCGTGAGTGACCCAGCCACACAGACAGGAACGGAATCATGGGCCGGCCAATGCTGCACCGCACACTCGGGGTTGTCGGATCCATTGGGACATTGGAAGCGGTGGAGGTTGTGAAGGCAGGCGCGGCTGGGGCTGCACGGCGGCCTACCTGACCCGTTGGAGGCCACCAGTGTTCAGGACATATGCACCGGGACGCGCTGCCCCGTATGTCAGCGACTTGACAAGCACGTGGCAGGCGTGGAGGTCCGATCCCTGGCCCATGCTGGAGTTGTCCGCAGTGGTTCAGTTGTGTGCTGATGTAGGACCTGCTACGCCAACACGTCAGCAGGAGTGCCGGACAGAGTCGCACTGACATGGGTTGGTCTCCAGATGGGGTGGCTGGCGGTCCGTTGATGTCGCGTTCGCTTTTGGAGACAGCACCTACAGGCACAACCCAAATTGTTTATGGGTAGGTAAAGCCAGGGAAATACCCCGGGATGTGGCTGCTGATGATCCCCCACAACCAGTACCCTGTGCCACTGATTTTCTGCGCAGCTCCCAGCAACCATTCAATCAACTCTGGGCTCCCAAGGCGTCTTCCAAGCGTTTTTCTGTGTCAGTGACATGTCCTCGTACGACGGCTGTATTGATGTATGTTTCGACATTGTGTGGTGCCGCCTGCAGGGCATTGAATTGCGGTTGAGGGGCACTCAAGCACGCGCCTTGCAAACCGGCTCCGACCTTGCTTTGTTGCTGTTGTGCTGTTGCTGGTAGCAGTTGTGGCAGAAGTGGTGGTGGTAGATCCCTGCGACAGTGGCAGTGGCAGTGGCAGCGGCAGCGGTGGTGACCTGCGGCAGGGGTAGTCGTGGCAGTGTTGCCAGTGCCTTGTTGCCGCTCAATTGAAGCCATCAATGGCAATTTGTGCCATTGTCGAAACTCTAGCCTCCGCAACATGTTCGTATCAGAATGGTTGTCGCACGGGCTATGTATTCCGGCTCTGGGATCATTCGCGAGATAAACTGGCGCCTAGTGTGGCCAACAAAGGCCGCATCAATCTCAAGGCCAGGCGTATCAACGCATGGAAGGTGTATGATGATTTTCCTGGGTGGGCAGATGCACACGACGAAGGTGTGCTCCTTCCTCCTTGGCACATCTCGCCGCTCCCTCCGCAACCGCATGCTGTACCGAAGTGGCATACGATGCACCACGAATCTGCGGGCAAGGTTGTGGCCTTACTGTTTGCCATCAAAGATTGGTTGTGCATGAATGCTATGATGGTTATGCACCAATAGTATTACCCCATACTCCCAAGTTACCAACAGTATGCCTGGTGTTCGGGCGTCGAATTCCATTGTTGGCAACCACGAAGAGCCACTTTTAAAGCTATAGAAAAAAGATATAGCCTCTTCTAAGGTTCTGGCCCCTCTGAAGGGGAATGGGTAACCATGCATAGAGGGTCCAATCAGGACTTCGAAATAGTCACACCCTTCCCATTGCTGCATCTGGGTGTCCCTCATTAATCACACACACACACGTACACACACAAACAGAGAGAGAGAGCTGTAGAGAGGTGCAGTATTGTAGTGAAGGCTATGTTGTTGGTGAAATCAATTGGGCGGCATGCACACACACATCACACACTCTCTTACACACACACAGACCCATGCATGCAGACCAACAGCAGCTGACACACGTTTGATCCTGTGTTGACATGTTGATACAGAATCCAGGTTTCTGGCTTTATTTTCTCGAGTAAAGGGCGCTCTCGGTGACACACCGAAGGGGACAGGGTCTGGCGCATTCCTGCAGGTATTTATCTCGACGATGATGATTGCACAGCACTCTCGGACTTGCAGCCATGGGGTGATAAATTGGGAGGCTGGCCTATTTGGGTGCAGGATCCAGAGTGGTCGTATTGCAGCTGTTGTGGAGCGAAAATGGTCCACTTATTCCAGATTGAGAGTGAACTAGGTTTGCATTCCAATCATTTGGTTGTGAGTATTGTTGCTCATTGACAGGGGCTTCCTCCCCGAGGAAAGATAACATGAGCCGCTCATTTGTGATTCCACTTGGTGGGACACAATCATCTCTTCACCCTGCCTTCCTTCATTGTAGCACTCATCCAATCAGTCACGGGAATGCATTGAACGGAGAGTTGTGGTGTGGCACATTGCATTGCTGAGACAGCAGCAAGGCAGCAGCACTCGAAAAGGCCGAATACCCCCCCCCCCCTTTTTGGACAAGCTCTCACCGAGTACCAAGCAAACGCCCTCTATGTACACTGTGGAAACCTATAAACCAAGACCAATCAATCAAGATCCCGTAAGTCCACAGACAGGGGGGCCCTGGGGCTAACAGTCCACTGGCTGGGGAGTCAGGACCCTGAAAGACGACGTCGTTAAGCAGAGGGGTCTAGGGCCTGCGGTGGTGTAACTGGGGGCACCTATGGGCAGCCAGGGGCGAAAGGTCGATTAATCGGGGGGGCAGGACCTTGAAATACTACAAGGGGGGTGGTATGGGGACTGAAATGCACCTGACAGGGGGGGCCTGGGGCCGGGACTTAACAAGCCGGGGCGTCAGGAGAGTGGAGTCCTTCAAACGGGGGGGGGGGGGTCAAGATCCTGCAAACCCACAGACAGGGGGCTCCTGGGGTTGACAGTCCACCAGCGGGGGGCCAGGACTCAGAGTAATTAAGTGAGTTAAATCCAATTCATATCCCGGGGGTGTGGAGGAGGACAGGGTTGGGGGAGGCTACAATGTCGTGAGTGTCCCCACGCCACAGACCATCCCACAAGGCTCCAAACCCGTTGCCATTGTCTTTGGCCCACCCGCTGCCCCCACCCTCCCCTCTTACTCGCACCTTTCCCCTGGCGCTCTGAGGTCTCCAGGGTCTAACAGAGGGTGATCGCAGGTGGAGGGAGTGACCCCCCCACCCGCTGCTGGTTTGGATGTGTGTTTGCTGACAATGTCCGGGTCCGCCTGCGATTCCACCGGAAAGACGGTTGTGCAACAACTGAGCCTGCGCTCAACGTCATCCTTGTGCTTCACGCGGCCCACGGGGTACGTGATGCCACATGGTCTGCTGCCCGGCACAGCCGCGGCCTGTGTGGCCCTGCCTCCCTCCCCTCAGACATGTGATCGATAGCCCGTCGTGCCGTTTTAGAAGTCGTCCCTTCCGAACACCCGCCTGAGGCCCCTTGTGCCCCGGGGCTGAGGGGTCGTTGAATCCTTCACCGCCCTTGCCCTCCCCCGCTCCCCAAGACCACCGCCCCTCACTGGACCTGTCATTTCACAGCGGTGGACTACATGTGGGGCGACGCTGGGAACTGCCACATCCAAATGTGCCCCAATCCCGACTGCCACTCCGACGGGGGGCGCTTTGCTTTTGATTGGGCCTGTTGCTGACCTCGAGAGCCATTGGTCAAGTGTTGTGGGCACCCGCCGACGTGGGTCGCCCCCGTACCGAACACCCCCGGGCCCCGCACGTGCGCCGATCCCCCTCCTGCGCCGGGGGGGCGCGATGGCGGAGGGATCGGAGGCGTTGCACAGACGCACACGCGGCGCCCCGTGTGGCCCCAGGGGCACTTTGTGGGACGGCCCGTGTGCAACAGCCCAACAGGTCCCTTTCATTTACGAGGACGAGGCGACCCCCATTTCTTTGGCCCGATTGTGGGCAGCCTTTGCAGGCGCCCTGTGTGGTCCATCCCCCATCGCCTCAGGATCGGGGGCCTGAGGGGCATGTGGATGAGGAAGTGGGCCGGTTCACACCCCCGGCGCCGGGAGTGCGGCTCATGTTCTTGGCTCATTCGGGGCCCCCCAGGGGCAGGCACGTCCCGTCGGGTCGGTATCAGATTTCTGTGTGCGGTCTGCTTGGGATTGCTTTGCGAACGCGATGCACCTGCGCCAGGGGCCTGGGACCGGTCACGTTCGGGGGCGGGAGGCGGGGGGCGGGGGGGGGGGCGTGGCTTACGGAGTGAGCGGGGGAGTGCCGAGTGTGAGACAGGGGGTGGGTCATGTACCGGCGGTGTGTGGGTGTGAGATGCGGGCAAAAGGCCTTCGCTGCTGCGGATTGTTCTGGATATGTGCTGCTGCGGGGCGCGGGGTGAATGCCATTTCCCCTGCTGACCCTCGTCTGCCCTACTTCTTCCTCTGTACCGCCCCCCCTCCCCCGATCACGTGCATTCGCCCCATTTGGAGAGATTCAGAGACTTTCCCTCAAAGTCACCCGGTGTATTATGGGGGAACTTCGAGCCTTGGTATGTATATACGACCCCAGAGCCATCGGGATGTTGACCTCTTTGGGGTGCCGCCAAAGCATTTGCATCCAAAAAGGATGCGACCTCTCGCCCCCCCCCCCCCCCCCTTCCGCCATGTCAGTCATCTGGAAGCTCCTGCTGGGCCGCCCTGTTGAACAGGGTCAGCCTTCCCGAGGCACCGTCCACACGGGCCAGATCTATCCTTCAGTCTAGTGTACTTTCTGTTCGTACAATGCATCGCCGTGCGCTGAGTGTATGCGTATCAGCGTTGCCTGGTCCCCCTCCCCCTCTGCGACTCCCCCATCCGGTGCAGACTGCGTTTTCGCTGGTCTATTGTCGGTCAGGTCCCCCAAGCCCTCACATGGGCGTCCACACCGCCCCCCAGCCCCCTGCAGTCCCCCGCAGGAGCGACCACGACGCTCTAGGCCACCCCACGAATGTCCACAGCACTGCAGCCCGTCCCATACACGCCCATAGCGCCCTGGGTGCCCCCCGCCCCAAATAGATACCCCCCCCCCCGTGGGCCAGCGCATCGTCCCAGCCCTCTGAGTAATACACACAGCAGGAAAATGTGTGTCCTGCAGAACAAGCGTAATTGGGTCACTCTGACAAAGCAAATCAATCACAGAGTCCACACCCAATCCTGATGGAAGCAGGAACTCAGTATGGTTTGATGGGGCGAGAACCGGCACCGTCAGGCTTCTTGTCAAATGACAGTCAAGCAAGGCTGAATCTCTGTCACAGGTCCCCACTCAGCTGCCCACACGTCGACTGAGCAGTCTAACATTTTGCGGTTGTAGCCAGCATCACGTCAGTCTGACCTCGAAGCATTTGTTGTCTGATTCTGCAGCAACACCTCCCAACAAACACATGTTTACTGTACAAATATTAATTGTTTGCGAAAATAAATTTTGGCTCCCGTCCCTCTTTCTGACTTGAACACACTTGTGCTGCATGGTGCATCCCTTTTCTCCGTTGCCTCTTTTGCTTCACTTTTAGACAATGTGGAATCATTGGTGTGGTGTCTTCGGACGTTTGGAAGCTCGGATGTTGGGAACAAGTGTGATGAAGGAGACCAAAACAAACAAACAAACAAACGACTTGGCAGCTGGTTTGTTGAAAAACTGGTAGGCCCGAATCATCCGAAACGCTCGCTTGTTGGTGCCTGTCTGTGCTATGGACTGCAATCCCAGAGTCCCAACTGATGCACATCCGTATGCCTGTGTAGGAAAGGACTGCAACCGAGTCCAAGATACCCCCAAGATGAATGAAGCCCCCCCCCCCCCCCCAAAAGGAGGCCAAATGCAAAAGAAAATTTCAAAAATCGAAACAATTTTGACTCAGTCAACCAAAAACAGCTCCTCAAAACTGAATCCTGCAGAGAAATTTTTGCGCAAATAAAATCCGAAACACCCAATGTCCCACAAAACGTTGATATTGGCACGGTACTATTGATTTACTATGCAGTGCTCCGTTCACCTTTCTCTTCAACAATCTTGGTCCGCATGTACAACTTGTAATGGCTGACAACATTCGTTTGCGGGGTCAATTGCAGCTTCGCCATCACACAGGCATGTCACAGAGTGCTGGGTTCCACATGGTGACGTTGGTCTGATGCTGGCAAAATTGGGGCTATTGAGCGATTGCGGGTCGTAGCTTTGGTACCAGCCAGGACTGCGCCCAGAGCTGTTACACAGATGATTGTAATTGTCAGTTTTGCATGAACGCACGCAGGTGCCAATACTACCAGAAACCCCTACTGAAATGACCCATGGACCACGCTTGGCAGGTGGTGTGAGGCGGGTCTCTTGCCATGCATCTGCCAATCCAAACGGTTTTGCAATGTGGTGGTTCGATGGCACTATGGCCCTCAGAGTGGTCATTTGTACTCTCCGATGCAATGCAAAGCCCTATGCAAGATCAATAAGGTCATACTCTCACAGATTGTTATCAGAAGTGGACATACAACCAGGATCCTGATCATCATTGTGCAATATTCATTGTAGGGCTCTAGATCACTAGCACAAGTGCAACTAAAAACAGCCAAATTAATCCTCCCCCTCAATGATTCTCCGTATTTGGCCAGCCCACCAAGTTGGATCTGATAACTTCCACGGGGAATCATTTGTGGGGCGGTTTGGTGGGTGGGCAGGGTAGTAGCTATGACTGGTGAGGTGCACTACTGAAGCGCCAAGGTGCACTGTTGCAAGGGCAGGGGTGCACTGCCGAAGGGGCGAGGTGCACTATTGCTGGGGCAGGATGCACTGCTGTAGGGGCATGGTGCGGTGCTGCAAGGGCGAGGTGCCGTGCTACCAGGGAACAGTGCGCACGGGCAGGGTGCACAGGGACAGGATATGGGGGTAGGCTCCAGGGAGGCCACGAGTGGTTTGGTCACTGTTGGGGGAGGCTTGGGGCGCTGTGGGTGCCGATCGGGAGGCCGAAAGCGCTGCAGGTGCTGGTTGGGGAGACATGGAGCTTGCTAAGCACCGCCTCTGATGGCATGGACACTTCTTCGGAATATATCTCGAGTAACCGCTCTGTGTGAACAGTCACAATAGCTCTGACAGATGCTCCGATAGTCGTTCAAAGCTGCTGTGTTCTGGGTTTGGGTGGCGTTTTGGACCCTCTCTGGGGGGAGTGGTGTTGGTTTGTTCCAGGAATGCTGGTGGGTTACCAGTGGCTACACTGGGGGAGGCGGGGCGGGGGGGGGGGGGTTGCCGTGTACATGATCCATTTTGAATCGAGGGCCGCGAAGGGCAGCTAGCACCTCCTGTGGGATGCCCAGCCTGCTGCTCGCTGACTGGCGACGATGACGATGACGAGGTCTGAATTCGGTTGCTTGTTCCCAAGGTAAGCCATCAGACCCCCCATTCACCTGATGATAACCCCATCACGGGTCGCGATATTGCGTAATACGTAAGTAGTGCCCAGGTTTCGTTGCATAGTGGTCGTGTGTGTGTGTTTATTGTGGGCATGTGTACTGCATGCCGCCACTCCACTGCTTGGGATTCTGTCATTCACAACAGGGGCCTGGGGAGTCAAATCCACCCAGGGCCTTTTTCTGTCACCAGATGCCACGGAGCCCAGCGTGCCACACCATCATCTTGGCTGCTGCTGTGCTGTGCTGTGCTGCGCCGTCCTTAGCCCAGTGCCCCACTTCTGAATGGGTCGACCCTGACACGCCTGCCGCTGCCTGCCACGGCCGAACGGACCGCGAGGGGTATCCCCTTGAGCTCGTGTTCTCCGATGAATTCAACGTCCCGGGTCGGACGTTCCAGGACGGCGATGATCCAAAGTGGACCGCGATCCTGGGAATGCCCGACACCAACAGCCAAGTCAATGCGTACACGGACACGAAGGAGTACGCGACTACTGCCGGGGGGAAGCTGCGGCTCATGGCGACCGCACGGCCATCGCAAGTTGAGTACCACGACGGCTCCGGCTGGACGAGGGCGTTCTGGAAGTGGCGGTGCAGTTGCCAGGGCATGCCCGGCAGCCCGGGCTGTGGCCGGCCGCGTGGATCTTCGGCAATCTCGGCCGCGCCACCCTCATCAACTCGACGGAGAAGCTGTGGCCCTGGTCGTACAATCACTGCCCCGCCCCCGAGGACGAGGCAGCCAATCAGAACGTGCGTGAGCAACAGCTGATCAACGCCTGCATGGGCCCCGAAGACACCGCAAAGTACGGCCTCAACCCACGGCAGGTGGACCCCCTCGTGTCGCGCTTGGTGCGCCCACGTGCCCTCTTGGGCACCGTACCCTCTGCCTCCCCCCGTTTTGATTTCCTTTCCTGGTGCTTGTTTTGCCCTCGTATCCCCCCAAGCCCTTCTGGGGGGTTTTGCCTCATCTTCTCCCTCCCCCACCGCACCCCGTCGCCCAGCCCTTCCCTTTCCCTCAGCCCTCAGAACCGCCTGCCTCATTCCCCCCCCCACGCCACCAGGTTGGCCCACAGAAGTCCCCCCACGAACCACCAGCACCTCCGGTGCCCAGACGACTTTCCGCCCCCCCCCTCCCCTCCCCCCTGCCCAGAACCCCTGCCGCAGGGCATGCGGGTGGATGATGCACCACAAGTGGCACGCTTCCTCTGCTCTCAGGGACATGGAAGAGCACCAACAAGAGATCACTTCTCGATCAAAAAGAGGTGCTGACTCAGTGGAAGGGACATGGTGAACCGTACACCCCGACACACAAACCACCCCTTTTGGTCCCGTGTTCCCCCACAATGCCAGCAGCCGCCCGCAGGGGCGGGGGGGAGGGAAGAGGGCTACCCGCACCGCACGTCGTCACAGGGGCGTGGGGCCATCGAGATCGATCTGATCGAGGCCATGCCCGGGAAGGACGTCTTCATGTACAAGACCAAAGTGGACCAGGGCCATTGCAAGGAGCTCACGGACGACGTCTACGCCAAGATCTCCCCAAGCCTGCCCTTCGTGGCCACGTCGCTGCAATTGGCCCCGGGCATCCCCAAATGGGCCGACCAGCGCCCCGATGAGAAGAAGGCCGGGGACAAAGGCAACTGCTACCCCGAAGACTGGCAGGCCCAGTGGTACCCGGAACTCGAGCCCGGCAACACCGTCACGTACGGCACACCGTACAATTCAACCCTCAATATCGACTTTTACGGGGAGTACTTCAAGGGCAATGCAACGGGGGCCATCGACTTGCAGACGGACGCCATCAGTGCTCTGAATGAGCTGCCGCATGACTCGTACAACGGCATCCACACGTACAGTGTCGACTGGAAGGCTGGCTCTCAGGGTTGGATGTACTTCCACAGGTGCTGCCTGAGCTAAGGGTCAGTCTCTGGCTGCCGGTAGGGCTACTGATGTGGCGGGTTGCTTTTTTTTTTTTTTTTTTGTGAATCGCTGCTGATGCTGCTGGAAGTGCTGGCAGCTTCCGGCAGCGGTGCTGTGGTCATGTCTGTGGTAATGGTGGGTATTGTGTTGCTACCGATGCTGTCACGACTTCCGTCGTTCGCTCAATGTCACAATGGCGCCAGGCGCATAAACTAGACTGAGTCTAAGAGCCCTGACTGCCAGATACTCTACACAAACGTACGTACGACTCTCCAGCACGAGCTGCTGTTCAACGGCTCGTTCACTTTGAATCAACGCTTCTGCGGTTGTGGCTGATATTTCCGGCGTGTTGCCGTCAGCGTTGTGGAGGCATGTGACCTGTGGCAAGGGGTCAGAGGTGGTGCTGGTGTTGGTGCATGGGGCTGTGGTTCGGCGGGCGGGGGCGCCCTGTGCAGCCCGTACTTACGGGGGGGGTTTCCCCTGAGCCCTCGCCTCCGGATGTGTCTGAGTCTGCACAGGGCGGGTGCATTGTTGTGAGGGAGGAGACCCCCACGGCACCCGGGCGTATGCACGCCCTTCGACTGCTGCCCCGCCCCCCCCCCCTCCACCGCTGTTGCGGTGTTGATCGCAGGGATGGCGTGCAGCAGTACTACATCGACGCGGAGTTGGTGGAGCGCAGCCACACCATCACCCGCAACGGGAAGCACGTGGGCACTTTGCACGGCCGCATGATCCCGCAGGAGCCCAGTTACCTGATCCTCAACATCGACCTCTCGACGCGCTGGGGCTGGCCCTCGTGCCGCGAGTCCCCGACGTGCAACTGCTGCAACGACTGCACGGACCCCGCCTGCCTCGAGTGTTACCCGGCGTTTCCCAACGGCACCGCCGACACCTCCGTCAACTTCAAGCAATGGCTCGTGGACCTGTGCAAAGACCTGCCCGCGTACTACGAGATCGACTACGTGCGGGCCTACCAACGCTCCGGCGCGCGGCGCGTGGGCTGCAGCCCCCGGGACTACCCGACGCAGGGCTGGATCGAGTCCCACCGCGACCGCTACACACTGCCGTACCTGCACGAGCCCCTCCGCCCCGTCCTCGCGGGCGGTGCGGCGTGCGCGGGCGACCGGGAGTGCGGCGGGGCGGCGCGCGGGGCCTGCGTGGCCGCCGCGTGCCAGTGCAAAGGGGACTGGACCGGCCCCAAGTGCCTCGTGCCGCGCGCCGGCGCCTCGCGGACGTGCCGCGCGCTGGAGGACGCGGCGATCGGCGGGGGGCACTGCCGCACCGACGCCCCCGGCGCCTGCGGGGCCGCGCGGGGGCGGGGCCGGTGCGTCCGCGTGGCCGTGAGCGAGTACATCCCGCGGGCGCGGTCGTTGATGGCGGACGGGACGTGGGAGGCGCTCGGGGGCGGGGACGGCCGGTGCGGCTGTGCGGAGGGCTGGGGGGGGGCGCACTGCGGCGTCCCCCTCCGCAAGGGCGTGTGCCCCCCGGCCCCGCCCCTCGACGCCTCCCGCACCGGCGCGCAGCTCGAGGCCGAGGTCGAGGCCCTGTGCCGGTGGGTGGACGGGACGAAGGACACGGCGGGGCTGGCGCAGGCCTGCGATGAGGTGCTGTGGAGGCCGCATTGGGAGGGCGGCGGGGGGTACGCGCAGTGCGGGGCGTGGCTGCGCCTGAATTGGGTGGCCACCGCCAACTGCATCGACCTCCAGACCAAGACCCTCACGCCCACGGCGACGGGGACGCCGGCGGCGATGGAGGAGCCCGCGGGGGAGGGCGGCGGCGGGGCCGGGGGGGTGGCCAGGCCTCTGTTGTTGTGGGTGACGCTGGCGTCGGGCGGGGGGATGCTGCTGCTGATGCTCGTGAGCCAGTTCGTCTGCGCCGTCAAAGACCGGCGCCTCGACAACTTCGCGGAGGCGCACCGCTCGTCCGTGACGCTGATGCGCGCGCTCACAAGCGAAGAGGACTCGGCGGGCCCCGTCACGGGCGTCGCGGTGGCGGGCGGCGACAAACTTGACGGGCACGCGCTCGGCTCGGGCCTCAGCCTCGCGGAGTTCGAGTTCGGGCAGAAGGCGGTGGACACGATGCCCCCGTCGCCGGAGCGCGGGGCGTCCCCCCTCGCGGCGACCACGCCCCGGAGCATGCCCAACTCTCCGTTGGGGTTCACCCCCCCGCCCGACGGCTCCCCCTACAACTCCTCCTGCTCCCCCCCATCAAACCCCCTTGAGCTGCAGGATCCGATCCCATAGGCACCGAGATCCTCATGTCCCCCGCTGGCGCGGCAGCCCCCCTGCCCCGCCCGGCCTCTTCAAAGCCTCCCTTGCGAGGGGCGCCAAAGGGAGAGTGACCGACGGGGGAGGGGGGCGGGCGGTCAGCACAACTGCCGCAAAACCCCAGCACCCCCGCCCCCCCGGTCTTTTAGGCCACCGACGAGCCCATTTTCTCTCTGCGCTTTTGTGCTGCGTGTCGTGCCCACGTGCAATAGCTCACCATTCCTCCGGGGGCGCACGCGCGACAACGGTCTCGGTCTACCCTGAAGGGGTAGGGGCGTGCGGGCTGCTGACGGGGAAAGCCTGAGCGATCCGAAACCCCCTGACATACGGTTGGTCTCCAATGCTCCCATGCCTTCCCCATGGCCCTGACAAAGACAAAGAGACAAGCATGACACCCCAGCCGCAGAAGAGAGCCCAGGGCTGATGCACAGGGGCAGCCCAGACCCGCAGATATTGCAGCGCTCAGCATCAGCCGTCCGCGAAACTCGAACAAGTGCCTGGTCAACAGGTCCATTTGATTTGACCCTTTTCTATAGCCCACCCCCTCCCACCGCGACCCTGTGTCCGAGTGTCCCCGATGCCTTTTGACGAGCTTCGCTCAGCAAAGGGAAGTCTTCCGGAGGCACTCATACCGAATCCCACTTCGTCCCGTACTTCATCTTCTGACCTTCCCACTGTTCTGTTCTCTGTTCCCACAGTGCACCTCATCGGCGGTGGAGGAGGCCGTGGGTGGACGCCACCGGGGGCAAGTGTGGGCTGTCACACTGCCGTTGTACTCCTGGCCACCAAACTCCACCGTCAGACCGCCGGCCCGGGGGCCCCAAGCACACGCCTCACTCAGGGTGCAGCCCACCTGCTGTATCGCGATGCCGAGGGTGCCCTCCAGAGAAAGCAATCCGGCGTCCTCCCCTTGCCCCCCCCCCCCCCCCCAGAACGCCACAACCCTCCGCCCCATTTTGCGCACACTCCGCGTCCCGGATGACACCCGTCTGCCTGTCGTGTCCCCCCACCCCATGGCCCCGCTGTGACTCCTGCCGCTCGCACGCGCACCGCATGTCTGGCACTCGCGTGCGGACCACCACAAGGGTCGTGTATTAGGGCTCACCGTTTGTGTATGAGCCTCGTGCGCATGGGATGGCACTTCTTTGGACAAAGCAGAAGATACGACACTAATCGCATCGCCTGAGACGAAACGCGTTTGCGGGACCTGAGACCCACATGCGCTGCATCCGCGTGGACGCGGTGTCGGAACTCAGCGATGGCGCTATTCTTGGCGGCAGATGGTCCGAAGCCGATGCCGCATCACTGCACTGCCCGCCCCCACTGAGCCCCGGACCCAATGCCACAGGGGCCGCCATGTGCTTTGGGCTGTGGCGGAAGTGGGGCGCGGCACGTGCACAGGCCCAGAGATGGAGGCCGTCCTGACCCACGTCATTTGGGGCCGTCTCTCAGTCTCTGTCGCCGCAGGGCTCTGCGATTTCCCGGTGACGGAAGGCGTATGCTGCGGAGCAAGGCCTGTGCAGTGGGGCTGTGTGCGGCGGTGTTTGGGGGTGGGCAACGGCCGGCGCTCTGTCCAGGGGGTTGGCCCCGGGGGTTCCCCACATCACTCACGACGTCGCGGAGGAGGCAACGCTCCCCGAGCACGGCTCGTCGTAACGGCCGGAAGTCCTGCAGGCCCGTCACGGGACGCGGGTTGGGGGGCATCGATTGGTGCCCTCCTGCCACCCGTAGAGACTCTGCCCTTAGCACTACAAATGGTACCTTTTGGGCGCGCGGGGGGGGGGGAGGGGCGTGGGGCAGAGGCTGGGGCAGATGGTGCAGTGACGGTAGCTTCGGGCATTGTGCGGATGCGCAGGGCGGTGCAGCGCTGCGCACCAGCCCTCCATTCCGGACCCGCCGCGTTGCGGTTGCCCCCCCCCCCCCCCGCGCGCCCGAAAGGGGGCACCAAAGGAATGTGTCGTGAGGTCTGAGTGCTCCATGCGATTGGAACAAAGTCAGCGATGCCAAATGGTGTCCACATTGGTCAGTAGGGCCCTGTGGACCAGCAAACGAATTGCGCGTGCGCGGCGTGATCAGCCCGCGGTCAGGGGCCTGGGACTGGGGTGGGGGTGGGGGCTCACCTTCGGTTTGTGAGTGGGGGAGTGGGGGAGAAAACACATGTTTATGGGACATGTGGGGCATGGGCCTGAAGCTCCGGTTGTGATGGACCGATTGGGAGATCCCATTGTCCGATGTGTTCATCAGCCATGGCATGGGTATGCGTGCCCGCCTGCGCCCCACCTTCGAATGTACTGCACTTCTGCCAGAATGGCAAAAGGCGCGTGGTCAGGCACCCCCCCCACCCCTTGTCCACGCTACAGTCTTGTCCAGGCTGCAGCGGGCGTAGGGACTGTATTGGTTTGGTACCAAATGTAGTGCAGCCACATAAGACATCTGTTTTGTCAGCGTTTCCCCACTTGACCCCAAACATGTGGACTTCGGGGGAGTTGGGGCATTATGGCTACCCTGTCTTGCACCAGGTCACCACGGAATCCTCTCGTTTTGACCCCGGGTGTCCAGTTATTGCTATCGTGTGGCCACTCATGTGTGCGTCGGTGTTGTCTAACCTACAGTGGGACTGTAGCGTAGCTTGGACAAGGGGGGGGCGGGTACTCCTGTGTGTGACCTGATGCGAATGATTGGCTGGAACACTCGGATCCTCCTTGCGTCTCGCTTCCGAGGTCCTCATGTGCGTGTGTGTGTGTGTGTGTGTGTGTGTGTGTGTGTGTGTGTGTGCGGGGTCTCTTGGCCCCCCCCCGAGGGTAGCCATCATGGGACGGTGGTAGTCCTGTGCATGTCTGCCGGTGTGGGGGCAGTTGTGTGCGTGTGTCGTCCGTCGTCCGTGCTTTTGGCGCTGCCAAATATCATTGAGTGCTTTGGTACCTGCGTCACTCTTGCAATAGGACCCCAAGTGATGCGGCAATGATACTGCAGGGCCCAGCCGCCGCCCCCGCTCACCACTGATCAGGCCCTTCTCGCCGGAGTTTATGAAGCGTGCCCCCAGCTCAAAGGCAAATAGCGGAAAGCGCCCGAGGCTGCGGCAACAACAACAACAAGTCCTTTGCAGCGCTTTGTTTGTTGTGGCTCTGCTGACCCAAGCCTCCCGTTTGCCCTTTTGTTTGGAGGGAGAATCGATTCTTCAGATGTGTATACCCGTGCCCCCTTTCTCTCTGCCCAAACCCACATCCCACATCACATGTGCCAATCCGGGGGATTCAGACCCACGCAGCTCCGTATCGCGCTCCGTCCGCCTGTATCGCATTGCAGCCCATGTCCCATTTCATGGTTGGCCGCCCCCCCCCCCCCCGCCGGTGGCCACGCACGGGCCTTTCTACCCGCGGCCACCCCTGTACCGCTTTCACGCTGAATGTACTGCAGCAGTTGGGATGGGCTGACGACCATCGTCGTATGGCCAGCACCCCGGCCTTTGTGTACAGGTTCGCCGTGCCGCTCTCTAGAGAAGCACAGAGGTGCATAAAACGGCTGAATCGTCTTGGTGTTGTGCCTGGTCAACGCGCCTGCGAGTGATGGGCTGGCAATGCAAGTCTTCTGTGGTTGCTGTATGAGATTCTTGCCCCATACCTTGTCATAGACCGGTGCGCACGCGATGCATGTGCGTGCGCCTGTGCAGCGCAGCCACGGGCTGGTGCAAGCACCGGGATATCGTCTGAGCGCGCTTTGCAGGTCAGCCAAAGCACTGTGCTGCGCTGGAACAAGGGGTTATAGCACAGTCGTTGTTAATCTGAGCACCGAAGACGCGATGTCTGTCGAGAACGTGCCCGCGCCCCTGGCCTCCATCTCACGGAGTGTCTGACTGGGGCGCCCGAGACGACGGGCTCTAAGGTCGGTCAAAAGCCTTTCAGCACCAGTTTCGTCTTGCAATCTCTTGCTCTCTTGATCCGTGGCCAACGTTGGGCACTAGCCCCCCTTCCCTGTCCTCCTGCCGCCCTTCTGCAACCCGGTCCTCCACTCTGCAGTGCCATTTTGGCATGTGCCCTGCGCTAAATAATGTTAACGCTCTGCGGCATCCGCAAGTCAAAAGGCCTGCAGTGCTGTTCAGCCCGTCTCTTTCCTGTAAATTGCTGCTGGGCCAACAGTGACTGCCAGTGACTGCAGTATCACATGGCACTGCACAGCATGCCTTGACAGCATGACATAGCACAGCATGGCATCGTGTATCAAATCATAGTATAGCACAGCATAGCGTAGCATGGCACAGCATGCCAGGCCACTGCAATCCAGTATTTGCTTGGACACTCCACCTGCATTGCCTCATCAACTGATCGGATTCGATTAAATTGAAATTGGGTTCTGCACAGAGGCAAATTTTCTTCTCATCGCGAGTCAAATCTCTCAGTCGGTCTTTGGTATGATGCTATATACTGGCATTGTCTGCTGTATTTTGAGTTTGAATTTGAGTATAATTACACATCTCAAACTGCCCCTGCATCGGGCTCTTCTGAAATCAGCCTTGTGTTGCAATGGTATTGGGATTTCAGCCAATGAGACGCCATGTGCGACATTTGGTGATGCCCGTGCCCCAGACCCGAGCAAAGCACACAGGCAGGCAGCACTTTCTTGAACATAGCAACACGCGAGCTTGCGCCAGATTTGGCGTATGCATACAGATTTCTGCAGGGTCTGCTGCTGTCTCCCCTGCTGAGGCCCAGGGGAACCATGCTTGCAGCACATGACGGAGACGCTGTCTAAAAACAACGAGCTTCGAAAACGTTCATACCGTTATAACTCATCGCGGGTTCGACAGAATCCTTATTGCAATGGACTATACCTGCATTATCCATTGGAGACGCCCACGGGCAACAGCGATTTCTTCAACGAAGAACCTCCAGAAATCATGTATCATGTACTGTCTGGACCAAATATGCCCAAACCAAAATATCCGTGAACACCTTTGATTCGTCTGCTTGCAATTCATGTTGCCTTCTTCTTTTTAGTAGGACAGCCTCACAGGTACTCGGAGTAGGAAACGATGGCGTGTGCAAGAGTGCGTGCAGCTGGTGCCCCTATGTGTGCGACCCACTCCAGAGGTTCTTCTGCCCTTTGTTAGTTTTTTTCTATTAAGAGGTACGTGATGTGGGATGTTCTCGAATGGAAATGGGGTCATGGTGGCGCAACAGAGGATCGAAGCCCATCCAACAACTAGCCATGCCTTGTTTGCAAAAGCGGTTACTGCGGGCCACACTTCCACGCCCCCCCCCCCAATAAAAAGCCCCCCCCCCCCAGGGGGGGGGGGGTAGTGAACTAGTACAACAGAATCATATAGTGCTGTGATTGTCCCGCATTCCTGCGGTATGTGGCGTCAGCACACAGTGTGTATCTGAACTACCAAGTGCCAAAGCCGCATTTGCCAAAATAGTATCTGAAGCACCAAATACGCCCGAATGCAACCCTCGGTGGACTTGAACACTTCAACCCTTTCGGCTGGCTGCAAATGTGCAGTGGAGCCTCAGTTTGTGGATCTTAATACAGACTACCAACCCTTCTGGCCTAATATGCAAGTTTCTATGATACTGACAAGGACACCTGGATGATAGCACTGTTTGTCATGCACGAGTACCCCACACTAAAAAGTCTTCCTTATACCATTATCCCTGGCACTCGTGACGAAACGAACTTGACCTCCAAAACCACCAAGACAGCCCCCAATAATGACCGCCTCCACATGCTGCTTCGTATGGTAACTTTTTTTTTTGTTGCTTGTAGTCGTTTTGGAGAGATAGGAGCCTCACAAGATTGACTTTTGGGCAGCCAGCATCCAACAAACTTGGGTAAGCTATGTATGTAATTTGAAGGTGCACCAGCAAAGCAAGCCGGGGAATAATGGGTGCGGTGCCGGGTGCCAAATCCAATTTACGCTGTAAATTACGTAAATTTTTGTAAATTTCTCAAAAAGTGGCGTAGATTTGTGTAAATTTCTGTAAATTCGGTGTAAATTGAGGAACCCAAGTACTTTGCATGTTATTAGGTTGATATTTAGATATTTAGGAGGTCTACAATTGTGAGTATTGAACATGAAAATTTGTAAATTCTTCTTTGGTGTGTCAACTTTTTCAGGGATTTAGCTACCTTCATCAAACCGTCCATGCTTTGAGCGCCAGATTCCGCAAGACGAGGTGCTATACAAATGTCGTTTGTTGCGTGCTGGAGATCCCACTCTCGAGAGCTAGCCCGGCTCGAGTGTGGTGCGTGCAAGGGCGGACGCCGATGGTTACATAGTGCGTCTTACCCCCATTGAATTGGAGTACTTTGCATGTTATAACATTTACATATTTAGCAATTGCCTTGGTTGCAGTGAAGGTTGTACATTGCTGTTTGTTTTGGTGCTCTTTGTCATGCGACGTGGGTGCGCAAGCAGTGGGGTCGCAAGAATTTCCATGTTACTGACCAAGTCCGAGTACGTTGCATGTTATAAGATTTCCACTCTTAGCAATTGGCTTGCTGGTAGGGCTGCTTCCACATTGCTGTTTGTTGTGGCAGTTTTTGTCATGTGATGTGGGTTCGCAAGCAAGAAGCGGACACCCAGTGGCAAGAATTCTCTACACCCCCCGCCGCCCTCCGCCACATCAAGGCCGAAGGTGCACCCTCGACGCTGTAGCAAGTGCAGATCGAGCGCGCCGCCAAGAACTCCAAGCCCCGCAATGGCTTTGAGTCCTCATACAACCCCCCCGCCGCCGCCGCGCCACAGCAACCCCCACAGTCCCAAGCCGCCTCCCCTCCCACTACGACGCAATCCATCGGCGGCTTTGTCGAAGTTTTGGGTGCGTCATATTGCAGTAGCTGCCGTGGCAAGCTGTGTGGGGTGACTAGCTCATGCTCGCAATGCAAGAGGGGTGTCTATGAGCATTGCTTTGTCACGGTGGGGGTGAGGGGCATCGTTGGTGTTTTGCATGTGCCTGCAGAGGTTGTGCAAAGCCTTTGGGTAACACTGATACCCAACAATGCAAGCAATGCAAATGCTACGTGCATGTTGAATGTGCACTTGATGGTTTGTGTCTCCAATGTGCTCCACCCACATGCCCGCCTTGCCCTCCCCCTACCAAAATTCGTACTTTCCACACAAGCAGACGTGGCGGCGGTTGAATATATTGAAAATCCCACAGGTGTGTGTAATTGTGATTGCTTGTTTGCTGAAATTGACTGCATGCACTGTCTGCGACTGCATTCTGAAATTGACTGCCTGTACTGCGTGCGACTGCATTCTGAAATTGCCTGCCTGTTTGTTGTAACACCTGTTGTCTTTCTGAGTGTCTATTTTTTTTTTCGGTGCCATCAAACCCCGGCATCGCGTTTGGGTGGGCCAGCGTAGGCCCTTTATTTTGATGTCTCTTCCGCCAACCACCGGGGACCATCTGCACACCATGTTCCCCACCTGTACCGACTTGGCCCCGAGGATTGACAGCCAGTACTTCGGCGAGAGGGTGAACGCCACCATTGCCGCCCTCGGCCACACCGACACGCTCATCAACGAGTACTTGGCATTCGCGGACACTGTCTTCTACGCCACTGCCGAGTCACCGAGAACGCCGCCCCAATATAATGGAGTGTACGGGGCAGGGATGGACTCCACTGAGTACACGTACGGGTTCGCCTTCAGCAACTACTACCCATCGCTAGCCCAGTACCAGTTCTAGCCTCGCTACCGACCTCCGCCTGCGTCACCGAGTTCGCTCCGTCCCCTATGGTCAAGTTCGCCGCCTGCGGCCGCAATGATGCCGAGTTGTCCGCATGGTACAACCCTGACTGCAACAAGTGGTCCGACCAGCACTACCAGCGGCATAACCGAAGGGTCCAGCTCTTTTAGGTGATGAGCCGGTTGTGGGCATCTGAGCGCGCCGCCCACCGGGTGGAGCCCCCTCTGCCTAAACGCCACTGCCGCACAAGGCCCGGCATCCTGGGCCAACGCCCGCCACCGGACATGGCCCCTACAAAGCGACGAAAGCTTGTCACTCTTGAGGACCTGTGGGGAATGGCACACACGTGATCCAGCATGTTTAACCCCTTTAAATCTTACACATTATAGGCTTGCCATATGGCGTGGCGGTTTTGCCTACCGCATCAGAGAGCCCTCTGGTATACGCATGTGAACTCTGGGTCTTTGCCATGTGCCCCGCTTTGCGGAGATCCACTGTATCATATGCTGGAGACGCCCACTTTCCCAAGCACAGTCTTGAGTACTCTTTGAACTTCTGGAGTCAGTCAAAAAAAAAAAGTAGCACCCGTTGTCTTTCTGCTGCAGGCCTTGCATTGGAGCACCTCGAGCCTCCCGAAGGATTGGAGGTGTGTATGGAAGAGGAGCCCGAGGCCTTGGAGTTATGGCTGCGAGGCGTCAAACAATGATGCCTCGCAGCAATCAGCGGCGAGCAGTGCCGCATTCTATTTTTCTGTTGTGCAGCTTGTTTTAACTTGCCTCTAACCTGCTAACCTTTTGTCCTCTTATGCCTGTTTCCCCGGCCCCCCAGAAAGAAAATTGCTAAACTAATCGTGTAACTCTTGTTTGTAACCTGTGTATGTATCCACTCACCCTGCCACACACTGTAAACTAACAACATACAGCGAAACTAACGTATGTACCCCCACCCCCGCCGCAACGACCCCCTTCCCTTGCTCAGAGTGCAGCAAAATTTTTGCCCTTTGCTTCTGAACTTTTCACCATCTTTTTGCCCTTGTGGCAAGATAAAATTTGGACCACAGCCTGGGTCCATGGTGCATTCCCCATCCCCCGTGACCCCCTCTACCCCCCGGCAGTGCTTGGGCAAACCCACCTAAAACAAACCCTGCCTGCCGGTATATATAAGTATGTATACACACATTTTCTAATCCAAACACCAAACCAACCATGCAAACGGTGGGAAAACGCCACTTGGGGTCACAAGGCCCAAGCAACCAATCACAAAACTCTACATTACTTTTTTCTGAGTTTTGCACATTGGTTGAGCTGTTGAGTGACACCGTCCTTTTCTTAAATTTACACTTTTTGAAGGAAATTTCCACCACTTTTGGGGAAATTTACACCAATTTACACAAGGTGGGTGCCGGGTGCCAAAAGCACTGTAAACACCCGTAAATCCCCGGCTTGCAGCAAAGTCCATATACCCAATAAGACTGTATATTGGCCAAAGGCCTCAAATCCAAAGAAATCCTAATGCCAAACTAACTCTTTCATAGCACAGGTGACATCAATGTGGCCCAATGTCAGTGCGCTCCCCAAGAGGACATTTCCAAATTGGTAAACAGCTAGAGGGCTTGAATTTTAGAAGAGCTGATTTATAAATGGTTTCTAAAGACCGATAGTGCTGTGTAAGCGCTTTTTTGTCAAATTCATTTCAGTATTTTTTGGTACCGATCTTTCCCTGGCCATTGCCTGGCCATCAACTCCGCCTTTTGAGCTTTTCGTGTGAAAGTACATTCGGAAATGATCAAAAAATGGTTACTGGTTCATCAAAATCCCACCTGGTAGGCCCAAGTTACGAATTCAACACCTTTTGACGATTTTGACCCAGTTTGGCCAATTTCGCTGAAACCACCCGCCTTCTGCCGGCCCATATTTGTGATATACACCCGATTGGAGCAACTATTCGCATGCTTCTTGATTACAATGAACTATTTTCTTCCTTACTTGTAGCCTCCAGCTTGTATTTGTTGTATAGATAGTGCATACAATGTACCAACAAAATTCATTCTTTTGAAGGTGCCTTGCGCCATCAAAGAAATGCGCCGTGTGCACATATGCATGTGCGATGTGATCCGTCCCCACAGCTCTTCACATGCATTAATAGATTAGTTTCTTTATTTCCCTTCTCCAACCACGTTCCTCGCACTTCCCCAGAAATAGGTGACCACAGGATGGACATCACCCAAACCCCCGTTGTCCTCAAAGATGTTATCTCACAAGTCACAAGTCTCAGTATCCTCACACTTCCCCCCCCTCCCAGTCCCCCTCCGCTTGTTCCCAGACATCCCGAGTGTGGATGGTCTAGGCACATGTCGTCACCTGGACAGAACATCAGAAACGAAGTGTCCAAGTCCATTCACAAACTTGGTTCCAAGATGAATTCTCAAATCAGTGGATGCTGCGGCCATTGCTGCCGTGGCCCATGACCGGTTTCGTTGTTGCATTCCCAATGCCACAGATGGGAGCAGCCGAGCAATGTTCTGTAGCTTCATTTGGTGATCTCCATCCCACAGTCAATCGTGATGAATCCCAAATCAGGGACTTTTAGTGCTGCTGCGTGGAAACATTTTCCATGATGCCTGATCTGGCACACCATGGCAATGAGACAAAAGTGTACTGATGAGATCATCCATATTTCTGTCACTCAAAGGGTCTCCAAGCGTTCATCCCAAGAGCAATCAACTTGACATACCAGCCAGATGCCATATGTGAGGTCACCAAGGTGAACGTGTGCCCAATCGAAGTGAGCAACAACACAACAAATCCGACACGCTACACTGCATGATGGCAGACTTTGTACATGCGACAAAGGTGGCGTATCCGACATAGGCTTTTCCAGGGCAGGCGTCGCGTATAGCTTAGTAGCCCCCCCGTTGTGCTGATTCAGTTGTTACTGCTGAAATAGCCCGGGCACATGGCACGCCGTGTGTCTTGGGAGGAGCTGATTGAGGCCGAAAGGACCGCAGAGGAGCAACATTTCACAGAGCGAACAAAGCACTGGAGCCCACAGCGCCTCGAGATCAGTGGCTTTGGCCTTCTGGACCTGGAGGCACGTTCGGAGGGCACGCTGTCCGGGCGGCGGGTGCTGAAGTTGCAGCCGAGCAACGGCGGCGCTCTGCCATTCCACCGATTCACTCCGGGAGACCCTGCCATCGTGAGGCAGTGTGCGATGGGACGCGAGGTGCGCGGGGTCGTGGGGCTGCGGCCCAGGGACAGCGATAGGGACCGGGGGCCGGGGGATGCGAGCGGGGCCCACCTCAACGTCGTGGCCTGGCATGCGTTGGACGAGACCTGGTTCCCTTCGCGAGGGTGGCGCTTAGACATGGGCCTGAATGCCGTGTCCTTTGACCGGATGACGGCGGCGCTGCAGGCGTTGTACTGTGTCTATGAGCCCCCGAAGGCGTACACGCGAAAAGTGCCATCGAAGGAGAAGAAGAAGACGCGGGGCCACTCCGCGTTTCCGGGGACAACGTTGAGCGACGTGTTGCGGAGTACTCCGGGCGGAGCTGCAAAAGGCTGCGCGTTGGGGGGAGAGGGGCAGAGGAAGGGGAGGGGTGAGCGCGAGGGAGACGAACGACGAGGGGAACAGGGCGGGCCATGGGGCTGGCACAACGGCGAACGAGATGGGGACGTGGGATGCGAGGGAGGTGTGGATCGGGATGATGGGCGGTGGGGGCAGGGATGGGGTCAGGGGTGGGGGCAGGGATGGGGACAGGGATGGGGACAGGGGTGGGGACAGGGATGGGGGCAGGGATGGGGGCAGGGGTGGGGCACAGGAGGAGATGAACCTTGGGTTGGAGGTTGGGGCGGCGGCGGACGTGAGGATGCGGAGGAGGATGCAGATATGGATATGGATGGGGATGGGGATGGGGATGGGGATGGGGATGGGGCTTGGGGATCGGCGTGGCAGGGCTGGGCGTGCAGACGTGCTGAGGACCGGCAGAGCGGCGGGGCTGGGCAGCACGATGTAGGCCCCGTCGAGGACAGCCCTCATTCCAGGCCTGCGCCTCAATGCCAAACCTTAGCCTTGAGTGCAGGATGTTGGACGGATGGAGGGCAGGGGTGGGTTGACCAGGCCTCTCCGCTCTTCAGCGCCGGGCTCGTGGAGCACCTTCTGGGGCGCATCGCTGTCAGTCTCGATGCGTCACAGGAGAGGGCCGTGCGGCAGGCGCTGTCCAGTCGCTGCTCACTGATCCTTGGGCCCCCAGGTCTGTGGCTGGCTGTTGCGCCTTCGGGAGGCGGTGTCAGACTCACGCACCCACAACAAGGGACGGCTCGGGGAGACAAGGGGATTTGCCCTATGAGGAAGGGTCGAGGGAGCAAGGGACGGATGTCGAGGACTAGCCCCCCCCCCTGCCCCCCCCGGAGGGCACAGGGGGGCAGGGCTGGGCAGGGAGGCAACAGGGCTGCTGGTGTCAGCAGGGAGGAAGTTGAATATGTAGGAAGCGGTCGATAGGGGAGCTTGCTGTTCGTGTCGGTCCTCATGTAACCCCCCCCCCTTTGCAACCCCCCCCCCCCGGGGGGGGGGAACGGTCACTTGGCCCAGAAAGCATAGGGAATACTATCCTCCAAAGAAAATTTTTACAAGGCGTCGAAGCTGATTTACACTGTGATACTATGGTACAGATTTGTGGTGCAATCCCCCCCCCCCCCCTTGGGGGGCAACCGTCACTTCATGACTGTTCCCCACCCCCCGGGGGGGAACCGGCCTGACAAAAGGGGGGAGATTGCAAGGGCGGGGGGTATGTGCTTTCGAAGTGCTTGCAGGTGCTGCTCGCCAACAACTCGTCCTTTGACAGAACCGAAACAGCAAGGACCAACAGGAACCACTGGGCCACTGCTCCCACCAAAATGAAGGGTACAGATGCGAATACTTCTGCAATGCCCAAAACCCGTGGACAAGCGATTCAAACAAGTATTCTGAGCCCATGCAGAGTGATCAACCGCAGCGGCAATGCGTTGGTGGCTACTGTTTTCCTGATTGTTCACCGCTGCATCTTTCAGATAGCGCCATGGGGGATCTCGGAGCATGAGAACAGCATTTTTTTCCGACCTTTTCTTCTGCTCAGGGGTGTTAGTCGAGAGGTCCTGGGGGCGCCATAGCGGAGGCCTGCCATGATAGAGGTGCGCAGCGTGGCTTGAATGTGCTGTGCACACCTCTAATACAGTGTCGTACCGGCGACCCATAATTTGTGGTACTGGGGGCATTGCTGTTGTTTTGTACGAGCAACATAGGTGGTTCTCCCTGATTGCATATGGGATAATTTCAATTCTCACCCCTTTCACACATTTTCATCCTAGTTTGTCCATTGAAGGTGGTTTTTTGCCTCTGACCATACCTCGTCCAAGGAGAACCACAGTATCTGCACCATGTCCCTTGCATGCCATCAAGTACTACACCCTTGCATGCCCCAATTTACAGCACAGTGCTTGGGAGCATGCAACAGACAGGGTGCCATGCCCATTTGGAATGGACAAGGTACAGTAACTACAAGTATGCAAGGGACATAGTGTACCACCTGGCAACCGGGTACATTACCTATAAGCATGCAAGCGACAGGGCAGAGTACATGGAAGGAATGTAGTTCTTGGGGGCATGCAACAGGTGGGATGCAAGATGCAAGCTTGGGCATGCAAGGGACGTCATCCACATCACTCTTATGCATGCCCCAAACTACTGCCCCTTGTCCCTTGCATACCCCAAGGGGGGCGCCCCCCCCCCCCCCCCTCCAGACCCCCCCAAGTTTTTGAACTCGTCTTTCTCCAATTTGAGATTTTGCGGAAAATTGCTGACGCCAAAGGCGCCGAAAAATTTGTTTTTGGGCGGCTGAGGGGGTATGTTCTATTTTACCCCATGTGTCTATACTCAAAATTCAAAAATGTCTATACTCAGATTTTTGTGGAGAGTTCAACAATGGGTGAAAAACACAAAAAAAATTGACCCCCCTCCAGACCCCCAAAAGTGTTCGCACCTGGTTCGGGTCCTGGATTTGAACAGGCCGCCCCCGTTGGCATGCCCCCCATAACTGTACTCTGCATGCACCCATTTACAACTCCCTACTTTGACATCCCCTCAGGCACTGCTTCCTGTCCCTCACGTGACAACCACAGAAACATGGACACTCACAATCTGCGCACTCATCACAACACCCTCCTTGACCACAATACCTGCACTGACCATCCAATTTCATTCACTACCGCAATACCCTCAGTCAACATCATGATGCCCCCCATAATGCCTTCATCGACTGCCATCATGATACCCTCACTCACCACATTCACCACTCACCACAATCTTCTCACTCACCATAATAATAACCCCACTCACCGTTATGCCCTCATTTACTAGCACAATGCCCTTACCCGCCTTGTTATGCGATACAGGTGTGGCATTTTGGGCAAACCCAGCATATTGTCGTTGATTCAGAGTTGACCTACAAGGGGATTGCAGGATGGGGTCTCTTTCCCTCTGGTTTGGTTCTGGGGAATCTGATGTAGGCAGTATTGGGAAATCCACTTTCCACCTCCATCTGAGACTGCTCAAAATATTCGCTGAGAAATGATTTCACCAGCGATCCAATGGGGAGTTTGTTGTGGCTCAAGTTGTTGGACCTTCCCCATATAGTGATGCTTTTTGCACAATCTCCGACATGCACAATGATGGGGATGTCACCATGACGCCCCCCTCATTTCACAGCTCACCGAGGTACGGTGTCGCTCTCCTCTTGGACAGGCTAGCCTCCCCACCGGAGATCTTCCACATTGGGTGACAGGGTTTCGTCCCCGGTGTTGGCTGTGCTGATAAGTTGCACCAAATTATGCACATTTTGTTATGTTACACACTTTTGTATTGGGAGCCAAGTTCAATATTGACCTTATGGTCCACAGGACCATACGCCTCCACTTGTTTGGGCAATGACACACCAAGCATGCTGGATGCGCTACATTGCGATGTGTGGGGAAGGAAGATGTGCTTTGTGTGGTCACAAACACACCACCACACCCTATGGTGAGTGCAATGAGAATTATTGCACCAATTGTATTGACCCACATGCATGTTGCACAAGAGATACTTCAAATTTGTGTCTTTCATGGTTTGAATGTACTTTTGACATGCAAGTTGTGCAGAGTGGTTTTAGGGCTCGCAGGGTGAGTAACTTCTAGGATTAAAGCATGGGGATGGTTGGCTAGGACATTGGTTTGGATAGCATGCTAGGCAAATGGCAAGGGGCACTGACTAGGGGGACACAGGCACAAGGAAGAAACAGAGGAGGGAACGGGACAAGGACGGCTGGTGACACTTTCACCTGTAAATTCTCTCCTGCCAGTTGGGCCGTGCGCTGAGCCCAGTTTGCCTCTAGTCCACCCTAGGTGCCCATCACCGGACATGTAAAGAGACACCTGCATCCACAGGTCAAGAAACTACCACCAAGATGTGGGAGCATGGGAGGTAGGGCACACAGGCGAAGCAAGGTGGGGCAAGGGCTAGGAAGGGGTTCGAGGACTGAGAGCCAAGAGGAAGCATGAAAGAGGGGAAGGCAACAAGGGAGGCACCCTAGGCACAGGAGGGCAGGCGCGTGAGGGGCACACAACCAAAGGACTAGGCAAACGGGGGGGCGGGGGTAGTGTTAGGTAGGTGCGAGAGGGAGAGGTCTGGTAAAAGGGAGGAAGCCCATGGGCACTGGCCCAGAGAAGGCAAGGCAAGAGGGACGGCATAGAGGGTGGTGCCCGCAAGGCATGAAGTAACAAGCAAGCATAAAAAGGGGGGGGGGGCTATGTACTGCGCCCTGTCCCTTGCACGCCCCGAGTTGCTGCACCTGTTCCGTGCATGCCTGCTGGAATTGCACCCCATCCCTTGCATGCCCCCAGGTACTGGCAAGAGCCGCACTGTAGCTGCGTTGCTGCACTTGGTAGCACAGGTGGACTTGCGTGTGTTGTTTTGCGCTGGCAGCAATGTGGCAGTGGACAATGTCATGGAGCGACTCGTGCAGATGGGGCTGTCATGCGTGCGGTTGGGGGAATCAGCAGCTGTGGTGCCTAAACTCCGGCAGTACACTGTGGACCAGTTGGTGGCACCCACGCAACTCGGCAGACAGATTGAAGCCATGCAGGCGAAATTGAGGTGTGCACCAACGTGCCCCGACCCAGGCCATGGACCCTCTCCTGCCCTCAGAAAGATTTTGGCGGCTTTGAAATATTCCGAATCCCGAGGGTGATAGGTTGCAGATTCCGATGGCTGTGGGCACCAGCAACCGACAGTTTGGTGAGGGGGGTTTCACCTGAGAACAACGGGTCGCATATGGTAGCACAGTGCAGCAGGGTCACTGGGCATGCCAGTTGTGGTTGCCAGCAGCTCAGTACCCAGAACATGCTGTGTCGAACTCATGCTCCGTGGGGGCGATTCACCCATTCAAAGGTTGTTGGACTAGCCCAGATATCATGTATTGGCATGTGATAGAGGTCCCTTGAGCTGTGTTTCGCCAGCAGGGCATGTCAGCTTCTGCCCAACCACTTTTGTTCAGTTGCTGTGCATTTTCACCCGAAGGGGCATCCCATATCCGACTCTGAAAGGACCATCTTTTGGCTGTCATGGGGTTTAGGGGACTGTAGCCTTTTGGGGTTTGGGGTTGTTACAGCAGGTTAGGGCTTACAGTGTGGTTTGACCCAGTGCCCCCACAATTTGGGGCCACATGAGCATATGGTGTGACACAATGCACTAAATCAAAGCGGACACTACACTTTTTGTCCCTTGGAACGATGATCAGAAATTGTGATGATGATAATTTTGAATGGTAGCAAACGAACAACTGGAATCACACCCCCATGTGCCCCAATGTGCAGATCCACCCATTCTGGAGGAGTGTAGCCCTCCTTGCAGCCCTCTGGTGCAGCCATGGAGCTAATGACAGCCCAAGTGCATCATGGTGATGCCATGCATGTGATTCCATTTCAGTGGATTTCCAGAAGGATCCTGGCGAGCGCTTCTCATTTCGCTGTTCAGCTCCGCAGCAGTCATTCATGCTGCCCTCCTTCCAGCTGAATTCTGCAGTCCTTAGAGCCAAGCCATATTTCGGGGCATCGAAGTAAATGCCCTCATCTCTTACTTGTGGGGGGCTTGCCAGCCCCTCTGCCTAGGGGGTCATGCATGGCTGTCGGTGTGTCATCCAGCCTCCAACACACACAGGCCATGCGGGTTCGTGCAGTGCCATCACGTGAGCCACAGTAGCGCCAATCAGTCGGGCCTGCCCTGCAGAACAACGCCGTGCATCACATCCGCTGCGCAAGTCGTCTGCCCGTAAAGCCGTGTGACGCCCGGCTGTGCCCGTCTGCGTGCGGCTCTGTCCAGTGGCCGTTCCCGTGCCTCAGGGCGTTGCATGACAGCGACCCCGACACCCAAGAGCTTCGGCGCTCCCTGACGTGGCTGCGGCGCCTCGCGGTCCTTGAGCTGTTGGAGGACTGCGATGTGATCTGTGCGACGTGCATCGGGGCCGGCAGCGACAGCCTCGCGGGGCTGTCCTTCCCGTTCGTGGTCGTGGACGAGGCCGCGCAGTGTACCGAGCCCGAGACGCTGGTGCCGCTCGTGCGGGGGGCGCGGCACTGCGTCTTGGCGGGCGACGATGCGCAGCTGCCGCCGACGGTACTGAGCCGCGCCGCCGCGCGCGGGGGCCTGGGCCGGTCCCTCTTCGAGCGGCTGCACGCGGGCGGCGCCCCCACGGCGCTGCTCACGACGCAGTACCGCATGCACTCGGCGCTCGCGGCGTATCCGTCGCGGGCGTTCTACGGCGGAGTTGTGGGCACGGCCCGGGGCCTCGACGCCGCGCTGCCACTGCCACGGCCATTGGGGCGGCGCGTGACGTTTGTGCAGGTGCGCGGGGGCGGGGCACAGGGGCAGCCCCGTTCCGTCGTCGAGGCGTCGCCCCTTTGTCAGGGGGCACTGGGGGGGCGGGGACAGAGGCGTAGGTTCGGGAGTAATGCGAAGGCCCTGTGCTGTGCTGTGGGTGTGTGTGCTACGGCCGCGGCCATTGCTATAAGTATGGCTTTGACGACAGCGAAGGCTCTGGTGTGGGCTCTGGAGGGGAGGGGGGGGGGGGGGCGGCAAGGGAGGCAGGGATGGCGGGAGAGGGAGGGGGGAAGATGGAGGGAGAGGTATGGAGACGGGGGGGGGAGGGTAGGCGGGAGACGGAGGGAGACAGAGGGAGAGTGGGAGGGAGCAGGCGAGGGTGAGAGCGATATGGGGAGAGAGGACGTGAGGGAGGGGGAAAGGGGACAAGAAAGGGAGGGAAGCGGCCAGGGGCCATTGCTCGGGTCTGCAGGATGGGGACGGGGACCAGCTGTGTTTCGCCGCATTGTCCCGCAGGTGTGGGGGCCGGAGGAGGCCGTGGGGGACTCCTACCGAAACTGCTCCGAGGCGGCAGAAGTGGTGCGGTGCGTCCGTGCCCTCGAGGGGGCCGTGGCACTGTGTGACATCGGCGTCCTGTGCCCGTACGCCGCGCAGGCCACGCACCTGCGGCGGCTCCTGAGCGACTGCGTGTGTGAGGGCCTTGAGATTAAGACCGTCGACGCGTTCCAGGGGCAAGAGAAGGCCGTCATCGTGTTCTCTGCGGTCCGGAGCAGCCGCGCGCGCACCGTGGGCTTTCTCAGGGACTGGCGCCGGCTGAACGTGGCGCTGACGCGGGCCAAGCGGGCGCTGGTCTTGTTTGGGGACGCGGACACACTGCGGCGCTGTGCGCATTGGCGGGGCCTTCTCGCCGAGATCCCGCCGTCTGCCTCGGCCTTCGGCCGTGATTTAGGCGCAGAGCACCGGCACGTCCGAACGCCTCCACTTGCAGACCCTCCGGCCCCTGCCCCTGTCCACGTCCGCGTGTCTCCTGCGCCCTCCGTCCCCACGTACATGTACGGCTCCACCGGTGCCCTGGCCCCGCACTACAGCTACACCTCCACCCCGGCCCCTGTCCGTGCCCCCGGCCCTACACACCCGCGTGCCCCTGCCGATCCGTGTGTCATCGAGGCGGACTGCGACGGCCCCACAACGCACGCACAGCCGCGCAAGCGCCCCCTTCCCCAACGCAGCAATACCCGTGGATGCTCTTGGCAGCCGCAACCCCAGCGCGGGGCGCATGACCCGTCACGGGCTGCGGGCAGTCACTATGGCCCCCAGCCCTGGTCTAGGCCCCCAGACCCTCCCAGCGGCACTCGGAAGTCCGCCTATCGCGTACGAGGCACTGGGACGCAGGAGGAAGGGCCTGCGCGTGCGCCCTGCCGCCCGGGCGCTCATGCGCATGGCCCCCCTCCGCTGAGCTCCCCAGCGGCTGCGGAGTTCCCGCTTCTTGACCATTTTCGGAGGGCAGCCCAGCCCCTGCCCTGAGGTGCGGGGATAGTGCCCAGCAAAGTCCAGCACTGCTGCACACAACTTCCCAGGGCTCCGTGGTGTCCGAAATTGAGGGCACCTAAGACCAGTTGAAGGCTGTTGACAGAGGCGAGGGAAAACGGGGGGGCCAGTAAATTGGGGAATTTCCATTGTGGGGACCACCGAGAATTGGTCGGGGCAAACGAGTACCCGTATGCCCTGGACAGTATGGCACAACCATTTGTAATCCGGCCATCCATTGGCCATTTCAGGTTCAGTGTGAACTTGATGGTGCCTCCAATTGCCAAACAATAGGCTTGTCTATTGTGACCCACTTACAACTGAATGAGCCCAACTGATGCACAACTGAAAGAGTTTTGTGCATCTGCAAGCAATGCAAGTGTGCTGTGGCAGTTGCGATGAATATGCTGCTGATTCTGGTTGCTGAACAACATTTGCTGGCACATGTGCACATTCTGCTGCTGAGCTTGTTCCAGGTTTTTCAGAGATGGCCAGCTGATTGTTCAGGTGTGAATGAAATCTTCTGCACCACTTCAATTTTGTGGTGGTTGTGAGTCAATTTGTTATTTGCTACCGCGGAAGGCATTTTGAGTATCGCTGCTCAGACAAAGGTGTACACCAGCAAGTGCTGTTGCAATGTTGTAGTGTTTTAAGTCAAAATTTCAAAGTTATATATGGTTCTAGACCATTTAAACAAATAATTTTGCATCTAACACATAACCCCCCCCCTCCCCGGGTCTGCATGTCCGAATGTATGCTTGGATTATTTCCCTAATCATGTGGTACAAATAAACCAGTTGATGCTTGGTTGTTTGTTTTGTCGAAAAACCCTGAAGCATTTTTTGAATTTTGGTTGAAATAACCTGTAAAATAATTTCGGGTTGATTGTTCAAGCATGCCATGTTTTAGGTTCATCGTACAACCGTTCATGCAAGTGATTTCATTGAGTGGACAAGTTTTTCATGAGTGATGGAAAACACATCCAAATTTTCTGTAATACTTGAATTTTCACACTGTAGCCCAAGGTTGTAAGATAACCGAAGGATAAAGCAAATGCAGAGAACCTTTCGAGAAGGTGCAAATTTGTTACCGCCCTAACCCTAACCTGGGCATTTCTGTTGCAAACCCAAATATTTCCAGTTTTTGGTTGTGTATAGTGGGTCAATTCATGGCAAAGAAGCACGGAAACATTTTATGTGCGTGCATTGCAAGGCCATTTCATTGCAAAAGTTTCAACCACTACGAGCATTGCCTCAACGCAACGGTCAATTCATAGCAAAGAAGCATGGAATTTTTTTATGTGTGTGCACTGCATGGTTATTTCATATTAAAGATTTCAAACAGTACAAGCATTGCGTTAAGACAACAAGTCAAAATTTTACAATTCATAGCAATGGACAGGGCTTTTTGTCACTTTGGGACCTCTGCTTTAAAAGGTAAAAGCACAGAGTATGTTGTTTAGCAAGTTGAAATGTCATGAAAATCTGCACGGAGCTTGTCATTTGGGTGCAAGCGCGTCAATAAGCCGAATTCTATTCACATCGTGATCGGAAGATTATGGACATACAAATTGCTCTCGGCGTTGTGATTGTCCACCACATGCAACGTAGTTTTACCCACAAAAAGCTCATGCTTTGGCTTCGCGGCTGAAAACAATTATTGCCGTGAAGCTCTCGGGCTCAAAAACCTCGCGCAAACAAGGCGGCAAGTTGCCCCGGCATTTTGCCGAGACCTTGCATCTGTGACTCATCCCAAATTTACCAGATTGCTTTGCCTAATGTGTATTCGCATCAACATTTGTATTTTGTTTTGCAACGCAATTTCTTGGTTTTAGAACGAGGAGATGTGCTCAAGACGTATATTTCCATACCATAAAAACGATATGCAAAATTCCGGTTTTCAATTTTTGCTGAGAACTGAATATTGCAGATATGTCAACAATGCAATGTGTCAAGAAAATCATCCAAGTGGTTTGTAAGGCTACAAATGTGACAATTGCCGCAATGCAGCGGCTATCATTCCAAAAAGAGGTCGAAAATATTTTATGGTTGAAGAAAATGACAAGTTTTTGTACCAATGACCAGTTATCATCCTGCAACAGTGAAAAATTCAAATTCGGCCCAAAAGGGTCTTTTTTTTTTAACCACATGCATGCTAGCAATGTGGCAAACACCATGCTAGCTTTGTTTGTTGTCCGTAAAAGCATGTTATCTTTGTTCATACATCGCCTATAACTTGGAAAAACCTGTTGATCTCATTTTTGCACTATGTTAAGAATTCCAAATTTTTTTGATTCCGGCAAAAGTTGGTAGCCTATCGCATTGTGCATGATTTTTGTTGATTTTCTTTTCTTTTCTTGCTTTTTCATGTCTTCGGAGGAGGCAGAACACTTTTGTTGCCCACAAAAAAAAGATGTGTGCTTTAAGGCCTTTCTTGATCGTTACTAGAGGCTGCAGCTGGTTTGGGAGCACGACTGGCACCTCGAACTCTAAAAAAGAGTTGACCCAATCGTCTCTAACGCTTTGCCGCAGCTTTTCGCCTCACGCTCGCATTTAGCCCATATGAAATCATCAGAGGTTGCCTACCGGCTGAGCCCCGGGCTCTTCGCATCGGGCGGTAGCGGTTGCATTGATATGCCAACAAACAATGGAAGCTTGGGGTAGTGCGGCAACTTTGAAAATTATAGCTGCATCACTCCTTTGTTGCAATCGGGTAGGGCGCAAGAAATACTAGTGGCTGTATGGGCAGATAAACAGCCTCAAACCCTATATGCCCCGGGCAAGAACAAACTAAAGTCTTGAAGGACGGAGGAGCGCATGTTGGTGTTCTTTTTGACCTTGGTGAAAGGTTGTTTAAGGAGACGGAAGACACAACAATCTCATGGTTGCGCTACATCAGTGAGATTTGGTGGCTACAAGCCTACATGCACACCAAGTTGATTGCAAATTCAATATTTCCAACCCTGATGTGTGTTAACCCATCTAAGATGAGTGCCAGGCATTGGTACTCGTTGTGGTGGCACTTTGTTTCTTTTAGGACAACTTCTTCAATCCACAGAGTGAAAATGGCTATAGCACTCGAACCCTATTGTATTTTTACTGTGTTTTTTTTTGCTTTAGCCTTTGATGTGCAAGTAGGCTTCACGATCACCTCACACGCCCTTTTGTTGAATAGCTGTACTGCAATTGTTTAGCCGCAGGGCTTTGGCGCGGGTTGTCCCTCTTTCATCACAATGTGTACTTCTTTCTCCATTGTAGATCACCAAATACGTGTGTTTATATGATTCACTATTTCCCGTTCACCATTCACCATTCGAATGTTTGTTTCAACGTCCGATTGTAACCCATATCTTAATTGTAACCCATTTCCTTGGCACCTTTCCTTGCGGCTTGCGCCTGTAATTTTGCGTGTAATTTTTTGCATCTAATCGGTCAAAATATGAAATTTTCAATCTCCTTATTTGTAATTCTCAATATAGTGTGGCTGCAGCCCAGCTAGCTGAGAAATCCCGCACCACAATATTTGCGGAATCAAGTTGCAACGTGTTCCTCGGCCAAAAGGTTTGATAAACTTAATTTAACTTTTGTGCATAGAAAAGGACAATTAAAACATCTTTGGATCCACAATATTTTCCTCTTTCGGGAAGATCTTGGGAGATGCGCCTAGATGAGGGTCGCTACAAGAATTGGTTGACGGAGGTGCAACGAGGCCAAAAAAAAAAAGCATGGTAAGGGCCAAAAACAAGCAGCACAACCGCGGGAAACATGCCCATGCCCTGTTTCGCCCGTTTATGCAATGTATCTACGACACAAAAAAGCATCGAAGTTGGAAAAACCCGTCGCCGTTGTCCTCGCTGCCCACTAGGGACCACATGCTACTGCCCGCGAGTATGGGCTCAACGGAATGACTCTAAAAAGAGCCTACGAAAGCCACAGATGTCCTTTTCTTCTTTCCAGAACTCGCTTGGTGTGCAAAGTGTGGTTTTAGCACGCAATTCTTCGCACATATACGCTTCACCATTAGATGCCGGCAATCCACACAATGTGGCCATTGTTAGCCCAACAGTTGGTGATTTCAGCAGTTTTAAAGCAACATTACTATAGCACAATGTTGTGCACCGGGTGCACAATGCTATATGTGTGGTGCACGATGTCGTGCACCATCGTGCCCGTAGCCAAGCTTTTAGTCAAGTGCACTTTGACCATTCAATTTACAACCACATCACTAATTACCAAAATTCATTCATTCATTCATTCTGCGGCGGCTAATACCCCTGCCTTCGGAAGATGGCAAAAGAGATAATGGGTGTAACCGCAACACAGGAGGTGAGTGTGGGTGTTGGCTCAGTGCTGGTAGTTGCTTAATGAGATGCCATGACTTACCAAAATGACCATTGAGCAAAACCCAATTTTCTTGCCTCCACTGAATTTGTTTGTGGTCCATCCCAAAGGTCAATTGAAAAAAAAATATATAGGTATGTTTTACGGAAAAATGCATCGAGCTTTTGACACGCTTACAAATAGGCAAAAAGCACAATAGGTCCAGCAGTAAAGCCTATGTTACCAATACCCTATCGGCCACTTCCGTTTTGACATTCAAGGTGCAAATTGGCGGTAGAGGGACACACTTGCCCCCCATTGGCTCAACTCTGCTTGCAGTGTAGATAGATCATGAGTTTTGCCCCTTCCAAAATAATGGTGTCGCGTTTCTGAACAAAATGCTTTGGCCAAAATGTGTTTCAAGTCCTCGTTGCGAACCCAGAAGCTTGCGAGAGCACTCAATAGGCAAGACAGTGGCTGAACTCCGGTCAATGGATTCCTTGAGTGCCACAGAGTGTAGGCGTTTCGGTCTGAGGTAGACCCTCATCAGTGACTGAGATAACAAACACAGAGCAAAGCCATAATGGATAATGAACCCATCAGAATCAGAATTTGTATTGTACACCCAAACGCCATCTGAATTTGGACAATTCATAATAACAATCAAATGTCATGCAGAAATTAAATCAACCCCAAAGACTGTCACTGTGGATCATCCCTGCGATGCGTGCTTGTCCAATACCTGCAACGTTCTCAGCGAACTCACCCTAAAAAAGGATTTCAGGGTTTTAAGAGGCTCCAGGATGGCGTACAAACGTAAATTCTGAAAAAATTTTCTTTCTCCTGGCTAACAATGTGTATCACGGGCCCATGCCACTGGGACACTGCTGTGGTGCTTATCACCGAGCACATGAATGTGGTCTCCTCGTACAGGATCCTGTGGACCACCACCATTCCTTGTATGATGCATTTAAGGGATCGCCCCCCCCCCCCACCTCCCAAGCGCGCGCATTATTCATGTAGTCCTACCCTTCCCAAAACTTTCTTCCTTTGCTGAAGAGACAATGAAAATCAAGGCAGCAGACACATGAAGACTGCAAGTATTGCCAAGGTCCGACCGTTCTATGACGTGTGAAGCCGTGAAATTAAATGCTACACACATCCAATGATGTCCAATACCAAAAGACCAGATTGCGTGGGGCATCCCAAGAATGGGTACACCTTCATATGCACTGTCCGTGATGTTCACATGACCATCCACTTGGACGATGGTCCTATGATTGTAGTTGAGACAGGCTCTCCTAGGTAAGACACCTGTGGCACCAACAAGCTGAGTGCCCTGAAACAACAGGGGGAAGCCACAACCCATCCACCGAGCGCCCTGAAGATGTATAAACCTTAAATCAGAGTCTGTTCTCTTGAGATGGAATACTTCCCAATTACTCATTCAAATCCAACAACAGACAACCAAAAGGGGTTGCCTCAGTGTTGTATGTTTTTGTCCTTTTGGGGGTGGTGCAGGAGAGCATGCTTGGCTATCGGGTACTATCTCAACATATACCAGATACTCCTGATATTGAGTATGAAATTCAAATGTTGGTGCCTGTGGTCCGCCCTGTATTGCGCTGGGCCCACTGCTGCCAATGCTGCGGCAAAACCCTTGGGGCATGCTATCAACAAGAACACCCCAGTAAAGGCCAAACGGGGGGGGGGGCACAGTAAATCAACGAAAAAATGCACAAGGCCGCACGCACAACGCCTGTTTGCGGGGGGAGAACCCATTTCTGCACAAACACATATTTTTTACGGCGCCTCAGCCGTAAAAATTTGGCCAAAAAATCCAAAGAAATCCCGGATGTGCACTTCCGGATGCCCCTAGTGGCGGTTTCACGGACAGTGGCCACTAGGTGGTGCCCTCCGCCTAGCTAGATGCAACGGCAGATGCCTTGCACAAGCAGTGGTAGTGTGGCAAGCCGCCATGGGAAACCAAGTCTGGGCAGCGGTACGCCATAGACGACATCCATACTGCCTGGGCATGACACCACACTACTCCTCCGCACATACCCAACTGTTCACATGATGATATAGATAACACAGCACCACGCCAATTGGCCCACCATTTTACTCCCATTTTTGGCTGGTTGCGTTTGTGCAGGAGTTGAACAGGAACAGGATCCCCAACAACCCCCCCAGGCTCCCCACCCACAAGCTCCCGAAAATTGGAGAGGTTTCAGTGTCACACATTCGGACTGCGCGCCCCATTTGGCCTAAGTGATGTGCCGCAGAAAACCATTTTATTGGGTTTTGTGCTGAAAAACACGTGCTTGGAGGATGATACTAAAGCCCAGTTTGAGGGTTGAAACCGCAGTTCAAAATGAAGCCGGACCCTTGAAGCTGCAGTACAGTGGGGCAGCACAAAAGAACCTACAGACTGTCCACCCCAAAAGACAACAAAAACACCTTCTAAAATATAAAAAGAAAAAGGTACGTCTGCTGAAATAGGGTTTTTGCTGTTGGAAACACCCGGAAATTACCAAATGAATAGATATCTGTTCCCATACATGGATAACTACGAGTGCTTGGTGTGTCTGGACGGCCAAATGATTGTACTCCGTTGCACACATTGTGCAAGGCACCCCGTTGGAAAGCAGGTGACTGGAATAAAAAATGATATTTTCCTTTGTGGGGCGTTCAGACTACAACACACAAGAGTAAGATGCCATGCTTCACAGGATCTTTGGCCGAACACTTCAATGTTCCCATCCTACACTTGTCCAGACGTTGCCAACAACGCACACTTCATGGTGCTTGAACCACGCCATCACCTGCGAATTTGACTTGGGCATGGGATGGAAAGTTGACGCTTCCACCGCAGAGTGATGCTGGGATGCTTGGGCAAGTGGTGGAGGGTGGGCAAGTGGAGGTATGCGGATGGCCTTGCTGGGTAGACAGCTGGATAAGTCAAGGAATACAGCTTCATCAGTATTGGGCCGATGCAGGCTGAAAAAAACCTCAGAAATACCTCCCTTTGCCACACTCTATCTGCTGAGGCCGGTACCTGTACTTGGCCGATGCTGTGGCAAATGCGGACGACATCTTCGGGGCACTGAGGTTAATCACGTCTCTCCCCTGCAATCCCTGAAACTTGAGAGAGGGTCCTGGGGCAAGGAGGGCATCTGCATCTGAGCAGGGGGGGGGGGGGTCGGAAATCATAACAGAGCATCAAATGAGTCGGGTTCAGACATACTTTTTCTTTTCTGACGGCACAAGATATAACATTCCTGGCAGATCCACCAACTCATCAACACTCCTTATCATTATTCACCCACAGCAGCCACTGCAGTCCAGTCGCGAGTGGACAGACGGCACCCATGAAGACAATGTGGAATGACTGGCGGTTCGGTATCAGAGAGCCATCCAGTCTGGCGGGCAGCACAGTCTACCAGGATGACAGGGGCTACCGGAGCCCCTCAAATGGGCTCACGTGACCGGTGACCCAAAACCCATCAATTTGCCTCCCCCCCCCCCCCTGAGTATCCATGGCTCGAACAGCTGTGGGGTTTCAAGGGCGCAGGGCCCCCGGCCGTCTCCGGCTACACAACTATGAGCAATAGATGGAGGCAGAAGGAAGGGACGGAGGGACGGAGTGAGTGAGTGAGTGAGGGATGGAGGGCTTGTGGCGTCATGGTCGATTGAGCCGCTACCCCACCCCAAGTTTCCGGGGCTCTATTGTGCCCCCTCTCCCTCCCCCGCAACTTCCGCAGCATGCTCCGATTACGTGCACGCATGTACGACGGGTGCCGCACGAAACCTGCCGCTTATGGCAGGCCATTAGCAACCGCTGAAGGACTGTGGCAGGCGGTGGTTGAGCGCCGGTCAGCCTGTGACTTCTTAGGGCGGGAAGAAGGGGGTCTAATTGGAGGGCGTCGTGGCCATTGCCTTCTCCATGTCCTCCAGGCGTTGTGTGGCGGCTTTCTTGGTCAACCTCTCCACAAGGGCTTTGCGCTTGCTTTCCAAAGTTCCGACATCCGCGGCCAGTGCCCGCTCGATCTTTTTCTCTTGATCCCGAATAATGCCGAACTCATCCGCCACCGCCTGATTGAGCAGCTGCAAATCCCGCTCCGTGCCCATTTCTGCAATACGGGCCTCTCGGGTGAGCATGTACCCCTCCGCGTCCACGAAAGACTCCACCTCTGTCTCCAACTTTTCAAGGGACTCTTCTGCACCGCGAATGTCACGTCCCAGCGCCTTCTCCAAAAACGCTCCTCCATCCAGCAACACGTCCAGATCCACCACCCCTCGAGGCTGGAGGCCGCAGGCGTTGTCTGTGTACTGAAACTCTGACCAATCCATGCCCACCCTTTTCACTGCCTCCTCCCAAGTTGCCTTGTATTTGGCCTCCAGCTCCGGCGTCACCTTGCTGGCTCGTGTGTAGAGGACACCGCCACCATACCCGATCCAGGCATCGTTGCGCCCACGGTAGTACACAAGAATGTACTCATTGGGTTCCCATGCCAGCACATACCAGTCGTCCTCGTAATGCAGATACCTTAAGAAGGTACGGGAGGAGGTTTGCGAGGAAGGACAAAGATGGATACACAAGTTCTATGACAGTGCAGTTGCTAGAATGATAGGCACGTATAGGAGGCCTATGAGAGCAAGGGGGCAACAGAGCACAGGTGGGCCGGAGCTCCAAAGGTGTGGAGAATGGCAGGCAGCCAAGCTGGATGGAGTGCAAGTACATCTGCAAGAGGATGTAGAGAGGGGGAAGAGGAAAAGGGGGTATGGGCCAAGACGAACCTGAGACGATTAAGAACGACAAAAATCAGAAGAAATCAACACAAAAGAGGAAAACTGTTTTCCAATAAAAATTGCTCACTTTTGTCGATTTCAAATCTTAACAACTCTTGACAATCTGTTTCAAAGTGTGTGTCAGTTTACTCAATTCAAAGATGTTGTTGGCATGCTGCACACCTGCACTTAGTTTGGTTCCGGGCGGCACTATTCTGCAACGGGACACATGGTGAACAGAGCGCACAATACTCTCTGTCTGGCGACAATCCTCAATGGAAATCCATCTACATAAATGCACCTTGTTTGTACAATCTCCCAATTTGGCACCCGTGGCCCTTGAAGATGACACGGGCAAATGAAGGATACCTATCCCGCCCCCCCCCCCTGTCCCGTTGCACAATCCCCCCAGGACGCGCAACAGTTCCCCCAACACCGAGGAAGGGGCACCAAATGACGCTATGCACCGAGACCCGCACCTGCACCATGTGTCTACCTGCTTGCTGGCATCTTGTGTGGCTTCTCATGGCTTGCTGATGATTCCCAGAAAATTCTGGATGTTTGCTGAAAAATGCTGGTGTTGTTTAGATACTTGCTGTAAAATTGTGGGAGCAATGGGCTGCAGAAAGAAGTCCAAAGTGCTTTGAAGGCAACGCTTCGTAGGTGCCTGCTTTGACCCTTTTGGGGGGCAGCTTCGGAGTAGAACCTAAAATGGGGGATCTAGTCTGGGGACCAACAACAGTGGCCATAACCCTGTGGCCCAGGCTCCGGGAGTTGTACCCAACAACTTCACCTTCAGGATGCATGATGTCCCTGCATGAGGGAGGCAACACAGTACATTATGTACATGATGGAATGGCACGTATGCTGTCATATGCAGGCGAATGACTCCATCTGATGTTGTGGGAGTCCTGAATACACACTCGAAATTGAATGCAACAGTTCTTGGTAGGAATGTGCAATTGCCCCCCCCCCCCCCCGCAGTGCAAGGGGGGGAGCGGGTAGAAAGTCCACTACTTTGCAATCAGAAAAAGTGGTTAAAAATACACGGAATGGCAGTGGCCAGGTACAGAGGAGAAGGTACGGTGAGGGGGGGAGAGGTACAGAGGGAGGTACCCCGGATATGGGGCACAAAGGGGGTGTTGAGAAGCGGAGGCACGCAATCAGGAAGTCTGGGGGAGGAGAAAGGCAGTACTCGTTGTTGTGGTTGTACAGAATCCCCGGCTGCGCTGGGTCCTGCTCAAACGACTGGATGGCGCTGCGTGTCAGGAAGCGGCCATCAGGCTTCTGCACGCGCCAATTCAGCTTCCCATAGAACTTGCCGGGTCCCGTAGAAGTGAAGAAATGCTCTTGGCAGGGGAAAATGTCGAAGATCGGGTTCTGGCCTGCAGTGATGTACCAGCGCCCGTTCATTTCCTCGGTGTTGAAAGTGGGGCTGATGGCATCAGGACACGGCGCAGGGTACTGCCCCGTGTCAGCCTTCGTCGGCACGCACTTGTTCTCAGTGACTGCACACGTGTCGAACCGTTGGATGGCAGCATCCTCGTAACGATCGCCGCACTTGACCTGAGAAAGGAACAGGGAGGAGGGAGCTGAGAAAGGGCTGGAACTAAGGGGCATAGAGGTATCAGTGAATAAGTGAGCGAGTGAGTGCATGCAAGAGTGAGTGAATAAGCTGAATGCGTGAAAGAGTGAGGACTTCAGTGAGCGAGTCAGTGAATGGGTGCACGAATGCATGCGTGCATGAGTGTGTGAGTAAGTGGAAGAAAACCATACTAAGGAGGGACACCAGCATGCGTCAGCGGGGTTGTACTCACATGGGATCACCATGTGAGTGGGTGTGCAAGTGTCAAAGGCACTTTTAACTGAACGTGTTAGCCGTGATGCCCTACCCATGGGAAGGCAGGCGATGGGAAGGCAGGCGGGTGAGACTGAGTGAGTGAGGGCCGAAGGCGCTGTTACCTGAAGGCCTACGCAGGGATGTCGCACCCTTGGGAAGGTGGATGGGGCTTGGGCCTGAACCTGAACCCTAGATCTGTGCCACACAGTGGGGGGCGGTCCAACTGTGCCTTCCCCGGCAAGTATCGGTTGAAAATCTGGGGGGGGGGGGCTACCCAGAGAGGACCAGCCAGGAGGGGGTGAGGGGACTGTCTAGGGGGGAAAGCCCTCAGATATTGCTGCCCTACTAGTAGCAATTGGCGGTGTCACTTTCTCACCATCTACTGAGCTGCTTAATGGCACATCCTTTCTATTTCTCCAAGCTGGCGGGGCGTGGCACCAATACATTAAGGACCCCCATAGCAATAATCTTCAGTGCAGAGTGCAAACTCTCCCTAGGTGGCATGGCTCTTCAGCAAGCGGAGCCATTTTGGGCCCATGTGACCGCATACAAGCCCCCAAAACATCCTTGAAATGGGCAATTTTGTGACGAGCAGTGCAGCAAAGGGGGGTCTAGGGGGAATTTCAGTTTTTTGCGGATAAATGACACGTCGAGATGGTTTGCGCCAATAGATACTTTTCACCTCATAACGATTGCACAGTTGGAGTCCAGGAACAAATACGATTGGGCTAGATTGGATTGAGAAACACGTGCGGGAGGGTGCTGACCATTTGACAGAGAGAGAACATGGGAGGATGGAGGAATTTGTATGGAGTATAGACACCTCCTGTAGTGCCCGGGACTGCACAAGCAAGGGCACCCGTAGGACCTTCAGGTATGCTACTTGTGAAGAATTCATGGACCCAGTCCTTTTGGACTTGCAAACAAATAAGCACTGTCTAGCAGTTGGTAGGGTATGGCAACACCTCAAGTGCATTGCACAAGTGTCAATATCCATTTGGTATGGGACAGGCACCATCAGTTCCAAAAATGCCCATTTGAAGGCTCTTTCGGAGCTTGCATGGGCTCATGTGGGTCCAAGATGGCTCAAAATGGCCTTAAACCACTTGTTTCAACCCCAAATGGTCTAGGAACAATTTTGGAAAAAAACATTTTTGGCCACTTTGGGACCCACAAGTGACCCCATAACGCTACCCTAGCATGTGCACTGTGCTCATTGCACCACTCTAGCCGGGCATTGAAGGTTGTTGACTGCGCGGAAATAGCTTGCAAGTGATCCCCTTCATCATTATACATTACCACGAGGATGCCCAACGCAATCCATGGCATTCAAACACATCACATTCCCCCCGTACCTCCCCACACGCATTGCCGGTCCTAAAATTGCCCATTTCAAGGGTTTCGGGGAACTTACATGGGCGATACTGGGTCAATGATGGCTCAAAATAGCCTCAAACTGCTTGTTTGGGCACCCCAAGTGGTCTGGGAACGATTTTGCAAAAAATCGTTTGTGACCACTTTTGGGCCCACATGTGACCCCCGTAACCCTCCCCTAGCATGTGCGTTGTGCACACCGGTGGTGCCAATAGGGCATTGAAGGGTGTTGACAACGTGGAACTACATTGAAAGTGATCCCCTTCATCATTATCTATCACCACAAGGGTGCCTCCCAACATAGTGCATGGCTATCAAACATAGCACATGAAGGTGTAACTTGAAAAAGTATGCAAAAGGGGTGCTTTTTGGGGCTGATTACTCGACATTTTAGGCCCTGTTTGTTCATCACTTAGGTTGGTTCCAAGGCAAATAGCCCCTAACCCTTGCCCCCTCATGCTAGTCCCTCCTTGCCCCCCCCCCCCCTCCCCCCTTGCACGATAGGTCAGCGAGCAACATAGCCCTTGGGGTCCCGTCTCACCTGAGGTGACCCAGGCACAACGGGCTCACCGGTAGCTTTGCTCCCTCGAGTGCTCGTGGGGAAGGGAAGTGCTCAGCACGCCCCATGACCTTCCATCCTCTGGGACACCCCCACCCAGTGTGGCACTTTGTGCAGTGCCACCGGTGACCCTCGGGGGTAGTCAAGGAGCGCCTTAGACCTCATGCCCCTAGGCTTCAGGTGGGTCGGAGGAAGCCGCACCCGACCCCCCCCCCCCTTGGGCCCTAGTGTAGGGCTCCCCTGCCCCGCTGTTGGGCCTGGAGCACCGGGCACACACAACCCCCGTAGCCTGCTGGAGAAGAACAATGGTGTGCCACAGTGCGCTGACCATGAGCACTGAATCCCCCCACAAGCCTCCCCCGGCATGCGCAAAATACACACAGGCATTGCGGCATCTCCCTCCCACCAGTGCCTTGGTGAGGTTCGGGGGGCATCAGCAGTCTGGGGGTTGTGAGACTAGACAGCTGGGGTTGGACTCAGTCACGCCGGTGAGCGAAGGACACTCTGGCCGTGGGAACCCACCTCCGGTGCAAGCCATTACCCAGCCCAAGCAACCCCCCCCCCCCCCGCCCGAGATGCCGCACCCAGAAACCAGTGCTCATTTTGTCACTCTTGGGGCCAGGCATGCTACTCCCTTACATTCTGCCCAAGTGCAGCACATTGACAAAGGTCTTGTCGGCACGTGCTGAGCGCTTCGACACCCAAACACCAACTCGCTGCCACAGGTCTGCTTGACATCCTCTACAGCAATCGATTTAGGGTGACTTAGGATACCCCTTGCCTCACCGCCTTCTCGTGGACATTGAGTTGCCGAAGCGCCCAGGCTAGCATGGCACGAGGGGGCAATAGGCGGGCCAAATGTAGAACAAGGGGAGTGGGCCGTTGCTGAAGGGCAAGAGGTGAAGGGGCAGAGAAATGCAGGAATCACTGAGTGGGTGAGTGGGTGTGTGCGCGTGTGCATAAGTAAGAGTGAGTGGCTGAGTGAGCGAGTGAGTGGACAGGTGGGTGGTGGTTGTGAGTGAAGAAATGGGAAGCACAGAAACGCGCGTGTGTGTAGACGACACAAAGCGAGGACAGAAACACAAGTAGGCACTGGTTGGGAGAAAAATCTCGTCAGGGCACTAAAACAGTCATCATCAAACCATTTGGCACCTAGGCGCCTTTCTTTCACGGCACAACAGCAGAGGTGAAACCCACAGCGTCTAGTGGCCAAGCACTCAGGGCCATGCGTGGAGCAAAACAGGCTGTAAACATCTCACCAGCCCCAGCAAAACCCCTCTGTCACCAAACCGCCACCATGTGGAACACACATTTCCAAGCACCAAAAATCATGATGGTGGCGTGTTGTGTGCATAGGCTTTGTGTGTGTGTGTGTGTGTGTGTGTGCATTCCCCAAATAACGGGTTGTGCAGTATACTTCAATTGCCCATTCCACTTGCTTTGGATCGCCCCTTTGATACCAGTAAAGATGTAAACTTTCATCAGACACACGTACCCCAGAGGGGTGCCGGCCGTCCTACGAGAATGCATGTTGACCCAACCATTGTTGTAACTCACCCAACACCAAACACACAGACTGCCTTGTTCATCCCAAACACCTTGTGCTGCCCCTTGTGCATTGCCCTCAGTGTCTGTTGCCTGATGCATCTTGATGACGCAGCCACTTGACCCCAAGCTAGCTCAGAAAGTATTTGACCCGTCCATGTCACCAACCATGGCCTACTGTATGTAAGTACACTGTTGAAAATCCCACCCAAATAACCCGTATAACCGTGTTGCAGCAGCAACAAGGGATGCCCCAAATGCAACAACCACTAATAGGGCCGCTAGCTGCATGTATGACATGCCTTAACCCTTGTGTGTATGAACGATGCAGAGACCCATGGCACCTGTGACCTGTCCCAAACACTTGCACTTACAGGTTCTTTCATTGGTTTCCGTCATTCAGTGACATGGCATATATTACAGGGATACCCCACACAGCCTACAGCATCATACAAAAAGTGTTGTACATTATACACCTATGGTGACACATGACACAATAATCCTTTTATCCTCCCACTACACAAACCCTTCAAGGGGAAACCTTAAGCACCCCAGCTTTTTGCATAGTTGCTACCCCTTATAAACCGCCCCCCACCCGCCAACTAACTTTCAGCCAGAGGCCCCTTGGGGGGGGATGGGATGGGATGGGAATGTGTCCAGCAGCAGTATTGACGTGGCCTGAAGTGCCGGGCTCTGAGACCCTGTGGCTGACCTGTCAGGGCGTCGCAGGCTCCCCGTGTCGGACTCAGGGGTAACAGGACACCACTGACCCTGGGCGACCCAGGCGCAGTGCATCCCGACACACTCTGCTCTTTACAGCGCACTGTGTATCCCCACCTTGTGTTCCATCGTCGTTCACACACGCATACACACACACACACACACCATGTTATTTCATGGTACTGACCGGGGGCACTGTGTGCCCTACGCTCAGCAGTTAGTGGAGTATTTGCGCTCACCCGCAAGCAGTGGCAGTACTGCAGGTCCAACACTGTGCCCCGGCGTCAGAGGCACACGGGCAGTGGTGCACAGTCCGAGACATGATGCACGAGGTCAGGGCCGAGCCACTAGACCACAGGACCAGGTCGGCAAGTCTTGAGACTGGTGAGGCTTGCCAGAGGACATTACACCCACTAGCACTTGTTATGGCAGTGGTACCGCTGCCCCATCCGGATCGCACCTTCCCCGGGAGGGGTATCCGCTGAAGCGAAACCCGCTGGCGGAGGCCCCCTGTCCAGGCCCATCCGACGCGGCCTTTGGGGGGGGGGGGGGTGGGATGGGATGGGATGGGATGGACTCCCCAGCTTTCAGTGTGCGGCAGACCCACTGGGTCCTCCGGGAGCAGCGCGGCCATCAATGTAGTCCCTTGGGGGGGGGGGGGGTCTGGGAGGAGCTATGGGGGGGGGGGGGATGCTCTGGGAGGGGTAATTGGGGGGGGGGGCTAGGAGGGGTGGTTTGGGGGGCGGGCTTGGGGGGGGGGTTTACATGCCCATAAGGCCAAGCGCTGGTTGATCAGGCTCCCCTAACATCCCCTTGCCCTCCCTCTAACAGGACCATCACCCTAATCCTAACCCAAATCTTTAATTTGCAGCTAGCTGGTTCGGCCATGCCACCCCTTTTGGTGAGGCAGAACAAGACCTTCAAAATTTTCTTCATGGTTGCCTTTTGCCACATCATTGCTTCATTTTGGGCCCCAACACCAAATCTAACCCTAGCCTAGGGTTTTGGTGGGTGTTAGGGTCAAGGTTGGGGTTAAGGATAGTGTGCAAAGGAAGTCTGTGGGGAATGCGGGTGGACGGTTGATAGGTGAGGAGTGCGGGTGGAGTGTTCCTCGCTCGCTTTGCTCGCTCCAGAGACATGCCCCCCAGCACTCCTCCCGCACCCCTCGCCTGTCACCTTTCAGCATTTCATCAATCATGTATTGTGAAAGTTTTGTCATCGCCCTTGCAGCCAGCCGTAGTTGCTTCTTAGGAATCAAGGACTTTGGGTACACAGCAAGCGGCATATGCGCACACGCGCGCGCGCGCACACACACACACACACACAAACCGCCATTAATCATAGGGACAGATGGATGGACGCAAAGACGCACATGGGCATGGGCAGGCAGACAGACTACTACAATTGCACACGTGCTGACGCACCACACATGGACAGAGCAAGTGAGCAGCGAGCGAGAGAGATAGAGAGAGACAGAGAGAGAGAGGTCACCAAAACATCCACTCGCAAGAAGACGAAGGAGGACAGAGGGAGGGGGGGGGGGGCGAAAGCAGACAAACACACACAGAGCAGAGCGGAGGAGCAATCAGAAGGATAGAAAAGGCTGCAACGTGACCCACAGCGTAGCACAGAACTCACATCAGGGGATGTGGCAGACACAGTCATGGGAGAGGCCGGTAGGCAAAAGGCAACGAAACCATGAATGAGACCTGGCATGCCGCCTCGTCATCACGCCCGGAACAGCTCTTAATGCAGATCAGGTTCTCTACGCAGCGTGGGTCGCTTAGACATCCTGCGAGCTGTGCCTGGCAGCGCGCCAGCACACACTGCCCGATCTGAGCGTCGTCTGATGCCGCGTACGCTGCTGCGGGCGAGAAGCTCGTGAGGGCGGGCCCATCCACGGGCCCACCGCACAGCAGCCCCGCAGACGCCGCCGCGGCCACAACACCCTGTGCCGCGTGCTGCCGGAGGCTGCGGATATCTGGTGAGGGGCGCGCCCAGCGCGCCAGCAGCACCACAAGAGCTAGCACCGGAAGTGCACCACAAAGCATCGGGTGCGCCTGCACCCCCTGCACTAGCCCGGCCCAGGCCCCACCGGTGTTGTCCACTTGAGAGACGTCGGCCGCTAGAGCCTCAGGGATGGCCGTGACTGACGCAGCCGCCGCGACCACACCGCCCGAGACCCATGGCGTGACCTTGGCCTCGGGCGCAGGGTATGGCTTGGCGCCATGGCCTTGAGCCGAGGGGCCACGGAGGCGCAGTGCCCAGGGGCTCTGCACACTTGTGGTCTGCAACGCTAGCGCTGCGGAATGGGTGCGGCCTGTGGAAAGCCCGGAGACTGAGAGGACCACAGCCGCCACGCCGGCCAACACCAGAAGGACCGTCCAGCGACGGTGGCAGTAGGGCCCAGCAAGGCCAGGGTCAGGCATGGAGACCGGGGCCGGAGGCACCTTGCAAAGCGGCGTGCTGGAGGCAGGGGAGCAGCGATCCATGGCTACCCGCAAAAAGAAAAAACGGGGCACTGAGAAAGAGGCGTCACAATTCCCTGGGCTTTCTTTTCTCTGGCTTCACAACCCACATTTTGTGGCCCCATATCCCAGGGCCCAATTAAGGTTTGGAGAAACGCCAGATGTTCGAACATGTGCATGCAGCATTGCTCAAGAAATGCATCTGGTGTGGTCATCCTCCACGGCACCTCACCACAGCATGTCCGGTTGCAAGGTCACAACCGTCAACCTACCCACTAACCTCACAGCTGTCATTGACATTGCCGGACTATACCCAAGAATGTGGAGAGTGCGCATTGTATGGTGAAGGCGTCACGTGAGTGTAAAACACTGTCATGCAAGTGCTGGTGTGACAGCCAGAAGAATATGAAGAAGAAGAGATGTTTTCCTTCGGTTTATGTTTATGCTTTGCATGATAGCTCAACCGCAGCTTATCCCAGGCAGCCCACTTGGAGTACCCCGAGAAGGGGCCTGTCAGAATACTGACAGCAAAAATAGTGTGCAGGAATGGGGGAGGCACACTCAGGCACGCACCAGCACACCCTGACAACTGGCTTTTTGTCATTTTCGGCACCGTTTCAGGGCTGCGAAACCTTGTAAAAAGAGGGGGTTTGAGGCTTTGCACAAGCAAAATGGACCAGTTACACAATTTGTGGGGGCATGTACATGACAGATTGAGGGTGTGTGTGAACCATAGTTCTCGATGCAACAGACAACGAGGGGGCACATAAATGGGAATGGTTGTGCACTGCGTGCACATGCTCTCACCAGAACAGAACCCCACCCAAAACCACCAACCACATTTGTACAACAGGGCAAACACATCGCAGCGGGTGGCAGCGGCCCGCCACAACGGCGTGGCGTCCGTGCATACCAACACGGGGATCTTGTTCGTGCCCCTTGGGGGGGTGAACACCCCTTGTTCTTGTGCAAGGCGCACTTGCTCACCTACAAGATCCGCCAAAGACACCGCAGCTGCGGCACGTTTCTTGCCCCCGTGTCCCCGCACACTCACGGCCACGGCATCGTACGGCGTTATCGCACGCCTTGCCTCATACAATTCATCACGAGTGCACCTACGAGGCAACCGCAATGTCTGTCGCATAGACAGTTGCATTGCGCGAGCATGGCACAACACATCAACGGCATATCCGTTGACGTTTGCAGCCGCTGCCATCACCTCCCTTGCATTGTCCATACTGCCACCCATTAGGGAAACCACACCGGTGGCATTGCGCCGAAAAGACACCTCCGGATCCTCGAGGATTGCCCGCACCACGCGCTGCGCTAGTGCCAGCCGCTGACGTTGCTGGTCTGGCCCAAGTTCAAAGTAGGGCTTGCGCAGCATTTTGCCAGCCTCAGCCTCAAAGGAGGCCACCATGCGGTCCATCTCCCCCATGGAAAACCCGTTTTTTTGTTGGGGGGTGGGGGGTAAACCCCCCCCCCCTATTTATTGGGCTCCAATTTTTGGAGCGGTTTTTGTATTTTGAGCGGAAAAAGTGATTTTGGATTTTGCATAACAGGAAAATTTGCCCGTTGATTTTTTTGCACATTTTCCCCGTGCAAATAGATTGTATGTATATAATAGTTTGCTTTCTTGATTCCATTTTTGCAATTTGGAGCAACACTTGGGTGGGGATTTATCGGGTCATGAAAAGTTGCCATTGGGTTCACGCACTATGTAATTTGCACATGTTAGGGAAATACCTAGCTGCAACTGTCTTTGGCAAACATTGGTTTTTGTATCATCTATTTTTCAGTAGGGAGAGAAGATTGTTGTTGACACCATCACGGTTGTGGTTTTTGCGGCAATTTTGTGATGTGGTGGTGTGCAATGTTTGCAATTTGAATTCAAATTCACAAAAATGGTTTCATACGTTCATTTCCAATGTAGTATGATGCCGAATCATCATTTCTTTGAAGATGAGTGGTCAAGTAAACCATGGTTGAGCAATGATTGGATAAGGAAGTGTTCTCGCTACATGATTATGGTGAAGAATTTTTGGGCATCCGAGTAGTTTTTTAAAATAGAAGACATGATCTCAGTATACATGTGTTACAAACCGTTATCGAATTATGCACAATGTAGTTGAGTAAAATTTGCATTTGGCAAGAGATTTCCCATAAGTACAATCCTCATTTACTTTTTGCATTCGAAAACGCATGTTTGTGCAATATGGAGCGATATCATGGACAGCCAAATCCTGTTTTGATGAGCGGAAGGACAATTTGTACAAAAACATGCAGCCTATAAATATCATGGTGTTAACACACAAGTTGCCGCTACCAAATGTTGTCACAAAGGATCATAAGTGACAAAGTTTTTGGCAGACATAGTACGAAACAAAAACTCTTTGGAGGTCTACACGCAATGGCAAAAAAATTTGATGTGTGATTTTGTGTTCTCCATTGGGGCATGGTCAGGCTTGATACATGTCTAGAGAACTCTCTGCATGTGGTACAAAAAGGCAGGTGTTACAGCAGCCTACATGCTACACAAAGGGAAAAGTGCGGAGATGTGTTCATTCTTCGTATTTAAAGATGTATTGAAGTGACATCATGTGTTGGTGAATGTAGCGTGATGTTCTAAATAGAAGCACTTCTAAAAAAAAGTACAAGTGTTAGACCTACGCCGCATTGGACGGTTTCCAGCGGTGGTTCAAATTGGTGTCTATTTGATAAGGGGCCATTGAACGTACTGCACACAACATCTCACTATTTTTTTGCATTCCGAAGGACAAGTTTAGCGCAACGAGATGTGTATCACCAACCCAACCACCAACATCGCTTCCACATTGTTCTGACCAATGCGGCCAGGCATCCAACAACATGCAACCCCTTTTGATGGCCAAGCATCATGCCAATCTTGCAGTTTAGAATTTCTATGACTATGTAGTTTGGAATCTGATGACTATGGCATTTCGAACTATGTGGTCTGAATACTTCGTGCTACGCAGTGCTAGTGGCTCAGCTGTTCATTTGTCCATAATTTGGCGGATGGCCTGTGAAGCACGGAGCAAGTCTCAAAACCTAACTTCTTTGCCTTTGGCACATATATTGATAGAGATCTTAGATCCGTATGAAACTGCGTGACAATAAAGAATAACAAAGGCGGCTTTTTTTCCAAAGTTTCCGAAAGACCCAAAATGGTCGAAGCTATCAGCATGGTGCATCTATGGGATCTTACCCTAGCTTCCAACTCACAAGATATGACTCAGCCAATAGGGGTCATGAAGTGCTCCCAAAAACCGCCTTTCCACGAAATGCCGAAAATCCCACCCCTTGACCCAAGGATGAGCAGGTTGACAACTAGTTTGGAAATGAGGTAAGAATATGGATGCCATGATAAGAGCCCAATATCGGACCCACAAGAATGATTGCACGGTTCGATCGACCTCAACGGGGCCAGACGTACCAACTGTGTCAGACCATAGCCTATTGGGGTGGAGTCTCCGGACTCGAGTCCAAGGGTTGTAGGGATGTGTCCATGGTACCCGGAGTCTGAGGCATTGCGTTTGCAACCAAGAACAAAATAGAAACAACACCGTTTGTGTGCTTTTCCATAGTAGGTTTCCATAGTAGAAATGCAGTAGCTCATGGTAGTTGGCTGTGTCAAGCAAGGGACCCCCCCCCTTTGTCATAGCTACGCCCTTTTCCATGCCAGAGTAAGCGTGGGGGCCGTATTTCTTTGAAACCTAATTGAATTTGGTACCAAATGTACATGGCAGGGGTGAGGTAGCCACTACTGATTTTGTTCCCCTTTGTTGGGGACCATTTCTGAATTTTTGCTCCCCGTGCTTGGCGTTGGGGATCCCCGAGAAAGTAGGGGTGACGTAGCATTTTCGCCCTCTTTGAGGCCCCCGAGAAGGCAGGGGTGAGGCAGCCATTTCTGATTTTGTTCCCCTTTGTCTCTCTCTCTCTCTCTCTCTTATTATATTTAACTAGTGCAAATGCCCGCGCTTGAAGCGCGGGCCATATCACCATATCACCATAGCACCATATCTCACACCGCACCGCATTTCGCAAACCCAATACAACACACCTCATGACCCGTACCTCATATCCCGTGCCACATGACTCATGTCTCAAACATCATATCCCGTACTCTATGAGTGAAATTTACCCCTCCTAAATTGTACTCTGACACCACATTTGACACCGCAATTCGCATAATCCATATTTCCAAACACATCACCCATACCTCACACTGTGTACAACATACCGCAGATCCCGTACCTCGTATCCCGTACCTCATGACTCATGTCTCAAACCTCATATCCCGGACTCTATCAAACATCATATCCCGTACTCTATGAGTGAAATATACCCCTCCTAAGCTGTACTCTGACACCACATTTGACACCGCGATTCGCATAATCCATATTTCCAAACACATCACCCATGCCTCACACTGTGTACAACATACCGCATATCCCGTACCTCGTATCCCGTACCTCATGACTCATGTCTCAAACCTCATATCCCGTACTCTATAAGCGAGAGGGCCACTGCTGCCTGTTGGCTAAAATCGCCAAAAGTCAACAGGCGGGATTCTTCGTGCAGATACCCGGATAATCGATTGTGCAGTACATACAGGTTTTCAAAACACATGATTCCATGATTTCAGATCGATTTCTCGTGCCAGAAATCGAAATCGCAAATCCGCCAGATGCCATTTGACGGGCACGCGCGCGCGCCAGCAGCAGCGTGCACAATTGGGAGGATTTTTTGGGTATGACGAACGACGACGACGACGACGACGAACGACGAACCATAGCACAATTAAATATAATAAGAAGTGCGAATGCCCGCGCTTGAAGCGCGGGCCATATCACCGTATCACCATAGCACCATATCTCACACTGCAGAGGTTTACTCAAATGAACGACACGGACCGGGTGTGAGAGTTGGGGAGCCCGTTCATGAAGTCACCGTGACGAAGCCCCAACCGCTAACTTCATGACTTTGGGGGTTGCATGCAAGGCTAATTTGCCTTACCCCACGGGCACATATCTCGACTTGCTCTCTAGTTAGTCCTTCCATGGTCACCAACTGCGGAACGAAGTTCAAGCTATATTAGTATGCGTGCACATATGCCATGGTACAATGCCTTCTCTTACATTGACTCAAACACGTGCCGCACTGCTTGGAGGCATCGGGGTGGTGTGGCCCAACACCCACCAAGGTAGCATGGCGTGTTTAGCGAGTCATACGTGCGGGTCCTTTGGATGCCTTGTTGAAGAGGCTTAGTAGCTGTCTAGTGTGCGTCCGGTGCGGTGTGTTTCGTGCGTCGTTCAGGAGACCTTGCTTGTGTCTCCTTGGCTCGTGGCTTGTAGCGCTTGCGAAATGGCTGTGTGGCTGGGTCCATCTCGGGTTGTACTATCCATAGGTCATGTGTTCTGAGCTATGTGTTCCATTGGGAATAGTATTCCCTCACCCCCAAGTTGTAGCCCATGTGTGAGTGCTCATGGCGGCAGTCTACACGGCCTTGTATGCGTGGCGCTTCAATTGTACGATGTGGTTCAATTTTACGATGTTCCTTTTGCGGCTCGGGAACAAAGACGTTAGTAGAGGTTTACTCAAATGAACGACACGGACCGGGTGTGAGAGTTGGGGAGCCCGTTCATGAAGTCACCGTGACGAAGCCCCAACCGCTAACTTCATGACTTTGGGGGTTGCATGCAAGGCTAATTTGCCTTACCCCACGGGCACATATCTCGACTTGCTCTCTAGTTAGTCCTTCCATGGTCACCAACTGCGGAACGAAGTTCAAGCTATATTAGTATGCGTGCACATATGCCATGGTACAATGCCTTCTCTTACATTGACTCAAACATGTGCCGCACTGCTTGGAGGCATCGGGGTGGTGTGGCCCAACACCCACCAAGGTAGCATGGCGTGTTTAGCGAGTCATACGTGCGGGTCCTTTGGATGCCTTGTTGAAGAGGCTTAGTAGCTGTCTAGTGTGCGTCCGGTGCGGTGTGTTTCGTGCGTCGTTCAGGAGACCTTGCTTGTGTCTCCTTGGCTCGTGGCTTGTAGCGCTTGCGAAATGGCTGTGTGGCTGGGTCCATCTCGGGTTGTACTATCCATAGGTCATGTGTTCTGAGCTATGTGTTCCATTGGGAATAGTATTCCCTCACCCCCAAGTTGTAGCCCATGTGTGAGTGCTCATGGCGGCAGTCTACACGGCCTTGTATGCGTGGCGCTTCAATTGTACGATGTGGTTCAATTTTACGATGTTCCTTTTGCGGCTCGGGAACAAAGACGTTAGTAGAGGTTTACTCAAATGAACGACACGGACCGGGTGTGAGAGTTGGGGAGCCCGTTCATGAAGTCACCGTGACGAAGCCCCAACCGCTAACTTCATGACTTTGGGGGTTGCATGCAAGGCTAATTTGCCTTACCCCACGGGCACATATCTCGACTTGCTCTCTAGTTAGTCCTTCCATGGTCACCAACTGCGGAACGAAGTTCAAGCTATATTAGTATGCGTGCACATATGCCATGGTACAATGCCTTCTCTTACATTGACTCAAACACGTGCCGCACTGCTTGGAGGCATCGGGGTGGTGTGGCCCAACACCCACCAAGGTAGCATGGCGTGTTTAGCGAGTCATACGTGCGGGTCCTTTGGATGCCTTGTTGAAGAGGCTTAGTAGCTGTCTAGTGTGCGTCCGGTGCGGTGTGTTTCGTGCGTCGTTCAGGAGACCTTGCTTGTGCACCGCATTTTACATACCCAATACAACACACCTCATGTCCCGTACCTCATATCCCGTGCGAAATGACTCATGTCTCAAACATCATATCCCGTACTCTATGAGTGAAATTTACCCCTCCTAAACTGTACTCTGACACCACATTTGACACCGCAATTCGCATAATCCATATTTCCAAACACATCACCCATACCTCACACTGTGTACAACATACCGCAGATCCCGTACCTCGTATCCCGTACCTCATGACTCATGTCTCAAACCTCATATCCCGGACTCTATCAAACATCATATCCCGTACTCTATGAGTGAAATATACCCCTCCTAAGCTGTACTCTGACACCACATTTGACACCGCGATTCGCATAATCCATATTTCCAAACACATCACCCATGCCTCACACTGTGTACAACATACCGCATATCCCGTACCTCGTATCCCGTACCTCATGACTCATGTCTCAAACCTCATATCCCGTACTCTATAAGCGAGAGGGCCACTGCTGCCTGTTGGCTAAAATCGCCAAAAGTCAACAGGCGGGATTCTTCGTGCAGATACCCGGATAATCGATTGTGCAGTACATACAGGTTTTCAAAACACATGATTCCATGATTTCAGATCGATTTCTCGTGCCAGAAATCGAAATCGCAAATCCGCCAGATGCCATTTGACGGGCACGCGCGCGCGCCAGCAGCAGCGTGCACAATTGGGAGGATTTTTTGGGTATGACGAACGACGACGACGACGACGACGAACGACGTCCATAGCACAATTAAATATAACTAGAGCGAATGCCCGCGCTTAAAGCGCGGGCCATATCACCATAGCACCATAGCACCATATCTCACACCGCACCGCATTTCGCATACCCAATACAACACACCTCATGTCGCGTACCTCATATCCCGTGCGAAATGACTCATGTCTCAAACATCATATCCTGTACTCTATGAGTGAAATTTGCCCCTCATAAACTGTACTCTCACACCACATTGGACACCGCGATTCGCATAATCCATATTTCCAAACACATCACCCATACCTCACACTGTGTGCAACATACCGCATATCCCGTACCTCGTATCCCGTACCTCATGACTCATGTCTCAAACCTCATATCCCGTACTCCATAAGCGAGAGAACTGTCGCCAGTGCTGCGTGTTGGCTAAAATCGCCCCATATCACCATATCACCATAGCACCATATCTCACACCGCACTGCATTTCGCATACCCAATACAACACACCTCATGTCCCGTACCTCATATCCCGTGCCACATGACTCATGTCTCAAACATCATATCCCGTACTCTATGAGTGAAATTTATCCCTCCTAAACTGTACTCTGACACCACATTTGACACCTCGATTCGCATAATCCATATTTCCAAACACATCACCCATACCTCACAGTGCGTACAACAAACCGCATATCCCGTACCTCGTATCCCGTACCTCATGACTCATGTCTCAAACCTCATATCCCGTACTCTATAAGCGAGAGAATTGTCGCCACTGCTGCGTGTTGGCTAAAATCGCCAAAAGTCAACAGGCGGGATTATTCGTGCAGACACCCGGATAATCGATTGTACAGTACATACAGATGTCCACAACACATGATTCCATGATTTCAGATCGATTTCTCGTGCCAGAAATCGAAATCGAAATCCGCCAGATGCCATTTGACGGGCACGCGCGCGCGCCAGCAGCAGTGTGCACAATTGGGAGGATTTTTCGTGTATGACGAACGACGACGAACCTTACCACAATTAAATATATTAAGAGATAATTTTTGGGTATGACGAACGACGACGACGACGACGACGAACAACGAACAACGAACGTCCATAGCACAATTAAGGTAAAGGGACCGGTTCATCCCCGGTGACCAGTTCAGCCCCACCCTGGGGATTATCAGGGCAGGGTGGGGATGAATAAGACACCCCCTGGGGATAAAAAGGACACCCCCGGGGATAAACAGGGCACACCCTAAAACACTACAAACCATAAAAAGCTTGTGTTACCTGTTTTCCTTTACAAACCCTGTAATGTTTGTGTTTCTCGTAAAAAGTTTTTCTCTTTTCTTTTTGTGAAACTATGCAGAGGGTTCTGTCTCTCAAAACCCCGTGATGTGTTTTCTCCGTACCAAAAGTTTATGACTTGTGTTTTGTAAAAGCATGCAATGTTTATTTGTTTTATTACAACCGTGTACTATTTCATTCTGTTGCAAAAGGTTGATGTGCCCTGTATTGTACAGCCATGCAGAGGCTGTTTAGAATGAAAACTTTGTAATCTATTTGTATGTACCAGGTTGCACTCTCCTATTTCATAACACTATACAACTTTTAATTTTTTGTAAAACCATGCAATGTTTATTTCTTTGTAAAACCATTCAATGTTTGTTTTTTCGGGCAAAAGGTTGCACTCTTCTGTTTTGGAAAACCATGCAAGGTTAATTTTTTTTTCAAAATTTTGGACTGTTTTTTTTCTTGCTAAAGGTGGATGTCTCCCGTTTTGTAGAACCATGCAAGGTGTTTGTTTTTTTAAAACGTTGCAATGTTTGTTTGTTGCAAAAGGTATTCCCATTTGTAAACCCATGCTTTTCAAAATTAAGGAGTGTTTTTTTTTTGGGAAATTAAGGAGTGGTTTTTTTTTAGGGGGAAACCGTGGTAATCTTTTGCTTTGTATAACTTTGCACTGTCTCCCTAGCACACTTGCACAGAGCAACACGGTGACAGTTTCTGAATGCTTCCATACACCTGTTGTAAAGGTACTTGAAGCACTGAGACAGCTTATGGACATAAGTGTGTACCTGGCTGAAAGTGTATGGCTTTGCACTTTTGATGACCGTGCCTAAAAGCACAATCATTCTAAGTCTGCCAGTGTGTCCCATGACATATATACTCTATAAGTCATGTCCTCTACAAGTCTTGTACACAATCTACTAGCCATGCCATGCATGGCACAGTGGCATGAGGGAAGGAGATGTCATTAGAACCACAGTTTTAATCTGTGTCGATGTCCATGGACGAACCACTGTCATGCGTCACGTAGCACGCGAATGCGGAGGCATTAGCTTCGTCTTCGCTGGACGTGTCGCTATCCGTCACTTGACGCTTGGCAGCACGCGCAGACCTTTCATCACACTGACGGGCACGCTTTACATGTCGTGACCCTCCGGCGAAGGCGTTCGTGTGGGGGCGTCTCAGCCTGCCATTGCTGTGCGGTGCAGCGGATGCTTCGGCAGATGTGCGTGCGCGTTTAGCAACGGGCTCCGCTTGCCGTGCCTGAGCGTGCATGCCTCTGTTTCTTGCTTGCTTGGAAGTTTTGCGTCGCGCTTTGGCTTCCTCTTGCTGATCACGTTCTTGCTGCGCAGCGGTAGAGCCTCTCCACTCGCAACCACTGCTGCAATGACAGTCACAGCCTTCCGCTGATACCCCTGCCGCCGCGGCACTGACCTCCGACCCCTGATGCTGTACACCTTGCGTGCCGCTGCCCTGGTGATGAAGTTCTGATGGAAGGAGGTCTCATCCATGTTCACGATGTACCGGCCGTCGTAGTCCACCTCTGCAAGGGCCTTGGAGGCTTCAGCAAAGAAGTCTCGCCACTGATCTTCGTCCAAGCGACTGTCAGCACGCTGACTCTCCACCAGGCTCGGGGTACGGCTGACCACGTCCGTGTTGCGTGCTTTGAATAGGCGCCACCACTTGTTGCCTGACCCCAGCTTGAACCCGTGCTCCTCTGCATGTCTCCGTGCCTCCTCCACAATGTCATGCTTGTATGGGGTCAAGGAACTCAGCAGCTGCTGCTCCAACCACTTCCTCATATGAAGGTCTTCCACTCTGGGTGGCGGCCCAGGCCGTCCCATCACCACACGCTCACTGTTCATGAAGCGGAGCAGGTTCTTCTTGATGGTCTTCTTGTCCACGGTGAACAGCCTCATGGCTTGCCTCAATGATCCCCGCCCAGCGGCAACCCAAGCGACGGCCTCTTCGAGGTGTGTGGTGTGCTGCGGCAGAGGATAGGATGCGTATGGCTCGTGTTCCGTTCTGTTGACGCTGTTTGCATTCCGTTTACCTCTCATACCAGCCTTAGAACGCCCCTTTGGCAGCGTTTCACAGGCGTTCCTGATTTTCCGGCGAGCTGCAGTTCTACCGATACGGGATCCCAACCGCATTATCTAAAATGAAAAAAAACAAAGGGGAATCAATCTCGGAATCGTATATTTCGCGCAGTATTCATTTTGCTATTACGTGGTGACATTAGGGCTTACGTAACTTTGCGGCGCTAATTTACGCGATTTCGCGCGGTATTATCTGGCGATTTACGGGATCGCCAGATGGATCTCGATTATTTTTATAATGTTCAACAAAATGTTTCTTTGATTATAAATCGTCATTTCCTGATAACTTTATTTGCCTGGCGATCCTGCGCCGCGACAGTGGGTGTCTAACTGGTCCCTTTACCTTAAATATAATAACTAGTGCGAATGCCCGCGCTTGAAGCGCGGGCCATATCACCATATCACCATAGACCATATCTCACACCGCACCGCATTTCACATGCCTAATACAACACACCTCATGTTCCGTACCTCATATCCCGTGCCACCTGACTCGTGTCTGAAACATCATATCCCGTACTCTATGAGTGAAACTTACCCCTCCTAAACTGTACTCTGACAGCACATTTGACACCGCAATTCGTACAATCCATATTTCCAAACACATCACCCATACCTCACACTGTGTACAACATACCGCATATCCCGTACCTCGTATCCCGTACCTGACTCAAACATCATATCCCGTACTCTATGAGTGAAATTTACCCCTCCTGAACTGTACTCTGACACCACATTTGACACGGCGATTCGCATAATCCATATTTCCAAACACCCTACCCCTCCTGAACTGTACTCTGACACCACATTTGACACGGCGATTCGCATAATCCATATTTCCAAACACATCACCCATACCTCACACTGTGTACAACATACCGCATATCCCGTACCCCGTATCCCGTACCTCATGGGTCATGTCTCAAACCTCATATCCCGTAGAGAGAACTGTCGCCACTGCTGCCTGTTGGCTAAAATCGCCAGAAGTGAACAGGAGGGATGATTCGTGCAGATACCCGGATAATCGATTGTACAGTACATACGGATTTTTAAAACACGTGATTCCATGATTTCAGATCGATTTGTCGTGCCAGAAATCGAAATCGCAAATCCGCCAGATGCCATTTGACGGGCACGCGCGCGCGCCAGCAGCAGCGTGCACAATTGGGCGGATTTTTTGGGGAAGACGAACGACGACGACGACGACGACGAACAACGAACAACGAACGTCCATAGCACAATTAAATATAATAAGACTAGTGCGAATGCCCGCGCTTGAAGCGCGGGCCATATCACCATATCACCATAGCACCATATCTCACACCGCACCGCATTTCACATACCCAATACAACACACCTCATGTCCCGTACCTCATATCCCGTGCCACCTGACTCATGTCTCAAACATCATATCCCGTACTCTATGAGTGAAACTTACCCCTCCTAAACTGTACTCTGACAACACATTTGACACCGCGATTCGCATAATCCATATTTCCAAACACATCACCCATACCTCACACTGTGTGCAACATACCGCATATCCCGTACCTCGTATCCCGTACCTCACTCAAACATCATATCCCGTACTCTATGAGTGAAATTTACCCCTCCTAAACTGTACTCTGACAGCACATTTGACACCGCGATTCCCATAATCCATATTTCCAAACACATCACCCATACCTCACACTGTGTGCAACATACCGCATATCCCGTACCTCGTATCCCGTACCTCACTTAAACATCATATCCCGTACTCTATGAGTGAAATTTACCCCTCCTAAACTGTACTCTGACACCAAATTTGACACCGCGATTCCCATAATCCATATTTCCAAACACATCACCCATACCGCACACTGTGTACAACATACCGCATATCCCGTACCAGGTATCCCGTACCTCACTCAAACATCATATCCTGTACTCTATGAGTGAAATTTACCCCTCCTAAACTGTACTGTGACACCACATTTGACACCGCGATTCGCATAATCCATATTTCCAAACACATCACCCATACCTCACACTGTGTACAACATACCGCATATCCCGTACCGCGTATCCCGTACCTCATGACTCATGTCTCAAACCTCATATCCCGTACTGTATAAGCGAGAGAACTGTCGCCACTGCTGCCTGTTGTCTAAAATCGCCAAAAGTCAACAGGCGGGATTCTTCGTGCAGATACCCGGATAATCGATTGTACAGTACATACAGATTTCTAAAACACGTGATTCCATGATTTCAGATCGATTTCTCGTGCCAGAAATCGAAATCGCAAATCCGCCAGATGCCATTTGACGGGCACGCGCGCGCGTCAGCAGCAGCGTGCACGATTGGGAGGATTTTTGGGGTATGACGAGCGACGACGAACGAACGAACGAACGAACGAACGAACGAACGAACGAACCATAGCACAATTAAATATAATAACAAGAAAACAGGTGCTTCGCAACCGACAACACACTGTTTGTTCGATACCTGCGGCCGCGCATCACAAAGGCAGTATCAAACCACGACGATCGCATTCACCAAAACACTGATTGGCATGCAGGGCGAAACCGTGGACAAGCGTCACTTGTGACGGACATACCTCTGAAATGGAATCCCAGGGCGGAGAAGGGAACGAATAGTTTCCGCTTGTAATGGAAGCAAACACCGCAAGTATACATTCGTCGAAGAAAGGGCAGAACCCACAGAGCAAAACGTACACAACCACGCCTGAAAGACGACAAGAAAATAGGTGCTTCGCAACCGAGAACACACTGTTTGTTCGATACCTGCGGCCGCGCATCACAAAGGCAGTATCAAACCACGACGATCGCTTTCAGGTCAAAACGACGGGAAGTCGCCGGCTCAAGCTGCGAACAACACAACTCGAAACAACACCTGATCATCTGTCTCCTTCTTCTTATTCCGAAGGGTCATCAGCACTTTTTTGGCATTCAAGAAGCTCAACATTTCGATTACAGTCACTGTTACAAAAGAGGTAGAAAGAATGTTGTTGTTTGTTCATTCTAACCAAATCAAAATCTAAATCTAAAAATCTTCACTGAGTGACGTGTTGCGCGCTATAGCATGCATCATCAGTCATTGTCATCATTGGACTGCATCACTACCCATCAAGTGCATCAGAACGCTTGACCGGGCGGTTTGCGGACCGGCCGGATCCGTTACCGCCTGCAGCAAAACCCTAAATGCTGCGCACAGTATCAGTATTCAAAAAACAAAAGTACATTTGCAATTCTAAAATTCCCAGACATCGCATTTGCAAATCCAAAACGCAAATCCAAATTGCATTTGCAAATCCAAAATTTCCACAGGCAGCACGCGCGCGCGCCAGCAGGAGCGTGCACAATTGGGCGGATTTTTTGGGGAACACGAACGACGACGACGACGACGACGACGACGACGAACCATAGCACAATTAAATATAATAAGACTAGTGTAAATGCCCGCGCTTGAAGCGCGGGCCGTACCGACAACAGGGCAGCTGTACTCATGAATTTGGCCCCTTGGAGGAATCCGTACCTTTCGTTGAATGGAGTGTTGCAAATGGATTTTGACCACGTTGCAAAGTGCAACATCTATTAGGTGGACGCAAAACACTTCTAATGGGCATTATTCTTTTTGCGGTAAAGTATTCGCTGTTTTGATGTTTGTAGCATTCTAGCTAACGAATTTTGAAAAAAAAAAAAAGTAATGAGGAACACAGTTTAAGGGCACCTCGTAACGCTGCCTCGTTCAATTGTACTTGGAAGTTTTTGAGGCTTTGAAAATTGACGGGCTTATAGTACCAAGCCATTGCTCTTTAGGAGAACCTGAAAAGAATTATGACCAACGTCCTTACCCGAAGGGAATGAAGGTGTTTACCAGACACAATGTGGCAAATAATTGCGTTTGAAAATTGTTTTGCTATTTAATGGGACGAAACATATTTTCAGGCAAATAGACCCTTGACAATATTCACTTTGGAGGCAAGTTCACCCACACACCAACAGGAATGCCAACGGACAATAGCTACATGAAAGTTGAATCTCGCATCATACAAGGTTCAAAGCGTTTGCCTACTTGCTGGCGTCGCCCCAAGCACATGTTCCTAAACTAACACGGCTTGTACGGCATAATGTACATTGTCAGCGGGTGCGCCGTTAGGGATAGAGGTTGACTTAGCACCAAAGTTGTGGTTAGGGTTAGGGCAAGGCTCAAGGTGAGGATTGCTTTCAAATATATGTAGAAAACGGTTGGTTTCAGATGTAAATGGAACGTGAACAAGACACACGCCGGTGTCGAGTGGAGCCACACGTCATCCAGCAAGGCAACGGACGACGACCGAAATCAAGAAAAAATTTCAGACCATACAATGTTCGGAGTGTTTGCTTCCTTAGTTACATCCCCCCAAGCACGTTCCCCTAAAATGACGCGAACGCCACGGCGTGAGGTAACCCGGGAAAAGCCAACATATAGCTGTCCATGGGCAAAAACAGGATTCTCCAAGAGCAACCCCAACCTTTCAAACGACTGCCCTTGGGAATGATTAATCGTCAAGGCGAAAGCCAACTTTATTGGAAATTGTCGCCTAATAAATCTGATCGACAACATTTCAGAATCACCACACGTCAAATTGATGCGTGGAATGAGCACAACGTTTCCTTTTCGGGGACCTGAGACAATTTCTGCTTGGATGTTGAAATCCAGGCACTTTGCCACCAACAAGCGTGTTCCATTCATCAAGCCTTCCGTACGGTTGAGATTGCGCAGTAGAATGATAGGGGCCCCGACCTTAAGCTTGAGCTCGTGACGTGCCATGCCCGGAGGCTCAAGCTTGTTCAAGAGTTCCGGAGGATACGTAGCTGCATCTTCTTGGCAATCGGCACCAAAATAGTCCGCACTAACATAAAGAAACTCCTCTCCTGGCAAGCTCTGCAGCGCCGCTTCGTTGATAGCGTTGGTTTCTTGATTTCGGGGTGCCAGGATACAACCAGACATAAATTCCTCCTTGCTCATGGTTGGAAAGACGTGGTTTACCAGTGGCCAGGGGTCATCGCTTGGGATCAACATGTCTTCCGGTATGGGCAACGGATTGTCGATGGTGTCCTCCCCAACAGATAGCAACCAGCGTGCAAACTCACGGGTCTCGTCATCGTCAACTTGAGAAGTGCCTCGCACCCGAATATTGGTCGTCAATTCGAGTGTTTTGAAATAGGGCCAGAGGTAGGATTTCTTGAGGGTAGCTGCTATCACGGCCGCTCGAGAGCCACGAGGTACAACGGGCAAAATTTGCCTCCAATCCCCCGTCATGACGACGGTCTTGCCCCCGAAGGGAACAAGTCGCAGTGCTTCATCATTGGCACCCATGATATCTTTGAGCAATTCATCCAATACACGGAAGCAATCGTTGTCTGCCATGGGAGCCTCATCCCACACAATGAGATGGGACTCATGAAGTTCCGCGGCACGTTTGCTCTCCACGGGAATGGATGATGTTCCGCCCTTTTGCGGCGAAATACCAAAAGCTGAGTGTGCAGTTGAACCATCATCCAAAAGAAGAGAAGCGATGCCACTTGAGGCAACCGCAATCGCCCGTCGTCCCTGACTCCGTACATAGGCCAACATTAAATTGTTCACGTAAGTCTTTCCGCAACCACCGCAACTCAAAATAAAGAAGCACTTTGCGTCGTTGTTGTCCAAATGAGTACTCGCAGTGACCTGGTCGTAGATGTTGCGTTGCTGCTCTGTCAAGGTTCGCACACCATCCTCAACAACACGTCGCAGGTGTGCAACATCATACCCTTCATCGTGACCGCCAGGCTTATGGGACGTTGCACTGGGCACTGGAAATGGCATAGAAGGAAACGAGCGAAGAGAAAGTCCTTGCTTTTGCAGCATGCCCTCGACCCGCAATAGGGCTTCATTCACAATCTCGGCATGCGTTGGCTCGTTTTTTGCGCCAGGATGTGTGCGTTGCCAATTCCAACGAATGTCGCTGATGAACTCTTCCTCGTACTTTAACCACAGCTTGTAGGGATCTTTTGGGGAGTTGTACTCCAAGATGGTGCAAAAAAGAAGTCGTAGTCGGCCGGATTTGTAGTACATTTTTGCCTCGTTCAGACATTGTTCCCACTCGGTGTCATCTTCTAGAAGGCCGCGACGTACGCATGCTTCTTGAAAAGTGGCACATAGGTTGCCGTTAACGGTACGCAAATCTTGAAAAGAGGTTGCACCAGCAACATGGTGTAACAATAGTCGAAGAAAGTATACTTCGCCCGCATTCGGGAGCACAAAGTACATGCGACCAATTACCGTGTTTAGTCCTCTCTTCCGAATTTTCCATTGTTTGGTCTTTGCATCATACGTGAACCGCTCGGCATAGTCGGTGTACGACAAGTGCTTACCGAAGGCATGATCCGGCTTGGCGTTGGACTTCAACCAAGCGGTCAGTGGTGTGTCGGGGGGTCCATCTCCAACGATGTCAGTAAGATTTTGTTGGTCGTGCCATCGAACGTGCTGCTGGTTTTCTAAATGAACTGGTAGCCGCAATACCGCGGGAAATTGCTCATGTAAGTCAAATGCCAATAGTCTCCACACTCCTTCAGATGTGCAAATGTACCGGCCCTCCACGAACTCCACAACTTCGTTGACTTGATCGTCTCGTAGGGTGGCGTCGCCCCGGTCAAACCCCTTGTAAATATACTCGTGCAAGTATTTGATAGCCGCAAGTGAGGCACAGTACTCCACGTTGATGTGGCAAGCATATTTTCTGGCCAACGCACGCACATGTGGAACCACCCAACGATTATCAAGTTCATTGCCCTGCATGTTATAGTGCGGCCGTTGTTGCGACGGCGATAAAGAGGATATCCATTCTCGCTGTTCGTGGTCACATCTTGAAATTCCTTCGGGTACCGATTCTTACAATGTCCATCCTTCATGCATGCACAGTTCGGGTCGAGGGAACCGCATGGACCGTGCATGTAGCATTTTGCAATAATCTCGTACAGCTCCGGGTCCTCATCCTCGTCTGGAATCTCAGCACAAATGACGGAATCATAATCGTCAGGTGTGAGCAATTTGTAGCCGGCGGCAAAGATAACCAGGATATGTGCATGCGGTAGCCCGCGTTTTTGAAATTCGATGACATACATGTGGCCGACTGTGCGACCAAGACAGCCATCCTTCAGAAGGTCTTCTAACAAAGATTGCAGCTTCAGCTTGAAAACGCGGGTAATCAAATCGGGACGATCATTTGGTTTTTGTCCTGGCAGTAGAGCGGCCTCCACCTCCGGCCAATTGGGATTGGCTGTCATGGTAATGAACAGGTCTGCCTTGCCCCGCTTGCTACAAATAGCAATCCCATCCTGAAAAGCGGCATGAAGAGCGCGCGGACTCCCGCCAAAAGAGCTGGGCAAAATTACCCGCTTTCCAACGGATGAAGCGTCGCGATCACCTTTTTTGGTGGCATCTTCAACACCCGAATACAAATGTGTGCGTAATTTGGACTGGTTCTGGGAGACATATTGCAAGCGTTGAGATTCCACTTTGCAGTACTGGTCCACGATGTATTCTTCGTACAATTTTTGGCATCTTTGCAAATAATTTCCAGTGTACGATTCCGGACGTTGCATGAGGTAGAAGGCGGCAAAGTCTCGAGCTGTAACCGTCTGACGGCTTTTGGCCTTTGGGGCATTGCCTTGCTCTAAATTTTCGCATGCACCGCGCTGACGCCGATAAGTGACATTCAGGGGAATGTCAGTTGTCCAGCCTTGCTCACCGCGCGGAAAAAGGAGTACAAAGTGTACAGGATCGTAGGCAGAGTTCAGGTCGGTGATACGCTTGACCCCACCCCCATGCATGCGGACCGCAATGCTACGAGGAGCGGCGACATGACTGCCATCCGGAATGAATGCTGCAATGTCGCTGACACGGGGAATATTGTAGGTGCGTGGGTCAACATTGGCATTGCACCGCAGCAAGATGGTCACGTTGGGGACCTCAAGTTTAGCCGCGTGTTGAAAAACCTGTACATAGGCATTGTGTGTGTTCAGCATAGCTCCCAGTTGGCGGAGTAGATCCTCTCTCAATTCCGATGACAGTGGAAGTCCTTGCCATGCCTTCAGTTGATCTTCGGTTTCCAAAATGTACACCTGTGCAAACCGGGGTGGTTGATTTTCTCCGGGCGTCAGGGGACCCATGCGGTGATACACATTTTCAGACACCCGAAACTGGTGAGGGCCACCCGCCATTGGCCCTTTCGTGAACCGCATGTCGATATTTGCTTCAAGAGAGGCCATGGTGAAGGCTGAGTTGTACTTCCGAATGTTTTGCCGAAAATGGCGTCCCTGTCGCGTTTGCTCGGTCAATAGGGTTTTGAGCGGTTCCGGTGGATCAAGCATAATGGGAAGTTTCACTTGTCCGCCACGGCAACAAATGGTAGGTCGCTCGGCACTCCAACGTAGAGCGTGACAATGTTCACCCTCCACTTCCATGTTGTCAAGGACGTGGCGCTTGATGTGGGTAATATCCTCATCGGCCTTTGATCTAAACAAGCATTCCTGGCGCAACCTTTGCATTTCCAATGCATGAGCTCTCCGCGCTCGCCTTTGCTCATTGATGTTGTCTTTGTTCTGCGCGTACACCTCTGGATATTGCTCCCGTCTTTGCTCATTGATGTTGTCCTTGTCCGCCTCTTGATATCGCTCCCGTCTTTGCTCATTGATGTTGTCCTTGTTCTGCGCGTACGCCTCTGGATATCGCTCCCGTCTTTGCTCATTGATGTTGTCCTTGTTCGCCTCTTGATATAGCTCCCGTCTGTGCTCATTGATGTTGTCCTTGTCCGCCTCTTGATATCGCTGCCGTCTTTGCTCATTGATGTTGTCCTTGTTCTGTGCGTACGCCTCTGGATATCGCTCCCGTCTTTGCTCATTGATGTTGTCCTTGTCCGCCTCTTGATATCGCTCCCGTCTGTGCTCATTGATGTTGTCCTTGTCCGCCTCTTGATATCGCTCCCGTCTGTGCTCATTGATGTTGTCCTTGTCCGCCTCTTGATATCGCTGCCGTCTTTGCTCATTGATGTTGTCCTTGTTCTGTGCGTACGCCTCTGGATATCGCTCCCGTCTTTGCTCATTGATGTTGTCCTTGTCCGCCTCTTGATATCGCTCCCGTCTGTGCTCATTGATGTTGTCCTTGTCCGCCTCTTGATATCGCTGCCGTCTTCGCGCATTGATGCTGTCCTTCTTTTGCGCGCACAGTTGTTTATATCGTTCTCGTCTTTGCTTATTGACTTCGTCCCTGACCTCTTGATATCGTTCGCGTCTTTGCTTATCGATTTCTTCCTTGCTTTTCGTGCATCGTGCTCATTTTTCGGCGTGTCCATCATCGCTTCCCCCTGCATTTAGGTCCAAATGTGGTTCTCGTTGTCGCTTATTTCGTGCTTCTGCGCCATGCGTGTCCGCAGAAATGGGTTGTGCGATCACATCTGGAGATCCGAGTGCACGTGATGCACTGCTAGCCGGAGTGGATGGAGTGGATGCGGTACAGCTTGTTGCCACAAGCGGTGACGGCAATGGGCCAGGTTGAACGTTTGAAGTGTGTACACATGGAGGATTGGATGATATTGACGGCGAGGAAGCTTCATGCACGGCCGTAACTATGCCCGATTGCATCATTGCTGACATAAGATCCCTCCAAGCATAGTGGTCTTCTGCTTGCCAAAAGAAAAGACGATCCGTAATCCGCTTTTGAGTTGCATCCATCCAACGGTTGAAAATGGGATAATAGTGCATATTGTGTTGCACGAAAGCATGCACTCTTTCCGCATCATGGTTGGATAATGTAGGCAACATGGCGCAACAAATCAACCTTGACAAAGAAGAAATGGAAACAATAATGGCAAGAACCAGACTGTTGGGTGTGGCCTTGTATGCACAACACATTGGGTGTGCACTGGGATTTTTTTTCTTGGAATGGTGTTTAGTGATTGGTTGTATTTTGGGCGTACATGGCCTTGTATGCATAGCACATTGGAATGATGTCCAGTGATTGAGTATACATACGGCAAACTTCGGAATGCTTTCATGGCATCCTGCCCCTACCACTTCATCCTTTACACCTAGTCGCTCTGCCTTCTGAATTGTCATTCGCCAAGTGAGCCTTCACTAAAAGGCACATTGGAATGTGCCACCGCCACAACTGCACATTGAATTGTACATCGCCACATGACATTCGCTGAATGTTGTAGTTGTGATCAACTATCCAAATACCTATTGACGTGTCCGTTTGTCTTTATCATTTGTGGTGAAAATACTTTCTTCAAATTTTTTGAACAGTTGTAACCAGTCACGCAGTTTGATGCTATAGTTGTGCCCAACCGTCCAAGGTCTAATGGACCGGTCTATTTATCGTTCTCATTTGCTGTGAAAATTTTTTGAACGGTTGTAACCACTCAGACAAATCATGTACAGCCTACAGATTGGCCCGTTGCGAAAAAGCACAAATTGAGGCAGCACACCTAAAAACGATTGTTCGGGACCGTGTTTTCAACACGCCGCGGAGGTGTAAACCAAATGCTTCAAAGCACCGTTGCGTGTCGACAATGCAATAACAATTGCTAGGTATGATATCGGTCAAAACCAATCGAGATTGCATTGGTTGTTCGGTACAATAACACACTTGCATGGTTGATTTAGCCCATATTGCAGGCAACGGGTAGCACAAGGAGTGTGGGACACCAGGCATCACAAAATCGGTACTTTCACAACAATCAAACGTTACCAATTTCCGGGCTGGGCTTCCGTCAGTACCAAATGTGGTGCGTCTTTGTTTTTTATAGGCACGTGAACAACGAGTTTGCGAATGTTCATTCTCTTTGAAAACATGATCCTTTCCTTGACGATGGCTCTTTTGTCGGACACCCCAAAAGATAATGCAACCACCCTCTTGGGCCCCTCTTGGCTGCTTCCTTGTTCTTGCCGAGGTTTGTGTGCCATTGATGTAGTACCCATGGGATGGGACATCTAACAATGTGACAGATTGCAAACTATGAATTAGGGTGGACCAACCATATTTCATGTCACCAACACAATTGCTTCTCGCCCCATGCATTCAAACGCAAACATCCAATAGTGAGCATTGTGAATGGTCCCACACAAAGGGTGCTTACGGCATGTAGATTCGCCAACTGTTGCTATAATACATGTTGTGGAATACATAGCAATTGAAGACAGGTGTTCCTTAGAGAACACTGCGCGGAATCAAGCACTAAGCAACACATCGTCATTGTAGACACGGAAATCTTTAATTTGCAACATATACACAAAACGCCCATGCTGTGTTGTGGCTTGCGACAGAAACAATATTGCATAAAGAAGACCAGCGAGTTTTCGCTACAAAATCAATATGATGTTGCGTAAAGCAATCAATCATTGCAAAACCAAACTTCACTTCTGCCCAAAAAATTGGTCTAGAGTGCGTTGTTTGCAATCTGAGTCGCGTGATTGTTTAGGCATTCGCAAACGTTGGTTGCAATTTTTTTTAGAATGCCCGTGCGGGGTGCTGCCTTTGCTGATGTGTCTCTCTTGTCGTTGAGGTTTCTGACTCTTCATGGCACGTTGTAGGCTCGTATGAGGCAACGCTTTTCGGGCTGCAAATGCAAAAATCGGAGCAATTTGCCCAGACTGTTGGGACAAAGTGTCGTCGGCCTTGGATGCGGAAGAGGACGAAGGTGTTGCTTGGACGCTCGTTGATGCAGCTGAAACAGACAACCCATCAGCCAACATATCTTTCATTAAACGGGCCCAAGCACGCTCGTCGTCCTCATTCCAAGAATAGAAATTTCGGCTGGCATCGTCATATGCAATCACCACGGGGGCGTACTCTGGGTGACTTTGCGCAAACATGTGTACTTTCTCAAGATCAAGTATAGACAAAATGGGGAACATGGTGCAGACTCTACCATGAAACAAGGCGGAGAAGCCTGACATGACCTGACAAAGGACTATGGTCATATTCTGCCAATCCTTCACAAGTGGCACGGCATAGAACGCCATGGAAAACACTCTCGTTCCTACACGTAAGTGCACGAGGTTTTTGTTGCTGTGTGGTGATGGGTTGCACCAGCAGCGCCAACCTGCGTAGACGTAAAAAATTCCGGTGCAACTAACCAGCATTTGCCTAAATGAGTCCTAGCTGCTCCAATAGATTAGGCCACACAACAACAACATGCCCTTCGAGGGTGCACCGCTGGGTGCAACACGGCAATGTCGCTCACATTGCAAACGCAAGGGTGCAGCGAAGTCCAATTGAGACCCCTTTGCCGGTTGACAACCTTTAGTATGGTTTTTATCATGGTGTATTGCCCACAACCTGACAGCCACGCAACACATCGATGTACGTTGCCCCGTCGTGAAAGTACAACCATGTGGCGTCGCCTACGTACATCATTTTGCCAACACCCTTCAAAATGGGCTGCACATCTTGCGGTGTAAGGACCACAGGGAAAATCATGGGTTTCAGCGGTGCAGCCGCCTTGGCATTAGGAAATTTGGCAATAGCATTCAGTGTGTCCAGTGGATTTTCGAACATGACCTTGGCCCCCGCTTGGGCGTCTACGGCCATGTAGTACGGTTTTAGGCCGGTGCCAATGACCGTTGCGAGCTCAATGTACGACTTCACGGTTGCCACCGAGATCTCCGGGGCAGGAAGGTTGACAACCACGTATGAAGTGGAAGGACTTGGCTTTTCTTCCAAGGAGGCCAAAAAAGCCTCACAATCGCCATCAGACACATCATCGTCGATCTTATGCTCCGTTGCCGACTTGTAATAGAAGCGGCGTGCAACTTTAATGCGGTCTTCAGGCTTGGCTTGATTAAGCAACTCTTTCAAACCCACCCGTAACTTGTCTACCACCTTCTTATCCAGTACGGCCGCCATCTTCGCACTGCAGAACGCCTTTTCAACATTGATGGGTGTTGGCTGGCCTTGCACGGTGTATGTCCATTTGGTCGTTTCTGCCCGCTGCCTTTTATCCGAATCCTCTTGGACCGTGGCAGGCGAACTTTCTGCGCTTTTGCCCGAACATTTCTCAACGGCATCTGGTGCTTTTCTTTTCAGAGACCCGGAGCGAGTCTTCAACGGGGTCAATGTCATGTTGGGATCCACCCAAAGAAAAAAATCGCACGCTTCGCACGAGTAGAATGAACGACCAGCATTCTTCGTGTTTGTGCACGAGTGTACTTCTGGCACCTCTCCGCAGTCACACCGTGGCTGACCATCTGCCCCTTTGCAACTTGGGTGAATGATTGCCCAAGATTTGAAGCACTTGTCTTCTTTTTCCGGACATGAGCGCGTCAAACACCCATAGTTTGCTTTGCTTGAGCAATATCGCACCTCAAACTTGTTGCCACACTTGCAGGGTTGCTTGATCCAGTATGCTTTGGCAGCGGCTGCACTATCGAATTCGATCTCAATATTGGAAGCCGACATGTCAACAACAACAATGATTCTACGTTTAGCAGAAGTGGTGCAGCTAGGTGCGTTCATTGCAACATCAATCATGTGATTCTTAGGATGTCCCGTGAGTGGAAACAGCAGTCGTCGTGACAAACAATTGAAAATATTTATTGTGAACCTATGGTAGCAATAGACACGCAAATTTGCATTGCGAAAGAAACGATGCCAAAAACACAGCATTAGTGCCTCTAGAGGTGAAAGGAAACACAATATTGTTTCAATCGCGTCGTACGAAATGCTGCTTAAAGAGCGACACATTGACATTGTTTGAAAAGACACTAAACCAAATAGACGAGAGCAGGGTACAATGGTGCGACACCATGGCACGGGATATATTGCTGCTCAAGGTGCTGCATTTTTTTCTTTTGATCAGGAATGGCTCATTGAGGTGTAGATGTGTGGGGCATATATTTCAACCCGTGACAAACAAACAAAGGAGTTTGTTGCACAAAACTGTTATGAATCCGTCACATGGAAATCGTTTTCAAGCTTGAGGCAATCCAACAATAGTTGTAAAACGAATAAATAATCCCCGTATGCCGGATGATCTTGATAGGCATTCGGTTCGCACCAATTCGGAAGGCCTGATAATCGGGCAGCCGATGCACTCACCGCCGAAATCTACAATACAATTGATGTGTTGGGATTGTACGTAGGATCACATATTGCATGGGACAAATGTACGATGTTTACACGCCGTTATATCTGTGGTTTTTGATGGTGTTGGTTGGACCTACTGAGGTGTGTTTTTTGGAACGCGTTGTCACAAACAAACGTTGTGTTAACGCACCAAGTGATGACACCACCTCATACCTCATAGGTCCCTTTACGTTTTTGTGCCCTCAATGCATAGGCTTCGGCCACGACGGCATCAGCAAAAGCCAAAAAGAGTCCGTTGTACTCAAAATGTACTGCACATTAACCAAACTCCTTTTTGCAATCCTCAACCCACCCCCGCCTCAGTGTCCTCTTCAAGGAGCCGCATGCCACTCGCTAACCCTAACCCTAACCCTAACCCTAACCCTAACCCTACCCTTCAGGATGCTGCAGCCCATGGTGTACATGAAATCTATGTAGCACCCGCGCATTGCTCAAATATCCATAAATTGCGGGCACTCCACTCCTTGGATTGAAATCGCCCACATTTTGGAAGACTATTGGATTTTGGAGAACACCTTTGGAGGATTATTCGGACTTTGCATTTTGCAATTACCAAGAGATAGGATTGTCATGCACAACAAAAGGAAACAAGAAAACATATGTAGATTTCTCAACCATCAACATAGTTCCATTGAGCGGCGCAAACACCTCAGGTCTTGCAAGCTGGTAGCTGTGGAGCAACACTTGCTGAGCCTGCTCATATAAATGAGGATTTCAAACCTTCAAAAAAAAAAGGAATGGTCCCTGGTAAAACGACTGATGAAGATGATTTGTCAAATTTGCTCTCTTTGGGGTCGAACATCGCAGTTGCTTGCAACAGCTTTTTTTTTTTTTCATGGTACTCATATTTTCCATGCAACAGGCCATCTTGCATATTGCAAAACCATTGTCTGCATGCACAGACTGACGACAAACAGATAGCAACAACACAAAATCAAATCCCACATCAATTCCGTTGCTGTTCTGTGTGAGCATGAATGTCCCTGCTGAACCTTCAAAACATAAGAATACATCACGAAATTGCACTTATTCAACCACAATGATGGAATGGCAGATTCGGAGGCCAAGAAACATTTCAATGAAAACCATGGTGGCCAGGATTGTGCAGTCAGACCCACTTCTGCTGCAGCATGAATGCGTTTAACAGAGCCCATATCTCAAACCACCAACTTGCACTTGCGTTGAAATTGGACCAAGGGCCCGGCCATCCAGTGCGAGAGCTCTCAATTTGGCCAGCAGCTACGTTCTAAGGTGGAATGCAATGTGGTGCAATTGGGAAAATCGGTTCGACATGCAGTGCCTTGATGATTCACTGCACTGCATGCCACAGCATGGCTTTTCGCACACCACAGTGCATGTTGCCTCATACAAAGAAGGGTTAGTTCAAATGTACCGCTGCAAGAGAGAAATGAAAAGTCACCATAGCACCGCTGCCGTTGCCTGGCTGTAGCAGCAGGTTGCCGCCAATCCCGATAGAATCAACTTGCCAGGGACCTTCCTCCCGAATGTGATTCAGCGGTGAGACAAAGACTCCATGTCTTGAATGCATTCGTCATAGACAGGATCATTCGACAAACACATGTGGGGCCCGACCATCCATCCGGTCCCCGAAGAAATCCCAAGCAAAGCTGCGATGGCGCACAGCTTTCTACCAAACGCAAAGAGGGTGGTGGAGAATCCAGGCCTGGTGCCTTGGGGTAGCATGCCGTCCACCAGGTGACGTGGTTACATCGCACAGAGGGTGAGACGATCGGAACAGCATCCAATGATTCCACCGAGAATAAGCGCATTGGCAATCAGGCACAGTAATGGAGATGGTTGCAGATGTGGTGTAATGTTCCTTATTTCGTCAACCTGCGTGGTGCTGACCTTTGCGTGCGGAGGCGGCCTGGGGTCACGGACCGGGGAAGTGGTTGGATGTTGGCCCAATCGGACAGCTTGCCACCAATCCCGATAGAATCGACTTGTCAGGGACCTTCCCCCCGAATGTGATTCAATGGTGAGACAAAGACTGCATGTCTTGAATGCATTGGTCAAAGACAGGATCATTCGACAAACACTTGTGGGGCCCGACCATCCATCCTGTCCCCAAAGAAATCGCAAGCAAAGCTGTGATGCCGCACAGCATTCCACCAAACGCAAAGAGGGCGGTGGAGAGTCCAGGCGTGGTGCCTTGGGGTAGCATGCCGTCCAACAGGTGACGTGGTTACGTCGCACAGAGGGTGAGACGATCGGAACAGCATCCAATGATTCCACCGAGAATAAGCGCACTTGCAATCGGGCATAGTAATGGAGATGGTTGCAGATGTGGTGTAATGTTCCTTATTTCGACATCCTGCGTGGTGCTGACCTTTGCGTGCGGAGGCGGCCCGGGGTCACGGACCTTTGAAGTGGTTGGATGGTGGCCCAATCGGCGGTGGCTGCAGCATTCACCCCTCCAGAAGGCGTTTCACATTCGCGGTCCGGGTTCTCAGCACCGGCGATGTCCAAAGCGAGCAGAGCATTGGAAGCAGTCTTGACTTGGACTTCTGCAATGGAAGGGGGCACTGCCCAAGGTTGCAATTCCTCGGGCCTCCATCAAGACGAAGGGTCCACCCAATCAGGCACGCAACTTACCAAATTCACTATCCCCTCCTTCGCTTTGCCCATCTCCACTTTCACCAGCAGTCGGGGGAGCTTGTGGTGCTTTATACACAGATAGACAGGATGCGTCCTGGGCAAAATCGCCGAGGACATTCTTCGAATGCATGAGTACTAATGGAATTCATGAATGTTAAGTTACAAACTTCAAAAGGAATGTCGGTGCCTGACGAAGCCAAAGAAAAATGAACAACTTCACCAACGCATGCTTCAAATGGCCTATTGTTTTTCAACACCCACATTGGATGTCACGGACATCACTGTTTTGGCCACCAGGCACCATTCGGGTACCAACCAATTTGCTGCTTTTCTTCAGTCATCTTCTTCCCATTCTCGTTCGTCATCGCAGGACAGGTCGATTGAAGAATCATCGGAGCACCAATCCGAATTATATCCGGATCGGTGGTAGCAGCCGGATCCACTTCCGTAATCAACGCGTACTCCATCTTCCGCAAGCTGGGTGCATTGAGAACATGCACATTGTTCTCCACCCAGCAATTGACAGTGTTGGTTGCGAATGGCCCACCCAAGGCAATACCAACATGGCCTTGGGTCTCCAGGGTAACATCCGGCACATAATTTTGCCGCCACTTCCCGGATTTTCGGTAAACCCATCCGCCGTGCCTTTTGGTGCACTTGATCATGGCCAATGGGACTTTCGACATCGATATAGTCCAGCGGTCTCTTCTCTTCCTCCGTTCCTTGAAGAAGTGGGGGAGCCCAGCTTGGCAACGAAGCTGATGGTTGAGCCCGAGGCATTATGTTTGATTGATGAAGTCTGAAATTGGAGCTTGTGTCAGTGCATGTGAGCTTCAGGGCAAGGTAAGAAAGGCAAGGAAGACATCATGCAGGGCCGAGAAACATATTTCAAAAACAAAAAAAAGCAAGGTTTTTGTATGAAAATGGAAAGAAAACATTTTGCAGGACCAAGAAACATTTTGCAAACAAAAACACAAGGTTTTTGTATTGTTTTTTTGTCTATTTTGAAAATTAGGCCAACTGGACCCACAACTGGTCAATGGATTGAAAACTGGTCATTTTACCTTACAAATTGGCAATTGGAAGTTGCGCGTCATGCCCGACTTACAGGAGGTTTCCATCTCGTGTTCACCCCTACCACCAAAAGGCGGAGGTAACTTCCCCGAGATTTCCCAACCCTCCAAGCGGTTCGGCTCTTACCCACGAAGGGCAGCCCCGGTCAAAGAGCACATGACAACCCACCTTGGCGGAAAGATCACCAATTTCCAGGCTGGGCCGCCCATGGAAATCGGAGTTGGGCCGAAGCCACACTCGACCATCCAAGGCCGCAGTACGTAGTACGCGGTAACTACACCAACCTCTATGATGGTTCGTGATGGCGAACGTTGGTGATCTGGAACCCTTTGACCTTGTGCCATATACCTGCTGATATTCACCACACAAACTTCACCACAAAAAAAAAGCAATGGTCACCGGTGAAACAACTGATGAAGATGATTTGTCAAATTTGCTCTCTTTGGTGTCCAACATCGCGTGTGCTTGGGACAGCTTTTTTTTTTCCATGGTACTGCAGTTTTTCACGCAACAGACCATCTTGCATATTGCAAACCATTGTTTGCATACAAAGACTGACTTACGACAGACGAAAGCCACAGAATGATGGAATGGCAGATTCACTGACAAAGAGAAACATTTCAATGAAAACCATGGTGGCCAGGATTGTGCAGCCACACACCCTTCTGCTGCAGCATGAATGCGTTGAACAGGGCCCATATCTCAAACGACCAACTTGCACTTGAATTGAAATTGGACCAAAGGACCAGACATCCAGACCCACTTCTGCTGCAACATGAATGTGTTTAACAGAGCCCATATCTCAAACCACCAACTTGCACTTGAATTGAGATTGGACCAAAGGCCCGGACATCTAGTGCAAGAGCTCTCAATTTGGCAGCAGCGCAGTATCAGTGGAAAGAGCGTATCTTACCTCACAAACGCAATCTCAGGCAATGGAGCCAGCAGCCAGCAGCCCTCATTGGGACACATGTATTTAACCACTTCCACACAAAAACATTTCAACTCAAAAACTCCACTTATGCACTACTTACGTATTTGGGTTGTGCACCTTGCTCTTCCTCCCGTACCAACTATTTGCAGAAAAAAATTGACACCCCCAACTCATGATTGTTGCTTGTTGGTAGACCCCTCCCTCCCTTTGAGTAGTGGTGTGAATCTTAATCTATGTCGATGCTTTCACTGAGGTGGTGTTGTAAATAAGTAGTCAGTTTCAGTTTTTCGCGCCAGTCCAATGGGTTTGCATGTCATAGTTTGTGTGTGGCTTGCTGTTTTTGCATGCTATTTTTTCTGGTTTTGTTTGATTGCAAGTGTGAGGGGATCATAGAATTTCAGCGCGTCACTCCCTGCTCTGCACCTATCAAGGTAAATAGCCCTGATTAGCCGGGGCTGGAAGAGCGCTGGCCATTCCATCCACTGTCCATCCCACGGAGTGGGGAATCTACCCATACAGGCCGTCAGGACAGCTTCAGGGTGGCGGGCAAAACCGGGCAACTCCAGACACCCAGGTCAGCCCCAGGTCTGACCTACCCTTCAGGGTGCTGCAGCCCATGGTGTACATGAAATCCATGTTGCACTTGTGCATCGCTCAAACATCCATCAACTGCGGGCACTCCACACCCTGGATTGCAAAAGCCCACATAACACAGGATCTAAACTACAGAGCAGCAGGCAATTTGCATTGGGCAGATTTTAATGAAAACGTACAAAGCACACATTCACATTTGAATCCCACAACGAATGTCCTGGCCATTGATAAATCAGATCCAATTTCATAGTTCATGTGCCATGATGGCCACGACTGCAAGAACCAAATACACACCCTGGATTGCAAAAGCCCACATAACACAGGATCTAAACTACAGAGCAGCAGGCAATTTGCATTGGGCAGATTTCAATGAAAACGTACAAAGCACACATTCACATTTGAATCCCACAACGACTGTCCTGGCCATTGATAAATCAGATCCAATTTCATAGTTCATGTGCCATGATGGCCACGACTGCAAGAACCAAATAGACTTCCTTTTACGCCTCAGCCTCCCCATTTTCAGCCGCAGCGTCCGTCATCTCCGTGTCGGGTTCTGCGGCTGGAGCCTCCTCAGCAGCAGCCTCTTCAGCAGCAGCCTCTTCCTCGGTGGCAGGGGCAGCCTCTTCCTCAGCAGCAGCCTCTTCTGCTAGCCCGTCCTCTTTGGTTTCCTCGCCGTCCTCTGCCATGGGTTCATCGTCCTTCTTCATCTCAGCAAGGGGCTCAGGTTTAGGTTCAGGAGGCAAATCAATATGCTTTTCTTCAACCACTGTGTAACTGGCCAACCTATGAAAAGCAGGGAAATGACAGCCCTTCACAAACACTGTGCGTGGATGCACCGTCGAATCCTGGAGGCTGGCTGCCTGCTTGGCTTTGTCAAGACCACCAATCACCGCCCCATAGCCACAAAACTGTTTTTGCATGGTGTCGGCATACATGCACAGGGAATGAGTTACCCAACCAGCGAAGCACCTCTGTTTGAGAGCAAACGGCAGACAGAAGTCTGCAAATCATGATGACCCAAAACCCCCAACTGATATAAGCAGGGGGGGGGGGAGTCTGAGCCTGATGCTCACCCATGCAGAGCCCTTCCCCCTCCCCATTGCGAATAGCCGTGAAACCCAAAACCTGGCACCCACAGGTGCTGAATCCAGCTCGTTCCCACCCCCTTGACTCCAGTGCCACCCACCATAAGCAAAAGTCTGAACCAATTACGTATACAATTTGCCAGAGCAATGCAGGTGGTCAAGGAGAAAAGAATTCAACTTCAGCAATCATGTGCTGCCGAGATGATACAGAACACAATCTGGGTTGAATGGGGAGGAAATAACAAGCCGTGCCAAGACATGGAGGGAACTGGCGAGTGCCAAAATTACAGGGCCAAAGACACCAGCATACCCCATCCAATTGATCTATGAGGGTGTGCTGTGCAGCTCAAATGAGAACGCGCAGAGGACAAGCAACCTTACTGCACCTCAGGCACTCAAACTTGTTTGAAATGCACCATTGAACCACCCCCCCCCATCCCCCACCAGAGCAATGCGGATCACTGCAGGCAGATGTCCAGGGCACGAACACGCGATCAGAAGCACCTCCAACATATGTCGCGTGGAATTTAGCGTGTACTCCACGATCCACCCAGAGCAGCATGCCATGGTAACTCCAGTTGGGACCCTCAGAGCAGCATGCCATGGTAACTCCAGTTGGGACCCTCAAGCCCTCCTTGGTCGGGTCTGATGCGGTCCAGCAGGGTAATGATCTCCACCGCCACAATTGACCTGGAAAGGTTTTCCTCGTGGTACTGGCCATCCAAACTCTCCAATTTGATATCCTCGGCTTCAACTGTGTGAAATAAAAGCAGGTGTTGGCGAGAGGAAAAAAAAGCCAAAGAATGCAAAGCTGCTCAATCCCTTGTCCTCTTGCAAAATTCACCGACCTTCCTGAATGGAAGAGGTAACATGAGTAAGTATAGCGAGACCGAGATGTGGAAATGAGGTGTGGCAGCCACATTCAACTGCGGGAGGTATAGCGAGACCGAGATGTGGAAATGAGGTGTGGCAGCCACATTCAACTGCGGGAGCTTGAGTTGGTTCAGGGCTATGCTGCTGACCAACCTCGAGCAAAAAAAAAAGGCACAAACCTCTTTGATGCAAATGTGGAAGAAGTAGCTAGTTGCAAAGTATCATGAAATTGCACAGCTCTGTCTTTGCGGTTTAGTGGAGGGGGGGGGGGATTTGGCATGACGCCATGGTGTAATGATCTCGACTGCAGCTGGCGGCGCCTACTGGCCGATCGCCATTCGCTGCCCTTCCCTTGGACCCTTTCCCTCCATAGGCGGTGGTGCCCGTCAGCTTCTCACCACCCTTTGACCTTCCTCTTCCTCCTTGCCCTAACCTTCCCTCTCCCCTCCCTTTTCCCTTCCCTTGGCCTTTCCCTCTGTAGGCCACCGTGCCCATCGGCCTCACCACACTCCTTCCCTTCCCTTTCCCTTGGTCGGTTGTGCCAACGGAGCCCCCGGACTTGCCCTGTTTCACTTCTCTGCGTCGAGTCCACGCAGAGGAAGGCAAATGCCTTCGCCATTGGCCAGGTGCGTCCAAGCGGCCATTCCAAGCCGGCGGTGAGGTACCTCTCCCCAACGGCGGCTGGTGGGCCCTGGGATGGCCACTTGCATGATGTCTTCCTTGCCTTTCTTACCTTGCCCTGAAGCACCCACGCTCTGACACAAGCTGCAATTTCAGACCTCATAAATCAAACATAATGCCTTGGGCACAACTATCAGCGTCGTTGCCAAGCTGGGCTCCCCCACTTCTTCAAGGAACGGAGGAAGAGAAGAGACCGTTGGATTATATCGATGTCGAAAGTCCCATTGGCCATGATCAAGTGCACCAAAAGGCACGGCGGATGGGTTTACCGAAAATTCGGGAAGTGGCAGCAAAATTATGTGCCGGATGTTACACTGGAGACCCAAGGCCATGTTGGTATTGCCTTGGGTGGGCGATTCGCAACCAACACCGTCGATTGCTGGGTGGAGAGCAATGTACATGTTCTCAATGCATACGGCTTGCGGAGGACGGAGTACGCGATGATTACGGAAGTGGATCCGGCTGCTACCACCGAGCCGGATATGACTCGGATTGGTGCTCCAATGATTCTTCAATCGACCTTTCCTGCGACGACGAGCGAGAATGGGATGAAGATGACTGGTGGTGAAAGTGGAGATGGGCAAAGCGAAGGAGGGGATAGTGAATTTGGTAAATCGCATGTCTGATTGGGTGGTCCCTTCATCTTCATGCAGGCCCGAGGAATTGGAACCTTGGGCAGTGCCCCCTTCCATTGCAGAAGTCCAGTTCAAGACTGCTTCTAATGCTCTGCTCGCTTTGGACATCGCCGGTGCTGAGAACCCGGACCGCGAATGTGAAACGCCTTCTGGAGGGGTGAATGCCGCAGCCAACGCCGATTGAGCCACCATCCAACCACTTCAAAGGTCCGTGACCCCGGGCCGCCTCGACACGCAAAGGTCAGCACCACGCAGGATGTCGAAATAAGGAACATTACACCACATCTGCAACCATCTCCATTACTGTGCCTGATTGCCAGTGCGCTTATTCTCAGTGGAATCATTGGATGCTGTTCCGATCGTCTCACCCTCTATTCGATGTAACCACGTCACCTGGTGGACGGCATGCTACCCCAAGGCACCAGGCCTGGATTCTCCACCACCCTCTTTGCGTTTGGTGGAATGATGTGCGCCATTGCAGCTTTGCTTGCGATTTCTTTGGGGACAGGATGGATGGTCGGGCCCCACATGTGTTTGTCGAATGATCCTGTCCCTGACTTATGCATTCAAGACTTCCCTTGGACCCTTTCTCTCCATAGGCGGTGGTGCCCATCAGCTTCTCACCACCCTTTGACCTTCCTCTTCCTCCTTGCCCTAACCTTCCCTCTCCCCTCCCCTTTCCCTTCCCTTGGCCTTTGCCTCTGTAGGCCACCGTGCCCATCGGCCTCACCACACTCCTTCCCTTCCCTTTCCCTTGGTCGGTTGTGCCAACGGAGCCCCCGGACTTGCCCTGTTTCACTTCTCTGCGTCGAGTCCACGCAGAGGAAGGCAAATGCCTTCGCCGTTGGCCAGGTGCGTCCAAGCGGCCATTCCAAGCCGGCGGTGAGGTACCTCTCCCCAACGGCGGCTGGTGGGCCTTGGGATGGCCACTTGCGGGGGGGGGGGGGGGGGGGCAAATGTCCCTGGATGACTGCAAACAACGGAGGGCAGGGGTAAGGGGGGTATTTCCCTACTTCCGTATTTGCGTACCTGCATTTGCTTGAAAGAGACGGAAATCTCCTCTTTTTCTGCAGCAGCCCCCATTACTTGCTTCAACGTGGCAAGCGCCGTCTCACAAGTCTCACGAATGTCATCATAAATAATCTCGTCGACGCCCCTTTCAAGGACGGGCTTCAGAATTGGGATGAATTGCATGGCATCTCTGCAAAGTTTTTCGTGATGCGTTGTTTCTCGTCAGCAGGCTGATTCCCAACCTCACAACACGCCCGCAACGTCAACCACGGGCAAACGTGCAGCCTCAAAAACGATCTTCGACAACTGGCGTCGTTGCTTCACTCCTTGCGGCTTTTACAAACATACAAGTAACGCACGAAAACCCAGCACAACAAAAGTGGCGAAACCCTGGGTCAACGACCAATTTGCAAAGATTGCCAATGACAAGAGCTGCTTTCTGCTTGAATTCTGCCTTCCGCTCCATCGTTCTGCGACGGAGCATAGGGCAAAGTAACCCCAATGTGGGCGCATCAACGGTTGAAACGAACGTGGTCATCACAAGCTTGTTAAGTGCCTCGGTCGTTTTGCCGACTGGATCAGTGTAAGCGGTAATAATGAATCCCATAATGGGCTTCACGTCGGGATTCGCGATGGTGTCGTTGCACACATCCTTGAACACCTTTGAAAGGCAGAAGCACAAGGAGAGAGCACACTCCATACTCCGTTGCCCGTTTTTACAGCGTAGCCACAACGGTTGTTGAATGGACCACGCGGAAACACGGAAAGCACAGAAATCGAATAGGGAGTTGCACAAGGAGCAAGGCCAGCATGAAGTGAGAATGGAAGACCAAAATGGAAGCACAGGGATGGACAGAGGTCAAAAGGGAAGAAGAAGATGGAATTCGAGCGACGTGTTTGTCTGGCGGGAGAGATTATCAAGCAACTGGTGCTCATGGGAAACAATCAATGGGACCCGTGAACCTATTTGAGGAAAACCTGGGCGTCCATTAATTGACAGGGGATTGTGTACTTCGAGGTTAGGCAACTCCATGCCCAACTGCGAGAGAAGGTCGAAAACGCACGCAAAACTTCAGGGTGATAGGTGCTGAATATCAGCAGTTGAGGTTCCACCTTTTAGGTGCCTGCAGGTCCAGGAAATCCTCAGACGAGAACGCACAAACGCATTGGCAACCGACCGGTTTCAACCAGCGGCGACACAAAAAGGGTGTAGAGGAACACCTGCACTGCGCAGCAAACTGTCCACCTCGCGTTGCGTCAACTCCCCAAGAGCATACAGAACACCCTCAATAATATCACGTCGAATCTGCCCAGAGGCCCCCGTGGGTTTGTCAAAATAGTACAATGGCGCTGCCAGCCCCACATTCACATGCGTCGTGGTCTGCTTCATAATACGATATCCGCGTGCCCGGTCCTCCTCATCCTGAACCTTTCGCTTTGCCTTTTCCTCATCTCGCTTGGCCTTCAAATCCTTCTCCCGTTTCTTGCGGTCCTCCTCCTGCTTCGCTTTCATTTCCTCCATTTCGCTTCAGCTTCGGCCTTCGCACGCTCCTATGAAAAGCAGGGAAGTGACAGCCCTTCACAAACACTGTGCGTGGATGCACCGTCGCGTCCTGGAGGCTGGACGATGCGTGTACATGGCGTTAGCGCAAATCACAGTCGATTCCCCCTTCCACTTGCACCTCTTTTCTCTTCTTCACCTCCTTCCACCCATTTGTTGAACAAGGGACCATGTGAAGCAAACTTGTGGACTTACGTGCTGTTGATTTCTATTCCAAACCCGATTTCGATGTGCAACCCATGTATCCAAAGAGGAAGAAGGCATGCATTTTCGAAGTTCGGTCACATTGACATGAACCCTTTTTCGGTCTTCGCTAGGGCAAGAAGGAATCGCTACTTGCTTAGATGAGTCCGAGCTTCCACATTTCCCTCCAAGCCATCACTGGAAAAATTGGCAACGACGAAAAAGTTATCAAGCTACAAATCCGGTCGATACCTGAGTCCATGTTGGGAAGGTTTGCAAACTTGACGCATTTGATGGGGCCCATGGTAATTTGTTAGTTGAACGTCTCCGACGGCCCACTGGGAGACATTTGAAACAAACGCACGACAAACGATGGAGGGCATGCTGTGCAGAGAGGTTCAGGGTACCAAACAATGTTGTGCAGAGGTTCGGAAAAGGCTGAATTTTAAAAACATTCTATTGCCTTTGGCAAGACCACCTCAGGTCCAGGAAATCCTCGGACGACAACACACAAACGCATTGGCAACCGACCCGTTTCAACCAGCGGCGACACAAAAAGGGTGTAGAGGAACACCTGCACTGCGCAGCAAACTGTCCACCTCACGTTACGTCAACTCTCCAAGAGCATGCAGAACACCCTCAATAATATCACGTCGAATCTGCCCAGAGGCCCCCATGGGTTTGTCAAAATAGTACAATGGCGCTGCCAGCTCCTCGTTCACGTGCGTCATAGTCTGCTTCACAATACGATATCCGCGTGCCCGGTCCTCCTCATCCTGAACCTTTCGCTCTGCCTCTTCCTCCTCTCGCTTAGCCTTCAAATCCTCCTCCCGTTTCTTGCGGTCCTCCTCCTGCTTCGCTTTCATTTCCTCCATTGCTTTGGCTTTCGCTTCAGCTTCGGCCTTCGCACGCTCCTATGAAAAGCAGGGAAGTGACAGCCCTTCACAAACACTGTGCGTGGATGCACCGTCGAATCTTGGAGGCTGGATGATGCGTGAACATGGCGTTAGCGCAAATCACAGTCGATTCCCCCTTCCACTTGCACCTCTTTTCTCTTCTTCACCTCCTTCCACCCATTTGTTGAACAAGGGACCATGTGAAGCAAACTTGTGGACTTACGTGCTGTTGATTTCTATTCCAAACCCGATTTCCATGTGGAACCCATGTATCCAAAGAGGAAGAAGGCATGCATTTTCGAAGTTCGGTCACATTGACATGAACCCTTTTTCGGTCTTCGCTAGGGCAAGAAGGAATCGCTACTTGCTTAGATGAGTCCGAGCTTCCACATTTCCCTCCAAGCCATCACTGGAAAAATTGGCAACGACGAAAAAGTTATCAAGCTACAAATCCGGTCGATACCTGAGTCCATGTTGGGAAGGTTTGCAAACTTGACGCATTTGATGGGGCCCATGGTAATTTGTTAGTTGAACGACTCCGACGGCCCACTGGGAGACATTTGAAACAAACGCACGACAAACGATGGAGGGCATGCTGTGCAGAGAGGTTCAGGGTACCAAACAATGTTGTGCAGAGGTTCGGAAAAGGCTGAATTTTAAAAACATTCTATTGCCTTTGGCAAGACCACCTCACAGAGAATCCACCACCAGCAATGCACTGTGTTCAACCCTGAAAAAAAAAACCGTCTTTATGCGTACGTTGCTGAGCAAGCAAGCAAGCTGAGCAAACGGCGAAAGAAAGTGCGGTGAAACCAGCACGCACAGTTTTCAGAACACACTGTTTGTTCGATACCTGCGGCCGCGCATCACAAAGGCAGTATCAAACCACGACGTCGTTGCGAACGTTGCTGCTGACGGCTGTCATACCTCGTTTCACAGGCAGGCGCTTCAGCGGGGCAACACACCCAGGGACACACACAGGACATACCACTCTGGGATCTGCCGCTGTTGGCATCTTCCACAATTGGATCAGCATATCCTCCCCCACGGAACCAAGCTGAGCAAACGGCGAAAGAAAGTGCGGTGAAACCAGCACGCACAGTTTTCAGAACACACTGTTTGTTCGATACCTGCGGCCGCGCAACACAAAGGCAGTATCAAACCACGACGTCGTTGCGAACGTTGCTGCTGACGGCTGTCATACCTCGTTTCACAGGCAGGCGCTTCAGCGGGGCAACACACCCAGGGACACACACAGGACATACCACTCTGGGATCTGCCGCTGTTGGCATCTTCCACAATTGGATCAGCATATCCTCCCCCACGGAACCAAGCTGAACAAACGGCGAAAGAAAGTGCAGTGAAACCAGCACGCACAGTTTTCAGAACACACTGTTTGTTCGATACCTGCGGCCGCGCATCACAAAGGCAGTATCAAACCACGACGTCGTTGCGAACGTTGCTGCTGACGGCTGTCATACCTCCTTTCACAGGCAGGCGCGCGTTGATCCAGCGGCGGTGCGCAAAAATTTCCACGACCTTCTTACCACTCGCGTTGAACAGGCGGATCTTCCCAGATCTTCCCAGATCGTGAAACCAGTACGCACAGTTTTCAGAACACACTGCTTGTTCGATACCTGCGGCCGCGCATCACAAAGGCAGTATCAAACCACGAACAAAACCTAGACGTCGAATTTTCACCTAAACAAGACGACGGGCAGTCACATACCATATTAGTCTTTGCGCAATAGTCAATTGCGTTGATCCAGCGGCAGTGCGCAAAAATTTCCACGACCTTCTTACCACTCGCGTTGAACAGGCGGATCTTCCCAGATCTTCCCAGATCGTGAAACCAGTACGCACAGTTTTCAGAACACACTGCTTGTTCGATACCTGCGGCCGCGCATCACAAAGGCAGTATCAAACCACGAACAAAACCTAGACGTCGAATTTTCACCTAAACAAGACGACGGGCAGTCACATACCATATTAGTCTTTGCGCAATAGTCAATTGCGTTGATCCAGCGGCAGTGCGCAAAAATTTCCACGACCTTCTTACCACTCGCGTTGAACAGGCGGATCTTCCCAGATCTTCCCAGATCGTGAAACCAGTACGCACAGTTTTCAGAACACACTGCTTGTTCGATACCTGCGGCCGCGCATCACAAAGGCAGTATCAAACCACGACGATCGCTTTCGAGGTCAAAACGACGACGACAGGGAGCAGGTTCAATCAAATTCCAAATCAAAATCTAAATCTAAATCTAAATCTAAAATCAAAAGGTCCAAATCAAAATCTAAATCTAAAAATCTTCACTGAGTGACGTGTTGCCCGCGATAGCATGCATCATAAGTCATTGTCATCATTGGACTGCATCACTACCCATCAAGTGCATCAGAACGCTTCACCGGGCGGTTTGCGGACCGGCCGGATCCGTTACCGCCTGCAGCAAAACCCTAAATGCTGCGCACAGTATCAGTATTCAAAAAACAAAAGTACATTTGCAATTCTAAAATTCCCAGACATCGCATTTGCAAATCCAAAACGCAAATCCAAATTGCATTTGCAAATCCAAAATTTCCACAGGCAGCACGCGCGCGCGCCAGCAGGAGCGTGCACAATTGGGCGGATTATTTGGGTATGACAAACGATTCAACGATTTTGGGTATGACGAACGACGACGAACGACGACGACGAACGACGACAAACGACGAACCATAGCACAATTAAATATAATAAGATAAGAAGTGCGAATGCCCGCGCTTGAAGCGCGGGCCATATCACCGTATCACCATAGCACCATATCTCACACTGCACCGCATTTCACATACCCAATACAACACACCTAATGTCCCGTACCTCATATCCCTTGCCACATGACTCATGTCTCAAACATCATATCCCGTACTCTATTAGTGAAACTTACCCCTCCTAAACTGTACTCTGACACCACATTTGACACCGCAATTCGCATAATCCATATTTCCAAACACATCACCCATACCTCACACTGTGTACAACATACCGCATATCCCGTACCTCGTATCCCGTACCTCATGACTCATGTCTCAAACCTCATATCCCGGACTCTATCAAACATCATATCCCGTACTCTATGAGTGAAATATACCCCTCCTAAGCTGTACTCTGACACCACATTTGACACCGCGATTCGCATAATCCATATTTCCAAACACATCACCCATACCTCACACTGTGTACAACATACCGCATATCCCGTACCTCGTATCCCGTGCCTCATGACTCATGTCTCAAACCTCATATCCCGGACTCTATCAAACATCATATCCCGTACTCTATGAGTGAAATATACCCCTCCTAAGCTGTACTCTGACACCACATTTGACACCGCGATTCGCATATTCCATATTTCCAAACACATCACCCATGCCTCACACTGTGTACATCATACCGCATATCCCGTACCTCGTATCCCGTACCTCATGACTCATGTCTCAAACCTCATATCCCGTACTCTATAAGCGAGAGCGCCACTGCTGCCTGTTGGCTAAAATCGCCAAAAGTCAACAGGCGGGATTATTCGTGCAGATACCCGGATAATCGATTGTGCAGTACATACAGTTTTTCAAAACACATGATTCCATGATTTCAGATCGATTTGTCGTGCCAGAAATCGAAATCGCAAATCCGCCAGATGCCATTAGACGGGCACGCGCGCGCGCCAGCAGGAGCGTGCACAATTGGGCGGATTTTTTGGGTATGACGAACGACGACGACAAACGACGACGACAAACGACGAACCATAGCACAATTAAATATAATAACTAGTGCAAATGCCCGCGCTTGAAGCGCGGGCCATATCACCATATCACCATAGCACCATATCTCACACCGCACCGCATTTCGCAAACCCAATACAACACACCTCATGTCCCGTACCTCATATCCCGTGCCACATGACTCATGTCTCAAACATCATATCCCGTACTCTATGAGTGAAATTTACCCCTCCTAAACTGTACTCTGACACCACATTTGACACCGCAATTCGCATAATCCATATTTCCAAACACATCACCCATACCCCACACCGTGTACAACATACCGCATATACCGTACCTCGTGTCCCGTACCTCATGACTCATGTCTCAAGCCTCATATCCCGTACTCTATCAAACATCATATCCCGTACCCTAGTGCGAATGACCGCGCTTGAAGCGCGGGCCATATCACCATATCACCATAGCACCATATCTCACACCGCACCGCATTTCGCATACCCAATACAACACACCTCATGTCCCGTACCTCATATCCCGTGCCACCTGACTCATGTCTCAAACATCATATCCCGTACTCTATGAGTGAAACTTACCGCTCCTAAACTGTACTCTGACAGCACATTTGACACCGCGATTCGCATAATCCATATTTCCAAACACATCACCCATACCTCACACTGTGTACAACATACCGCATATCCCGTACCTCGTATCCCGTACCTCACTCAAACATCATATCCCGTACTCTATGAGTGAAATTTACCCCTCCTAAATTGTACTCTGACACCACATTTGACACCGCGATTCGCATAATCCATATTTCCAAACACATCACCTATACCTCACACTGTGTACAACATACCGCATATCCCGTACCTCGTATCCCGTACCTCATGACTCATGTCTCAAACCTCATATCCCGTACTCTATAAGCGAGAGAACTGTCACCACTGCTGCCTGTTGGCTAAAATCGCCAAAAGTCAACAGGTGGGATGATTCGTGCGGATGCCCGGATAATCGATTGTACAGTACATACAGATTTTTAAAACACATGATTCCATGATTTCAGATCGATTTCTCGTGCCAGAAATCGAAATCGCAAATCCGGCAGATGCCATTTGACGGGCACGCGCGCGCGCCAGCAGCAGCGTGCACGATTGGGAGGATTTTTTGGGTATGACGAACGACGACGACGAACGACGACGACGACGACGAACGAACCATAGCACAATTAAATATAATAAGACTAGTGTAAATGCCCGCGCTTGAAGCGCGGGCCGTACCGACAACAGGGCAGCTATACTCGTGAAGTTGGCCCCTTGGAGATATCCGTAACTTTTGTTGAATGGAGTGTTGCAAGTGGATTTTTACCACGTTGCAAAGTGAAACATCTATTAGGTGGACGCAAAACACTTCTAATGGGCATTATCTCTTTTGCGGTAAAGTATTCGGTGTTTGTATGTTTGTAGTGTTGTAGCTAACAAATTCTGAAAAAAAAGTAATGAGGAGGACAGTTTAAAGGCACCACGTAACGCCGCTTGGTTAATTTGTACTTGGAAGTTGTCGAGGATTTAAAAATTGAGCGGCTTATAGTAGCAAGCCATTGCTCTTGGGGAGAACCCAAAAAGAATTATGACCAACGTCCTTACCCGAAGGGAATGAAGATGTTTACCAGACACAATGTGGCAAATAATTGCGTATGAAAATTGTTTTGCTATTTAATGGGACGAAAAATACTTTCAGGCAAATAGAACCTTGACAATATTCACTTTAGAGGCAAGTTCACCCACACACCAACAGGAATGCCAACGGACAATAGCTACATGAAAGGTGAATCTCGCATCATACAAGGTTCAAAGCGTTTTCCTACTTGCTGGCGTCGCCCCAAGCACATGTTCCTACAATGACACGGCTTGTACGGCATAACGTACATTGTCAGCGGCTGCGCCCTTAGGGATAGAGGTTGACTTAGCACCAAAGTTGTAGTTAGGGTTAGGGCAAGGGTCAAGGTGAGGGTTGGTGTCAAATATATGTAGAAAACGGTTCGTTTCACATGTAAATGGAACGTGAACAAGACACAAGCCGGTGTCGAGTGGAACCACACGTCATCCAGCAAGGCAATGGACGACGGCAAAATCAAGAAAAAATTTCAGACCATACAATGTTCGGAGTGTTTGCTTCCTTAGTTACATCCCCCCAAGCACGCTCTCCTAAAATGTCGCGAACGCCACGGCGTGAGGTAACCCGGGAAAAGCCAACGTACAGCTGTCCATGGGCAAAAACTGGATTCTCCAAGAGCAACCCCAACCTTTCAAACGACTGCCCTTGGGAACGATTAATCGTCAAGGCGAAAGCCAACTTTATTGGAAATTGTCGCCTGATAAATCTGATCGACAACATTTCAGAATCACCACACGTCAAATTGATGCGTGGAATGAGCACAACCTTTCCTTTTCGGGGACCTGAGACAATTTCTGCTTGGATGTTGAAATCCAGGCACTTTGTTACCAACAAGCGTGTTCCATTCATCAAGCCTTCCGTACGGTTGAGATTGCGCAGTAGAATGATAGGGGCCCCGACCTTAAGCTTGAGCTCGTGACGTGCCATGCCCGGAGGCTCAAGCTTGTTCAAGAGTTCCGGAGGATACGTAGCTGCATCTTCTTGGCAATCGGCACCAAAATAGTCCGCACTGACATAAAGAAACTCCTCTCCTGCCAAGCTCTGCAGGGCCGCTTCATTGATAGCATTGGTTTCTTGATTTCGGGGTGCCAGGATACAACCAGACATAAATTCCTCCTTGCTCATGGTTGGAAAGACGTGGTTTACCAGTGGCCAGGGGTCATCGCTTGGGATCAACATGTCTTCCGGTATGGGCAACGGATTGTCGATGGTGTCCTCTCCAACGGATAGCAACCAGCGTGCAAACTCACGGGTCTCGTCATCGTCAACTTGAGAAGTGCCTTGCACCCGAATATTGGTCGTCAATTCGAGTGTTTTGAAATAGGGCCAGAGGTACCACTTCCTGAGAGTAGCTGCTATCACGGCCCCTCGAGAGCCACGAGGTACAACAGGCAAAATTTGCCTCCCATCCCCCGTCATGACGACGGTCTTGCCCCCGAAGGGAACAAGTCGCAGTGCTTCATTATTTGCACCCATGATATCTTTCAGCAATTCAGCCAATACGCGGAAGCAATCGTTGTCTGCCATGGGAGCCTCATCCCACACAATGAGTTGGCACTCACGAAGTTCCGCGGCATGCTTGCTCTCCACAGGAATGGATGATGTTCCGCCCTTTTGCGGCGAAATACCAAAAGCTGAGTGCGCAGTTGAACCATCATCCAAAAGAAGAGAAGCGATGCCCCTTGAGGCAACCGCAATCGCCCGTCGTCCCTGACTACGTACATAGGCCAACATCAAATTGTTCACGTAAGTCTTTCCGCAGCCACCGCAACTCAAAATAAAGAAGCACTTTGCGTCGTTGTTGTCCAAATGTGTACTCGCAGTGACCTGGTCGTAGATATTGCGTTGCTGCTCTGTCAAGGTTGGCACACCATCCTCAACGACACGTCGCAAGTGTGCAACATCATACCCTTCATCCTGACCGCTAGGCTTATCGGACGTTGCACTGGGCACCGGAAACGGCATAGAAGGAAACGAGCGAAGAGAAAGTCCTTGCTTTTGTAGCATGCTCTCGACCCGCAATAGGGCTTCATTCACAATCTCGGCATGCGTTGGCTCGTTTTTTGCGCCACGATGTGTACGTTGCCAATTCCAACGAATGTCGCTGATGAACTCTTCCTCGTACTTTAACCACAGCTGGTAGGGATCTTTTGGGGAGTTGTACTCCAAGATGGTGCAAAAAAGAAGTCGTAGTCGGCCGGATTTGTAGTACATTTTTGCCTCATTCAGGCATTGTTCCCACTCGGTGTCATCTTCTAGAAGGCCGCGACGTACGCATGCTTCTTGAAAAGTGGCACATAGGTTGCCGTTAACGGTACGCAAATCTTGGAAAGAGGTTGCACCAGCAACATGGTGTAACAATAGTCGGAGAAAGTATACTTCGCCCGCATTCGGGAGCACAAGGTACATGCGACCAATTACCGTGTTTAGTCCTCTCTTCCGAATTTTCCATTCTTTGGTCTTTGCATCATACGTGAACCGCTCGGCATAGTCGGTGTACAGCAAGTGCTTACCGAAAGCATGATCCGGCTTGGCGTTGGACTTCAACCAAGCGGTCAGTGGTGTGTCGGGGGGTCCATCTCCAACGATGTCAATAAGATGTTGTTGGTCGTGCCATCGAACGTGCTGCTGGTTTTCTAAGTGAACTGGTAGCCGCAATACCGCGGGAAATTGCTCATGTAAGTCAAATGCCAATAGTCTCCACACTCCTTCAGATGTGCAAATGTACCGGCCCTCCACGAACTCCACAACTTCGTTGACCTGATCGTCTCGTAGGGTGGCGTCGCCCCGGTCAAACCCCTTGTAAATGTACTCGTGCAAGTATTTGATAGCCGCAAGTGAGGCACAGTACTCCACGTTGATGTGGCAAGCATATTTTCTGGCCAACGCACGCACATGTGGAACCACCCAACGATTATCAAGTTCATGCCCCCTGCATGTTATAGTGCGGCCGTTGTTGCGACGGCGATAAAGAGGATATCCATTCTCGCTGTTCGTGGTCATATCTTGAAATTCCTTCGGGTACCGATTCTTACAATGTCCATCCTTCATGCATGCACAGTTCGGGTCGAGGGAACCGCATGGACCGTGCATGTAGCATTTTGCAATAATCTCGTACAGCTCCGGGTCCTCATCCTCGTCTGGAATCTCAGCACAAATGACGGAATCATAATCCTCAGGTGTGACCACTTTGTAGCCGGCGGCAAAGATAACCAGGATATGTGCATGTGGTAGCCCACGTTTTTGAAATTCGATGACATACATGTGGCCGACTGTGCGACCAAGACAGCCATCCTTCAGAAGGTCTTCTAACAAAGACTGCCGCTTCAGTTTGAAAACGCGGGTAATCAAATCGGGACGATCATTTGGTTTTTGTCCTGGCAGTAGAGCGGCCTCCACCTCCGGCCAATTGGGATTGGCTGTCATGGTAATGAACAGGTCTGCCTTGCCCCGCTTGCTACAAATAGCAATCCCATCCTGAAAAGCGGCATGAAGAGCGCGCGGACTCCCGCCAAAAGAGCTGGGCAAAATTACCCGCTTTCCAACGGATGAAGCGTCGCGATCACCTTTTTTGGTAGCATCTTCAACACCCGAATACAAATGTGTGCGCAATTTGGACTGGTTGTGGGAGACATATTGCAAGCATTGAGATTCGACTTTGCAGTACTGGTCCACGATGTATTCCTCGTACAATTTTTGACATCGTTGCAAATAATTTCCAGTGTACAATTCCGGACGCTGCATGAGGTAGAAGGCGGCAAAGTCTCGGGCTGTAACCGTCTGACGGCTTTTGGGCTTTGGGGCGTTGCCTTGCTCTAGATTTTCGCATGCGCCGCGCTGACGCCGATAAGTGACATTCAGGGGAATGTCAGTTGTCCAGCCTTGCTCACCGCGCGGAAAAAGGAGTACAAAGTGTAAAGGATCGTAGGCAGAGTTCAGGTCGGTGATACGTTTGACCCCACCCCCATGCATGCGGACCGCAATGCTACGAGGAGCGGCGACATGACTGCCATCCGGAATGAATGCTGCAATGTCGCTGACACGGGGAACACTGTAGGTGCGTGGGTGAACGTTGGCATTGCACCGCAGCAAGATGGTCACGTTGGGGACCTCAAGTTCAGCCGCGTGTTGAAAAACCTGTACATAGGCGTTGTGTGTGTTCAGCATAGCTCCCAGTTGGCGGAGTACATCCTCTCTCAATCCCGATGACAGTGGAAGTCCTTGCCATGCCTTCAGATGATCTTCGGTTTCCAAAATGTACACCTGTGCAAACCGGGGTGGTTGATTTTCTGTCGGCGTCAGGGGACCCATGCGGTGATACACATTTCTAGACACCCGAAACTGGTGAGGGCCACCCGCCATTGGCCCTTTCGTGAACCGCGTGTCGATATTTGCTTCAAGAGAGGCCATGGTGAAGGCTGAGTTGTACTTTCGAATGTTTTGCCGAAAATGGCGTCCCTGTCCAGTTTGCTCGGTCAATAGGGTTTTGAGCGGTTCCGGTGGATCAAGCAGAATGGGAAGTTTCACTTGTCCGCCACGGCAACAAATGGTAGGTCGCTCGGCACTCCAACGTAAAGCGTGACAATGTTCACACTCCACTTCCATGTTGTCAAGGATGTGGCGCTTGATGTGGGTAATATCTTCATCGGCCTTTGATCTAAACAAGCATTCGTGGCGCAACCTTTGCATTTCCAATGCATGGGCCCTCCGCGCTCGCCTTTGCTCATTGATGTTTTCCTTGTCTGCCTCTTGATATCGCTCCCGTCTTTCGTCATTGATGTTGTCCTTGTCCGCCTCTTGATATCGTTCCCGTCTTTGGTCATTGATGTTGTCCTTGTCGGCCTCTTGATATCGCTCCCGTCTTTGCTCATTGATGCTGTCCTTGTCCGCCTCTTGATATCGCTCCCGTCTTTGCTCATTGATGCTGTCCTTGTCCGCCTCTTGATATCGCTTCCGTCTTTGCTCATTGATGTTGTCCTTGTCCGCCTCTTGATATCGCTCCCGTCTTTGCTCATTGATGTTGTCCTTGTCCGCCTCTTGATATCGCTCCCGTCTTTGCTCATTGATGTTGTCCTTGTCCGCCTCTTGATATCGCTGCCGTCTTTGCTCATTGATGTTGTCCTTGTTTGCCTCTTGATATCGCTCCCGTCTTCGCGCATTGATGCTGTCCTTCTTTTGCGCGTACAGTTGTTTATATCGTTCTCGTCTTTGCTTATTGACTTCGTCCCTGACCTCTTGATATCGTTCGCGTCTTTGCTTATCGATTTCTTCCTTGCTTGTCGTGCATCGTGCTCGTTTTTCGGCGTGACAATCATCGCTTTCCAGTGCATTTAGGTCCAAATATGGTTCTCGTTGTCGCTTTTTTCTGGCCTCTACGCCATGCGTGTCCGCAAGAATGGGTTGTGCGATCACATTTGGAGATCCGAGAGCACGTGATGCACTGCTAGCCGGCTGGCCAAAGGTGGGGACCATATGTGGGTTCAACCCTAATTGGCCTGAGCAAGGGGGCGGAGTCCTCGCAAAGCCTTGGTAGGAGGATGGATCAATCCAAGGATGGTTGGGAACGTTTCGTGGGGGCATTGGCAGATATGGAGGGAAGTATGGCTGAGCTTGGGATAGTAAAGCTGTTGGTGTGTAATTGACCGCCATGCAATTGACACCCGGAGACGCAACGGCACTGGAAACTAGAGGCATGGTGAAGGACAATGACCCGGGCGTTGGGATTCGCCCCTCAAATTGTACATTTGGAGTGGATGGGGTACAGCTTGTTGCCAGAAGCGGTGACGGCAATGGGCCAGGTTGAACGTTTGAAGTTTGTACAGATAGAGGAATGGATGATATTGACGGCGAGGAAGCTTCATGCACGGCCGTAAGTGCCCCCGATTGCATCATTGCTGACATAAGATCCCTCCAAGCATAGTGGTCTTCTGCTTGCCAAAAGAAAAGACGACCCGTAATCCGCTTTTGAGTTGCATCCATCCAACGGTTGAAAAAAGGATAATACTGCATATTCTGTTGCACGAAAGCATGCACTCTTTCCGCGTCATGGTTGGATAATGCAGGCAACATGGCGCAACAAATCAACCTTGAAAAATAAGAAATCGAAACAATAATGGCAAGAACCAGACTATTCAGTGTGGCCTTGTATGCACTCACCGCCGAAATCTACAACACAATTGATGTGGTGGGATTGTACGTAGGATCACATATTGCATGGAACAAATGTACTATGTTTACACGCGGTTATATCCGTGGTTTTTGATGGTGTTGGTTGGACCTACTTAGGTGTGTTTTTTGGAACACGTTGTCACAAGGTTATATCCGTGGTTTTTGATGCTGTTGGTTGGACCTACTTAGGTGTGTTTTTTGGAACGCGTTGTTACAAAAAAATCTTTGGAACGCGTTGTCACAAAAAAATCTTACGTTAACGCACCGAGTGATGACAGGATCATTCCATATACACATGTGGGGCCCGACCATCCATCCTGTCCCCGAAGAAATCCCAAGCAAAGCTGGGATGGCGGACAGCATTCCAGCAAACGCAAGGAGGGTGGCGGAGAATACAGGCCTGGTGCCTTGGGGTAGCATGCCGTCCACCAGGTGATGTGGTTACATCGCACAGACGGTGAGACGATCGGAACAGCATCCAATGATTCCACCGAGAATAAGCGCACTGGCTATCAGGCACAGTAATGGAGATGGTTGCAGATGTGGTGTAATGTTCCTTATTTCGACATTCTGCGTGGTGCTGACCTTTGCGTGCGGAGGTGCCCCGGGGTCGCAGACCTTTGAAGTGGTTGGATGGTGGCCCAATCGGCGGTGGCTGCAACATTCAACCCTCCAAAAGGCGTTTCACATTCTCGGTTGAGGTGCTCAGCACCGGCGACGTCCAAAGCAGGCAGAGCATTAGAAGCAGTCTTGACTTGGACTTCTGCAATTGAAGGAGGCACTGCCCAAGGTTCCAATTCCTCGGGCCTGCATCAAGACGAAGGGTCCACCCAATCAGGCACACGATTTACCAAATTCACTATCCCCTCCTTCGCTTTGCCCATCTGCACTTTCACCACCAGTCGGGGGAGCTTGTGGTAGTTTATTCACAAATAGACAGGATGCGTCCTGGGCAAAATCGCCGAGGACATTCTTCAAATGCATGAGTAGCCACGCAATTCATGAATGTTATGTCACAAACTTCAAAAGGAATGTCGGTGCCTGACGAAGCCAAAGAAAAATGAACAACTTCACCAACGGATGCTTCAAATGGCATGCTGTTTTTCAACACCAACATTGGATGTCACGGATGTCACTGTTTTGACCACCAGGCACCATTCGGGTACCAACCAATTTGCTGCTTTTGTTCGGTCATCCTCATCCCATTCTCGCTCGTCGTCGCAGGACAGGTCGATTGAAGACCCATCGGAGCACCAATCCGAGTCATATCCGGCTCGGTGGTAGCACCCGGATCCACTTCCGTAATCATCACGTACTCCGTCCTCTGCAAGCCGGGTGCATTGAGAACATGCACATTGTTCTCCACCGGGCAATTGACGGTGTTGGTTGCGAATGGCCCACCCAAGGCAATACCAACATGGCCTTGGGTCTCCAGGGTAACATCCGGCACATAATCACTTCCCGGATTTTCGTTAATCCCATCCGCCGTGCCTTTTGTTGCACTTGATCATGGCCAATGGAACTTTCCACATCGATATAATCCAACGGTCTCTTCTCTTCCTCCATTCCTTGAAGAAGTGGGGGAGCCCAGCTTGGCAACGACGCTGATGGTTGTGCCCGAGGCATTATGGTTGATTGATAAAGTCTGAAATTGCAGCTTGTGTCAGTGCGTGTGTGCTTCAGGGCGAGGTAAGAAAGGCAAGGAAGACATCATGCAGGGCCGAGAAACAGTATTCAAAAACAAAAAAAAGCAAGGTTTTTGTATGAAAATGGAAAGAAAACATTTTGCAGGACCAAGAAACATTTTGCAAACAAAAAGACAAGGTTTTGGTATTGTTTTTTTGTCTATTTTGAAAATTAGGCCAACTGGACCCACAACTGGTCAATGGATTGAAAACTGGTCATTTTACCTTACAAACTGGCAATTGGAAGTTGCGCGTCATGCCCGACTTACAAGAGGTTTCCATCTCGTGTTCACCCCTACCACCAAAAGGCGGAGGTAACTGCCACGAGATTTCCCAACCCTCCAAGCGGTTTGGCTCTTACCCACGAAGGGCAGCCCCGGTCAAAGGGCACATGACAACCCACCTTGGCGGAAGGATCACCAATTTCCAGGCTGGGCCGCCCATGGAAATCGGAGTTGGGCCGAAGCCACACTCGACCATCCAAGGCCGCAGTACGTAGTACGCAGTACGTGTAGCTACACCAACCTCCATTTTGCAATCCTCAACCTACCCCCAGCCGAGTGGCTATGATGGTTCGTGATGGCGAACGTTGGTGATCTGGAACCCTTTGACCTTGTGGCATATACCTGCTGATATAAAAGCAGATTTCCAAACTTCACCCCCAAAAAAAAGCTATAGTCACCGGTAAAACAACTGATGAAGATGATTTGTCAAATTTGCTCTCTTTGGTGTCCAACATCACATGTGCTTGGGACAGCTTTTTTTTTCCATGGTACTGCAGTTTTTCACGCAACAGACCATCTTGCATATTGCAAAACCATTGTTTGCATACACAGACTGACGACAGACAGCAGCAACAGAAAATCAAATCCGACATCAATTCCGCTGCTGTTCTGTGTGAGCATGAATGTCCATGCTGAACCTTCAAAACGTAGGAATACATCACAAAATTGCACTCATTTAAGCAAAATGATGGAATGCTAGATTCACTGACAACCAGAAACATTGCAATGAAAACCATGGTGGCCAAGATTGTGCAGTCAGACCCACTTCTCCTACAGCGTGGATGCGTTTAACAAAGCCCATATCTCAAACCACCAACATGCACTTGAATTGAAATTGGACCACGGGCCGGGACATCCAGTGCAAGAGCTCCGAATTTGGCAGCAGTGCAGTATAGCCGGAAAGGGCGTAAATGAAACCTCTCTCACCTCACGACCGCCATCTCAAGCAATGGAGCAACGACATAAGCCAGCTTGGACCGAGCACAACAACGAAACTGTCCTGCTTAGCAAGCACAACACTTTGTGACCAAAGAGGCCCCGCAACACAATACGATGATGCGAATTGTGTCGCTTTACACCGGAACGAGCCTAAACACTCCAGGTCTTTGCTCCCATGATTGTGTTTGCCAGTTTGCACAACAATTTTGTGTGTTGCCATCCCGTACGTTAAACACCAAGCCGTACGTTAAACACCAAGCCGCACTGTAACCCTTGAGGTTGTTTTCGCATAGTTGCAATTATTGAGGGGATCATGCTTGTAATAACATTAAAAACCCTTTCGCTATCAGCCCTCATTGGGACTAATGCAATTAACCACTTACGAACAAAAACATTTCAACTCAAAAACTCCAATTATACACACCTTACGCATTTGGATTGTGCACCTTGATTTTCCCCCCGTACCAACCAAAAATTGAGACCCCCAACTCATGATTGTTGCTTGTTATATACCCCCTCCCTTTGAGTAGTGGTATGAATCTTAATCTATTTCGATGCATTCACTCAGGTGGTTTTGTAAATAGGTAGTCAGTTTCAGTTTTTTGCGCCAGTCCAATAGGTTTGCATTTCATAGTTTGTGTGTTGTCTTGCTGTTTGTGCATGCTATTTTTTCTGGTTTTGTTTGATTGCAAAAATGAGAGGATGACAGAATTTTCAGCGTGTCACTCACCGCTCAGCACCTATCAAGGTAAACAGCCCTGAGTAGCCGGGGCTGGAGGACCGCTGGCCACTCCATCCACTGTCCATCCCACAGAAGTGGGGAATCTACCCATACGGGCCGTCAGGACAGCTTCAGGATGGCGGGCGAAGCCGGGCAACTCCAGACACCCAGGTCAGCCCCAGGTCTGACCTACCCTTCAGGGTGCTGCAGCCCATGGTGTACATGAAATCCATGTTGCACTCGCGCATCGCATGAACCAACATCCATCAACTGCGGGCACTCCACACCCTGGATTGCTAAGGCTCACATAACACAGGATCTAAACTACAGAGCAGCAGGCAATTTGCATTGACCAGATTTTAATGAAAACATACAAGCCACACTTTCACATTTGAATCCCACAACGACTGTCCTGGCCATTGATAAATCAGATCCAATTACATAGTTTGCGACAGCATGTGCCATGATGGCCACGACTGCAAGAACCAAATAGACTTCCTTTTACGCCTCAGCCCCCCCATTTTCAGCCGCAGCGTCCGTCATTTCCGTGTCGGGTTCTGCGGCTGGAGCCTCCTCAGCAGCAGCCTCTTCCTCAGTGGCAGGGGCAGCCTCTTCCTCAGCAGCACCCTCTTCTGCTGGCCCGTCCTCGCCGTCCTCTGCCATGGGTTAATCGTCCTTTTTCTTCTCAGCAGGGGGCTCAGGTTTAGGTTCAGGAGGCAAATCAATATGCTTTTCTTCAACCACTGTGTAACTGGCCAACCAACGGTAAAACAGTGGTGTGTTGCTTCGGTCAGCTTGCACACCTGTGAAAGCAAACGATGCATCAACACAAAACGACAAATGATGCATGGGCAAAGCAATTCACCAGAACAAAAACAGTAACAGACGCAAAATCGCACTTGAAGGGAGAGATTATCAAGCAACTGGTGCTCATGGGAAACAATCAATGGGACCCGTGAACCTATTTGAGGAAAACTTGGGCGTCCATTAATTGACAGGGAATGATGTACTTCGAGGTCAGGCAACTCCATGCCGAACTGCGAGAGAAGGTTGAAAACGCACGGAAAACTTCAGGGTGATAGGTGCTGAATATCAGCAGTTGAGGTTCTACCTTTTAGGTGCCTGCAGGTCCAGGAAATCCTCGGACGAGAACGCACAAATGAAGCGGTACCCAGAACCCCATGGCCAGGTTACAACATACAACCGGTCTCCGGTCCACTAACCCCATGCACGGCGTGTTCCGTGCCGTGAAGCCCCGCATCGGCAACCGATGCACCGCCAGCGGAGATTTGTGTATCAGAATATCAGGAATCAACAGGGTTTTATTTTCATATTGTTTCCGTCAATTTTTACGCTTCCGTTCCGATACTCACTGTTTTGACTGCTGGCGGTTGGTTCGCGACTTTACCGTAACCGCCAGTTTAACTGTTTATAATGGAAATTTTAACGCTATCCGTCACGAAGGCTCCAAAGTCGCCAGGAACTGCATGGATGCTTCCGCAATTTTCATAATTAATACTCGCAACCTTAATCCGAATTTTTCAGGATGTCGAAATCGGATTTTCGACTTCGACATCCCCGCACTTGATTTGACCTCTTTCGAGTGGACCTACGTGCTTCCGTATGCACGAATCAACTTCCCTTTTATCCTGCCCTCCATTTGTCTTAAAGATATGGGCAAAACAAAGTTGATTCGTGAGGCCACTTGTGAAGGTCATATCTCGTGTTGCTTGCGAGGAATTACGATAAGGAAACGTGGGATGTATTTACAATGCTCCCGACGTAATTTAGGAAGCATTATATGCCTTGCGTTTCCACGCGTGCGCGCTAGTGTAATGGATCATGGTCAATTGGGTAGAGTTTGCGTTATAACTCTTTGGCCACGATATTGCGTGCGTTAAGATAACTTTCGAGTGTAGCGCGCAAGTGTTGGTGTGGCATAGGAACTCTCCTTGAGTTCCTATGAGCGATTGACACAAAGTTATGCCCTTGGAGGGGCATGACATATCGTGGTGGGAGCTACCTTTTTGGGCAATATGTGGTATGTGCCATGTGTTGTGTTGCGTGCCCATTTGGCGGGTCCATTGCTCCAAGTCGAACCCGCCAATGGACCTCATATTGTGCAAGCCCCTTCTCCATACTCCCTACGGTCAATTGCATGCCTAACCTTCGTGAAGGGAAGCTTGTGTGGTGATCCCGAAGCGATGCGTTGGGAGCAAGGTGTGTGTTTTACAATTTTCCATATTTTCATGTGCCCACTTGGGAAGTAGCGCTCGTAACCTTTCAAGGCGCCCCAAGTGGAGCACATATGTGGGATCGAAGGTCAATGGTGTCAAGTCATTGTGTTTAGAAGGATTAAGTGATTGCACGATCCAAGCCGGAGATATTATAATATAATTGTAGACCTTTCAAGGCACTTTTGTGTGTCATTGTGCCAATTTTGCCATTTTTGGCTCGTCATGATGTCAAGTGGCGACCGTGTATCTCAACGTTGCGCTCAATTGACATCGTGACCCAAGTATGTTTTGAGGGTACATACTTCGGTAGCCAACATATCTTGGACCCAGCGAATAACTCCTCTTAGGCTTGGCATACCGTGGCCGCCATGTTGGCGATTTGGGACTATCCCAAATCATGGGCTCACTTGGCGACCCTGCCATTTCCAATACCGGAGGAGTTGGGCGACGCCCCAAAGATATGTTGGACACATATGACTTGATATCAATCCTATGGCACACTCCGGACCAAGTCGGGCATGTGCCTCATTTGCCCCAACCATGAGTGTGCGCATTTTTGACCATATTGAGCAATTTTCTACTTTTGCTACCCGCCGTGCACTATGTTCTAACCCTCGTGCACGCCGGACGCATGGACCAATGGACCATATATGACATGGGTGTTATGGGTAATGGTCCCCATGGTCCACACACCACGTGGGCGAAGCGGAGCCGCCTTCGTTAAGGCGCTAGGCCAAATTGAGTATGGGCAATTTTGCCATTTTTGCATTTGTGGACCCAATTGGGATCGTCACCACGCCGAGTGGCATGGAGATCTTTGAGAGCCAAGGGCATGGGAGTCTCTGTTGGACTCCCAGTGGATCACGTATGGAATGGCGGATCCCATCTCCAAGCCGGCGTGGAGATATACTATTGGGAGCACACCGAATTTTGGCTCATTTCAGGCAGCCAAAATGACCCAATTTTGGGACCCCAATTTCCCCCTTCCGTGTGGTCAATTGGCGGCCCATTTCTCTAAGCCCATAGGGAGCCTGGACCTAAATCCAAGTTGTACACTCAGATATGAGTCCTAGGTCCTGCCTCCTACCCTGTGAGCCATTGGCCTTACCTTGGCCGGGCGAGCCACGCGTGGGAATGACGCCAATTTTGGTGATTTTGGCATCATGACCCCACATGACTCATCCGTGTTGCCCTGATGCCGGGACCTCAGAGGGAACCAGGTTGGGTGAGGGCTCCAGGGGGTTCGTACTCGAAGGGCACAGGGTCAGTTGCCTCGTCCCTACCTCTGGCGGGTCCGGACGAGGGGTCAGTTTTGGGGATTTTTGAGTTAATTTCAGTTTGGGCTGAAACAGCCCATTTTCAGCTACCAACTCCTGGGTGATAATGGCGGGGCCATATCACTGGCTCAGATTGGAGTTGGGACCTGCCATTAAGGGAGCATAGGGAGCCACTGTGGGTTGGCCTTGGAGCCCCTTGGTTCCCAGGAACTCGCCTGTGGCTGGGCGGGACACCCCCCTATTGGCAGGGTTTCAGGGTCCGGACTGAGCAGGGCATGGGTTGTGTTTGAGCCCCCGCCCCCATCAGCTACTGAGAGGGTCGGACCTGGGATTGGGATATGAGTTGGGACTGAGTGTCTATGGTCCTGTGATGCCCTTACCCCAGTCCAGTCTTAACCCCATGTGTACATATCCTGATGTGTTGCTGTACATACTTTCGTTCCCTCTTTGCAGAGTGGCAAGGATTCTGAAACACTTTGTCACATGACAACGCATTGATGCCCTTGTGAGCGTAGTGCTTTGCCTGCCTGCTCACTTGCGTGTGTCCACCGCAGCGTCCCGTGGCCGGCCCCCCACGGGAACGCGTCAAAAGCGTTTCACCGCCGCGGGGTTACCCAGCCCTCGCGTGCCACTCGGGGCCACCAACCCCGAGCAGCGCGTCGCAGCAGCGCGGCGCAGCTCGCAGCTCGCAGCGCAGCGCAGCGTCTCGCAGCGCAGCGCAGCAGCTCGCAGCGCCACCCAGCGACAGCGCCGAGTTCGTCACGGAGCCAGCAGCGCCGTCCAGAGCATCGCCCTGACCGCGCAGCAGCCGTGAAAGAGGTGCACAGACCAGGACTCCTGCATCAGCCCCATCGGCCGACCCGGAGTCCCATCGGCCGACCAGCAAGGCCGCGTCAACCACCTCCACAACCACCGGCTGACCAGCACCAGCCGCACTTCCAATCCAGTGCTGCAGCACCCTCCTCAACAACCACAACCAGTTCGTTGAGTTGAACGAGTGCACGTCAAGGACCTCAAGACCATCTACGCCCCCGCTGCCATGGTGAATTGGCAGGAAGCGGGCAGGACGTGGCCGCGGCCCCACCCCCATGCAGCACGCCTGCTGCGTGGGTTGGTTTGGGACCAGCACTACCGCCACAGCAACCCCCAGTGCGAAGGCGGCATGCCCAGGAGCTTTGAGCTCCGCACGGACATCGCCCCCGACCGCCTGCAGGCCGTGGAGGACTGGCTGCGGGCGGAAGGGTACGAGTACCGCCACCAGCAGAGGCGCTGGAGGACGTGGACCCGGCCGGACAGGCCCGGCGAAGGCCTGCGCCCCGACGGGATTGAGGAGGACGAGGACCCCAACGCCTACCCGTCGGGCGCCTCGATCAACGTCTCCCTGTGGGACGTGATCGAGAAGAAGTTCCCCGAACCGGGGAGCGAGCGCAGGCTGCAGGGCAGCAGCAGCGCGTCTCCGGCGACGGAGAAGCGGTCCGCCGGGGACAAGAAGCGGGACCGGAAGTGGCGGGAGTACCAGGAGTCCCTGGCCGCCGAAGCCGCCCAAGGCGCCAAGGGCGGAACCCCAGCCCCTAGTCCCCAACGGCCCAATGGTGGTCACCACCCCGGCTCCACCACCCTTGGCGACTACATCCAAGTCGCCAAGCAGACCCAGGGCAAGCCCCGTCCGCTGCTCCTGAGGGCCCGGCAGGCCCCAGCAGGCCCCAGCAGCGACGTGGAGTCGGCCCACCGCGGGAGGATGCCGGCCGACCAGGCCAGCTCCAGCAGCAGCGTCGCTCCCGAAAGGGACGTGGCGCGCGCCTGTGAGCGCGCCTGTGGGGTGCCCTGCAACCGTCGGGTTGCCCGGCAACGGGCCAGGCAGTACAGCGCTGCCGTGGAGAGCGCCGCCGGCATCGCCCAGGAGGAGGCTGCGGAGTGGGCGCCTGGCATGGCCATCCACGCCCAGAGCGTGGCGGCCATTGCGGCCGGACTCACGGCTGTGGCCGCCCACGGGGCAGCGACTGCCCAGGTCAACGGTGAGTTGGCGGCAGCCGACGAGGAAGCCCGCCGGAAGCAGGAAGCCATTGCCTGCAAGGAGGCCGAGGTGAAGGCGCTGGAAGAGGCGCTTGCCCAAGAGAGGGCAAAGAAGGAGGCGGAGGAAAGGGCCCACGCCGAAGCGACGGCTAAGGCCCAGGAGGACGCCGCCAAGAAGGAAGCCATCGAGGCCGCGCGACGGAAGGTCGCTGAGGAGAAGGCCAAGACGGAGGCGGAGCTGGCAGCGTTGGAAGCGCAGAAGGCGCGGCTGCTGCAGGCCCGGGAAGCCGAGGCGGCTCGTGCTCGGGAGGAAGCCGAAGCGCGAGCTGCCGCAGCCACCGCCGCCGCAATGGAGGAGGCAGAGGCCAAACTCCGCCGCGAGACTCCCCCGGGAGCATCACGAGTGGAGACCCTTCGAAAGCTTTTCGAAGGGGACGCCTCCTCCAGGATGGCGCTGGATGAGGCCGACACGGGCAGCAGTGGGAGCGGTGGCACCACCGCCCGTCGGCCGAGGAAGGGCAAGGGGAAGACCCCCGAGAGGCCGCGGAGGCCAGCGGGTGGGCACCCCCACGACAGTGACCCCTTCTTCACCGCCAGTGACGGGGATGAACGAGGCCGTCGACATCGCCAAGTGGTGGCCTGGACGGGCGGAGGCGGCGGAGACGTCCCCATGGAACCGGAAGGTGAGGATGAGGATCCCCCTCCTCCCTACCGGAGCTCGGAGTCCTCCGTGACCGAGACGCCCAGGTGGGGCGACATGGACGAGGATGACGACATGGAGTTCGGCATCACGAGGAAGCGCCCATCCTCGGACCCACCGAGGCGACCCGGCGGAGACCCACCGGGACCCCCTGGCGGAGGACCATCAGGACCCCCTGGAGGACGCCCACCAAGTGGACCCCCTGGAGGCGGACCACCGGGCGGGGGAGGACCCCCTGGACCGGGCGGACCCGGCGGAGGCCCTCCTGGAGGACCCCCTGGGGACCCCGACGACCCGCCAGGGAACGGCGACCCGGATACCACCTGGCGGTGGATTGTCTACCTCCGCAGGAGGGTCTTTGCCCTCGAGTGCGAGGTAGACACGGGCAAGGTCGAGATGGCTCGCATCTCCGGGGTCGCCGCGCGCGCGCAGAAGGACCTGGACATCGCCAGGGCCGAGACCAAGTCGCTGACCAACGTCGTCAGCGGCCTGCAGGAGAGGCTGGATGCGCTGGAAGCCCGTAGGAGCGTCGGCAGCGACCACCCACCCCTGGAGTCTGGCTCGTCGGACGACGGCTGGGGACCCGGACCAGGTCCAGGCAGACCCCACGCCCCCGGCGGAGCCCCCAGGAGTCGCCCCAGCGCCAGTGCCCCCTCTCTCACCGCCCCCTCTCACCACAGCGCGGGCCGCCGCAACGAGCGCGTGCCGCCCGGCAGTGGCAGTGAGGAATGGCGCGATGAGTGGCTCAGCGCGGACTACCACAACCGCCGTGCCCCACCGCGGACGCCTGTACGCCCCCGACGCCCGGCACCAGCCCCGGCACCGATCCCCAGGGCTGGAGGACGTTATGGTGGACTCAGGGATGAGGTCCCCAGAGGAGACGTGGAGTGGGATGTCGGCGAAGGTGAGGACCTGGACCTGGACCTGGACCTGGAGGAGTTCGACATCAGCCCGCCGCGTGGTGTACGACGGGAGGCCGCTGAACGCAGCCGCCGGCGCGGTGATGAGGATGCGTACATGGATGCAGTACGGCGTGAACATTTTGGTTCAGCGTACGTGGAGGAACCGCGGCGTAGCCACAGGGACTCCATGGAGGAGATGGACGTGGCGGCCGTGGGAGTCCGTGGGCGAGGCCGATGGGAACCTCGGTCGACCTCGCGGCCGGCGTTCATGGTCTCTAAGGCCGCGGACGCCGCCGTGTGGGAAGACTTGAAGGACATCAAGCCCCCATGTACGATGGCAACCCCCTCAACCTCGACCGCTTCTTGGAGAAGCTGGACGATTGGGGGCTGACCGTCACTGAAGACCTACCTCCCGCGGATGCGGAGAGATATGTCTTCAAACGGTTCAGGTACCGCCTGCCGGAAGTGCTCGGCGAGCTATACTTCGTGGCGACCAAGGAGGGGAAAATCAAGACCCTCAAGGACGCCAAGAAGTGGCTCAACGAGCAGGAGCGGGTGGACGCCCCGCAGGTGGCTGCCAAGCGCTGGAAGTCCATCAAGCTTGAGCATGATGGACGGGAGATCCGCCTACGGGACTGGCGTGACTTCCGAGGGAAATACACCCTCTTCCGCCGCAATGTGGAGGATTGGAACGAGGGTGATGAGCAGGCTCGCCTGCTCTCCATGCTGCCGGAAGCATGGATCAAAAGGGTCACCAAGGAGGAATCCAAGCGGGCCAAGTCCAACCACACGGTCAAGATGATGCTCCCCAAGGAGTATCATACGAACGTGGTGTCTTGGGCGAAGAAGAACGTGGCCCGGGATGTCAAACGGCACTCCCTGCGGAACGCTCTTCTCATCACCGTCTCGGGCGATCGCGAGAAGACCGCGATGTGGCGCCTTGACGATTGTGAGTTGAGCGACCAGACCATCCGTCTGCAGCCCATCCCGGCGCGGATGAGCTGCGACGGGATCCTGGAGTGGGTTGGCGAGGAAGTACTCAAGGAGTACCGAAACCTCCACCACACCCGCGGGTTGAGGCCCGGCGACCGCGACGTCAACTACGTTGGCGAGGGACCTGGCGGGGAATCTGCCATGGACCCAGCGGGAGCCGGCGGCGATGAGACTCTCGTCGACGATGACAACGACGATGAGCCCGCCGAAGTGGCCGTTTGCGCCTTCGTGGCCAACAACCTGAGCGCGGGAAGCAAACCGGGAAACTGGAAGCCCCTGCAGCAGGGTTGGAGGAAGAAGGAGAAGAGGGACCCTCGCCGCATTGGCGACCCTCCGCTGTCCTTTGGGGAGTTCATACGAGCTCACCCTCAGGGCTGTTTCGTGTGCTATGGGAGGAAGAAAGGCTTCAACCATGAACACCGAACATGCCCCGTCCACAAGGCCGACACGGAGGCTTACAAGAAGGCGCACGGGTCGAAGAAGCGTGCGCCCGCGGGTATCCGGGAAGCCAAGATGGAGGTGGACAAGGACGAGCTGGCCAAGCTGATGTCGTCGGTGGGAACCGAGTTGGCCAAGGAGATCCAGGAGATCAAGCGGAACTGGGTCCCCAGATCGGACAACAAGAACAAGGAGAACAACCAGAATGACCAGAACAAGGACAAGGACAAGAACAAGGGTAAGAAAGGGGGAAGGAAGAAGGGCATCAACGACGTTGAGGCCGAGGAGAACACCCCCTCTTCCACAACCGACGCCCCCTAGCGGAGCCCCTGCAGCCAAGGGCCCCAGCTAGGGCGGTCGCAGGATGGTGACGTGGGAAGCGCCGAACCATCCCAGTCGGGAGTCGATAAGCACAAGGGGACTGCCGCGGGCGGAAGGCCCGGTCTGGCGCCCAGTCGCGGAGGCGGGGTGAGGGCAAGTGAAGGCACGAACCCTTGCACCCGTCCGTCCTTCGCGACCAAGAACGTGTTTGATGTACTACAGGATCTATCCGAGAGTATCGGAGGATCACCCGGACCGCAGCTGGATGCTGCAGATGGGCAGCCTGAGCCCATTGTCCACGACCTGCACCAGTCGCTTGTTGAGCTTCTGGAACGGCCGGAGATCCTGAGTTTGCACGCCGTGCGCCGTGTCGGTCGCGAGCGGCAGTTGCATCTTAAGGTCCGTGCCCTATGCGGGGAAGTGGAAAAGGTTTTTGACGTGTTGGTCGACACGGGAGCTCAAGTCAGCTTGGTCAAGGCTGGCCTACTTCCACCAGAGTGTCTGACCGACAGTCGGAAACCTGTCAGGCTGAAGGTGGCGAACGGCCAGTACATGGTGGGAGGCACGAAGGAAGCGGCCATTGGGCTGCAGTTCGTGAACCATCGTGAGCTGAGCCGCCCAGACCTCGGCAAGGAAATCCTCCTGCACGGTAGCTTCTACGAGGCCGAGATGGACTGGGACATGATCGTCGGGTACGACTTCATGATGGAGACGGACTCCGGCGTCCTCCCGGCCCAGGCCTCCATGACCCTGTACCAGGACGACCAGCTCTCGTGGCTTTCGTCACCTGAGCACCATGTGGAATGCCAATGGATCCACCCCGAACGCAATCAGCTCGAAGTGGCCGCGCTGGACACTGAGCCTACTGGGCCAGCGAACCAGGAGTACGGTGTAAGGCCGGAAGTGGCGTACCGAGTGGTCGCGGACCTGGGAGCGTCGGATCTGGCCCTGGATGCGTTCTCTTCAGGAACCTCCGCCCATCTGCGGGTATGTGAGAAGTACTGGAGCGCCCAGGATTCCGCGTGGAAGAAGCACTGGGGTCCGCATCAGGGATTGATGTGGATCCATTGCCCCCGTTGGGACATTCCAAGAGCGATAGCGAAGATTCGCAAGGACCGCTCCAAGGCAGTGCTGGTTGTTCCTATGGGATGCACCGAGGAGGAAAGTACCCGACATTGGGTAGCCTCATTGACCAACATGACCTTGAACAAGGTCGTCCTACCGGCTGGAGAGAGTGTCTATCAGGACGCTAAGGGACAGCCCATGCCACCCCAGAGATGGCCAACAGAATTCCACTATGTGGATGGGGGCCTTGATCAGGCCGACACCACGGACTTCGTGTGTGTCAACCGTATCATAGCAGAACCTTGGAGGCAATGCTTTGCGGTTCCCCCTGTTGACATCGAGGAATCGGACTCCGAAGACCCCCTCACTGAAGAGGAGTGGGATCTGGTTCAGGGGTATATGGATCAGCCCTTTCACGACTGGGGAAACCAGCGTGAGGGCAAAGGCCAGGACAAAGCCGGGTGGGAAGTGGACTCAATCCTCTCCCGTTCCTATGACGGGAATACCTTCGTGCAGAGGGTGCTGGATCACATGTCCAGCCAAGACGAGCCGCCTGGCGGTAACCCACCCACCTACGGCGATCTGTTCCGAGGCAAGACCAGAGATGGCCCTTTGGGCCACCTGGGAAGACCACCTGAGCCGAAAGCGAGCGGGGTCGCTACCCCTCAAGTAAGCTCCGTGGTTCAAGTGCCCGGAAAAGCCAAGGCGGAGTCCGATGACTGCCCCAAGATCCAGGCGTTGAGGGCCAGGCTGAAGCAGAAGTATGGCGAGACCTTCTTCAGCGGCAAACCTGTGTTCCCCCCACCGGTGCGTGGACCGTATGGCGAGGCCAAGATACGACTGAAGCAGGACCCCCGTGTGTATCGTCACCGGGAGTTTGCCCTGAGGGGCGAGAGGAAAGAGGCCATGGAGAAGATCCTCCGTGACTTCATCCAGAGAGGCTGGCTCGAGCCGTGCCACTCCGAATGGGCCTCTCCTTGCTTCGTCGTCCCCAAGAAGGTTGCCGGTGAGTGGCGGCTCGTGGTCGACTACCGCGGCCTGAACGCCCAAACGCAGCACGACAGCTATACGCTGCCCCTCATTGAGGACATGCTGCAAAAGCAACACCGGCGGAGGATCTTCACGGTGATTGACCTGAAACATGGTTATCATCAGATGCCTCTCGCCGAAGAGTCCCGTGCCTGCACAGCCATGAGCACCCCACTTGGACCTCTCCAGTGGAAGGTGATGCCCATGGGCGTTACCAACGGCAATGCGGCTTTTCAGCGGATGCTGGAGAACCTGCTTGAGCCGGTGCGCGACTGTGCGGACCCCTTCGTGGACGACGTGATCATCGCGTCCGGGGACCCCAGCATGAGCTACGAGGAGCTCCTGGAGGCACACGAGAGGGACGTCACTCGAGTGCTGGACCTTCTGGTTCGGCACAAACTCACGGGCAGCAGTGACAAGGCCACCATTGCGGTAAGCGAGGTGGTCTTCGCTGGCCACGTAGTCGGGAACGGGCAGCGAAAGCCCATACCTGGCAAGGTGGCTGCGATTGAGCACTGGGAAAAGCCCAAAACGGTCTCTGAGCTACGGGCGTATCTGGGGTTCTGCAATTACTACTCGGGGTATATCAAAATGTATGCCGAGTATGCAGCCCCCATGACGACCATGCTCAAGGGCAACCGAGAGGAGACCAAGAAGGGGTCCAAGAAGGCTCTGGTCTGGACAGCTGAGTCCGACCGTGCCTTTGAGGGGATGAAGCAGGCGCTGCTATCCGCAGTGGGTCTGCACCTCGTGGATCCCGACCGAGGGTTCGTCCTGCGCACCGACGCTTCCGACTACGCCATTGGCGCTGTGTTGGAGCAAGTGCTTGACGACGGGAGGCACGTGCCCGTGGCCTTCTGGAGCCGGGTCCTGGCGGAAGGCCAGAGACGGACGTGGACGCCCCGTGAAAAGGAGGCGTATGCCATCGTCATGGCTCTCAGGAAATGGGCCGGGTACATAGCCCTCCATCCCGTCACCGTCTGCACCGACCATCAGAGTCTGCAGTCGTGGCACAAGGAGCACGTGGACACCCCCTCAGGTCCCGCCTCCCGACGGGCAAGATGGCATGAGACCTTGGCCAAGTTCGACCTTACGGTTGTTTCTATTCCTGGAAAGGATAACACCGTGGCGGACTGTCTCAGTAGGTGGGCCTATCCCGCCAGCAAGGGCATGCAGGATATCTCTGCCCATGGCGATGAGGCTGAGACCGCTGAAGCCAAGAGGATCATTGAGATGGAGCGCCTAATGGAGGAGGAGGGTGCCAAATGCTTCGTCGTCATGGTTGCGGATGCCCCCCTCGCATCGAGGGTGAGCAGAGCGGTCAGTGTACTCGCCCCTGTGGGTGCCGCGGGCGGAAGGCCCGGTCCGGCACCCCCTGTGGGAGTGGAGTCCGACAAGCACCTCTTCCCAGAGTCTTGCCTCCAGGACGACTGGACCGACGATTACGCCAAGTCTGAGGCCTTTGCGGCCGAGTATAGGGCTGTGACCGACCCTGACGACGGGCAGAAGTGGCCAAAGGGGCTGACCGAGGAAGATGGCAAGCTCTACCGGAATGGTAAGCTGCTAGTCCCGGAGTCCCGGGTGCTCGAGCTGTGTGAAGCTTGGCACCACCACATGCTGCACCCAGGGGTCAAGAAGCAAGCTCTTGACATGCAGCGTCGGTTCGAGATCGACCATATCGTTCTCTACACCGCCATCAAGAAGGTCAGGAAGGGCTGTTCGGTCTGTCAGGCCTGCAATCCCGATAACCGGAACGTCAAGGGGGAACCCCAATGGACCCCGGTTCCTGACCAGCCCATGGAGAGCGTGGCCATGGACGTCTTCTCCATGCCCGAAGTGCACATTGGCAAGGAGACCTTTGACTGTGTGGTTCTCTGTGTGGACCGCCACAGCGGCTACGTTGTAGCCGTTCCGGCACGCAAAAAGGGGTTGCTTGCCAAGGAGGTGGCAGTCATGATGATTCGTCATTGGCTGACCGTCTTTGACATCCCCCGCACCATTTGCAGTGACCGAGGGCCCCAGTTTACTGGTGGCTGGTTCAAGGCTATGTGTTCCCTCATGGGGATACGTCATGCCAAGAGCGTGGCCTATCTCAGCCGGTCTAACGGCCGCGCTGAGGTGGCTGGACGGCAGCTGTTCGAGAAGCTGCGCAAGATCCACATCACCAATCCACGTCGGAACTGGTTCGAGGAGATGTGGCCTGCTCTGAAGGCCCATCATGACACCCCCACTCCGGGCGGTTTGTCCCCTCACCAGATTCTCTTCGGCAGGGACCCCCTGGGTAGGGGACTTCCCTTGTCTGGTGATGGCATGGCTATGGATGCCAAGGAGTTCTTCGCGCGGCAAGAGCAAACGGCGCGGGACATCCGCCAGCAGCTTGAGAAGGAGCATGCTGAGCGTCAGAAGTCCGCCCCGAGCTCGACAGCGCAGAAGTTCAGGGTGGGAGACCCGGTGTGGGTGATCAGACCCCGCCCCATGGGCACCCACCGCACCAAAACCTGGTTCACACCCGGCGAGGTGGTCCGCAGGATTGGTGAGGACACCTACCGCATCAAGGTGGGTCACGGACAGTTCCGGGAGCGCCACGAGAGTCAACTCCGTGTGCGGGAACCGGACCTCCGTGGCCGACATGTGTCCCTGGACTACACCAAACATGAGGCCGATTCGGACGACGACTATGCTGAGCAGGACGACTATACTGTCGAGAAGATCCTGGCTCAGCGTCCGAAGGCCTCGGCACCCGGAGGTCTGGAGTTCAAGGTTCGTTGGCGAGGCTATGGGCCGTCCCACGACACCTGGGAACCCGTCTCCTCGTTCGTGCCGCGGGTCAATACTCCCTTCATGGAGTACATCCGCAAGCACAAGACCAAGATCCATGTTTCAGACTTGGCAGCACTCACCCGGGCGATTGCAGCCAGGGGTGCCTGATCAGCGCCCTGAGCTCTCCCCTGATGTGTTATGAGCGCTTGTGAGGCCAACGAATCGTCCCTTACTTGCTTGCTCTCTTCCATCTTTCGGTGACAGAGTGGCCATATACCCCCCCCTGCTGAATCCAGAGGAGGATGGCCCCTCTCTTCAATTCTATTCGTCACTCACCCCCCCTGCTGAATCCTTGGGAAACCAGGTGGGGCGACTGACCTTCATAATTCTGAGCTCTTGGGGCCTTGAAGCCCATACGACGTTGCGCAACGGATGCCGCTGTCATCGGCATTGCGATTTTTGAGTGTGTGGTCTGGTTCCATGGCACCTGCGGAATCCAGACCAGTCGACGTGTGTCTCGAGACTATATATGCCTGAACTCAGGCGTTATCCTGTCCACCGTCCTGCATTTGCCTTATGCTGACCGTGGCGTGGTTTGGCACTCTGTTCTGAGTGTGTTTACACGCCTATTTACCCAGATTGTTGCTTGTTTTTCTGCCCTCCAGGATATGTGCTTCTGTATGTTAAGTGTCATCAGCCCATCGCTGAGGGATGGACTGTTTTTCACCACGAATCGGGATACAGAGGCGCCTTGAGTCGCCGTGTACATATTCTTACAGCCTGGTCCAGCCTGGACCAGTACTTGATTACAGATTCTACTGTTTGAGTGTCCGTGATACCGTGTTGCCCTATTCGCTGTGTTTGTGGAGATCCTGATGGCGCCAGGCGGGAAGCCCAGTCGCCTGACTACACTCCCAGCGGTCCGCCACTGTCAGTCCCAGTGTGAGCCTACCGATTTGCAGACGCACTTGCATTCGGATGGCGGCCTCCGGTGCTCCTGACCTCGGTCAGTCTGCCTGGGAAACTGGTGGTTTGAGGAGTCGACGCCTCCGCCCACACTGCATGAGGACTCCCTCATGTATGGCCTTCGTGGCAGTAGGGCGAGGGAAAAGACGGCCTTGATGCCCGATCCCTTCAGGAGGAGTTCCCTTACAATTTGGGGTTCGTAGAGGTTCGACTATGGCACTCTGGACTCGCGTCGTATGGATATGGACATGGTGCGCCCGAGGAAGGACCCGTGGGGACTCTCCCCAGTCGGCGGGCCTTGGGAAGCTTGGGGTAGCCTGATGGATCTTTGTGGTCGCTCTCGACTTGTGGGGCCACCTCGGCCGTCGTGTGACGCCTATGTTGGCCGTGTATGCCACTGCCACTGTGGTGGTGACCGTAGCAGCCGGCACCCGGTGCGCCTGGTATGGGTTAACGGGTCCTTTGGATGCCGAACAATCGCCGCCAGGACCCGGGACTTGATACTTGATACTATACATGTGTTACCATGTGCTACCATGTGCTACCTATCTTACTGTGTTTTACTGAGTCAGCCTGAAGTGAGGATGTGACACCCCCCCCTTCGGGATATGGTCCTGGGTACCCGCTGCCATGCTTGGGTGTTATCGAGCCCCCCCAGGGTTTGCTCTAAGGAGGGGGGTGAAGCGGTACCCAGAACCCCATGGCCAGGTTACAACATACAACCGGTCTCCGGTCCACTAACCCCATGCACGGCGTGTTCCGTGCCGTGAAGCCCCGCATCGGCAACCGATGCACCGCCAGCGGAGATTTGTGTATCAGAATATCAGGAATCAACAGGGTTTTATTTTCATATTGTTTCCGTCAATTTTTACGCTTCCGTTCCGATACTCACTGTTTTGACTGCTGGCGGTTGGTTCGCGACTTTACCGTAACCGCCAGTTTAACTGTTTATAATGGAAATTTTAACGCTATCCGTCACGAAGGCTCCAAAGTCGCCAGGAACTGCATGGATGCTTCCGCAATTTTCATAATTAATACTCGCAACCTTAATCCGAATTTTTCAGGATGTCGAAATCGGATTTTTGACTTCGACATCCCCGCACTTGATTTGACCTCTTTCGAGTGGACCTACGTGCTTCCGTATGCACGAATCAACTTCCCTTTTATCCTGCCCTCCATTTGTCTTAAAGATATGGGCAAAACAAAGTTGATTCGTGAGGCCACTTGTGAAGGTCATATCTCGTGTTGCTTGCGAGGAATTACGATAAGGAAACGTGGGATGTATTTACAATACTCCCGACGTAATTTAGGAAGCATTATATGCCTTGCGTTTCCACGCGTGCGCGCTAGTGTAATGGATCATGGTCAATTGGGTAGAGTTTGCGTTATAACTCTTTGGCCACGATATTGCGTGCGTTAAGATAACTTTCGAGTGTAGCGCGCAAGTGTTGGTGTGGCATAGGAACTCTCCTTGAGTTCCTATGAGCGATTGACACAAAGTTATGCCCTTGGAGGGGCATGACATATCGTGGTGGGAGCTACCTTTTTGGGCAATATGTGGTATGTGCCATGTGTTGTGTTGCGTGCCCATTTGGCGGGTCCATTGCTCCAAGTCGAACCCGCCAATGGACCTCATATTGTGCAAGCCCCTTCTCCATACTCCCTACGGTCAATTGCATGCCTAACCTTCGTGAAGGGAAGCTTGTGTGGTGATCCCGAAGCGATGCGTTGGGAGCAAGGTGTGTGTTTTACAATTTTCCATATTTTCATGTGCCCACTTGGGAAGTAGCGCTCGTAACCTTTCAAGGCGCCCCAAGTGGAGCACATATGTGGGATCGAAGGTCAATGGTGTCAAGTCATTGTGTTTAGAAGGATTAAGTGATTGCACGATCCAAGCCGGAGATATTATAATATAATTGTAGACCTTTCAAGGCACTTTTGTGTGTCATTGTGCCAATTTTGCCATTTTTGGCTCGTCATGATGTCAAGTGGTGACCGTGTATCTCAACGTTGCGCTCAATTGACATCATGACCCAAGTATGTTATGAGGGTACATACTTCGGTAGCCAACATATCTTGGACCCGGCGAATAACTCCTCTTAGGCTTGGCATACCGTGGCCGCCATGTTGGCAATTTGGGACTATCCCAAATCATGGGCTCACTTGGCGACCCTGCCATTTCCAATACCGGAGGAGTTGGGCGACGCCCCAAAGATATGTTGGACAAATATGACTTGATATCAATCCTATGGCACACTCCGGTCCAAGTCGGGCATGTGCCTCATTTGCCCCAACCATGAGTGTGCGCATTTTTGACCATATTGAGCAATTTTCTACTTTTGCTACCCGCCGTGCACTATGTTCTAACCCTCGTGCACGCCGGACGCATGGACCAATGGACCATATATGACATGGGTGTTATGGGTAATGGTCCCCATGGTCCACACACCGCGTGGGCGAAGCGGAGCCGCCTTCGTTAAGGCGCTAGGCCAAATTGAGTATGGGCAATTTTGCCATTTTTGCATTTGTGGACCCAATTGGGATCGTCACCACGCCAAGTGGCATGGCCATCTTCGAGGGCCAAGGGCATGGGAGTCTCTGTTGGACTCCCAGTGGATCACGTATGGAATGGCGGATCCGATCTCCAAGCCGGCGTGGAGATATACTATTGGGAGCACACCGAATTTTGGCTCATTTCAGGCAGCCAAAATGACCCAATTTTGGGACCCCAATTTCCCCCTTCCGTGTGGTCAATTGGCGGCCCCATTTCTCTAAGCCCATAAGGAGCCCAGACCTAAATCCAAGTTGTACACTCAGATATAAGTCCTAGGTCCTGCCTCCTACCCTGTGAGCCATTGGCCTTACCTTGGCCGGGCGAGCCACGCGTGGGAATGACGCCAATTTTGGTGATTTTGGCATCATGACCCCACATGACTCATCCGTGTTGCCCTGATGCCGGGACCTCAGAGGGAACCAGGTTGGGTGAGGGCTCCAGGGGGTTCGTACTCGAAGGGCACAGGGTCAGTTGCCTCGTCCCTACCTCTGGCGGGTCCGGACGAGGGGTCAGTTTTGGGGATTTTTGAGTTAATTTCAGTTTGGGCTGAAACAGCCCATTTTCAGCTACCAACTCCTGGGTGATAATGGCGGGGCCATATCTCTCGCTCAGAGTAGAGTTGGGACCTGCCATTAGGGAGTATAGGGAGCCACTGTCGGTTGGCCTTGGAGCCCCTTGGTTCCCAGGAACTCGCCTGTGGCTGGGCGGGACACCCCCCTATTGGCAGGGTTTCAGGGTCCGGACTGAGCAGGGCATGGGTTGTGTTTGAGCCCCCGCCCCCATCAGCCACTGAGAGGGTCGGACCTGGGATTGGGATATGAGTTGGGACTGAGTGTCTATGGTCCTGTGATGTTCTTACCCCAGTCCAGTCTTAACCCCATGTGTACATATCCTGATGTGTTGCTGTACATACTTTCGTTCCCTCTTTGCAGAGTGGCAAGGATTCTGAAACGCTTTGTCACATGACAACGCATTGATGCCCTTGTGAGCGTAGTGCTTTGCCTGCCTGCTCACTTGCGTGTGTCCACCGCAGCGTCCCGTGGCCGGCCCCCCACGGGAACGCGTCACAAACGCATTGGCAACTGACCGGTTTCAACCAGCGGCGACACAAAAAGGGTGTGGAGGAACACCTGCACTGCGCAGCAAACTGTCCACCCCGCGTTGCGTCAACTCCCCAAGAGCATACAGAACACCCTCAATAATATCACGTCGAATCTGCCCAGAGGCCCCCATGGGTTTGTCAAAATATTACAATGGCGCTGCCAGCCCCTCGTTCACGTGCGTCCTGGTATGCTTCACAATACGATATCCGCGTGCCCGGTCCTCCTCATCCTGAGCCTTTCGCTTTGCCTCTTCCTCCTCTCGCTTGGCCTTTAAATCGTCCTCCCGTTTCTTGCGGTCCTCCTCCTGCTTCGCTTTCATTTCCTCCATTTCTTTGGCTTTCGCTTCAGTTTCGGCCTTCGCACGCACCTATGAAAAGCAGGGAAGTGACAGTCCTTCACAAACACTGTGCGTGGATGCACCGTCGAATCCTGAAGGCTGGCTGATGCGTGTACATGGCGTTAGAATCCGAAAACACTTTCGGTAAATCGATCTCTGGGATCACCCCAGTGCCACGTCCAACAGTCAACCACCCTTCTCTCATGTGCTGCAGCACTGGACCTGCACGAAGTCCCTCATCAGAAGCAATTTCTCGTTGGGTTAGTTTTGGGAGTTCCCAATGGTACAAGCACAAAGAGCTACCAAAAAAAATCAACATTGGCAAATATTTTGGGAATATGAACTGCACTCTGGCTGGGGTGGTGAAGGCCAGCATGCAAGACATCTATGTGCCAAAAATGAGCTGTCCGTTTTTGTCAAATCTCTTTCTTCTGGTGAATTGCTCAGAAACAGCTAATCGCCATGAAATCCTTTAACACCAGAACATCTCACTCAAATTGACATGGTGTTTGGCATGTCCTCATCTTCAACCCTGCATTTCGGCTGCGGTCTGGGTCCCTTACCTGCCCTATCCTCCCATCTGAGGTCAACAAACACCACAGACTTATGGTCACATGAGGAGAGATTGCACTCTTCACATTTGGATGCTACGAGTTTGGTAGCTGCTGCGGCTGGTTAGTGAAGACATGCCTCAGCGGAGCCAGGATGGCGACAAAATAATGGAGGTGGAGCCAAAATGGGACATTGCAACAGAACAACAAAGGGCGGATTTGCACCAAATACTGGCAGCATTCCCAACTTGACGGCAACAACGCTTTCATCATGGCTTTCCTGAGCCTCTTTATAAAATGTGGGTTTTGGCAACCAACAGACCCGCTGGGTGGTCGCCAACTCACTGCAGGGGATGGAGCGTGGGCTCAATCTGTTGGACCTGGTATTTCGAAAATAATATGTTGCTCAGCGAAATCCTGCACTCATTCCCCCTGGACACCTGCCCTTCTGCCCTTGAGAGTAAGCCCCTCTGACTGCCAACCTATGCACTTGGGTTGTGGCAATTGAATACTGTTGGTGACCTCGCAGCACAGCAGACTCGGTCGTCATGAGGAATGAGAGGTCACTCGTCCTCTGGCTTATTCAACTGGATCAAGATGTATCGCCGACCTTTGTAAACCCATTGCAGGTAACCATCGTACACATAACTCAGATCCGATTCACTGATGTGGTGAAAGAATACGGACCACTTGGCGCTCCGGTATTTCTCGCCAAAAATCGCAGTAATCTTCATTGCCTGTGTACCTGTGGATAAACGACGTTTCGTACTGCATCCGCACATGCGATGCCCCCTCAATCAAAATGTCGTCCACAGGCCACGCATCCCTAAAAATGTCCGTGCGTGCTCAGGGGCCCCCATCTGCAACCGCCGATGAACGGTGAACAAGCACACACCCAAAGGGATTGTTGAAGACGATTGCGTACACGACATTCTTATGTCCATCCAAAGAAAGAAGTTCGTCACCTGCATGAAGGGTGATGGCTTGTTGATACAGTTGAACACACTCGCACGCTGGGGTGCAAAGCTGTGCTTTAAAGCTGTGCTTTGGCATGGGCTCAGAGTTTTACGCGTACAGGTCACAAGTCACAATGCCCAACCCTGCTGCTAAATTCCCAAGTCCAAAGCTCAAGCTGCGAACAACACAACTCGAAACAACACCTGATCATCTGTCATGCACAGTAGTCTTCGAGTTTTTCAATACGTCCGACGTTTCTTTCAGCGCGGCCAATAGTTCGTCGTTGGTTGCCTCGTACTCTTCTCGCTGTTTCAGCAACTGGGCTTGCGTTTCCTGATGCTCCTCTTCACGTTTGCGTTTCAGCGCAGCAGCCTACCAGAACGAGAACTGCGTTATGCTCATGATCGCTTTCGACGTCAAAACGACGGCAAGTCGCCGGCTCAAGCTGCGAACAACACAACTCGAAACAACACCTGATCATCTGTCATGCACAGTAGTCTTCGAGTTTTTCAACACGTCCGACGCTTCTTTCAGCGCGGCCAATAGTTCGTCGTTGGTTTTGAGGCACCTCTGTTCTCTTCTTCATCTCCTCTTCATCCATGTCCTTTTCTTCCTCCTCCAACTGCTTCTTTTCCTCTTCCTTGGCCTTTTGCTCCTCTTCAACCTTTTTGGCATTCAAGAAGCTCAACATTTCGATTACGATCACTGTTACAAAGGAGGTAGAAAGAATGGTTTTCAACATGTGTTACATGTTTGTTTTTTCTAACCATGTTCATTCTAACCAAATCAAAATCTAAATCTAAAAATCTTCACTGAGTGACGTGTTGCCCGCTATAGCATGCATCATCAGTCATTGTCATCATTGGACTGCATCACTACCCATCAAGTGCATCAGAACGCTTGACCGGGCGGTTTGCGGACCGGCCGGATCCGTTACCGCCTGCAGCAAAACCCTAAATGCTGCGCACAGTATCAGTATTCAAAAAACAAAAGTACATTTGCAATTCTAAAATTCCCAGACATCGCATTTGCAATTCCAAAACGCAAATCCTAATTGCATTTGCAAATCCAAAATTTCTACAGGCAGCACGCGCGCGCGCCAGCAGCAGCGAGCACAATTGGGAGGATTTTTTGGGTATGACGAACGACGACAACGACAACGACGACGACGACCATAGCACAATTAAATATAATAAGATACTAGTGCGAATGCCCGCGCTTGAAGCGCGGGCCATATCACCGTAGCACCATATCTCACACCGCACCGCATTTCGCATACCCAATACAACACACCTCATGTCCCGTACCTCATATCCCGTGCCACCTGACTCATGTCTCAAACATCATATCCCGTACTCTCTGAGTGAAACCTAGCCCTCCTAAACTGTACTCTGACACCACATTTGACACCGCGATTCGCATAATCCATATTTCCAAACACATCACCCATACCTCACACTGTGTACAACATACCGCATATCCCGTACCTCGTATCCCGTACCACACTCAAACATCATATCCCGTACTCTATGAGTGAAATTTACCCCTCCTTAATTGTACTCTGACACCACATTTGACACCGCGATTCGCATAATCCATATTTTCAAACACATCACCCATACCTCACACTGTGTACAACATACCGCATATCCCGTACCTCGTATCCCGTACCTCATGACTCATGTCTCAAACCTCATATCCCGTACTGTATAAGCGAGAGAACTGTCGCCACTGCTGCCTGTTGGCTAAAATCGCCAAAAGTCAACAGGCAGGATTGTTCGTGCAGATACCCGGATAATCGATTCTACAGTACATTCAAATTACATGAATCCATGATTTCAGATCGATTTGTCGTGCCAGAAATCGAAATCGCAAATCCGCCAGATGCCATTTGACGGGCACGCGCGCGCGCCAGCAGGAGCGTGCACAATTGGGAGGATTTTTTGGGGAAGACGAACGACGACGACGACGACGACGACGACGAACCATAGCACAATTAATTATAATAAGAAGATTTTTTGGGGAAGACGAACGACGACGAGGACGACGACGACGACGAACCATAGCACAATTAAATATATTAACTAGTGCGAATGCCCGCGCTTGAAGCGCGGGCCACATCACCATATCACCATAGCACCATATCTCACACCGCACCGCATTTCGCATACCCAATACAACACACCTCATGTCCCGTACCTCATATCCCGTGCCACCTGACTCATGTCTCAAACATCATATCCCGTACTCTCTGAGTGAAACCTACCCCTCCTAAACTGTACTCTGACACCACATTTGACACCGCGATTCGCATAATCCATATTTCCAAACACATCACCCATACCTCACACTGTGTACAACATACCGCATATCCCGTACCTCGTATCCCGTACCACACTCAAACATCATATCCCGTACTCTCTGAGTGAAATTTACCCCTCCTTAATTGTACTTTGACACCACATTTGACACCGCGATTCGCATAATCCATATTTCCAAACACATCACCCATACCTCACACTGTGTACAACATACCGCATGTCCCGTACCTCGTATCCCGTACCACACTCAAACATCATATCCCGTACTCTATGAGTGAAATTTACCCCTCCTTAATTGTACTCTGACACCACATTTGACACCGCGATTCGCATAATCCATATTTCCAAACACATCACCCATACCTCACACTGTGTACAACATACCGCATATCCCGTACCTCGTATCCCGTACCTCATGACTCATGTCTCAAACCTCATATCCCGTACTGTATAAGCGAGAGAACTGTCGTCACTGCTGCCTGTTGGCTAAAATCGCCAAAAGTCAACAGGCGGGATTATTCGTGCAGATACCCGGATGATCCATTGTACAGTACATTCAAATTACATGAATCCATGATTTCAGATCGATTTGTCGTGCCAGAAATCGAAATCGCAAATCCGCCAGATGCCATTTGACGGGCACGCGCGCGCGCCAGCAGGAGCGTGCACAATTGGGAGTTGTGCTATGGTTCGTTCGTTCGTTCGTTCGTTCGTTCGTTCGTTCGTTCGTTCGTTCGTCGTCGTTCGTCATACCGAAAAAATCCTCCCAATTGTGCACGCTGCTGCTGGCGCGCGCGCGTGCCCGTCAAATGGCATCTGGCGGATTTGCGATTTCGATTTCTGGCACGAGAAATCGATCTGAAATCATGGAATCGTGTGTTTTAAAATCTATATGTACTGTACAGACGATTATCCGAATATCCGCACGAATCATCCCGCCTGTTTACTTTTGGCGATTTTAGCCAACAGGCAGCAATGGCGACAGTTCTCTCGCTTATAGAGTACGGGATATGAGGTTTGAGACATGAGTCATGAGGTACGGGATACGAGGTACGGGATATGCGGTATGTTGTACACAGTGTGAGGTATGGGTGATGTGTTTGGAAATATGGAGTATGCGTATCGCGGTGTCAAATGTGGTGTCAGGGTACAGTTTGGGAGGGGTAAATTTCACTCATAGAGTACGGGATATGAGGTTTGAGACATGAGTCATGAGGTACGGGATACGAGGTACGGGATATGCGGTATTTTGTACACAGTGTGAGGTATGGGTGATGTGTTTGTAAATATGGATTATGCAAATCGCGGTGTCAAATGTGGTGTCAGAGTACAGTTTGGGAGGTGTACATTTCACTCATGGAGTACGGTACAACGGGATATGATGTTTGAGACATGAGTCATGTGGCACGTGATATGAGGTACAGGACATGAGGTGTGTTGTATTGCGTATGCGAAATGCGGTGCGGTGTGAGATATGGTGCTATGGTGATATGGTGATATGGCCCGCGCTTCAAGCGCGGGCATTCGCACTAGTTATGTTTAATTCTGCTATGGTTCGTCGTTCGTCGTTCGTCGTCGTCGTTCGTCATACCCAAAAAATCCGCCCAATTGTGCACGCTCCTGCTGGCGCGCGCGCGTGCCGGTCAAATGGCATCTGGCGGCGGTGACGGTATGCAGACTGCGGCCCTAGCAGACTGCGAAAGACTGCGCACGAACAGGCGACACGCGCATTTACGACAACCGAAAAAACGACTGCAACTGATCTACTGCAACTGATCTTCTGCTAAAAGGCGACAAGGATGTTTTGAACCGTTCTGCAGCCCAAATTTATAAAATAATTGCATTATTTTATCGCCAGATAAGGAAACGATACCTTACTGGTAAATCCAATCCCTCCTACTCATTTTCAACTCCCTCCTACTCATTTTCAACTCCCCCCTGCTCATTTTCAACTCCCTCCAAGTCAAAATCCACTCCCTCCTACTCATTTTCAACTCCCCCCTGCTCATTTTCAACTCCCTCCAAGTCAAAATCCACTCCCTCCTACTCATTTTCAACTCCCCCCTGCTCATTTTCAACTCCCTCCAAGTGAAAATCCACTCCCTCCTACTCATTTTCAACTCCCTCCTACTCATTTTCAACTCCCCCCTGCTCATTTTCAACTCCCTCCAAGTGAAAATCCACTCCCTCCTACTCATTTTCAACTCCCTCCTACTCATTTTCAACTCCCTCCAAGTGAAAATCCACTCCCTCCTACTCATTTTCAACTCCCTCCTACTCATTTTCAACTCCCCCCTGCTCATTTTCAACTCCCTCCAAGTGAAAATCCACTCCCTCCTACTCATTTTCAACCCCCTCCTACTCATTTTCAACTCCCCCCTGCTCATTTTCAACCCCCTCCAAGTGAAAATCCACTCCCCCCTGCTCATTTTCAACTCCCTGCTGCTCATTTTCAACTCCCTGCTGCTCATTTTCAACTCCCCCCTGCTCATTTTCAACCCCCTCCAAGTGAAAATCCACTCCCCCCTGCTCATTTTCAACTCCCTGCTGCTCATTTTCAACTCCCTCCAAGTGAAAATCCACTCCCTCCTACTCATTTTCATCTCCCTGCTGCTCATTTTCAACTCCCTCCAAGTGAAAATCCACTCCCTCCTACTCATTTTCAACTCCCTGCTGCTCATTTTCAACTCCCCCCTGCTCATTTTCAACCCCCTCCAAGTGAAAATCCACTCCCCCCTGCTCATTTTCAACTCCCTGCTGCTCATTTTCAACTCCCTCCAAGTGAAAATCCACTCCCTCCTACTCATTTTCATCTCCCTGCTGCTCATTTTCAACTCCCCCCTGCTCATTTTCAACTCCCTCCAAGTGAAAATCCACTCCCTCCTACTCATTTTCAACTCCCTCCTACTCACACACAAGTGTCACCCCACCGATCCAACCATCGACTTGCACACTATTGTTGTCACTGGAAATTCCGTCCCTCACCTGCCCTTGCACACTTGGCACGAAGAAAGCATTGTTCCATCTTTTTTTGTGCAATGTGCAAAAGAATGTGTAAAGCAATGTGCAAGAGATGTGCTTCCCGATGATGAAAGTAGTATACATTGTGGAGCCGTAGCTCAAAACTGGGGGCCATGGAGGCATAACCCAACCTTACACAGGCGAACCGTGAAGGCATGGAACATAAACTCAGACTTGAAATTTGAAATGTCCTTAGTTCTTCGACACTTGAGCCCGCCACTCCCAAAGCTGCGTACACTGATGCAACTCAGCTGGCGAAAGTTGTTCCCCACATGCAGCCCGAGCATACAACTGAGCCAAGCGAGTATCAACCTGCTCAGCCGAGTCAAGCATATTGTGAATATGTGCATGCAATTGATCATTATACGCGGCCTGCTGCGCACTCAGGCCCCCAGGAGCCTGATTCACGGTGGTTAGCGCATCTGAAAGCTCAAGGGCAGCATTCAGCGCTTCCTTCAGCGGCGGACCGCTACCCCTACCCTGACGCCTACCTCTTCCCTTTGTAGCACCCTTTGGACCATCCCCTCGCTTAGCGGCCTTCCTGACAGTTGGCTGCACGGTTCGCTTGGCGGCCACCGGCGGGGGAACAGGTCGTGGTGCTTGTGCACCTGCCACATGGACCTGTGTCGAGGAGGCTCGCATGTCCACAAATTGGTTCAGTAGCCTCTCCTCTCCTTCGAGAAAGGCCCCTGCATCCTGTCCCTGGTCGGAAAGATGAGTTGCCACTCGATCCACATTATTTATATATTGACGCATCCGGGACTGCAGGTTCCCAAGGGAGCGGACAATCTGCTCGCGTTTCGTTCTGGCTGGCAAATCAGCCCACGAGGAGATGTCGGTCAATATAATGTCATCGTCTGTAGCATGCATTGCCACGGGTACCTGCACTGTGGGTAGGGGGAGGCGTTGGCTGCTGCATTTGGCACTGACAAGGACCTGAGTTGCAGTCTGAAATTGTTTTAAAATAAAAATTGGATTGAACAACCCAAGATGGAAGCCGACTGAAGATGACCAATGATGCAAAACAGCAAAATAGTGACGACATGGATGCCCGACTCGGACAGCAAGTCCACAACTACACCAAAACTTCGTATTGGCACCATCCTCAGCCAATGGCTCGAACAGACAAACATAATGTGGACAGTTCATGTAACGCGAAGTGCAGCTGGATTCACTTCGCTTTACCTCATAAACTATATTTTTGCCTTGGATTTGGTGCACACGATTGGAGATCGCACAGAATCTCGGTAGGTCTACCAACTCCGTCTCAAGTGAATCGTGACACTGTCGATCATAGTTCCATAAGGGTGCCGCCCTGTTAGCAACTATATATTGGGCCTCCCTGGACATGTCATACTCATACACGAGGTACGCAGTTGAAGCATTCATCTGCTGGAGCATTCTATCAAACGCCCAGCTTGTCACCTTGCCTGAAAGGAACTTGACATAGAAAGGGAAGGTCTGGTTAGCTATTTGGTGATTGGCGTGCCGCTGATTCACCATTTCAGTATATTCAAGTTTATAGCCCTCCTTGGAGAGCAAGTGCAAAACAGATAAAAAAATGTGGTAGTAACCTTTTCTTGTGGTTAGGTGGCGCTTTATGCGGCAATTCAAAGACTCAGCCCTCTGTGTGGACTTGCAGCCGAAGGTAAAAACTTCTACCTGCCATGCAACACACCAACGGTCAAGACGATGTAGGGGGGATCTGACTCCAAGGTAGTCCTTGACAGTTTTCCAGCGGGTGTCCTCCAGAATTTTGCGCCAGAGAATATCAGCAGCGTCCTTATCTGGGCACTCCTGAACCTGTCGGATGGCGCTCTCAAGAGCAGTGAAATCGTGTTGCTCGAGGGAGTTTCGGCAGTTTTCGGTAAGATTTTTGTAAATGTGAAAAAGGCAGAGGAAGTGAGCAGTTCGGTCCGGGGGGAAAACCCTGGGAACGGACCCCAACAGGGCGTATGCAGCATCACTGAACAAAACGCGGGGTGCACAACCGGTTGCCTTTATCCACTCCTGCCAGAGCCACTCATAATCCTCTGCATTTTCACTGCTTGGCATGCAGCCCTGAGCCAGGAGAGGGGTTTGGCCATGTTCGTTGATACCGCAAAACAGGGCCAATGCCTCGCCGTACCGATTCGATTTGTACGTGTTGTCTTCAAAAATGACTTGTGCATATTTTCTGGCGTTTTTTACTTGCTCTGGCGTCAGAAAAAACCATCTTCGTACAACACCAGTGACTGGGTCAGGGGCTTCATGATTGAAATACCAGGCAGGATCTGCCTGTTTGAGCATTTTCAGGTGGTTAATCAAACGTGCAAGATCATTTGGGCCCATCTTGCGTTCGATGGACTTGAAAAAATTTTGGATGTGCTGGGTTGAAAACCCTTTGATTGTATGTATACTCCCTCCAAGTGAAAATCCACTCCCTCCTACTGAAAATTTACTCCCTCCAAGTAAAATATATACATATATATACAAATACATGTATGTACATCTATATATATATATATATATATATATATATATATATATATATATATATATATATATATATATATATATATATATATATATATATATATATATATATATATATATATATATATATGTATGTATATATACACATATATATATATATATATATATACATATATATATATAGATGTACATACATGTATTTGTATATATATGTATATATTTCACTTGGAGGGAGTAAATATTCAGTAGGAGGGAGTGGATTTTCACTCGGAGGGAGTATACATACATACATATACATACATACATACATATATATATATATATATATATATATATATATATAGATACATAGATGTACATACATGTATTTGTATATAGGGAGTAGAAATTGAGTAGGAGGGAGTGGATATTCGCTTGGAGGGAGTGGATTTTCACTCGGAGGGAGTGGAAACTGAGCAGGAGGGAGGTGAAATTGAGTAGGAAGGAGTGGATATTCACTTGGAGGGAGTTGAAATTGAGGGGAAGGGAGTGTATTTTCACTTGGAGGGAGTATACAGCAATATATATATATGTATATATGTATATATATCCACATACATACATACATACATACATCTACATATATATATACATACATATATATATATATATATATATATATATATGTAGATGTATGTATACATATATAGATATATATATATATATATATATATACATATATATATATATATATATGTATGTATGTATGTGTGTGTGTGGATGTGTGTGTATGTATGCGTATATATATATATATATATATCTACATATCTACATCTATATATATATATATATATATATATATATATAGATGTACATACATGTATTTGTATATATATATGTATATATTTCACTTGGAGGGAGTAGAAATTGAGTAGAAGGGAGTGGATATTCACTTGGAGGGAGTTGAAATTGAGGGGGAGGGAGTCGATTTGCGCACAGCGCTAAACGCCTTCAAAACAGCGAAGTAAAGGGCAACGCTCGCCAATCACACATCTGTCAGTAATTAATAATAAGTGACAGAGTGATCAGAAGGTGAAATTCGAACTAATTAGAACAACAACATAAAATTCATACCTTTCTGTCAGTTGCGGTGGTTTTTTCAGTTACGCGTGTCGCATGTTCGTGCGCAGTCTTTCGCAGTCTGCTAGGGCCGCAGTCTGCATACCGTCACCGATCTGGCTGATTTGCGATTTCGATTTCGGGCACGACAAATCGATCTGAAATCATGAAATCACGTGTTTTAAAAATCTGTATGTACTGTACAACCGATTATCCGGGTATCTGCACGAATAATCCCGCCTTTTCACTTTTGGCAATTTTAGCCAACCGGCAGCAGTGGCGACAGTTCTCTCGCTTATAGGGTACGGGATATGAGGTTTGAGACATGAGTGATGAGGTACGGGATACGAGGTACGGGATATGCGGTATGTTGTACACAGTGTGAGGTATGGGTGATGTGTTTGGAAATATGAATTATGCGAATCGCGGTGTCAAATGTGGTGTCAGAGTACAGTTTAGGAGCGGTAAATTTCACTCATAGAGTACGGGATATGATGTTTGAGACATGAGTCAGGTGGCACGGGATATGAGGTACGGGACATGATGTGTGTTGTATTGGGTATGTGAAATGCGGTGCGGTGTGAGATATGGTGCTATGGTGATATGGTGATATGGCCCGCGCTTCAAGCGCGGGCATTCGCACTAGTCATCTCTTATTATATTTAATTGTGCTATGGTTCGTCGTCCTTTGTCGTCGTCGTCGTTCGTCATACCCAAAAAATCCTCCCAATTGTGCACGCTGCTGCTGGCGCGCACGCGTGCCCGTCAAATGGCATCTGGCGGATTTGCGATTTCAATTTCTGGCACGAGAAATCGATCTGGAATCACGGAATCACGTGTTTTGAAAACCTGTATGTGCTGGACAATCGATTTTCCGGGTATCCACATGAATCAGCCCGCCTGTTGATTTTTGGCGATTTTAGCCAACAGGCAGCAGTGGTGACAGTTCTCTCGCTTAGAGAGTACGGGATATGAGGTTTGAGACATGAGTCATGAGGTACGGGATACGAGGTACGGGATATGCGGTATGTTGTACACAGTGTGAGGTATGGGTGATGTGTTTGGAAATATGGATTATGCGAATCGCGGTGTGAAATGTGGTGTCAGAGTATAGTTTAGGAGGGGTAAATTTGACTCATAGAGTATGGGATATGATGTTTGAGGGAGGTACGGGATACGAGGTACGGGATATGCGGTATGTTGTACACAGTGTGAGGTATGGGTGATGTGTTTGGAAATATGGATTATGCGAATCGCGGTGTCAAGTGTGGTGTCAGAGTACAGTTTAGGAGGGGTAGGTTTCACTCATAGAGTACGGGATATGATGTTTGAGACATGAGTCAGGTGGCACGGGATATGAGGTACGGGACATGAGGTGTGTTGTATTGGGTATGTGAAATGCGGTGCGGTGTGAGATATGGTGCTATGGTGCTATGGTGATATGGCCCGCGCTTCAAGCGCGGGCATTCGCACTAGTTATTATATTTAATTGTGGTATGGTTCGTCGTTCGTTCGTCGTCGTCGTCGTAGTTCGTCATACCCAAAAAATCCGCCCAATTGTGCACGCTGCTGCTGCCGCGCGCGCGTGCCCGTCAAATGGCATCTGGCGGATTTGCGATTTCGATTTCTGGCACGACAAATCGATCTGAAATCATGGAATCATGTGTTTTGAAAACCTGTATGTACTGTACAATCGATTATCCGGGTATCAGCACGAATAATCCCGCCTGTTGACTTTTGACGATTTTAGCCAACCGGCAGCAGTGGCAACAGTTCTCTCGCTTATAGAGTACGGGATATGAGGTTTGAGACATGAGTCATGAGGTACGGGATACGAGGTACGGGATATGCGGTATGTTGTACACAGTGTGAGGCATGGGTGATGTGTTTGGAAATATGGATTATGCGAATCGCGGTGTCAAATGTGGTGTCAGAGTACAGTTTAGGAGGGGTAAATTTGGCTCCTAGAGTACGGGATATGATGTTTGAGTGTGGTACGGGATACGAGGTACGGGATATGCGGTATTTTGTACACAGTGTGAGGTATGGGTGATGTGTTTGGAAATATGGATTATGCGAATCGCGGTGTCAAATGTGGTGCCAGAGTACAGTTTAGGAGGGGTAGGTTTCACTCATAGAGTACGGGATATGATGTTTGAGACATGAGTCAGGTGGCACGGGATGTGAGGTACGGGACATGAGGTGTGTTGTATTGGGTATGCGAAATGCTGTGCGGTGTGAGATATGGTGCTATGGTGATATGGTGATATGGCCCGCGCTTCTAGCGCGGGCATTTGCACTAGTTAATATACTTAATTGTGGTATGGACGTTCGTTCGTCGTCGTCGTCGTTCGTCATACCCAAAAAGTCCTCCCAATTGTGCACGTTGCTGCTGGCGCGCGCGCGTGCCCGTCAAATGGCATCTGGCGGATTTGCGATTTTGATTTCTGGCACGACAAATCGATCTGAAATCATGGAATCATTTGTTTCAAAAATCTGTATGTACTGTACAATCGATCGAATAATCCCTCCTGTTGACTTTTGGCGATTTTAGCCAACATGCAGCAGTGGCGACAGTTCTCTCGCTTATAGAGTACGGGATATGTGGTTTGAGACATGAGTCATGAGGTACGGGATACCCGGTACGGGATATGCGGTATGTTGTACACAGTGTGAGGTATGGGTGATGTGTTTGGAAATATGGATTATGGGAATCGCGGTGTCAAATGTGGTGTCACAGTACAGTTTAGGAGGGGTATATTTCACTCATGGAGTACGGGATATGATGTTTGAGTCATGAGTCATTAGGAGGAGTAACTGTCACTCATAGAGTACAGTTCTCTCGCTTATAGAGTACGGGATATGAGGTTTGAGACATGAGTCATGAGGTACGGAATACCCGGTACGGGATATGCGGTATGTTGTACACAGTGTGAGATATGAGTGATGTGTTTCGAAACATGGATTATGGGAATCGCGGTGTCAAATGTCATGTCAGAGTACAGTTTAGCAGGGTTATATTTCACTCATAGAGTACGGGATATGAGGTTTGAGACATGAGTAATGAGGTACGGGATACGAGGTACGGGATATGCGGTGTGTTGTACACAGTGTGAGGCATGGGTGATGTGTTTGGAAATATGGATTATGCGAATCGCGGTGTGAAATGCGGTGTCAGAGTACAGTTTAGGGGGGGTAAATTTCATTCATAGAATACGGGATATGATGTTTGATAGAGTACGGGATATGAGGTTTGCGGCATGAGTCATGAGGTACGGGATACCAGGTACGTGATATGCGGTATGTTGTACACAGTGTGAGGTATGGGTGATGTGTTTGGAAATATTGATTATGCGAATTGCGGTGTCAAATGTGGTGTCAGATTACAATTTAGGAGGGGTAAATTTCACTCATAGAGTACGGGATATGATGTTTGAGACATGAGTCAGGTGGCACGGGATATGAGGTACGGGACATGAGGTGTGTTGTATTGGGTTTGCGAAATGCGGTGCAGTGTGAGATATGGTGCTATGGTGATATGGTGATATGGCCCGCGCTTCAAGCGCGGGCATTCACACTAGTTAATATATTTAATTGTGATATGGACGTTCGTCGTCGTCGTCGTCGTCGTTGTCGTCGTTCGTCATACCCAAAAAATCCTCCCAATTGTGCACGCTGCTGCTGGCGCGCACGCGTGCCCGTCAAATGGCATCTGGCGGATTTGCGATTTCGATTTGTGGCACGAGAAATCGATCTGAAATCATGGAATCATGTGTTTTGAAAACCTGTATGTACTGCACAATCGATTTTCCGGGTATCTGCACGAATAATGCCGCCTGTTGACTTTTGGCGATTTTAGCCAACAGGCAGCACTGGCGCTCTCGCTTATAGAGTACGGGATACGAGGTTTGAGACATGAGTCATGAGGTACGGGATACGAGGTACGGGATATGCGGTATGTTGTACACAGTGTGAGGCATGGGTGATGTGTTTGGAAATATGGATTATGCGAATCGCGGTGTCAAATGTGGTATCAGAGTACAGCATAGGAGGGGTATATTTCACTCATAGAGTACGGGATATGATGTTTGATAGAGGACGGGATATGAGGTTTGAGACATGAGGTAGGTAGGTAGGTGCACTCGGTCGTGGAGAGGCGCCCCATGGTTCCCCCTGGCGTCGCCCCTGTGACGAACAGGAAGAGGCTTCGCGCGTGAAGAGGGGAGGCGGCTTACTTCCCGCTAGACCTGACTGTTGGCCCCCAACAAAGCGGCCCCGGGCTACGCCGGGAGGGCTGATCGCCGCCAGCCTGACATGCTTGTCTCGCCGGGAGGGTGTGCCCCCGGGCTTGCGCACGTCCCCTCCTTTGGGCGGAACCCTAGGGGTTCACCGGACTTCCTGGCGTATCCCGTTCCCAAGGCGTGCATGCACGTTCCTGGTACTAGGGTTCCGAGGCGCTTGGGTGTCGCACGCTCCGCCTCGAGTCCCAAAGCAGCGCAGGCCTTAGGATGCAGCCTTAACCCCGGGCTCCGGATCTCGTTTGGCCGGGTCACCTGCATGGCACGGGCTGCCTCAGTGCCTGGGCTGTGGGCACTGGGTTTCCTACTGTTGTGTGGTGATTGTGTTTGGGTCCGGTTGGCGGTTGGGTGCGGGTTTTGTTAACCCCGTCAGTCCTGGTTGGGGTTTAGGGTGGGTGTTTTTGGGCTCGATTTGTGGTGTTGTCCCTCTAGTGTCGGCTATTTGTGGTGTTCGTGGTTGGGCTTCGGTTTCGGCCTGCTTTTGGGACGTGTGTGGTTTCGTGGGCGCCCCGCTTGCCCCCCGCCGTTTCCGGTTCCGGCGCGCAGTGTGGGCGTGTGTGCTGGGCCCGGGTCTCGCCTGTGCCCAGTCCGTCTTGGCTGGGTTGTCGGGGTGTGTTTTTTTTTTTTTTGCGCTTTGGTTTTTTCTTTTCTTTTTTTTTATTTTTTCTGGGCTTTGTGGTCCCTGTTCCTCCATCCCCTTTCTTTCGGGCTGGGCTGGTGGCTCTCTTTTTTTTTTTTTTTTCCGTGTCCCTTTTCCCCGTGGTCCGCTGTTACTGGCTTGGTGTTGCCGGTTTTGGGTGGGTGGTTCCCCTGTGCCTCTGCGGGGGTCCCCCCCCCCTTTTTTTTTTTTCTCTGGGGGGGGGCCTGGCCGCCTGTGGTGGTGTTGGCGGGTGGTTGGGCGGCTGTGGGCTGTTTTCGTGCCTTTTCCCCTTCCCCCCTCCTTTTTTTTTTTTTTTGGGGGGGGGGCTTGCCTGTTCCTCCCTCTGCCTTCCCTGGGCTGGCGCACGCACTGGCCTGTATTCAGTGTTGTCTTCCGGGCTGCTGTCTTCAGTTGCGTTCTGTGTGGCCATGTTCCGGCCCCATGGGTCGGGTGGGCTCTGTATACGGTGGGCTCGGCGCCCCTTCTTGCTGGGTTAGGTCCTGGCTCTGCCGGCTGGGCGGCTGCGCCAGGCGGCTGCTTGTGTTTTTGGGTTAGGGGGCTGGGGTTTCTCGTGTCCTTACCCCTCTGCGGTGCCGGCTGTAATCTTCTGGGTGGTCCGTCACCGTTGTCGCCTGGCGCGCTGTGGTCCCGTGTGTGGCCTGTGGTGCTGGTGTGTGGCGTGGTGGCGCGGCGCCTTCCCGGGTGTGCGGTGGCTGGCTTCAGTTAGTCCCTCAGGTTAGGGTCAGTTGTGTCGTGTTGTGCCGCTCTGTGCCGCGTCGCGTCGCGTCGTGCTGTGGTGCGTTGCTCTGTGGCGCGCTGTGGTGCGGTGTGCCGTGGTCCCGCGTGGTGCCGCGGTTGGTCAGTGGAGGTCAGCCTGGCCTGTGTGGGTCGGTTAGGTCTTCGGGAAATTCTGCTGACTGATCACGGTGTCCTTGGGGCGTGCACACTGACTCCCACCCATGGACTCAATCTTCACCGGGCCTCGCAGACAGGCAGGTGTACTCGGGGTGTAGGAAAGGCGTTCCTTCTCCAAGGCAGACAAACAGACATCAGGAGTCGGACGGCGGAGGTGGCTTCCGAACGCTGTTTGAGTGGGGAATGGCTTTCACTGCAGCTCTGCTGCGCTGGCAGGGTCCGGGTCGGTGCCGCCGGCAGGGATGAGCTCACACTGTAGGGTCAGGGGGATGTCCATATCTCCGGTGCTGGACTGCTGGGGTCCGGGGCATCGGTAGTATTCTTGGCACTTCCAGTCTTCACGGCGCTCGGAGATGGCCTTGAAGGGGGCACCGTCCAGCAGCACCAAAGCCTTCGCGATCGATCACAGCGTTTCGCTTCCCCTTGCGGTGCTCGATATTCATCATGGACGGGATCGGTGTGCCGCCGCAGTGCCATTCCTCCACTGGACGCAACAGGTTGGTGACGGACGCCCTCACGGACGTGAGACCAGCCGAGATCAAGCCCCCGTAGCAATACTCTGCGTCAAACCGCGACGGTAGCGCAGCCCGGCCCTTATAGCCCATGGTGTGGTCGCGTGACGGTCCGTGGGGTTGCCCTCCCTGGGGGCCTGTGCCTTGGTCCCGTGTCCTCTGGGGGTGTCGGTCCGTAGTCGTGGGTGCCGCGGCCGTGCTTTCGTCCTCTTCCGGTGCCTGTGAGTTGGCCTTCGTGGTGGTCGGGGTCGTCGGCTGGCGGTGAGGGCATGGTGGTGTGCCGTGCGGCGGTGTTCCCTGCGGCCTCCTCTGTGGGTGTGGCCCGTTCTCGCCGTGTAGGTGTGCCCTCCGTTCTCCGTGTGGTTTCCGGTGGCCGGTGGGCGTGCGCTGGTATGATCTGCATGGCGTCCGATGTTTGCTTCGGTGGTGTGTGTTTGGGTGTTTGGTGGGGGTGGGGCGGCGCTGGTCTCCCCGTCGGTGTGGGTCGTGGTACCTGTCGTGGTGCCCTTTTCCTCCGTGTCTTGGTCCCCGTTCCCGCTCCTTCCTGGTTCTTGGGTGGTGTCCTGCCCCCATGTGGTGTCCCTTCCGGCGCCCTGTCCCTGCGTGTGCCTGCCCTCACTTGGGGCCCTTCCGTGCCCTCTTGCCTGTGTGGTCCTTGGTGCCCCTTGCCCTTCCCTTGCCCTTGTCCTGCCCCTTCCTTGTGTGGTGGTGGTGGGAGGGGCGGGATGGGGAGGGGGCGCCGGTGGCCCAGGCTTGGGGGTGGGTGGCCTGGAGCCACTGGCGGAGGGCTTGGGGGGTGTAGGGGGGGCGGAGGCCCTGGACCGCATCGCGGAGGAGGGCCTCCCATGCCGCTTGCGGCATGATGGCCTCCGGGGCGGCCTCGTTGGGGTTTGCGGGGGTGCGGGTGCGCACCTCCTCGAAGGTATGCACCATGTGCATCCCTTCGTGCCTTCCCGCTCCTCCGGCCCATTTCACCCAGCGGCGGAGCTCCTGCAGAGCGGAGGGAGACCACCAGGCGAGGTAGGCGGGGGCCCGGGGGGGGGAGGGGTCCGTGCCTGGGGTCCTGGAGCGGCGGGGGGAAGACGTGGACCTGCGGTGGTGGCGGGGGTGGCGGTGCCTGGGGGAGCGGGAGCGGCGGCGGCGGGGGCTGGGGGTGGAGGACGGGTACGGGCGGAGGGGGGAGCGGGAGGGGGAGGTGGACATGGGGCGGCGGTGGCGCGCTCGGTGGCGTCCGGGGGAGCGGGAGTGGTGGTGGCGGGGGCTGGGGGTGGTGGATGGGTACGGGTAGCGGGGGGAACGGGGAGCCCGGCGGGGCGTGTGGGGGGAGGGGGAGGTGGACGTGGGGCGGCAGTGGCGTGCCTGGCTGCGTCGGGGGGAGCGGGAGTGGTGGTGGCGGGGGCTGGGTGGCCGGTGGGGGGAGGGGGAGGGGGACATGGGGCGGCGGTGGCGCTCGTGGTGGTGCCCGGGGGAGCGGGAGCGACGGGAGCGGGGTCCCTGGGGGTCGTGGTGGTACCTGGGGGAGCGGGAGCGGCGCGAGTGGGTGGTTGAGGCGCGGTGGGAGTGTGGGCGCCGTGGGCGAGTGTGCCGTGCGGGGGGGGAGCGGGAGCGCCGCCGCTTGCGGGACCGGCCCTCGTCGCTCGAGTCGGGCCAGTCCGGAAGCGTCGGCGGCCTCTGGGGGGCCTCGCGCGGCGCCGCTTGGGGGGGGAGGTCCCCCGTCGTCCTTGGGGCCCCTTCGGCCATCGGATGGTGGCCGGGGGGGTACGGGGCGTCACGCGGTGCTGGTTGGGGGGGGAGGTCCCCCGTCGTCCATGGGGCCCCTTCGGCCATCGGATGGTGGCCGCGGGGGTACGGCTGGTACGGGGGTGGTGGCTGGTACGGGGGGGGTGGGTATGCGGGCGGGGCGTTCGGCGGCTGCCATCCCGTCCGCTGGTGCTGTTGGTGTACGGGGGGTTGTGGCCCGGTGGGGTAGGGCGGTGGGCAGTGGTAGTGGTGGGGGTGGTGTTGGTAGTGGTGGTGGTGGGGCCGCTGGTGGTGGTGGTGTGTGTAGCGGTGGGGTTGGTGTTGCGGGTATGGCCCATGGAGTCCTTGTGGGTTTTCCGGTCCCCCTTGTCGGGGTGGGGGGTTGGGCATCGTGGGCAGTCCCCGGGGCTGCACTATGTGGTGGGCATGGGGGAAGGGTTGGGGGCCGGGCTTGACGGTGACGATGGTTGAGGGGTCCCACGTCCCTGGGTCGGTTTGGCCGGCGGTGGTGGTGGTTTGTGGGGGATGGATGACGGGGCGCTTGGTGACGGGGATTTTGACGAGGGTTTGGACGGGGTCGTGCTGGGTGGCCGTCTCCGCGGTGGTGGTGGGTGCCGGCGGGAGGGGGGCGCGGGTCGTGGTGGGTGGGGGGTCCTGGCTTGGGCGAGGGCCCGGGCGGGGGTGGTATCGGGTGGTTTTGTGTCGTTGCGTATGCCGTGTTGTGTGTGGTCGCGTGGGCGCCGGCTTGGGTTTGGGGTTGGGTTTGGGGTTGGGGTCCGGTTTGGGTTTGGGGTCGGGTTTGGGGTTGGGGTCCGGTTCCAGGTTGAGGAGTACCTCTGTCCGGAGGTGTGAGGGCGTCGATGCCGGGTCGGGGGTCGTCCCGGTGGGTTGCCGGGGTGCCTGAGTCGCCTGTGTGGGGGTTGGGGGGTTGGTGCGTGCGGCCGCGGCTTTGGCTTTCGCCGTGGCCTTGAGGATGAGTTTGGCGGGGAGGGGGGGGTCGGAGGATGAGGTGGAGGAGGTGGACGAGGCTGAGGACGAGGAGGAGGTGGTGGACGCGGGTTGGGCTGTGATGCGGGCGGGCCTGCGGGCGGCGGCTTCTGCTGCGGCCACGGCGGGGAGGATGGAGGGCATGTCCCCGGGTTGTAGGTTGGGGGCGGGCGGCTGGGGGGGCCCGGTCGTGACCTGGCGGCCCGGCGGGCCCATCCGGTCGGCTGCGGCGGGGGAGGGAGGCGCGGGGCTGCGGCCTTCTCTTTCTGGGCTCGGCTGGGCCCGGGTCCTGCAATGTGCGAGGTCGTGTGGGTTGGTGTCAGCGGGGGGGAACAGTTCGCGTGGGCTGCATTCAGGGGCCGGGGGGGGTGGGCCTGGGTCCTCTGGGGTGTGTGTGGGGGGCGTGGGCGGGCCACTGGGTGGGGTGGGCGTGCCGCGGGGCGTGGGGCTCCCCTTGGCGGGTTTGTGTGGGTTGTCGAGTGTGGAGGGCGGTGAAGGGTGGCCGGCGGGTGGGTGTGTGGCGGGCGTGTGGTGGTGTTCGGGCGGGTGGGGGAGGCCCGTGTTGCGGGGCCCGGGGGTGCGCGCGATAGTGGGCGTGTGTGGGTCTCCGGTTGAGCAGCGAGAGGGGGGGGGCATGGGCGGGGATTGTGCGGGGGGTTGTGCTGTGCCGGTGTATGTGTCCGCTTGCTGCGCGCTTGCGTGGGCAGTTGTAGGCCGGGCGGTTTGGAGGAGAAGCTTGCCGTCCTCTGCTGCCACGGCAAGGATTTCGCAGACGAGCGTTCGTATCTGGTGGACCTCTTGGTCAGTGGTGGGAAGGGGGCATGCTAGCTTTGGGCTAAGACCCGCGCGGTTGAGGACCCTGTGGATGGCGTGGTACCCGCAGGTGAGGGACTGCTGCGGCCTGGGGGGGGGGTTTGGTCGTGTGTCCGGGCCTGCTTCGACTTGTGTGTGGGCGGTGGGGATGGCCCAAACCCAGGGCACGGTCCCCGTGGGTGGCCAGTGGCGCTGGATCCAGTGGGTTAGGCAGAGCATGGACAATCCCAGGTGGTAGCCCGCCTTCCCTGAGGTGATTTGGGCCAGGGCGCGGGCTGGGGGCGTGTCCCCTGGCTGGAGGAGACCCCTGAGGATCCTGTGCTGGGTGGTGGGGTCCCCCACTGCCCCTGGTGGGGCGGTCTTTGGGGCGAACATGGTGTCTGTCCCCTGGATGATCCATTGCGGGCCGTGGGACGTAGCCATAGCGGCTATCACGTAGTAGTGGCCGCGCTCGAGGACTGTAACCCAGACCTCCGGCGGGGGGTGGTCACTGTCTGTAGGTGGAGGGGGGAGGTCGTCGTCCGGAGTGCGGAGGCCGGCGGCGCGGAGGGCGGTGTCGCGGTTGGGCGCGGTGGCCTGTTCCCACTGCTCCGGGTGGTTCGGGTCCGCTGGGTGGTCCGTCTCCGCTTGGGCCCGCCGTAGGCGTACGGTCCCTCGACGCGTGACGTTGCTGCCGGTGTCGTGCGTCAGGGCCTGGCCCCACTCGATGGGGGGGATCCAGATGGGCTGGCCCCGGGTGTGTTTGCGGGCTCGCCAGAGCACGAGGTCTACTATGGTCTCGTGGAGGCCGCTGCCTGGGGTGGTCAGGTCCCGAAGGGCTTTGACGGTGAGCTTGGTCCAGTCCTCTTGTAGGCGGTACCAGCCCAGGGGGGTGGTCGGGGCCCTGTCTTGGAGGGTCGCTCGGAGGAGGTCGGGGTCGCGGATGGTGGCCGGTGTGAGGGGGGGGTGCCCCGGGTCCGGGGGGGGTGGGCTGGATGGGCTGCCGGGGTCTTGCGCGTCTACGTCGATGGATGGTTGGCCCTGGCTGGGTTCGGCCGGACTGGGCGGTGCCGGGTGGCTTCTTGGGTGCGAGACGGGTCTCGGGGCGCTGTGGTGGTGCCTTGGAGACCTGTGGATGGAGACGGGGGGCGCGTGCGGGGCGCGGAGCGGGTTAGTGGACGTCTGGGTCATGCACGGCATGGTAATGGATGAGACGCTGCATGTGTTCCCTGGCGGTGGGGTCGGTGAGTTGTTCCGCGTGTGTTAGCAGGAGGTTTTTGCGGTGTACCATTTGGGCCGCTGCTCTGCGGACCGCTTCTAGCTGGAGGTGTGCTGCTGCCTCCATGGGGCTTTCCGTGTGTTTGGTGAGGTGTCGGTGCAGGGCCTGTGTCACTGCCCCTCTCATGGTGGCTTCTTTGATCAGGGGGTCCCGGAAGAGGTGTTCGGTGGCCTGGTGTGCGTGGCTGTGGGCTGGCCATCCTTCGTGTTGTCGCAGGGTTTCCGCCGGGGACCAGCCCACTAGGGTGTCCCTGTCTGTATGGAGGGGGCATTTCTTGAAGTGTTCCCAGTCCTCCGGGGTGGTGTGGTCGCATGGGCAACGGGTGTGTTCGTCGGGGACGTGGATGTGCTTGCGGGCGAGCCATCTGGCGACCCTGGTGAGGAAAGGCAGTTGCTCCCTGAGGAGCTGGATGCGTCGTTTCTGGAGGTGGGCTGGGACGTTTGCTGGGCGGAGCGCTGAGTGGTAGAGGGGGACTTGCAGTCTGTCCTGGAGCTCCTGGATGTGCGCCCGGCTGTCTGCGTCGCCGAGCACGCGGGCGAGATGTTGGACGGGGTTGGGGTAGTGGTACGCTCTGTCGTGGGAGGAATAGGGGGCGTCCTCTGGTACCCAGTCCGGGGTCTGATGGGGCTCGGGTACAGGGGGCACGTGTTGGAGGTGTGTGTGGTTGCGGCCGAGGTCAGGGATCTGGAGGGCTGGTAGGTGTGTTGTGCGCTGGTGTACTGCCTGGTTGTCGACCTTACCATTTCCGTATTGGTGCCTGTGGGACTCTTGTTTCACGATGTGGAGTTGGACGTAGGGGGGAAGGCTGCGTAGGGCTTTCCAGAGTAGCAGTGCCTGGGTGCCGAGGCTCGTCGCGGTTGCTTTGTGAAGTGGTTGCCTTGCTATGCGGAGGAGCAGGTGCGTGTCGACAGTGGCGTCTACCACGAACCAGACCCGGACGATGTGCGGGGAGTGGGCGGGTAGGTGGGCCGCGACCTCGGTGATGGCGTCGGCCATGGCCCCTAGCTCCCCGTGGGAAGAGGCCCCATAGGTGGTGTGGCCCGTGTGGTGGTCCATGTGGTAGTGTCCCCCGGTGTGGGTTAGCTGCAGGGTGGCCCCCCCGGTGATGGGCGTGAGGGCGGATTCGCCTGAGGCGTCGGTGAAGAAGAGCCGGTCCGCCGGTGATGGTTGTGGGAGGCGGCATGGGTTCATGGGCAGGTAGGCGTATATGGCAAGGCCCGTGGCGAGGTGGGCTACTGGGGTTGTGGGCTGTAGGATGGGGGTGGCGTACACCCCTATTCCTTTGGAGATGATGTGCTTCGCTTGGGGGGACAGGGCTATGAGTCCCTGCTCCGGCTGTCCTTGTGTGAGGTAGGAGTAGATGTAGTGGAGGATGTAGGCTGTGTCGGGGTTTAGGTCGTGGCATGTGAGGGTTTGTGTTCGGTGCTCCGGTGTGTGGCAGGAGTGGTGGAGTGGATAGTAGGGGTGCTCGTGCTTGCCCGTTCTGCCTGGCTCGTACATGCTGTAACGGATGGCGACCCCTGCCGGGTCGGGGCGGGGGCATGTGGGTGTAGTGGTGAAGAGCCATTTGGGCGCGTGGTCGGGGTTCCATGCTACCGTGGGGTTAGTGTCGGTGCGGTGGAACCATGGGGCTATCCATGCGTAGGCCTGTGGTGGTAGGTGGGTCGTGGGGTGGGTGTGGTGGTGTGCTATGAGGTGTAGCACGGGCCATGGTGCGGTTGGTGCCTCGGGGTCACAGGCCCAACATGTGCGTGGCATGCTCTGGGAATCTTGGGGGACCTTTGGTAGGTCTCGGGCAGTCATGTGGTGTTTCGGTATGCGCCATTTTGCCCCGTGGTGGATGACGGTGGTCTGCGTGGGTTTGGCTTCATTCGGGGCCAGTAGCAGGGTTAGTGGTGGGACTGGGCCCGTTACTGGGGGGACGGGTTCGTGTTTCGATCCGGTGGGTGCGTAGGGCGGTGTCTCTGGGATGGGTCGCGGGTGTTGCTTTGTGAATTCTCGGTAGGCTGTGCGCATGTCTTTGCTGCCCGGTAGAGTGTGTCCCGCTGTTCGTGCCGTCTGTGTGAGGTACTGGTGGAAGAGGCGGTATTGTGGTCATTCGGGAAGCTGTAGAAAGGGGGTGTGGTGTGCCCCGCTGTGGTGCAGGACCCGCATTTGGGCGAGGGTGACGTATACTACGGTGATGGAGGCCCCGACAAGGTCTATGGTGTGGATGGTGCCCTTGGGGTGGTGGTGGAGGTCCCCGCAGAGGACCGCTAGTGGCCCTTTCTCTGGGCACGTGTGGTTGGTGAGTATGGCGTGGTGTCGGGATGGGAGCAGAAGCTGCAGGTGGTTCCACAGGCGGGTGTTCATGTTGGTGGGCATGCCCGTCTGGTGGAGTACCCAGCGCGGGCATGTGTTGCGGGCCCGTTGTGCGGCTTGGAGGCGGATGGCGGTGACCTCGCGGACCTCCGGTGAGTGGTTGTGGGTCATGCAGTGAAGGAGGAGGGCGGTGTGTCTGGTATAGGCCGCTTTCACCTCGTCCCCTATGGCGTCTCCATAGTGGGGCCATGCCGCTCGGATGGCGCGGGTGGGTATGGAGGTGGGCCAGCCCCCGTGTGCTGCCCATGCCTTGGTCACGGCGCGTGTGGCCGGCTGGAGGGCGGTGGTGGGGTGTGTTAGGTGGAGTGCTTGGAAGCCTATGGAGGCGTTCAAGACCCCGGTGAGGTAGTACGCCAGGCTCTGGTGGGACAGGGAGAGGGCCTTGGTGGTCGGGGACGCATATCTGGGGAGATGGGCGAGGTGTGACTGTAACTTGGGAGGGAGGGTGGCGTCCTCAGGGTTGGCGGCCTGGACTACCCCCAGGTGGGTGGTGGTCGTGACGACTTGCATGGGGGGCCCTTGTGGCCCCAGGGTGGGAGGTGTGGCAGACCCCTTGATCATGGCCACTGACTTTGTGGGGTGGACGATGAGGTTGTTGTGGGAGAGGTAGGAGACGGTCACGTCCAGTAAGTCGTTGGCCTGTTGGGTGACCGTTGGTCCGGGGTCCGGGGCATTGGGGTCCTGTGGGGTGTGCGCGACGGTGAGGTTGGCGTCGTCCGCAAAGCCGACCAGGGGGGAGAGGAGGGGGTAGGGTGCGTAGGCCGGGTAATCCTGCTCGATTGCGAGGGCCAGGGGGAGCGTCACTAGAAGGTACAGGAAGGGGCCCTCTGCTCCCCCTTGGGGGACCCCGCTGCCTGGCTCCAGGAAGGGGGTGGGGCCTGCTCCTGTGCGGACCGTGTATTTGCGGGTGCGGATGTAGTCGGAGGTGAAGTTGTAGAAGGGGAGGCCTAGGCGTTTCCACACCGCTTCTAGAAGTAGCCAGGGGGTGTTCGGGAAGGCTCCCTTGACGTCGAGGGAGGCGATGATGAGGTCCACCGGGTCCATGTCCGCGATGGTGTCCTGGAGGAAGATGGCCTCGTGTGGGGAGCGGCCTGGGATGGCCCCCCAGAGGCTCGCTGGTATGTGGGGGTCCAGGTGGGGGCGGATGCGGCGCAGGAGGATGGTCCAGACGATTTTGACCTCCGTGACCGCACAGACTATGGGGCGCCAGTTGTCCGGGTTCGCCCAGTCCCCTTTTTTGTAGAGGGGGCGGACAACGTTTGCCCAGTCTGGTGGCAGGGGGGTCCGCCCCGTGACGATGTCCCAGAGGCGGTGGGCGAGGACGCGGAGGAGGTGGGCGGGGAGGTGGTAGTATGCCTCTGCAGGGAGGCCGTCGTAGCCTGGGGTTTTGTGTTGCCGGAGACTGTGGATGGCCTTCCGGACTTCGTGGATGGTGAAGGGGCGTTTTTCCAGGTGCCTCCTCTGGGCCTGGTTGAAGACCCGAGGGAGGCGGTCGATTTTGGCCTGGGTGTCCGGGTCCAGTGTGTCTTGGGTGGGGGTGTGTTGCCGGAGGAAGCTGTCTTGGGTGGCTTGGAGCACTGTGGCTGGGTCGTTGGTGAGGGAGCCGTCCTCCTGCCGGACCGTGGTGATGGTGCGGTGGCCGGTATCGGTCATGGCGTCGTTGAGGTGGCGGATGGCCTTGTAGGGGAGTTCGTGTTGCGCATACCGTTCGTGTTCCTGGGCGATGCGCTGTTGCCTGTGGATGTGCCACCGCTGCAGGTCCGCCCTGATTTGGGCTATCTGTGTCCTGCAGTGGTGTATCTGGCGGCGGGTTTGGGGGGTGTCGGTGTGGAGGAGGGTCGCCAGTTGTTGTTTCGCATGCCAGAGGTCATGGAGCATGTCCCCCAGGGCCGTGGGTGGTTGGTCGTCGTCTGTGTGGGGGTGTTGCTGGAAGCCGCAGGCGACGGCGGCCGTGCGCATGGCTGTGAGTAGGTCGGTGGGGTCTGGTTGGATGCGCCGGGCGCGGTCTATGGCCCTGTGATATTGGGACCAGGCATGCTTGTCATGCAGCGGGGGCATCTTCAGGGGGGGTGGTAGGCCTTGGTCCGCATCTTCTGGGGGGCTGGGGGGAAGGTTGGGGATGCTGAGGCGGATGTGCAGGGGGCTATGGCCTGTGGGTCCCAGCGGGAGGGGTCCATATCGGGCCTCCGCTCGGATGATGGTGGTGGGGTCGCCATAGCATACGTCGATGCGGGATGGGGCGGCATCCGTTTGGTGGGGGAAGTGGTATGGTTGGCCTTCGAGGCTGGCTGTTAGGTCCACGAGCCCCAGCATTTCGATGGTGTCGCGGACTGCTTGGTCCTGGGGTGTGGCCTGTCCTCCTCGGTCCGCTGGGGTGGGGGCGGCGTTCATGTCGCCGATGATGACTGTGGGGGCGAGCATGGCCATTTGGCGGTACGCCTCGGCCAGGGCCTGGAGGAAGGGTTCCGTGGCTTCGCCGAAGGGGACGTGGGTGTTGATGACGTTGAGTTGCCATCCGTCCCCGACGACCTCATAGACACCTAGCCTCCCTGGGACGCTGAGGTGGTGGACGAGGTGGACGTGGATGCCGGTTTGGGCGTATAGGGGGGTCCCCTTGTGCCAGTAGCATTTGTACGCTTTCTGGTCCGGGGTATATATGGGGGTGGTTTCCGGGGGGTCGTCGCGCTGTAGGCCTTGTTCCTGGAAGGTGAGGAGGTGGGGGACCCACCCCGGCCCCTGTGCCATCGGGAGCTCTTGGAGGGCGGTTACGGCGTCCTTGGAGTATGTGACGGCCGGGTGGTTGAGGTCGAGGAGGTTGACGGTGGCCTCGGTCGGGGCGGGCCGGGGCTGTGGAGGCTTGTGCCGTCGGCCCTTGCCCCGTCAGGGAGGGGGACTGGGGGTTGGGGACTTTTTGACGGTTTGTGGGCGTTTGGGTAGGCGTGGCGGGGGGAGGCCTTGGCTCCACTCCGGGGGGAGCTCCCCAGTGTATTTGGTGCCTGTGTGGGCCTTGTTCTCTTCGGTGCGGAGCCGGATGGGGTGGGCGCTGGTGAGTTCCAGGGTGTTGCCGAGTGGTTTGTCCGGGGCGCTGTTGCCTTGGTCTAGCTCCTTTTGGCGGTGCTAGATCACCCGGATCTGTGGCCCCCCGTTGTCCCCCGGTCCCTTGAGGCGGTACTGGATTGTGCCCTCACACCAGATCCAGTCGCCCGTGTGGTCGTTGCGGAAGGGCTGTTGGACCTTCGCACCTTTTTCGAACCCTGGGTACGCTTTGGGCGGGGCCTGTGCTGGTGGCGGGAGGGAGGATGATGAGGATGCCTGGTCCGGGTGGGGCGGTGGTAGTGGTGGGAGGGAGGATGACGAGGATGCTTGGTCTGGGTTCGTCGGGTGGGTCGGGTGGGATGCGGGGGGTCGGGAGGTTGCTGCTTTTCCGGCTTGGCTGGGGGCGGGTGCGCCCTTTTGTCGTCTCGTTCGCTTGGGTGGGACTGGAGGTGGCGGGGCTGGGGGGGCATGGGGTTGGAAGAAGGGGTGCGTTGCTTGCTGGTCTGGATCCCTCAGTGGGGGTTCTGCCGGTGTTTGCATTTTCGCTTTCGCGTGGCTGCGTATGATGTCGGCGAGCTTGCGTACGGTCTCCGGGGGATCTGTTGGCCATGGCAGTGCGGCGGGGCTGTCGTCGAACGGGTGGTGTAGGTGGTAGTTCCTCATTGCCTTGGCCTGCCTGACCCAGGCCTCTGTGGGTTCCGGTGTGTCCGGGCCGTATGGGGAGCCTTGAGCCCAGTAGAGTGCTGTGTGGAGGGCTTCCCAGGGGGCGCCTTCGCGGCCTGTGAGGGTGGTGGCTTGGAGGAGGCGCTGCTGGCCCCGTGGGGGGTCTTCCGGGTCCATTTCCGGGGTATAGGCCTGGGCCGCCATGAGGACTCCGTGTGCACAGTGGAGGACCCACCATTGGGTGTCCGCTTTGAGGATGTGGATGGCGGGTTGTTGGGGGGGGGTGTCCAGGGTGTCCCACGATGCAATGGCTAGTGGTATCCTGGAGGGGTGGAGGTGTGGGGGGGCCTTGCGGCTTAGGAGTTGATCGATGTGGAAGGGGGTGACGGGATCGTTGGGGCCTTGGGGCGGTGGGGGCATTGCTGGGATGGTTGTGGGGTCCCAGTGGCGTTCGTGGGCGGCGAGGGTGTACAGGGCGGCGGTGATGATGTGGTGGGCTTGGCCCTCCAGGACGATGTGGCGCTCCGTTCCGAAGTCCTTTGGTAGGTGGGCTGCGGGGTGGAGGGTGATGTGGGCCAGGGCGCGTTGGTGGGCCTTTTTTCCCCCGTCTGGGGCCTGTGTCCGTTTGTCCCCCGGGATGTGTTGGTGTTGGTGTTTTGGTGGGGGTGGTCCCAGGGCGAGGGATTCCACACAGTGGAGGGGGATGGCGTGTTCCCTGGACCTGTTGGGCAGGATGTATATGCCCGGGTCTCCCGGTACGGTGCCCAGGTACATGTTGCCCGTGATGGTGGGGGCCGGCAGCGGTTGGCGCAGGGGCGAGGTGCATGGGGTGGAGCAGGGCGGGTCATGGTGCTCACACCGGGGGTGGTCGATGCCGTACGGGGTGACGTGTAGGGCGAAGGGTCCAACGGCGCGCTGGAGTTTGTGGGGTTGGATGTTGTGGAGGCGCGCCACCGCCAGTGTGTGGGAGCGCCCTTCGCTGATCCATACGGCGTCTGCCCGCGACGCCGCTGGGTTCAGGCAGTCCGTGGTGATGCCTGTGATCGTGCGGTTGTGGGTGGTATCTGATACCCTGGCGGGGGGGGCGCCGATGCGGGGGATGGTGTGGTCGTCGTGGAGGGTGCGGGCCTTGCGCCTCGCTTCGTGTCGGTGCTGGGCCTCCTGGGCGTGGGTGTGCACACCCGTGTGTTTGGGCTTCTTGTTGGGGCGGTCCGCTGTGTGGAAGGGGGTGGGCCAGGAGGGGGCGTGGTGGAGGGTGGGGTGTGGGAGGTCCCCCCGTGTTGCCCATGTGTACAGGGTGGTCGCGGCGGCCCCTTCCGCCTGTATGGTGTATCGCTCGTCGTGTCGGCGACGGGTGATGAGGACGTTGGGGGCCGTCAGCTCATACACCTGTGTGGTGTGGGGGAGGTGGCGGGTGACGGTGATCTTGGCGGCGTCGTTCTTGCGGGTGGTGGTGTGGGGGATGATGTAGTGGGTCGCCCATTCATCCTGGGGGGTGTGCTCCGTCGGGTCTAGCTTGAGCGGGGGGTGGAGCGGCTTCGGTGTTGGGGGCTTGTCTTGGCCCTTCGCGTGGGGCGCCACTTTGGTTTCGACCAGGTATTGTGGGCCCCAGGTTTCCGGGGCCCCTACCTGTGTGGCTGCCGCTGTTGCGGCTTGGGGGAGGGCGGTGGTGTTGGTGTCTAGAGGGCGGGCCCCCGGTTGGGGGGTGAGGGTGTCATGGTCTTGGTACGCCCACCAAATTGTGTAGCCTCGTTGGGTGTTGCGGTGCGGGGTTTGGGTCTCGGCTTGCTGGATGGATAGGGCTCCATTGTGGTGATGGGGTGGGTGAGGGGCTCTGTGCGGGGTTGGTCTTGTGTGGTTGATGGTGATGGTGCCTGGGGCATGTCTTCGTCCAGTTGCTGGGGGGCTTTGGCCTCCTGGAGCTCTGCACTGATGGCGGCGAAGACATCTGGGAGGGTGGGGGAGGCGGGGGGGTGGGGTGCCGGATCGTCCCAGGTGATGTGGTATTCCTCCGGGTTCTCGGGGCTTTGCTGTACGGTGATAGTGGCTGTGGCGTCGTCTTCAGGTGTCCATCGGTGCGGATTGTGGTCGAGGGGGTGGAGGGTGACGGTGTGGCGGTGTTTCCAGCTGTGGAACGCTAGGAGGGCGTGGAGGCCGTGTCTGGTGTCCCCGGGCGGGCGGGGGTAGGTTTCGGCTGCTGCCTCCACGAAGGCGTCCGCGGTGCCTTTCCAGGTGTCGTCCCAGAGAAGGTCTTCCTCTGTGTCCCACTCGTTGTCGTACCTTTTCTCCTGCTTCCACCCCTGGAGGGTCGCGTGGTCCTCAGGGAGGTCTCGTTGGACGGACTGGTAGTACTGCTCGGCGTCCATGGGGGCTAGGGTGCTGGCCAGCGTGGCGTAGATGTCCTTTGGGGGGGGGGGCGGTGGGGGCGTGGCGGCGCGACCGGGGTCGGGCTCCTCTCGCTGGTGTACCGCGTTCCGGTCTGCGGTGGACGCGGGGGATATGGGGCGTGGTGGCATGGGGTGGTCGGGCTCTTGCGGTTCCGTGGGTTGCTGGTGGGCTTGTGGGCGCGGGGCCGTGGCTGCCAGTAGGTGTCGGATGGCCGGGAGGATGTCGAAGTCGTCTTCCCAGCAGTGGGCTGGAGCGCACGCCCTGTTAGGGGAAGCGGGGGGGGGCGTGTTGCGGAGCGGTGTACGATAGGGTGGGCGACGCGTGCGGGTGGTGGCGTGCTCGCTCTGCCGTTCTGTTTCCCGCGGGCCCTGACCTTGGGGGTGGTGGTGTTGGTGATGTTGGTGGTGAGGGTGGTGTGGGCGCCGGAGTGGATGATTGTGTCGGTGGCGGCGCTGTTGGCGAGGGTGGTATGGGTGTTAGAGTAGATGAAGCTGGTGCTGGGCTATGGTTGATGGTGGTTAGCTGGTGGGTCAGCTGTTGTCGCTGTCGTCGTCGCCGGTGGTGTTGGTGTCGCTGATGACGAGGTGATGGTCGGTGAGCATGGCGTGGGTGACGTATGGGCGTATGTGGTGTTGTCGGCGGTAACGTTTGTGGGCCGGATGTGGCGGTGGTGGCGAGGGTGCTGTAGTTGACGGGTGGTGTGGCCCACGTCGCCTCCTGTGGTGGAGGTGTGATGGGTGCCGTGGTGGTGTCGGCGATGGTGGGGTGCCGCGGGTGGTGTATTGGTTGTTGGTGGTGGAGATGTTCCTGGTTTGTGGGTAGTCCCTGTCCGGCGGTGGTGGTGTTGGTGGTGTCGGTGCTCGTTGAGGCCGTTGGCGACGCCGGGGGTTCCTGGTCTCGCGTGGGGTGGTGGTGGCGGTGGTGAGCGTAGGCGGTGCCATGGCGGTGGTGCCATTGACGGTTCGGCCGGGCGTTTCGGGTGTAAGTGTGGTTCGGGGTGCGGCATTGGTGGGTGGCTTTGACGGCGGGTGGCGTGACTGGTGGGTGGCAGCGGTAGGGGGGTGTCGGTTGTTGGTGAGGCTGTCGTTGTCGGTGTCCCGGTTGGTGCCGGTGACGGTGTCGCTGGCCGTGCAGATGGTGGGGGGGACTCGTACCCTGGGGTTGCCGTGGCGTTCGGTCGGCGGTGGTGCTTCCGGTGGTGTTCGTGTGAGTCCGCCGGGAGTGGTGTCGGCGTTGCTCTGGCTGGTGCCGTGTGTGCGGGCTGTGTGATTTTTGCGTCCGGGGTCGGTGGCGTTGGTGACGCCGGTGTGTTGGGGGTTGGCGCCGGTGGTGACGGTCCGATGGTGAGGGTGCCGGGGACGTTGGGTGGGTCCGCGCTGTTGGGCCTTCTCCTCGCCATTCTTGGCGGAGGGTGCTGGCGGTGGTGTCGCTGGTGGCGAGGGTGTGGTGGTGTTGCTGTGGTGTTTTGTGCTGCTTGGGTGGCTGGTGGGGACCCCTGGTTGATGTTGACGTTGCTCCGGGTGATTTCGATGCGGTGGGTGCGATGGCGTGTGGCGTTGTTGTTTCTACCCTTGGTTGGGGGCCTGGTGGGCGGCGCTGGTGGCGTTTGTTCGCCAGCCGTGGTGGCGTCCTTGGTGGTGTCGTCGATGGGGGCGCCCTAGGTGTTACTCTGTGCCGGGGTCGTGGTGGTGGTGTTAGGGGTGTTGGGGGTGATGGTACCTTGGTTCGTCGTTGGTGGGGTTGGCGGTGGTGTGTCTCGCGGTGGTCCGGTGGCCTGTGTGCCGGTGTTCGGTGGTTCCGGGCGTGCCATTCGTGGCTGGTGTTTGGCCGGTCTGTGGTCCTGGTGGTGTCGGCTGTCCGTGGGTCCGTAGTGACAGGTGTTGCTGCGGTTGCGGTTTAGGGTGACCTTGCTGCGGTTGGGTGGTGGTGTCGCCGTGTTGCCTCTGTCGGTGGTGCCGGTGTTGGCGTTGGTGGGGGTGCTGCCGGGGGAGCTGTGTGTGTTGGCGTTGTAGGGTGTTGTAAGTGCTGCCCTGGCGGTGTTCTGACGGCGGAGGGGGGACCTCGCCACTCCTGGCGGAGGTTCCCACGTGCGTCGTTGGCTGGTGGGTTGGCCTTGGCCCCCTCGGTGTCCTTGCTGCCGATGGTGTCTCACCGGGATGCGGGATGGGGGATGCTCCGGGTTGCTGTCGGTGAGGTCGCACTGCCGGTGGCGCCGTCGGTGGTGCCGGTGGTGAGGTCGTTGCGGGCGCTGCTATGGTTCACGGTGTCTCTGATGGTGTTGATGCTGCTGGTGGTTGGTGTGGGTCTGTGTGTGGTTTGTCAGTGGCTGCTGCTGGTGCTGGTGGTGGTTCTGGGTGCGCGTCGGTGGGTGGCGCGGTTGGAACGCCTTGGGTGTAACTTGGCCGCTGGGTGGTTTCTTGTGTTGGTCCGTTGTTGGTTCCGGTCGTCCCCGTTGGTGAGGGTGTTGTGGTGTTCGGTTTGGGTGTTGGCGGCGGTGCAGGTGTGGGTGTCGCAGTTCCTGGCCCTGGGTCTGGGCGTGGCCGTTCGGGTGTTGCTGGGTGTGGGCGTTCGCCTCTCCTGGCTGAGGGCTCGGTGGCGTTCGTTCGCCAGCCGTGCTGGCGTCCTTGGTGACGCCGTTGGTGGGGTTGCCCTAGGTGGCGGGGCCGTGGTGGTGGTGTTGGGGGCGTTGTAGGTGACGGCACCTCGGCCCGTCGTTGGTGGGGTTGGTGGTGGTGTGGATAGTGCCGTGGGTGTTGGTGGCGTTGGTGTTGCCGAAGGCGAGGGTGCCTTATGTGTTACTTGGTGGTTGGCGTGTGTTGTGGTGGTCTGTTGGCGTGGGCGTTGTTGGTGTTGGTGCTGGGCGCGGCCTGTGTTTGGGTGGTCGGCGGTTCCGGGCGTGCCACTCGTGGCCGGCCGTCGCGGTGTTGGTGACGGTGCTGGCGAGGGCGCCGCCGGTGGCGCTGTGGCTGATGTGGGCGCTGCGGGTGTTGTCCTGGTGGATGGTGGTGTTCTGACGGCGGGGGTGGGACCTCGCCACTCCTGGTCGAGGTACCCATGGGTGTCGCTGGCCTGTGTGTTGGCTCCCTTGGTGTTGTTGATGCCGATGGTGTCGTACCGGGCGGTGTTGCCGTGGCGATTGCTGTTGACGCTCTGGTTTGTCGGTGCTGAGGCCGTACTGCCGGTGTCCGTGTCGGTGATGCCGGTGGTGAGGTCGTTGTGGGCGTCGCTATGGTTCTCGGCGTCTCGGACGCTGCTGATGCTGGTGGTGGTTGGCGTGGGTCTGTGTGTGGGTGGTCAGCGGCTTGCGTTCAGGGCGGTGGTCGGTTTCTGTGGCTCTGTCTGGGGGGGTGTGCAGTAGGTGGTGTGGTCCGCTGGTGCTGCTGTTGGTGTAGGTGGCGTAGGTGTTGCTCCGGGTGGTGTCGTGGGTGAGGGTGGTGTTGGCGGCGCCGGTGGTGTGGGTGTCGCCGGGGACTGCATGGTGGTTCCGGGCGCGTGCCCTCGCTTCCCCTGGCCGGGGCTTGGTGGTTTGTTGGCTCACCGGCTGTGGTGGTTTCGGTGTCCTCTGGTGGCAGAGGTTGCTGGTGGCGACACTGATGGTGGGGTGTTGCCGGCGATGGTGTGCTTGATGTCGTTGGCGTGGGTGATGTAGGTGCTGGAACCGGCGGTGGCATGCGTAGGTGTCGTAGGCGTTGGTGCCGGCGGTGACGGTGTTGGTGAGGGTGTTGTGCTGGCTTGATTTTTTGCGGTGTTGGTGTTTCCGATGGCGTGGATGCCGGTGGCGGTGGTTCTGGGTGCGAGCCGGTGGGGGACCGGATCGGCTGGGTGCGGTCGTTGGTCAGTGTTGGGTGGCTTTTTGTGGCTTTTTTCGCTGGTGTTGCCGATGGTGCTTCCGCTGGTTTCGGGTGTGTCCGCTGGTGAGGGTGTCGTGGCGTCCGGTTTGGGCGTTGGTGGCGGTGCTGGTGTGGGTGTCGTAGTGCCCGGTCCTGGTGTTGGGCGTGGCCGTTCGGGTGTTTCTGGGTGTGGCCGTTCGCCACTCCTGGCTGCGGGCTTGGTGGGTCCTCCTTTGCGTCATAGCGGCTTCTGGCGGCCCTGCAGCCCCCCTGGCGGGGGGGGGTTGCTGGGTTCCTGTTGTTTGGGTTTGTGTGTGCTGTGTGTGTGGTGCGGGCGGCGCCTGCGCTTTGGTGTGTGGTGTGCGCTTGTGGGGCTCGTGTCGGTGGCGGTTGTGGGGGTGTGTGTTGTGTGCACGCTCGGGCGTGTGTGCGGTGTGTTGGTGGTGCGTTTGGGCGCCTGTCCTCGCCTTTGCGGGCGTGGTTTGGCGGCCCTGTTTGGTGTGGGGGCTGTGTGTCGTGCCCCCCCCCCTGTCTCGGCTGTGTGGTTCCCCGCCCCCCTTGGCTGGGGTCTGTTGGTGGTGCGTCCCCTTGCTGTCCCCTTTGTGTGCCCTCCTCCTTCTGTCTCTTTTCCTTGTCGCTTGGGGCGGTGTCGTGCCCGGGCCTTCCCGGCTGTGGTGTGTGGGGGGGGGTCCTTGTCGCCGGCTCGGGTCCCTTCCCCTGGTGTTTCCCCGTGGGGGGGCCGGTGCTTGCACTCCCCGTCAGGGTGTAACTCTGTTGTACGGATGCCGTCCATGGACCTGTTCCGTAGCCAGGTACTCCAGCCGTTCCCCACACCGGGGTCGGGTACACTGTGGGTCGCTGGGGAGTCCTTGCGGGACAGGCGCGTCTCTTGCCTGCCCCGATGGACGGTGTGCCCTACCCGCAGCCCCTCGCTGGGCCCGAACCGCAGTTTGTGCCGTGGGGAGTGCTCTTGGTCAGGCCCATTGGTCACCCCCCCAGGCCGGTGCCACCGCGGGCCGCTGACCAACGGTCCCGGGCGTATCCCACCTTATTGCGTGTGCTCAGGTGGGGCCGATACGGTCACCGGGGGGGCCCCCAAACCCCTGAGGTTGGGTCCCTCGCCTGCGCCCCCCGTGGGCCCTTTTCGTCCCGCCCCCCTTTTCGCTGTGCGGTTTGCGGTGGTTGGTGTCCCGTCTCTCCGGAATGGGGTGGTGGTGGTGGGGGGGGGGGGTGTTCGCTGTTCCTGGCTGTGTTGCTTGCGGCCGTGTCGCCCCCTCCTCTGGTCGTGGTTCGCCGCCGGTGTGTGTGTTTGTGGGGCGGTGCGTGCGCGCGTGGTGTCTGTGTTGGTGTGTGGTGCGTGGTTTGTGGTGTTTGGTGTGCGGTGGTGGTGTGTTGGTGGGGTTGTGGCGGGTGTGTGGTGTGGTTGGTCCCTCGCCACTCCTGGCGGAGGTTCCTGTGTGCTACTCCCCGCCACTCCTGGCTGGGTTTCGCTGCCTGTGGTGTTGTGCGGCTCCCCGCCACTCCTGGCTGGGGTTCCGCCACCGGCAGTGGCGTGTGGTGTGTGGTGTGTGGTGTGTGGTGTGTGGTGAGCGGTTGCGGTGTGTTGGTGGGGTTGTGGCTGGTGTGTGGTGCGGTTGGTCCCTCGCCACTCCTGGCAGAGGTTCCCTTGTGCTACTCCCCGCCACTCCTGGTTGGGTTTTGCTGCCGGTGGTGGTGGGCGGTCCTCGCCACTCCTGGCTGAGGTCTCCGGGCGGCGGTGGTGTGTGGTGGGGTTGTGGCTGGTGTGTGGTGTGTTTGGTCCCTCGCCACTCCTGGCGGAGGTTCCTGTGTGCTACTCCCCGCCACTCCTGGCTGGGTTTCGCTGCCTGTGGTGGTGTGCGGTTCCCCGCCACTCCTGGCTGGGGCCTGCTGGCGGCGGTGGTGCGTGGCGCGTGGTGTGTGGTGTGTGGTGTGTGGTGGGCGGCGGTGGTGTGTTGGTGGGGTTGTGGCTGTGGTTGGTCCCTCGCCACTCCTGGCGGAGGTTCCTGTGTTCTACTCCCCGCCACTCCTGGCTGGGTTTCGATGCCGGTGGCGGTGGGCGGTCCTCGCCACTCCTGGCTGAGGGCCCTGGGCGCGGTTTCCCGCCACTCCTGGCTGGGGTTCGCTGGCGGCGGCGGTGTGTGGTGGGGTTGTGGTTGGTGTGTGGTGTGGCTGGTCCCTCGCCACCCCTGGCGGAGTTTCCTGTGTGCTACTCCCCGCCACTCCTGGCTGGGTTTCGCTGCCGGTGGTGGTGTGCGGTTTCCCGCCACTCCTGGCTGGGGCCTGCTGGCGGTGGTGGTGCGTGGTGCGTGGTGTGTGGTGTGCGGCGGTGGTGTGTTGGCGGGGTTGTAGGTGGTGTGTGGTGTGGTTGGTCCCTCGCCACTCCTGGCGGAGGTTCCTGTGTGCTACTCCCCGCCACTCCTGGCTGGGTTTCGCTGCCGGTGGTGGTGGGCGGTCCCCGCCACTCCTGGCTGGGGTCTGCTGGCGGCGGTGGTGTGTGGTGTGTGGCGGTGGTGTGTTGGTTGTTGGTCCCTCGCCACTCCTGGCGGAGGTTCCTGTGTGCTACTCCCCGCCACTCCTGGCTGGGTTTCGCTGCTGGTGGTGGTGGGCGGTCCTCGCCACTCCTGGCTGGGGTCCGTTGGCGGCGGTGTGTGGCGTGGTCGGTCCCTCGCCACTCCTGGCGGAGGTTCCTGCGAGCTACTCCCCGCCACTCCTGGCTGGGTTTCGGTGCCGGTGGTGGTGTGTGGTCCCCCGCCTCTCCTGGCTGGGGTCCGCTGGCGGCGGTGGTGTGTGGTGTGTGGTGTGTGGTGTGTGGTGTGCGGTGGTGGTGTGCTGGTGGGGTTGCGGCTGGTGTGTGGTGTGGTTGGTTCCTCGCCACTCCCGGCGGAGGTTCCTGTGTGCTACTCCCCGCCACTCCTGGCTGGGTTTCGCTGCCGGCGGTGGTGGGCGTTCCTCGCCAGTCCTGGCGGAGGGTCCCGGGCGCGGTTCCCCGCCACTCCTGGCTGGGTTTCGCTGTCGGCGGTGGTGCGTGGTGTGCGGTGTGTGGTGTGCGGCGTGTGGCGTGCGGCGGTGGCGTGTGTGGTGGGTTTGTGGCTGGTGTGGTTGGTCCCTCGCCACTCCTGGCGGAGGTTCCTGTGTGCTACTCCCCGCCACTCCTGGCTGGGTTTCGCTGCCGGTGGTGGTGTGGTGTGGTGGTGCGGTGGGTGTGTCTTCCGGGTGCCCTTCCCCTTGGCCCTGGTGTGTGTGTGTGCGCTGTGTGGCCCTTCGTGTTGGTGTGGGTGGCGTGGGGGGGGTTTGGTTTGGTTTGGGTCAAGGCCTGTGCCGGACGCCTTGGCCCACGGTCAGCACTCGCCTGTGTGCCGACACGACTGGGCTCGGCGAATCGCGGTTGTCCGGTCCCAAGGCCTGCCGGACTGTTGACCGCCCCCGTACCCCGCGGTGGCACTCGCGGGAGGGAGATGCCGCCGTGCCGGTGTGTGTGGCGCGCGCGGGGCAGGAGGGCAGGGCGCGCATGCTGGTGGTGCTCGCGGGGCATGACGGGTCACACGGCTGTGCCGCGCCTGGCCCTGCCCGCATGAGCTAGTGGTGCCCTGGTGCCTTCGGCCGCCCGCGCGGCAGCTTGGCCCGTGTTTGTGGTCGCGGGCTTTGTCCCCGGGGGTGGGTGCGTTGGGGGGGGTTCGCTTGTCCTACCTCTGCCTCCCTGAGCACGTGGTAGAACCAGGAGTCGCATCTGATCGTTGCTGGCAGTTCACTGGGTGGGCCCGGTTGCAGGCTGGAGGGCCCAGCGGTGGCCCACACCGGCGGTGGCGTACAGCCACAGTGGGCCTAGGGCAAAAGGTTGAAGCGGTTGCGGCAGTGTCAGGGCGCGGTCCCCAGGAGGTACGGCCGTAAGCAAGGCCACGCCAGCTCCTGGGGGCTGCCCGTTAGACTCTGCCAATAGGGCAAGTGCCCAGTATAGGTCCTCTGGCGGCGATACTATAAGGCGTACTGGCGGTCCAGGGTGCCAGTGTGGCTCCACTGGAAGAGAAAGATGTAGCTGACCTGCACTGCATACACGCCACGACACCAGGCCCCGCACCAGGTAGGCCGCCGCCAGCGTATATACCCAGGGCACGTAGCTCTGAGGGTTACGGAAGGTGACGGCTGGGGGCTGCGGCGGGGGCCGGTCTGGGGAGCTGAGCGGGCATGGCAGCGTGGCCCAGAGGGCCAGCACCATAGGCAGGGACAGTGCAGGTTGGGCAAGCAGGCTTACGACCACTCGCGTGGCGCGACGCTTAGCGGCGGCGGAGAGGTCGGACAGGTGGTCGCTGGGCACGTGGTACCACAGGCCGGACAGCGTGAGCACATTGCCCACGTCGGCGTGGTCTGCCACATAGTGGGCGTCCCACGAGCACTGCAGGACTGGACGCCCGTCGCTGTCGAGGAGTGCACCTTCGGCGGTGACGGTAGCCCCACGGGCAGAGGTTACTTCGAGGAGGAGCTGCGCGCGGGCGTGGAGGAGATGTAGGTACGCGGCGGGGCAGCGGCTGCGGACGTGTCTCCAAAGCTGGTGCTCCGTGACGCCGCAGAAATGGCATTCCATGGCGATGTTGGGGTCCGGGGGTGGCTGCCATTCCAGCGCTCGGTACGCGAGCGCGCGTTTGATGGCGCGTGTGGGCAGTTCATCAGACTCCAGGAGGTCGTAGAAGGGGCCCCCATCCGGTCGGAGGCACGAGGCACGGCGGCCGGCGAAGTAGGCCGCTGCTGCGGCATCGTCATATGCCTGGTCCAGACCTAGCTGAGGTTCGAGCAGCAGGGCCCCACGGTAGTACAGCAGCAGGGGCGAGGGGAGGTGCTGGGGGAGGGGGACGGCCCATGGGGTTGGGGACGAGGCACCACGGGCGGCTAGCTGGTGGGCCTCGCGATTGAGGAGGGCCAGCAAGTGAGTGTCCTGGGTATCATGCTGGGCTGGACACCACACCTCGTAGTGGGCTTGGAAGCCCAGGAGGGTGGGGGTGAGGCTCCGCCAAATTAGCTCTAGAATGGTGAGCTTGGGGGGGAACCTGGTGTAGGCGCGGTGGAGTGCGGAGGTGCCGTCCAGGGCGGACGTAAGGCATCCCTGCCATCCCTGCAGGAGGTGCAGAGCCACCAGGCGGGCCAGCCACTCCATGCCTGTGGGGGTGGCCCATACGCGCAGGCCGTACCAGGCGCGGAGGATGATACCTTCTGTTGGGGCATAGAATACCACGCCCCCGCCGCCCAGGTGGTGGCGGAGGGCGGCATCAGTGGAGACAATGAGGTGTTGGTGGGCGTGCAGGATGGATGGGTCGGCGTCGTAGTGGATGGGCATGGCGTTGACGGAGGAGTCGGGGGGGATGGAAATCTGGAGGGAGAGGCGCTGGGCTGCGGCTGCAAGGGGGTGCGATTCACTGCCTGGAATGTTGGTGGAGCTGAGGTACAGGGCTGACTGGCGAGCTAGCAGGCTGCGGGAGCACGTGGCTTGCGCGTAGGTGAGGAGGAGGTGGCACGCAGTCCGCAGGGGCAAGTGGGGGCAGCCTGGGCCCCCGTAGCGGGGGGGCAGGGACATAAGGGCGCGGGAAGCCCAGCACGGAAGGCCCAGGACCTGTTGGTAGTAGGCCCGGGCCTGGACGGCCAGGTCCTCTATGTGCTCAGGGGGGATGGCAACACCTGAGGCGATGAAGTCCAGCTGGGAGAGGGCAAAGGCCCACAGGGAGCGCAGCGCCAGGATAGTGTTCGTGGGGACGGCTCCGATGCGGAGGCGCATACGCTGTACTTGCTTGGCGAGGTCGGCATAGGACTGTGGGGGCTGCAGCGCATGGGACAGCGGGATGCCTACAACTTGGGGGCAGTCGCGGGAGGTGTCGGTGAGGTAGAAGGGTACTGGGGATGTGAGTTGGATCGGACCGGACGCTCCGAGCCGGAGAGCAAAGAAGCGGAGTTTGTCCAAGTGGACAAGGCCTCCCTTGGCCACCGTGGCGCGAGTGCAGAGGCGGGTCAGGGCCACCAGGGAGGGAAGGGTAGGGCGAACCAAGCGGCGATCATCGGAATACGACAAGTTGCTGACGGGGATGCCGGCTGGGCCTGGGGGCACCCGGACGTCGGTGGGGTGGGGTAGGCTGCCACTGACCACGAGTTCACCGACTTGGTAGGTGTCACCGGAGGGGTTATCGCCCTGGTTCCACCCCTCTTCGGTGACGTAGGGCGGGGCGAACCCGTCCTCTGCCAAGGGATGAATGCGGAGGCGCCCATAGTATTTAACGGCCCACGGGCCGAAATCCCAGGGCAGCTGGAGGATGCTGTGGAGGGTGGTGCAGTCTTCCCGTTGCTGGCGGAGGAAGGCATCGGCAGAGTCCCAGTCCGTGACGGCCGCCGTGCCGTGGGTCTCCAAGCTGGAGAAGACGGTTGCCCGGAAGGAGAGCGCCAGAAATGCCGGCCGCATGTCGGAGCGGTAGGCGAAGGCGTCGGGGGTAAGGGCGCCTGACACCTCTAGGGACTGCACCAGCATGGTGCGGGCGGCGCGAAATTCGGTGCGTGTGAGGGGGGAGGTGAGGGTGACGGGGCGGTGGGCTTTGAAGAGGTGGGGGAAGGGCTTCCCCTTGTCGATGCCCATCATGACGGAGTCGAGGGAGAGGGAGTCCATGCCGGCGTCCACTAGTCGGAGGTGGTGCTGCACTCCCTGGACTCCGCCGTGGCGCAGGTGGTGCAGGAGTGCCTGCGGGCATTGGTCCAGGCCTGCGAACAGGGAGCCGGCTGTCGTGGCTGACGCCCAGACTCGGTCGTCCCGAAGCACGGGTCCAGCTGCAACGGAACGGCTGTGCAGGTCTCTGTGCTGGCAGTCCCGGGGGTCCAGTCCTGCGGCCAGCAGGTCACCGAGCAGGGGGGTCGGAATGTGCGCGATGGGGTCGAAGTGTGGGTCCCACTTGGCTGGGTCGTACATGGCTGTGAGAAAGTCGCGGTCTAGGGCGTGGCCTCGATGAGCTGTGGTGGCTGCCGCTTGGTCATGGACCTCCTGAAGGCGGGCGCTAGGGGAGGGCAGTGTGGCGCCAATGTCGGGCAGGATGCCACTGTAGGGGCGGAGAGGTTTGGAGGGGCGGCAGAGGGCACCTTTGGTGGCTGAGGTGATGGAGGTGGAGCGCAGTACGTCGTCGGGACGTTCCACGCCGTGGCGCGCGGCTGTGCTGGCTAGAAACTCTCGAAGATCAGCCAGGTCGGAGTCGGTGCGGGGGGCCGATCGGAGCCGGAGGTCCCTCAGGACGTGGTCGAGAGGTCTGGGGTGCGGGATGAGGCGACGGGCGGCGGCCCATAGGGACTGGAGGTAGGCATTGGGGCCGACAGGGTACGAGGAGAGCCAGCCCCACAGGAGATCAACAAGGGCAGCGAGGCGGGGGAGGGTACCTGGTGGTGCGTGGCGCCAGCGGATCATGCGCCAGCTGCGAATGTCCGTGAGGCCTTCCATGGGTTCCACGGTGACCAGGAGAGGCTTGTGGGGCGTGGGCGAGGGGAGGACGTCAGCATCGGGGATGGACCGGGCTCCGCGGGTGAACACGTGATCAATGCACGTGGCGGTGTGGACCCCTTGGGAGGAGGAGAAGTGGGTGGGGGTGTCAGCTGGGAACGCTGGTCTGAAGCGCAGCATGCAGCCGGTGCCGCGACATGCGGCTGCGAGGGGGTTGCGCGAGCTCTCACGGGACATGTTAAAGTCCCCACCGATTAGCTCTAGGGCTGCGCGAAGGTAGGCGGCGAGGGTGGTGAGGTTGAGCAGGACTGCACGACGAGCCTTGTAGTCCAGGTGGGGGTGGACGTGCACGGAGGCGAGCAGGATGAAGCCGATAGTGTGATGACGCACTGTGGAAGCGAGGAGGTCTGGGGCATCGTGCTCTACCCGGGGTTTCGTGGCAGGGTGCTGCAGGGAGCGACGCCAGCCAATCATGAAGCCCGTTCCGCAGCCCTCGGCGGAGCTGGTGTGGTAGGCGTAGCCCGACGGTAGGGCCAGCAGTAGAGGCTCAAAGGTCCACAGCTCCTGTAGCGCGAAGCAGTCCACCTCTAGGGCGAGAAGGACATGCACTACGAAGTCCACGTGGCTGGCCACACCGCCTATGTTCCACGAGAGAAATACTAGCCCGGCGTGTCGGCGTAGATGGAGCGGGGAGAAGGCAAGGGAGTGCTGGTGGAGCGCCCAGGGGGGGGAAGGGAGAAGCAGGGTGTGGTCGGGGTGGAAGCACGAGGCACCTGGGCGAACTGGGGCAGCTGGGACACCATGGAGAAGTGGCAGGCCGGGGGGGCGGACGTGTGAGCGTCGGGCAACGTCGGCGGTGAGGTGCGTGCGGCCCGCGCACGGGTGCAAGCACATGGCATTCGGAAGCAGGAGGGATGGGGGGGGGGGGTGCTGGATGGAGGCGGCAGGGACCTGGGGGCGGCCACATGACGGGCAGAACCATGCTGCGATGGAGATGGGGACTGGGGGGGCTGGAGTGAGCCACAGGCGGTGGCCCGGGACGCCATAGAGGGAAGTATTGTAGTGTGCTCGGGGGTGGGGCCAGGGGGTGAGGTGTGTGGGAGAATCATCGTAGAACCAAACCACATACCCGTTGACGGTGAGGGGGACGCTGACGACAGGGTCGGGGTCATCGCTGTGGACGAGGTGATGGGCCTGGGACAGCCAAAGAGCGAAATGGCGCAGGGTCTGGAGCATCTGTCGGGGAGGGGGTCGGGGACCGTGCGTGGGTTCCGCGGGCGGGGGTAGGGCGGCTGTGAGCTGCGAGACGAAAGACGCCTCGGCCGGGGAGAGGGGGGAGTCGTCGGGCGGGGGCAGCAGGACATGGTCAGAGCTGTGGCACAGGGGGCAGATCCAGGGTGCCTGGGCACGAGTGGCGACGGTGCCGCACTGCCAACACGCAGCGGGGCATGGGCTTCCGGGGGTCGGGCTGGGGGCGTGGGGCTGGGTTTCTGTCTCCGGAAGGAGGGCTAATTGGGATGCTGCATGATCGGCGAGGCCTCGGAGGTCTCGGTGCTGGGGATACGCCAGGGCGCAGTCGAGGGCGAGCCGTGTGAGAGGGGTGGACGGGAGGGCGCCAGGGGGCAGGCAGAGGGGCAGGGCCAGTCAGTTCACGCGGGACCCCTGATATGGAGTGACGCGGTGGGCCGTGTGGGGTGCGTCACGCCTGTGGGGCACTGTCTCGTACGCGCGGGGTGCCTGTGTTGAGGCGGAGGGAGCTCGGCTGGCGCTGGAGGAGGTGGTGAACCCCGGGGGGGGGTGCGCTGGGGGGGGTATCTCACTGGGGCGATGACTAGCGCGGCGGTTCTTGGGGGCTTTGAGGCGCTTTTTGGGTGGGGGTTTGACCGGGCTGTCAGGGAGGAAGAAGGGCTCCCCGTTGGCTGTGCGGGAGTCCAGGGTGATGGTATACTGATGGTGGGGGTCGACATAGGTGCGTGTGGGGGCACTGGCGAAGAGGGCGCGAAACGGGCTGGAGGGGATGGACACAAAGTGGGTGCCCTCGTGGAGGGCGTGCGCCGGTATGGCGATGGGTGCCCCGACATGGTGGGTGAGGGCGGTGGACGCCTGTGTGGCATCCGGTACTGTGCGAAGGCCTCTGAGACGAATCACTTGAGGGGCATCGATGGGCGCTGGGGGCAGGAGGCCGGTCGGGGAGGCTGCGGGGGCCAGAGGAGACGACGGGTAAGGGAGCGGGCATGTCGGCTGGGGCCACGAGTACGTTGGGGGGGTGGGCAATGGGCCCGGGGGGGGCATGTGCGGGGGCGGGCCAGATGTTCCCCTTTCGAACCACGCATAGGCCGCTGCCGGGCCGGCTGCTGGCTGCAGGGCTGTGCGCACTTCGGCGATGAGTTGGTCGAGGCCCTGAGTGCGAGTGGTGCCTTGGACCGCGGCTGAGACCGCGACTCGGAAGGTTACCGGGTCGCGAACCGCCAGAAGTAGGTCGGTCGCCTGGAGGGGGATCACTGTGGGGCGGGCGGCCAGGAGGGTGGCTGCGGCGGAGGACCAGACGAGGTCATGGCGTGTGGCGGCGGCGTCCACGAGGGGGTCAAGGGTCTTGAGGGCTGCGAGTTTGTGGGACTCCAGGGCGGACGACCCGTGGAGGTCTTCTACGGCGGAGATGAGGTCGAGTAGGTTGGCCTGCAGGGATGGACGGAGGTTGGCGGGGGATGCGTACCAAACCGTTTTAACGGCCGACGCCAGGGAGCGACCGTTCTTGACCGACCGCAGGGTAGTCATGGCGCTCTCGGGGATGGACATGTCCGTGCACATGACCCGGATGGACTGGGCGACGTGTTCCGCATGGCTGTCCGGAGTGGTTGCGAGCCGCTCTATATCGGTGGTGAAGTCGGAGGAGGCGGCCAGCGTGCCAGGTTGCGTCAGCATTCGTTTCCACAGAGGCTCCGAGGAGGCGGAGGTGCCGGCGAGCTCGGCTCGTTTGATGGCCACGCGCGATAGTATCCCTGGGTACGTGAGCGTGGATTTGTGCCGAGTGATCTCGGCGTTCCACTGCTGCGTGGATAGTGGGCAGGGGGCGGGGAGGCGGGTGTCTCCCCCGGGGGTGATTTGGCATCGCAGGGGCTTCTTGTGGTGGGCCGCGTGCCAAGTGAGTAGCCAGTGTACAAGCGGGACTCGGTCTATGGGCCTTTTGGGTAGCTCGTCTGCTGCCAGGAGCATCAGGAACTGGTCTGGGGAGGCCGCTCGGAGGGCATCGGTGAAGGGGCTGACATGTGCAGCTGCAGCCTGCTGCAGCTGGTGGGGCGCATCTGGCGGGGCGGCTGCCAAGTACGCGACCAGGTCACACATCGCCGCCTGGTACGTGCTCCAGTGGAAGTTGGCGTCCCTCTGCTGCAGTGTGCCAATGTCCAGCGGCGGCAGGGCTTCGACCGCGACAGCCCAGAACAGGCAGAGCGCCCCAAGCATGTTGTCGCTGGGGTGGAAGGCCTCCACAGGTGCAGCAGACTCATGGTGAGTGACTGTGAGCTGCAGTTTGCCAGAGGCTTCGCTCCAGCCTACAGCTGTCGCAGGCCAAGACTCCGCAGGGCGGATGTCGGCCGCGCGCTGGGCCGGGGATTTGCCTGCGAAGGGATGTTTGGGCGCCATGGTCTACCTGTGGAGAGCGCGAGGAGGAGTGTGACTGGGACAGGGGTGAGGGTAGGGTATGGAACAAAACCTTAGGAACTGGGCTGGAGCCAGGGAGTCAGGCAGGAGGGGCTAGGGGAACAACAGGAAGGGGGGCAGGAGTGTACTCAGGTAGTAGCGTGCAGCTATGGCCTCTCGCGGACCTCGTGTGAGCGGTGCTGGCCTTAGGGGCCTGTTATGGGTCGGCGCTGCGCGGGCACTAGGGCAGGGGTTCAGGGTCGGAGGCACACACACGCAGGGTGGTGGGACGCTGGCTGGGGTGCAGGGCAGGAGGCGCACACACGCAGGATGGTGGGATTCGTGATGTGGGAGGGGGGGAGGAGGCATATGAGTTGCGGCGGTCTGGGGCGTGCTGGCTGGGGGCGGACTTGATGCTGGAGGCGGCGTGCAGATGTCCCGGGGCGGCCGGGAAGGACAAGACTGACATGCAAGACGTGGCCGTCATTGTTGGTCGTAGTGGCGTCCCGGCTGTTCGTGAGGTCGTCAAGTGTGAACCAGGGTCCGCCACCACCGGGCCCTGGTTGCTAGCGCGTGCCGGGGGGGGGGGGGGGCGGGACGCGTGTGGGGGGCTGTGTGATGCCTGGTGCTCCAGGCCCCGGCAGGGAGGCCATGGGAGCCTGACGCTGAGCCCGCCGGGGGAGTAATCGATCTGGACACGCCGCCTCCTGGTCATGGACATGCTGCAAGCGGCTCCACGACTGCATGAGGCACGGGGGCGCGCTCCCTTCGCGCGCGACTGGGGGGGTCCACACCCCATGACTGCCAGAGGCACAGGGGTGCTGTTCTGGACTGGACCTTCCGCCCACGGCGCCAGGGGGTAGCAGGAGGAGGGGCTCCAGGGCGCGCTGAGCGCTGCCCTGCCCTGGAGCCTGCCCGGGCTCGGGGCCCGGGTGGCGGTGCTACTGTCCTCGTAAACGGGGGGGCCCGGAGGGCACACCACCCGAGTGACCGCTCCGTTTGCGTGGGGGGGGGGGGTCGCGCTCGGTGTGGCTGTCGTGCGTGCGCGTGTGTGTGCTCGCGGTGTGTGGTTGGTGCGGTGGGGTGTGTCATACCTTGGCTGGTTCTCGTCGTCGGTCGTCGGCATGTTTCAAAAGGCAGAAGAAGAGGTCCTGTAGATGCGTAGCAGAGATGCGTGGCATGTGTGATGCGTAGCACGTACCTGTCCTTTCGTCCCATCATGTTTTCTTCCCCTGTTGAGAAAGAGCGTGCGCAGGTCCTTTTTTTTTTTTTTTTTTTTTGCGTGTTGTGGTTTGTGTCTCCTCCCTCGTGTTTTTTGCTTTTTTTTCTCGCTGCGTCTTCGATAACATACCTCTCCGCATTGCGTTTCCCCTATAGAGAGGGCGTGGAAGGCGGTTTCGTGTTTTTTCTTTTTTTTCAACATACTTGTTGTACCTTGTGCCGCTTCTTGTTGCCGTCCCCTATAGAGAAAGCGTGTGTTTGTTTGTGGGTGGGGCGGGGGTGGGGTTGCATACCATGACTTTCCTTTGTCTCGTCTCCGTCTTCGTGCATCTTGCGGCTTTGTGTGCGTTTGTGTTTTCGTCCCCTTGGCGCCTCCCCTCGCATTTTTAACATACTTGTTCGTCATACCTCCATACCATTGTTTCCCCGTGGTACGTGGTCATTCCCTATAGCGAGAGCGTGTGTCTGTTTGCGGGTGGGGCGGTGTGGGGTTCATACCTTGTTTTTCATTGCTCTTGTCTCCGTCTTCTCGCTCCTTGCGGTCTTGTTTTTGTGTGTGCGTGTGTGCGTGGTCCGTCCCTTTGGCGCCCTCCCTCGTATTGTTAACATACTTGCTCGCCATACCGTTGTTTCCTCGTGGTTGGTGAACGTTCTCTTGTTCGCCTTTTCATTGTTTCCCCTTTGTCCGTGGCCGCCCCATACCTTTTGCGCTTTTGTGGATTTTTTTTTTTTTCGCGGCGGTCGGGGCCTATGGAGGAATAAATATCGGGGATATATGGTTGTGGTTTGTGTTTGCGGGCGTGCCTTTTGACGTGCGTGGCGGTTCGTCGTTCTTTTTTTTTTTTTTTTGCGTGCGGTGTTGTCCCTTGGGCGCCCTCCTTCGCAACATACTTGGTTTTCTCATCCACGTATGCGTAGCGGTGGATACGATATGTATGACGCATGGGGCCGTAACATACTTGGTTGTCATACCTCGTTTTCCCGTGGTCCGTGGTCGCGTCTTTTTTGTTTGTGGTTTGGTGTTTCTCCTTTTGTTGCGTTTCCTTCTCTCTTTTTTTTTTTTTTGACGCGCACATGTCGCCTAGCTCCTATGGCACGCACTTTGCTAGGTGGCTCGGCGCTCGCTTTGTTCTTGTCTTCGTCGTCGTGGCTTGCTGGTTTTTGGTGTTCGCCTCTTTTCTTCTTCTTTGTTTGTGTAGCGCGCACAAGTCCCTAGCGCCTAGGACACGCACTTTGCTAGGTGTTTTGGAGCATGCAACGCTCAGGTTCTTCGCCGTCGCGACTCTATTGTTCGTCTTTGTTTTGTGAGTGTCCTAAATTTTGCGACCTCGCCAAACAGCGGCGTAAAACTTTTTGGGGGGTTTCTGAGGTCGGAAAAAACGATTTTTCGCTTTATTTTTGCTGGCGGTGCGTCGTTTTCTTAGTTTTGTATTATTCTTCTGCTGCGATCGCGCGACCAACAGGCAGCAGTGGCGCTCTCGCTTATAGAGTACGGGATATGAGGTCTGAGACATGAGTCATGAGGTACGGGATACGAGGTACGGGATATGCGGTATGTTGTACACAGTGTGAGGCATGGGTGATGTGTTTGGAAATATGGAATATGCGAATCGCGGTGTCAAATGTGGTGTCAGAGTATAGCTTAGGAGGGGTATATTTCACTCATAGAGTACGGGATATGATGTTTGATAGAGGACGGGATATGAGGTTTGAGACATGAGTCATGAGGTACGGGATACGAGGTACGGGATATGCGGTATGTTGTACACAGTCTGAGGTATGGGTGATGTGTTTGGAAATATGGAATATGCGAATTGCGGTGTCAAATGTGGTGTCAGACTACAGTTTGGGAGGGGTAAATTTCACTCATAGAGTACGGGATATGATGTTTGAGACATGAGTCATGTGGCACGGGATATGAGGTACGGGACATGAGGTGTGTTGTATTGGGTATGTGAAATGCGGTGCAGTGTGAGATATGGTGCTATGATGATATGGTGATATGGCCCGCGCTTCAAGCGCGGGCATTCGCACTAGTTATTATATTTAATTGTGGTATGGTTCGTCGTCGTCGTCGTCGTTCGTCGTACCCAAAAAATCCTCCAAATTGTGCACGCTGCTGCTGGCGCGCGCGCGTGCCCGTCAAATGGCATCTGGCGGATTTGCGATTTCGATTTCTGGCACGACAAATCGATCTGAAATCATGGATTCATGTAATTTGAATGTACTGTACAATCGATTATCCGGGTATCTGCACGAATAATCCCGCCTGTTGACTTTTGGCGATTTTAGCCAACAGGCAGCAGTGGCGACAGTTCTCTCGCTTATACAGTACGGGATATGAGGTTTGAGACATGAGTCATGAGGTACGGGATACGAGGTACGAGATATGCGGTATGTTGTACACAGTGTGAGGTATGGGTGATGTGTTTGGAAATATGGATTATGCGAATCGCGGTGTCAAATGTGGTGTCAGAGTACAGTTTAGGAGGGGTAAATTTGGCTCCTAGAGTACGGGATATGATGTTTGAGTGTTGTACGGGATACGAAGTACGGGATATGCGGTATGTTGTACACAGTGTGACGTATGGGTGATGTGTTTGGAAATATGGATTATGCGAATCGCGGTGTCAAATGTGGTGTCAGAGTACAGTTTAGAAGGGGTAGGTTTCACTCACAGAGTACGGGATATGATGTTTGAGACATGAGTCAGGTGGTACGGGATATGAGGTACGGGACATGAGGTGTGTTGTATTGGGTATGCGAAATGCGGTGCAGTGTGAGATATGGTGCTATGGTGATATGGTGATATGGCCCGTGCTTCAAGTGCGGGCATTCGCACAGTAAAGACAGTTTAGGAGGGGTAAATTTCACTCATAGAGTACGGGATATGATGTTTGAGGCATGAGTCAGGTGGCACGGGATATGAGGTACGGCACGTGAGGTGTGTTGTATTGGGTATGTGAAATGCGGTGCGGTGTGAGATATGGTGCTATGGTGATATGGTGATATGGCCCGCGCTTCAAGCGCGGGCATTCGCACTAGTTAATATATTTCATTGTGGTATGGTTCGTTCGTCGTCGTCGTCGTCGTTCGTCATACCCAAAAAATCCTCCCAATTGTGCACGCTCCTGCTGGCGCGCGCGCGTGCCCATCAAATGGCATCTGGCGGATTTGCGATTTCGATTTCTGGCACGAGAAATCGATCTGAAATCATGGAATCATGTGTTTCGAAAACCTGTATGTACTGCACAATCGATTAGCCGGGTATCTGCACGAATCATCCCGCCTGTTGACTTTTGGCGATTTTAGCCAACAGGCAGCAGTGGCGCTCTCGCTTATAGAGTACGGGATATGAGGATTGAGACAGGAGTCATGAGGTACGGGATACGAGGTATGGGATATGCGGTATGTTGTACACAGTGTGAGGCATGGGTGATGTGTTTGGAAATATGGAATATGCGAATCGCGGTGTCAAATGTGGTGTCAGAGTACAGTTTAGGAGGGGTATATTTCACTCATAGAGTACGGGATATGATGTTTGATAGAGTACGGGATATGAGGTTTGAGACATGAGTCATGAGGTACGGGATACGAGGTACGGGATATGCCGTATGTTGTACACAGTGTGAGGTATGGGTGATGTGTTTGGAAATATGGATCATGCGAATCTCGGTGTCAAATGTGGTTTCAGAGTACAGTTTAGGAGGGGTAAATTTCACTCATAGAGTACGGGATATGATGTTTGAGACATGAGTCATGTGGCACGGGATATGAGGTACGGGACATGAGGTGTGTTGTATTGGGTATGTGAAATGCGGTGCAGTGTGAGATATGGTGCTATGGTGATACAGTGATATGGCCCGCGCTTCAAGCGCGGGCATTCGCGTGTATTCAGGCATATGGACGTCGTCGTCATTGTCGTCGTTGTCGTGGTTGTCGACGTTCGTTCGTTCGTTCGTTGTCGTTCGTCATACCCAAAAAATCGTGCCAATTGTGCACGCTGCTGCTGGCGCGCGCACGTGCTCGTCAAATGGCAGCTGGCGGATTTGCGATTTCGATTTCTGGCACGAGAAATCGATCTGAAATCATGGATTCATGTAAGCTGAATGTACTGTACAATGGATTGTCCGGGTATCTGCACGAATAATCCCGCCTGTTCACTTTTGGCGATTTTAGCCAACAGGCAGCAGTGGCGACAGTTCTCTCGCTTATAGAGTACGGGATTTGAGGTTTGAGACATGAGTCACGAGGTACGGGATACGAGGTACGGGATATGCGGCATGTTGTACACAGTGTGAGGCATGGGTGATGTGTTTGGAAATATGGATTATGCGAATCGCGGTGTCAAATGTGGTGTCAGAGTACAGTTTAGGAGGGGTAAATTTGACTCCTAGAGTACGGGATATGATGTTTTAGTGTGGTACGGGATACGAGGTACGGGATATGCGGTATGTTGTACACAGTGTGAGGTATGGGTGATGTGTTTGGAAATATGGATTATGCGAATCGCGGTGTCAAATGTGGTGTCAGAGTACAGTTTAGGAAGGGTAGGTTTCACTCATAGGGTACGGGATATGAAGTTTGAGACATGAGTCAGGTGGCACGGGATATGAGGTACGGGACATGAGGTGTGTTGTATCCGGTATGCGAAATGCGGTGCGGTGTGAGATATGGTGCTATGGTGATATGGTGATATGGCCCGCGCTTCAAGTGCGGGTATTCGCACGGTAAAGACAGTTTAGGAGGGGTAAATTTCACTCATAGAGTACGGGATATGATGTTTGACACAAGAGTCAGGTGGCACGGGATATGAGGTACGGGACATGGGGTGTGTTGTATTGGGTTTGCGAAATGCGGTGCGGTGTGAGATATGGTGCTATGATGATATGGTGATATGGCCCGCGCTTCAAGCGCGGGCATTGGCACTAGTTAATATATTTAATTGTGGTAAGGTTCGTTCGTTCGTCGTCGTTCGTCATACCCAAAAAATCCTCCCAATTGTGCACGCTGCTGCTGGCGCGCGCGCGTGCCCGTCAAATGGCATCTGGCGGATTTGCGATTTCGATTTCTGGCACGAGAAATCGATCTGAAATCATGGAATCATTTGTTTCAAAAATCTGTATGTAATGTACAATCGATCAAATAATCCCGCCTGTTGACTTTTGGCGATTTTAGCCAACAGGCAGCAGTGGCGACAGTTCTCTCGCTCATAGAGTACGGGATATGAGGTTTGAGACATGAGTCATGAGGTACGGGATACCCGGTACGGGACATGCGGTATGTTGTACACAGTGTGAGGTATGGGTGATGTGTTTGGAAATATGGATTATGGGAATCGCGGTGTCAAATGTGGTGTCAGAGTACAGCTTAGGAGGGGTATATTTCACTCATGGAGTACGGGATATGATGTTTGAGACATGAGTTATTAGGAGGGGTAAATGTCACTCATAGAGGACAGTTCTCTCGCTTATAGAGTACGGGATATGAGGTTTGGGACATGAGTCATGAGGTACGGGATACCCGGTACGGGATATGCGGTATGTTGTACACAGTGTGAGGTATGGGTGATGTGTTTGGAAATATGGATTATGCGAATCGCGGTGTCAAATGTGCTGTCAGAGTACAGTTTAGCAGGGGTAAGTTTCACTCATAGAGTACGGGATATGATGTTTGAGACATGAGTCAGGTGGCACGGGATATGAGGTACGGGACATGAGGTGTGTTGTATTGGGTATGTGAAATGCGGTGCGGTGTCAGATATGGTGCTATGGTGATATGGTGATATGGCCCGCGCTTCACGCGCGGGCATTCGCACTAGTTAATATATTTAATTGTGGTAAGGTTCGTCGTTCGTCGTCGTTTATCATACCCAAAAAATCCTCCCAATTGTGCACGCTGCTGCTGGCGCGCGCACATGCCCGTCAAATGGCATCTGGCGGATTTGCGATTTCGATTTCTGGCACGAGAAATCGATCTGAAATCATGGAATCATTTGTTTCAAAAATCTTTATGTAATGTACAATCGATCGAATAATCCCGCCTGTTGACTTTTGGCGATTTTAGCCAACAGGCAGCAGTGGCCACAGTTCTCTCGCTTATAGAGTACGGGATATGAGGTTTGGGACATGAGTCATGAGGTACGGGATACCTGGTACGGGATATGCGGTATGTTGTACACAGTGTGAGGTATGGGTGATGTGTTTGGAAATATGTATTATGGGAATCGCGGTGTCAAATGTGGTGTCAGAGTACAGTTTAGGAGGGGTAAATTTCACTCATGGAGTACGGGATATGATGTTTGAGACATGAGTCATTAGGAGGGGTAAATGTCACTCATAGAGTACAGTTCTCTCGCTTATAGAGTACGGGATATGAGGTTTGAGACATGAGTCATGAGGTACGGGATACGAGGTACGGGATATGCGGTATGTTGTACACAGTGCGAGGTATAGTTGATGTGTTTCGAAATATGGATTATGGGAATCGCGGTGTCAAATGTGGTGTCAGAGTACAGTTTAGCAGGGGTATATTTCACTCATAGAGTACGGGATATGAGGTTTGAGACATGAGTCATGAGGTACGGGATACGAGGTACGGGATATGCGGTATGTTGTACACAGTGTGAGGCATAGATGATGTGTTTGGAAATATGGATTATGCGAATCGCGGTGTGAAATGTGGTGTCAGAGTACAGTTTAGGTGGGGTACATTTCACTCATAGAGTACGGGATATGATGTTTGAGACATGAGTCATGTGGCACGGGATATGAGGTACAGGACATGATGTGTGTTGTATTGGGTTTGCGAAATGCGGTGCGGTGTGCGATATGGTGCTATGGTGATATGGTGATATGGCCTGCGCTTCAAGCGCGGGCATTCGCACTAGTTTCTATTAATTTCAGACTGGTCGTCGTTGTCGTCGTGTCCAGGCGCGGGCCTGGCGGCGGCGCGCGTGTGCGCCTCGCAGAAAATAATTTATGCTACAGGGCGGCATTTTTTTTTTAATTACACAGATGTATGCGCATTTTCGAGGCGCATCGATCGCTGTGCAGTACGGTTGCATCTTCGCCGATTCTGGCTGTTCAGTTGGCCGAGCGGGCGCTAACTGCCTGTAACTACTCTCAGAACCACCTGTTAGCGCTATATGTCGATGTTATCCGAAGCGCCAGCGCCCGCGCTGCACAGCACGGGACATGTATCGGTCAATTTCTGTAATTCCTCCTCCAGTACCCGTAGTGGCTTAGAGCGAACTTCTTGCCGGCATTTCATCACTGGTGCAATATCCCCCACTCCCAATCCACTCCCTTTATCTACCTACATGGTACAAAGTGGTGATAATTGTCGTAGCTTGGTTGATGCTATCTTTTCAGCAGGGCAAGCATCTCATGACCGTGTAACTTGACACTCAAAAACGAAACGGCGGACACAATTAATGCTGTGATTCCGGAATCATTGTCCAGCGATTTAAATGTTTATGAGTCAGCTGATTATTTTGGTGAAGATTCTGAAGACCAATCCAACATTTACCCAGCCGAGTTCTTAAACAGGTTACTCCCATCAGGAATGCCACAACATCGCCTCAATCTTAAGGTTGGAGCACCAATAATTCTCATCCTCAACTTGAATCGTGCTGCTGGCCTTATGAATGGCACCCGATTGAGTGTTACTTCGTGTCTTCGCTACACAATCCAAGCAACGGTGCTAACAGGAACACACAAAGGAAACTCCGTTTGCATACCTCGGATTAATCTGACCGTATCTGATGATGAAGATCTCCCTATCAAATTCATTCGTCGCCAATTTCCTGTAAAATTAGCCTTCTGTATGACCATTAACAAAAGCCAAGGTCAGACGTTTTTCAAAGTGGGTCTCTTATTGGCGACCCGACCATTTTCACATGGTCAAGTTTATGTTGCTCTATCGCGCTGCGGAAATTCAAGCGCTATCAAAGTATGGACAGCAGCGGACTTGCGGGTTGACGCAAACAACTATGGAGTCATTGAAAACATTGTTTGGCCGGAAATATTGGACTGAGATCTTCCACAGCTCACAACGTACATGCCATCCAACTTCAACGTCTCATACCGTGAGCGATGGGCGGACAACAAGATCAATGCGGAGCCTCTGCCATCCCTACCCATGGGACCAGTGTGAACCCTGATAGGATCACCGCGTAGGCTGGATACCCAACTGTGAGGACGCGGCCCTATCACTCTATAAATTTTGTTTGCAACCCGCGCATTTGCGCGGACCATTTGCTAGTTGGGGATTACTTCTGAATTTTTGCTCCCCGCGCTTGGCACTAGGAATCCCCGAGAATGCAGGTGACGTAGGATTTTTCTGAATTTTTGCTCCTCGCGCTTGGTGTTGCAAGGCAAACATATGCTGAGGACAATGGGGGATTGGACTGTCAGACCATAGCCTATTGGGGTGGAGTCTCCGGACTCGAGTCCAAGGGTTGTAGGGATGTGTCCATGGTACCCGGAGTCTGAGGCATTGCGTTTGCAAGCAAAAACAAAATGGAAACAACATTGCTTGTGTGCTTTTCCATGGGATGCAGCGTTCTAGGGCGTGGTGCGGAACCCCCCCAATTTTGGGTGTTGTTAATATGGTTGGTGAAGCCGGTTCGGACCCCCGTGCCATCTTGGGGTCACTTTGGGTGTGTATCTATGTGCTGGCAAGCCGCCATTGGCTGATATCATACTCTCCCATCCACCTGACTTAACCCGATGTGATAGTGTGATAGGTTTGGCCATTCCGGCTATGAGCGGCCACATTCAGTACCGAGGCGCCGCCAGCGGAGATTTACATATCAGAATATCAGGAATCAACAGGGTTTTATGATCATGATGTTTCCGTAATTTTTCGGCCTTTCGTTCTGATGGTCAATGTATTGGCGACCGTCAGTTGGCTCGCGATTTTGCGTTAACCGATTGGTTAACTGTTATTTCCAGATATTTTGGCGGATACTCCGTTGAAGGGTCAGATTTCATCAGCAAAGGGTTCGTTGCTTCCGCAATTTTCTAAATAAGCACTCGAAATTTTAATCTGAATTTTTTGCGATGTCGAAATCGGATTTTCGACTTCAACATCGCCGCACTTGATTTGGACTTCTTCGAGTGGTCATACTCTTTTCCCTATGCCCGAATCAGGTTTCCCTTATACTTGCCACCCATTTGACTTGGATATATAAGGGAAACAAAAGTGAATCGTGGGACCACTTTGAAGGGCCATATCTACGAGCGAGTGTGAGGAAAGAGAATAAGGAAGGTTGCGTTGCAAGCGCCTTGGTCTCAACTTAATTTAGGAGGCATCAAACGCCTTTGGTGTGCCCACATGTCCGGTGTAGCAAGGGATAAGGGTCAAGAGGGTATAAAGTGATATATAACTCTTGGACCGTGCAACCGAATATTTTATTGCGACTTTCGAGAGTACCGCATGAGTGTTGGGGTTGCATAGATACTTTCTTTGGGTTCCTACGCATTTTTAACGTGAAGTTATGTCCATGGAGGGACATGACATATCATGGCGGGAGCCACTTTTGAGGGTATGTTTTATATGCATGGTATATGTCTTGATATGCTCACGCCCATGTTATATATCTTCGTGTGGCCGAAGAGATGGGGAGCCATTCGTGACAAGGGTTTTGCCCATGTCTCAATTGTGGAATTCAAAGCGCTAGACCAAGTCTACCGCATATGTAATGCTCATGGTATGTTTGGCAAAGAGATCCATGAGTGCACTCCCATTTTCATGGGGCATGTAGATAGGAGTGGCGAAGGTATCTCCATGCGCCCGATTGGGGATCCAAGTGGGGGAATTGTTCGCAAATGGTCCCAATCATTTGTGTATTGAACCATGAGCGGATATCATGGGTGAGCATAGAGATATACTATCATGACAACTTTGTGTTTGGTCATATTTTCATGTTTTTGACCTCAATTTTTGCTCATTTTTGCGTTTTGTGTACTTACCTGGTCGGCAAACAGCAAGAAGCCTATGGAGAGTCGAAGCATGGTATGTTGTTCACATGTTGGCATATGCTTTGGAGTTGAACACCACCATATGCCGGATCGCGTACTCCATTTGGCTTGGCGCACGAAGGATCACACGAATTGGTCTCAAGATCATGGGCTGACTTGGGCAGTGCGTGGCGCCCATATCCGAAGAGGTTTTGAGGGTAAAGTGGGGATGTACATGGGCATTGACCTTTGGTATATAGCCTCCATGAATATGAGACTTCGATTCCATGCATGCTTTGAGCCTTCGGATAAGTGGTAACTTCAATTTTGAGCATATATGTGATATATGGCCATTATGGTGTGAATTGGCAGTTTTTTGGCATGTTATGAGTTCAAACTCATAGGTCATTTCTCTAAGCCCATTCGACTCCAAGTCCAACCAAGGTTAGGTCAGGGTAGGGCATGGTCCTGAGTGCCACTCTAGGCCATGACACGCCACCTCCCCTATTGGGCTAGGATTTAGAGACTTGGGATTGAACACATTTTTGGGGTTTGTGTAGCGACTTTTGACACATGGCATTCAGCCATCTCATTTGACCTGGTTCAGGGCAATATGTTGGTGAGTCAAGGGAAGGTCTTGAGTCCAGGGAATGAGGGGTTTATGGCTGTGAATGTGTATGTTTACCTCTTCCCCCAACTTTGCTTTATTTGTGTTCATATGCCAATTTCAGGGCTTTCTTCCTTGACGCAATTCTTGTACATGCCCGCCATCGTGAGACCATCGATGTGCTGAACGGAAGCCCGCAGTGTGGATTGGATGAAAGTGCTGCCCTAGGTCGTGGATGGTGCCGGAGGGCTCAGGGCCGGCAAGACCGGGGGGGCAGGCACGCGAGGAGTCGACCTGAACGCTGCTGTTGGGGGCAGAACCGGATACACGGACACCAACGGAGGCAAGAGCGGCGACAACGGAGGCAAGATCCATGCTGATTGTTATCCGGCAAAAAATCCCAGTCTATGAAGAAAATTGATGCGGATATTCCTAAGTACATCTGAGTGTCCATATCTATCTGAAAAGATTTCTATAAATCCGATTGTGAAAAAATTCTGGCCGATCTGGCTCGCGCACGCGCGTCAGCGGCAAATGGCGATTCCGGGTAAATGATCGGAACGCGGCGGATTTACGATGAATGGACCGCGGAATCAGATCCGGCACATCAGAAATATATAGGTCTGATCCTGAGACTGAGCTGCGGGGCGGCGATTCCGCCGAAGCAGAGAAAATGACCAAAATGTAGCCAATCTGGGGCAGATCTGCGAAAATCTGAGCAGATGGGGGTTAGCCGCACTTACACTCCCCCTCCAAAAACACACTGGGGTGTGTCGCTACGTCAACGAAGAACGTAGTGCGGGTAAGTCCCAGAAAAAAATAGAAATGTAGCCTCGATGGGGCGAAATCTGCTTGATCTGACCTGATTTGGGCTGAATTGGCACTGAATCAGGATGGATGAACCTGAAATGAGACAGAATGAGGAGTGACGAACAGTCCTCCGGGCAGTAAAACATTAGGTTAAGGGCTAAAAAGCATGTAAACGTATCGAGAATCGATACCAAACCATGCCCTGGTTGAGAATGAGGTAGATTATTGGTGGATTGAGTGGGAGAATCAAGAAATGGAGTGACATCTCGGCGCTCTGGCACAGTTTAGCTGTCGCGGGCACACTACGGTGTCCTCCACGTACTCTACATCGTGTTACTCCCGCTTTTCTCGTTCTGAAAAGTGCAGCATGTGCTTCAGATTTGGCGCATCTGATGGATGATCACAAGATTCAGCAAGATTGAGAATCAATTTGAGCAGAGATGAAGGAGATGAAACAATCACAGAGAGGGAAAACAAATACAAATGTAGTCTGCAGGCCCTAAGTGAACAGAAAAACATCAGCGTCAACGAAGTTAGGCAAAGCCGTAATCAGATCTTCGAGGAATGAGAGGAGATGACAAGGAAATCAACCTAAACTGTCCTAAAATGAGTAAATTCCCTCAGATGAAGGTGAAATGAAGCGGAATGTCTAGAACTGAAACTACTAACACCTTTGTTTAGACTAGAGTTAATATATATTGTCGTTTATTCAGCTCAATTGTGCTCTCCGGCACGTTGGTTCGCGAGCATCCAACAGATTCCATGAAAATGTGGATCATGTGATGATGCATCATGATGGGACATGATGGCCCTGGATCCTTAGCATGTAACGCGCCGAAGGTTCGCTGAAGGCGCTTTACTGACAGTATATAACTGAGAGACACCGAATAGTCCTTTATTTACAGTGGCGGCGGTGTCGATCGACTTGGACAAGGCCCATCTTTCGATTGAGTCCCACAGGACACTTGGATTCATCATTTTCGATAGTTTCAGGTCGGATTGAGCCCACATTGGCGTGTGCCAAAAATACACCGAAGCTTACGGAAGCTCTGAGGTCCGAGAGGTTGCTGTGAGAAGTCCCTAGAGCTCCTATATGAAGGTTGTCTGAACAATTGACGTCGGGGTCTTGCTACACTGTTGCGCAGAATGATGGACAAACCTGAGGAATTCAAGGTAAATTCAAGGAATCTGGATCTGAATCTGGACTTTGGCTTCAGCATCACGGCAAATGAAGGTAAGATCTGAGTTCCTGGCGTCGCATCTAGTGCCGCCAGTACTACAGGGGGTGCCTGTAGGGGTGAATGTCGCTGGCCAGCGTTTTTACTATGTACATTTGCTTCCATCTGCACGAGTAGCCAATTTCCAAAGATGCACAGACCAACAGAGACAAGAGTACCCCGGATCTGCCTGAATTACGCCTGAGTTTGGTTTTTTCTGGACACGGCAGCACACTCCGTGGCTTTCGGCAGCGTATCTACGCCTTGTCTGCCGAACAGAGACCAAAGAAAGGTTGATTGACGTCAAATTATCAAACATTCGCAGTTCTCCACATCATGTCGTAATCAGGAAGAATGAACAGTGGATTGAGCAGAATGTGGTTTTTTCAAGTCGTCAGAACACTCACATTGGAATAAGTGGTCGACGGGGCGAGGCTGGAGCTTTTGTAGGAGTTGGACATGCAAGGGTTTTGAACCTACACCCTTGAGCCCTAGCGACGAGTGCCATGACGCCCTGGACTAGACGACTGTTACCCAGATTATGGCGTCGGCGACTCAAGTCACGACGGATCTCCCTCAATTCGGCCAAGCACGAATACATGTGACCACCAACCTGTCTGGTGGGGCCCTCGTACGGCTTGGGCGCTGTGGATCAGCGGCCGAACTCGAAGCTTGGTCCTCATTTGGCTCCTGGCCTGGCCTGACCGCAGGAGGGGGGATCGACGGATCAGCCCTGGAAGGTGGCTGCTGAGGGCCGTAAAAGGCTGGATCTCGATTCACCACAGGTCTTTTTCCGTCGCTCTCCACCTGTCTGTCGGGTTTCGACAGACAGTCTGTCAGGAGTACGCCAATTTCGGGGTGCTTCTTGAGGAAGTCGATGAACCCCTTGGTGTACCCATGGACAAAAGAATGGGCTGGTTCCCAGTTGTTGTGACTGGAATCAAAGCCCCTCCACTCACATAGAAATTCCCATTCGCCCTTTTCGTCACGTCTTGCTTCTAAAATCCTCTTGAGTTCGTACTTCCCCCCTTCGATGACCCGATCGGACAAAAATTTCGAAGTCCAAAAAAGGGGTTTAACCCGATCCTTGGGGGAGGGGATCTCTCTCTTGAGGCGATCGCCCGAAACTTCAATTTCCCTGCTGACATCCACACGAATCCTCCACCTGTTCTCACCTAGACGCGCTGTAACAGCGAATGGCCCCTCCCACAAGGGAAGAAGCTTATCATCTCCGTCCAGGGTGGTTTCGGATTTTCGAAGCCAAACTCGATCATCGACTTCAAAATTGTGGGGGTTTTTTCGGCCTTGATTCTGGACCCAAAGCCAGTCAGCTTGATGCTTATCGATTAATTTCGAGACAGTTTTTTCTGCTCGTTGGATTTCGTCCAAAAACAACGAAGCATCTTTACAAGGGCGAGGATTATTCAACGGCATGTTCCACCAACACTTCTTTCGTCCAAAGACAATTTCATTTGGAGAAAGGCCATGGTACAATGGCGTGTTGTGGTAACGGCGAAGCAATGCGAAGAGAACTTCAAGCCAATGGAAGTCTTTCTCACTGGCGAGCTCCTTACGAAGCATATTTATAATAGAGCGGCCGGCTCTTTCGCCAGGCAGCGCTCGATGTGAGTGGATTTCACATCTTAGGTGGTGGATTCCAAGGCGAGCACATAATTCCTTCCACCATTCGGAGGTGTACTCTTTGCCTGAGTCCGTAACCACCTCGGATGGGACGTCCCAACCTCCCATCCAGGTCTGCGCGCACCATTTGGCGGCAGCCTTGCCAGTCATTGACTCGACGTTGCAAGGCAACACCTGAATGTAGCCAGAATGACGGCATTGTATAAGGAGCACTCAATTGACCTTTTTGTTGGTCCAATGGCACTCTTCGTCGTCGAGTTCACCAAGATGGAAAAAATCACTGGTGACTCTGTTAAAGAGGCGCTCCGGAATAGGATGTGGCCTCAGATGGCCGTGCTTCTTCGCGCTGGGGGGCGTCGAGACAGCACATTGGGCACATCCGGCGGCTACTTTCATACAATGAGTATATAGCCTTGAGCCGAACAACCTATGTTTAATCATCGACCATAATCTACGGCCATGTGCGTGGGGGGACTCCCATTTGTGCCACCAGTTTAACACTCGGGGGGCCAGGGCGTCTGGTACGCACAATTTACCCTCCATCCACAGCTTCCCCCCATCCAACGAATATGCAGAATAAATTCCATCGCTGTGAGCATCTTTGGATTTGAGATTCTCAAAGACCTCTTTAAACATGGAATCATGCAGATAATCGTGCGTCCAGTCACGGATGATAAGGGAATCTTTCGGCAGGAGTGGAGTTTTGGCCGGATCTCGACGCTTAATGCCCTGAATCAACCGAAATCCACTTACAGGTCGGGTATACTCGAACCGTTTCACACTCCCTGAGGAGGGATCGGTGACTTTCTCCACGACTTTCAGTGATTTGGTGATAATTTCATGAGCATGCGCCGGATCTGAGAAGGCCGTGATGTCATGACACGGTAATGCATGCCGTTTAACAGAGCATTGCATGCATTCACGTCGAATGAGCTTTTTTTCTTCCTGATCCCACTCGATTACGACGTGGCGGTCCTGCTCCGTACCATGGATGTTGGTACTTTGCAGCCCCTCTGAAGCGGGGTAAGCCCATCGGCTCAGAGCATCCGCTACCGTGTTGTGTTTTCCAGGCAAATACGACACATGGAGGTCAAACAGACTGAGAAATTCATGCCATCTGGCCCGTCGACCAGCTGGGCTCGCGACAGTATCAATGTGTTCGGTGGCCCAATACTCCAGAGATCGATGATCCGTTAGGACCTCGACTCGATTGGTGCCAACCCACGATTGGTACTTCTTCAGAGCGCAGATTATGGCATAAGTCTCTTGCTCACGCGGTGACCATTGCATCTGGCGTGGAGGTAGCTTCCGAGACCAAAATGCAAGAGGGTAATGATCACCTGTGGCTTCATCAACCTGTTCAAGGACAGCTCCGATCGCGTACCTAGAAGCGTCGGTTCTTATGTAGAAGGGTCGGTCGAATTTCGGCACATGCAACGTGGCGACTTCGCAGAGGGCCGCCTTCAATTGATGGAAGGCCTCCTCGCACTCGTCAGTCCACTTGACACGAACCTTTGAACCTGCCTTGCCCGCATCTCTCCCTACCTTCAATAGTTCAGTGAGGGGGGCAGCAAATTTGGCATAATTCGGCACAAAAGTGTGGTAAAAATTGCAACAACCCAGGAATCCTCTCAATTCCGTGATCGTCTCAGGGCGCTTCCACTTCTGAATAGCGATGAGCTTCCCTGGACTGGGTCGTCGGGTGCCATTCTCAAGGAGAGAACCACAAAATTCGACTGATTTTAAAAATAGTTTTCCCTTCTTTGGCCCACAAATCAGCTGATTGGCATCAAGAATGTCCAAAACCTGGTTCAGCTGCTTTTCATGTAGGGCCACCAGCTCGGCTTCAGTCAGTCCCTCCCCCTCTGTCGCGATGATTATGTCATCTATGTACACACTCACGAAGGCACGAAGCTCAGGATGAGCTGTAAAAAGCACATCCTCCATCATTCTTTGAAAAAACGAAGGGGCGTTCTTCAGGCCCATGGGCATGACCGTCCACTGGACTGGGCCACATGGCGTGCACATACAGGTGAGAGGTCGGCTGTCCTTCCTCAACGGCATTTGGTGAAAGCCGTGACGGAGATCCAGCACAGAAAACAAACGACCTCTTGCCCTCTTGGCGATTTCCTCCTCAATGAGGGGCAGGGGGTGTGAATCCGCCTTGGTTTCGGCGTTGAGGTTTCTGAAAATCAACAACCATTCGCCAACCATCAATAGTGTTCTGGTCTGCAGGCGGCGGCTTCGGGACTGTGAAGGGTGCACAGCACCACTCGCTGGTCATACAACCCTCAAGCCAACCAAATTCCCTGAGATTTCTCTCGATTATTTTTCTGAGTATCTCATGTTTCTGTCCATGGTTCTCATAAGGACGCTGTTTCTTCGCCTTGTACCCTTCACGAAGCTCGATGAAGGCTTCACCGAACTGCCCACGGACAGGGGGGTCTTTGATCAACTTCCCCGAAAGGGTTGTGTCCTTCCGTTCCTCAAAAATCTTGTCTCTTTTCTTGGAACACAGCTCAGTGTCCACCTGATCGCCAGGAATTACTGTCGAAAAAACTTTGGCGATTTCTTCGGCCTTGGCAGGAAGAATCTTCTTACGGATGTCCCTAAAAAGGTCCGTATCAACTGCCTCTTGAAGATAGGTGGGTCGAGTGTCGACATTCCAGAGATTCTCTTCGTGATCCAGCTCCTCGAAAGGATCTATGAAAGCTTCCACACGGGGTTTTTCATAAAAAACTCTGAATTTGCGGCGCGAAGAAAAATTTTTTGTCGTCCGTGCGCTGTAGATTCTTTTGGATGTAGATCGTATTGGGGAAGAGGGGGACGAGGCGGATCCATTTGACGTTGGATCACCTTGGGCATCTGACGGACAAAAATCAGAAAAAATAGATTCATCATCAGTACCACGCTCAACCTCAGATTCAGACCCAACACAGGAATCAGTACTAGAATCAGCAGAATCAGAGTCAGAAAGCTTTCCATCCACCAGGAATGCAAGCGAACTCCAGGGCCGCTGTGGCAGGGGACCTGTGTCGTCCCTGGCATACAGCTTAATCTTCCTGGGAAGTTCGATGTAATCTACACAAATGTCTTGCAATTCCTGAAACCAAGGCTTGTCGTCCCACAAGGGCACAACTAAAATCGCCTGGGTTTTATCTTGCTTGATTTTGTGGATGACCTGCTGGATTAAGTGAAACGGAGGATTAATCCATAACTTCTTGTCCCATTTATGGGTCCAAGCGTCGCGAAAGTGCTTGTCAAAGCGCTTGTTCTCGCGGTTAGCAAAGGCATCATACTGTGGCCAAAAGGAATGGTGTTCATAAAAATATTCACAAATTGTATCGCGCCATTTGTCGACAACTCTGTAGGATGAAGAGTGCCAGCGCGAAGGACGTCGTGGCTGGGAGTCCCTACGAAGACATTCTAACTCTCGGGAGTAATCGGCACTCCCATTCACCTCTGCAATGGTGACATCTTCGCCAAACTTTGGTGTAACCTTTTGCTTCAAAAATTCTTCTGCACTTTTAAACCCTGCGTGCAAAAAACGAAATTCAGGACGCTCCAAGGGACCTGACTCCAGCAAAAAACAACGCCGATGACCTACGGGCGCCACCCTGTTCTTGCGAAGCCAAGGATGGCCCAAGTAAAGGTCATACTTTATGTCGGCACGATAGAAGTAGTCATCCTTAAGGATAACTTCCTCCACATTGCCATCTTCCCAAAGGTCTTGAGCGACCAAATGAGTTGATATATAACAACCGCGTTGCCCACCTGCGAGAGAATGTCCAGAAACTCCCTCGAGGGTAACAGGATGAGGCGAATCAAACACGCAGTCGTCAGGCAAAAAAGAATTGGATTGGAGATTTACCTCCGATCCATTGTCACACAAACAAGTGGCGAGGTGGAAATTGCCCTTGCAATCAGAGACCCACAGCTTTGTGACAAACTGACGGGCCCTGTGCTTGGACTGTACACCAACCTCGTCCACTACAACAGAAGGATCCGCTGCCGGATCCAGGGGAGAGGAGACAAGCGACCCTACATCAAGTAGTGGTCGAGAAGGAATCTGGGGATCATGCCTGAAATCGCCTGGGGAGGGGCGATTTTCGTGGCTCCCCTAGGCGTTCTGACCTCCAGTGGCTGCGTTAACATTATGGACACACCCTGATTCGTCGACCCACTCATCTTGGAGCGGATCATCTGCTGGATTCAGGGCATTTTCAACGTAATCTCGGTCCGCATCGGACACCTGATCTGCACCTGAGACCTGATCCACACGATGGTTGCCCTTTCCACGTCCACGGCCACGGCCGCCGGATGATGGACCTCCACCCTCGCCACGCCCTCTGCCCTTACCAGAGGAAGGGGTTCCCGAAGGATTTCCCTTACCTTTACCCTGGAATCCTAGAGCATTTCCCTTGTTTGCACCGGATTGAGGGGTTTGGCCTGGATTTCGATTTCCGCCTCCGGCGTTGCTATTGGGATTTTTCTGGCCGTTCGGCTGCCCACCGGAGCCGGATGGAGTCCGATTTCCTGTGCCTTGGGAGCCGCCAGGGCCTCCAGGATTTTTGTTTCCACCGGAGGGGGTCGGATTCCCTTTTCCAGCCTTCCCACCGTGCACCTGTCTGTCATTCCTGTCTGAATTCTGCGAATTACTGATATTTTCACCAATCACCTTGTGATCGTAAGGAGACCATCGGTGATTATCAGTAGAATGCGTCTTAGCTTGGTTCGTAGAACCTAAAAGAAGGCAGATGCTACAGTGCTGCTGAACATTCCGGGTGTCATTCACCTTTTTGTTGCCCTTTTGGGCCCCATTTTGGGTGTTTTGCTGGGTATTCTTGTTTCCCCCAAGACCCTCATGGAAATTCTGGTTGGCGGCGTCGGCGAGCCGCTCAACCTCCTCCCAGAGTTCCTTCGGGGTGTACAAAAACACCCAGTTTTTGGCCCTCAGGCGATGGCCATGGAAGCTGACTCCCCTGTTGAGGACTTGGACAAACAAGTCCCGATCCTCGTGCTCATGAAACTTGATTTTCCACGTCTCTTCGGTGAATTTCACCTTAGAAAAGGACGTGGGGGAGCACTTTTGAAGTGCCTCCCTGACGGAAAACTTGTTGGCAGAGGCATCGAAGCCTTCCACCTCCGCCCACCAGGTCTTGACCTTTTCTTTGGACTGTTTGTTCCGAAGGGTGGCGGCAGTTTCTGAGGGGATCTTGTCAAAAATCAGACTTTTCAGCTCGGCACTAGAAAATTTTTCGCCTGAATGTTCAGCTTCTTCCACTAAATTCCAGAAGCGCTGTTTTTTGTCTTGCACTTCGTGCAAAATTAATCGCGAGAATGAAGGAAAATTCTTCAACATTTGGTGGTAGTGGTCCTCTGGCAGCCGGGATCCACGTACCTCCAACTGTTCCCACACCTCATCAAAGGTAAGGGGGGAATTTGTATCCTCGCGATCACTCCAAGTCCTGAGCCAAGTGTTGGCCGGCGCTCCCTCAAGGCAATCCAAGAGGGCCATCAGGAACTGATCATCTTGGAGTTTTTGAGTCTTAACCCACAGTTTAAATTCCCGTTGGAACTGAGGCCAACGTCGGGGGTTCCCATTATACTTCGGTTGCTTGGCAACCTGACGAAGTCGCAAGGAAGTAGGATTAAGAAGCGAATCCAGCCCAACACCGGCCGTAATGGCAGACACCTTGGCGGCATCATTCTCCACAGCAGCTCCGGCGAGGGTCTGGGCGAGCAACAGCTGGGCTAAGGTATTGGAATCAGCAGCAGGAGGGGCAGTACGGGAGGCAGTTCGCTTGGCATTCTGAGCCTCAGTCCTAGCCTTCGCCGTCCTACTCTCAGAACGAGAGACTTTAACCCTTTCCTTTAGCTTGGTCCTGCTGATCCTTGCATCGGTGGTCCTGGAGTCCACCGAAGGAGCAATTGAAAAAATTTCTGTCGCCTCCTCTGATGGCTCTGTTGCTTGTCCCACCGATGAGGCGCCCTCAGACCGCATGTGCGTCTTGAAAAGATTTTTTATTCCCAGCGTTTGAATGATGAGGTGCATTTGATCTTTGAGCTGTTGGAGCTCAGCATCTCGCTGGAATCTGCAGGAGCAGTCGGCAGGACAGTACATGCCGTGTTCTGAAGGGCCTGAGCAGGCTGTCGGACCGCTGATCTCGGTGGTCCGCAGCCAGGAGTCCACTTGGGGAGCTCCTACAGCCCTGATTTCCAGGCTTGCCTGCCTGGCCGCCTCTAAAATTCCCTCCTCAACCGCGGCGGCTAGATCGTCGCGGATGGAAACAGGGGGATGAGGGGCGGAGGGCCCGGGAACAGGTGCCCCGACCTTCTCCTTCGGGAGGGGGCTTGCCTCCCAGATCTGCAAAAAAATGGCAAAAGAGTCATCTTCTTGAGAACGCCACCACATCCTGGTATTAATTTCGTTCTGAAGGAGGAAAAAATATTCCGTTAAAAAATCAGAGGCGATTCTTTCTTGTTCGATCAGCTTAGACGAGGCTAAGTAACAAAGGGCCTCAAGGGCCTCAAGGTTACGGGTCACTTCTGGGGACAAATGGTCGCCCCAGTGTGCCCAAGAGGCTGGTCGACTATAGCTAGGTACCTCACCTGGACCGCCCATCTCAATGTCGTTCAGATCGGCGTCCGTGGTCTCAAATGTTGGACATGCGTAACGAATGTTGGTACCTGTCAGCTCCGTAAGCTCCACCGGAGCATTGCCATCGTCGTAGGCCGGCGGATTCCAGCTGCTCGATGGCCAGTTTCGACTGGGATTATGGTACTCTGGGTCCCCACAGCTGCTGATGTGCGCCCTTCTTGGGCAGCTTGGACTTGCGCAAGGCATTCCTCTCAAGGCCTCGTTCGCACAGCACCAAGGCAGTGTAATCGTTACTTCTCCAGAAGCGGCGGGGTCTACGGGGCCGTACTGGGGCGCGGGCTGTGGATGGGATGCCACTGAAGCAACATTCAGGTAGCCTCTGCTACCATGAAAGTGCTGCCCTAGGTCGTGGATGGTGCCGGAGGGCTCAGGGCCGGCAAGACCGGGGGGGCAGGCACGCGAGGAGTCGACCTGAACGCTGCTGTTGGGGGCAGAACGGGATACACGGACACCAACGGAGGCAAGAGCGGCGACAACGGAGGCAAGATCCATGCTGATTGTTATCCGGCAAAAAATCCCAGTCTATGAAGAAAATTGATGCGGATATTCCTAAGTACATCTGAGTGTCCATATCTATCTGAAAAGATTTATATAAATCCGATTGTGAAAAAATATTTGGCCGATCTGGCTCGCGCACGCGCGTCAGCGGCAAATGGCGATTCCGGGTAAATGATCGGAACGCGGCGGATTTACCATGAATGGACCGCGGTATCAGATCCGGCACATCAGAAATATATAGGTCTGATCCTGAGACTGAGCTGCGGGGCGGCGATTCCGCCGAAGCAGAGAAAATGACCAAAATGTAGCCAATCTGGGGCAGATCTGCGAAAATCTGAGCAGATGGGGGTTAGCCGCACTTACATTGGATTATTGTTGGATTTGTGGGATCTGGCTGCTGTTCAGGGTTGAAGGAGGATTGTATTTTCTTTTCTATATTTTTGGATTTTGGACCATGGACTTTGAGAAATGCAAGCATTGATCCGGAGCAAATCAGCAGGGATTACAGGCGGAAGGGGCACAGCGGGGGCCGGTCCTGGTAGGGACCTTCTTTATGGTAGCAGAGGCTTACCTGCTGCCCCTACCTACCGCCGACCCGGGGACTTGGGCCCTTATGAGCCCTGCCCAAGTACGCCCCGGGTGCGTATTGTGGACTCGGTGGAGACCACGCCGGAGATTGGAGCCATAGAAGGACCGAGACGTTCAAGAGCATGGCGAACTCCGGAAGTTGAAGCCCGAAGAGAAGAACGACACTCGGGAAGAGGAGGACGTGACATGGAGGACCTGGTCTCCATGTGTGAGCGTCGCTGCCGAAAGGCATGCAGCCTCCGCTCCGCCGCGGAGGACTCTGATGAGGCCTGCCATTCAGGCAGCAGTGGAGGACGGGCCCGGCGCTACCGGAAGCGCGGGTCACCCAAGTCCGCGGCAAGGGACGCCGGGGCTATGGACACGGACCCCAGCCCGGTCAGGCTGTGGGAATTCGAGGGGCACTCCAAGGGCTATCGGACAGCCTACGAGCCACCTTCGGAGTCGGAGACGCCCGCGCCGATCGCCAGGGCGCATACGGCCCCCGAGCCCGCCTTGCAGCACGACGCCGAGGGCTTGGAGAGGCCAGCCAGGGCCCGGACGGCACCTGTGCCCCAGCACACGGGACCAGAGACGGACGCCATAGGCGATACGCCCATGGGCGATGAGTCTGAGGTGCCGGGAACCGCGGGTTGCGCTGAATCCGGCGGAAAGCATGCTGCGTGCCACTGCGAGCACGTGTCCCTCCTCATGGGCAAGTACCCGAAGATGGGGATGGACGCCATCGTGCATCGCCTTGACCGTCGGGACAACGCCAAGGACGGTCTAGAGGAGGACGTCGCGGGGATCCTGGACGACCAGTCGGCCGCGGAGAACCACATGGAGGAGCTGCGAGCGGATCAGGCCCGGTACCGGGAGAATCTGGAGCTGGCCCTGCAGAAGCAGCAGCAAGTGGTGGACAGCCTCCTCCACTTAGCGGAGGACATGTCGGGACGCCTGAAAAGGCTAGAGGAGCGACAGCCCCTCGCCTCGGGTCCGGAGCTCCCGGCAAAGCCGGCCGCGGTAGAGCTGGTGGAGCGGGTTAAGACCCTCAGGAGCGCCATGGAGAAACCCATGGGCGGCCCTGCAGAGGCACCATACGCGCCTCCGCGTGTTGACCCGGGTGCGCTGCCGTTTGTTCCCATGTTCAGCGAATCCACAATGCTCGGGGAACACACGGCACCGGCTGGGTCCATGCGGGAAGGGCACGTAACCACGGACCCGAGGAGCCTGACGGTACAGATGTCCCATGCCGCCCAGGATGTACCGATCACGACGAATATGGTAGTTTATGCGGAAGAGAAGATCAAGAACCACACCATGCAGGGGCGAACCATGGGAAGCGCCGACGGACATGGTCGAGGTCATCCAGGCGGAAACCTGTGGGCGAAGGACCCCAATACGGGGATATGGACGGCCGATGGAGCAAATCCTTCCCGCATTCCAAACCCCATGGGTTCAGGCCCAACTGGACCGCACTCCATGGAGGAGAGGGATGTACGGGGAGTGTACTCACACCCCCCGGCCACAGGTGGTATCCGTCTCGGTGGAGTGGTGGCTGGAGACGTCGGAGACGCCATCAGGATTGACGACCTCAGGGGAATCAAAATCCCCTACTACGATGGCAACCCCTCCAACCTGGATGACTTCATCCTGGACTGGGAGGACTTCGCCGAGGAGGTCGTCGGCGAGATGCGGGGAGCGCCGCGGGACAAGTGGGTATGCCGGACATTCCCACACCGGCTGGCGCAGGACCTGAAGGAGGAGCTGCGGGATCAGATCCGGGAAGGACTGATCCGTACGGAGCAGGCCTGCCTCCAGTGGTTGGAGGATGAGGAACAGGTGGACGCTCCGAATCAGAAGCTGGAGGACCTGTGGTCCATCCCACTGCCGCTGGACCGCGGTGAGTTGCGGGTCCGGGAGTGGAACCGGTATCTGCGGAAGTACCGCAGATGCCTCAAGCTGGTGGAAGACTGGAACGAGGCCAGTGAGATCCGCCACTTGCTGAAGGACGTCCTCCCGGGCAACTGGAAGAGGAGAGTGGAGGACGAGGAGAAGAAGAGGGCGAAGAAGCGGGTGGCGGTGAGGATTATGGCGGCGGAGGATACCCATGCGGGTATCATGGAGTTCTTCAGGAGGAACCTGGGCGAACCCAACCGGATGTTGGGACTGAAGAACGCCGTGTACGTGGAGGTATTCGGAGACTCCATGGGGCAAAGGTTGCTGCGCCTCAACAACGTGGAGTGGAGGCGCGGGGAGCCGCTGAGGATGCAGGTCATCTTCGCCCGCATGAGCCTGGACGAGATCGTGAAGTACATCACGGTGGAGTTGAAGCTCAATGCGAAGAACGAGGCCCACGTGCAGGATCCACATGGTCATGGACAACGAGGCCACCGAGAAGACCGCCATCATCGAGAGATCCAGGAGGACACGGCCAACTCCGCGGAGGATGGTAGTGGAAGTGGCCAAGACCACTGGACCGGGTCCCGGGAGGATCACGAGGAGGCCCATTTCTTCGCGTTTGTAGCGCACAACGTGAAGAACCATGGGCAGGATCGGTCGAGATGGAGCCAGCTGGGACCCAAGAAGAGCAGAGAGCCAAGGAGGATCGGGAACCCACCGCTCTCGTTCCGAGAGTACAGGTCTCAGCACGACGGGTGCTGGGTCTGTTATGGCAAGGGAAACAACCATGCACACGACCACCGTCAGTGCAAGGTGTACGAGGCGGACAAGAAGGCCTACTTCGCCGCCCACCCCGAGAAGAAGCCCAAGGAGCAGCGGATTTCCGATTGGAAGGCGAAGGGCAGAGACGGGGGAAAAGGCCAAGGCAAAGGCCAAGGAAAAGGCGGAGGAGGAGGCTATGGTGGTGGACCTGGCCAAGACCGACGAGTGAGGTCGATCGAGGAGGTTGCTGAGGACATGTTGAGGACGTTGGAGGAACTCAAAGCCCAGCAACGTGGTGGACAAAGTCCTGGCGGATCGCAGCCGGAAGGGGCTGCGGGAAGCCAAGTCTAGAGGAGCCCCCACGGGAGTGGGACCTCGGAGGTCTCTCCTCTGAAAAACAGTGGAATCCCAGAGAGAGCGAAGGCACATCGGGTGCCGAAGAAGGCTCCAGAAGAGCCAAAACCACTGAGCTTCGCCACTCCGAAGCCCTGGAGCGCCCTGCCAAGGGAAGTACATGTGGGTACGGGACATGGCAAGAAGGAAGGAGCGACCACGGAGAGCCCCGTGGACGGGCAGGACCAACCCAAGATCTACACCATCCGTGACCATACCCTTGAAGTCCTGATGCACCCGGACGTGCTAGAGTTGCATGCCGTGAGAGTCGTCCATACACCTCATGGCGACGAGCGGCAGTTGCACTTGAAAGTGCGAGTACGGTGCGGACGAGAGGAGAAGGTGGTGGATGTGTTAGTGGATACGGGTGCCCAGGTGAGCCTGGTCCGGAGAGGATTGTTCAAGGAGGAACTCCTGCAGCCCAGCCGGAGACCGGTCCGCCTGAAGGTCGCCAACGGAGAGATTATGGGTGGTGGCACCCATGAGGCCACTATCAGTATGGAATTCTGGGAACATGAGCGCTTGAACCGCCCTGATCAGGCGAAGAGAAGCACTCTATCCGGGAACTTCTACGTGGCGGACATTACCGATTGGGATATGATCATGGGGTACGACTTCATGGTGGCCAACGCCATTGGAGCCCTTCCCCATCGTGCAACGCTGGTCCGGGAGGATGATGAATGCCTAACATGGCTGTCCACGGACTATGCATGCGGATCATCCCAATGGAATGCTGAGGAAGAGGATAGGATCGTCCAAGCGGTGCAAGCTGTGGGTGCCAAGTCCAGAGGAGACCGTGGAGTTCAGCTCACGGAGTATGGAATGGCGCCGCAAATGTACGCCAGGATGATTCAGACGCTGGGAGCTGAAGCGCCCGAGACGGACGTCTTCGCTTCCCGGGATGCCCCACTTCTGCGGAAGTGTAGGAGGCATTGGCATCGAGGAGACTCAGCCTGGCACAGGCATTGGGGTTTGAAGGAGTGGGGGCCCATGTATTGGCATGGTTCCCTGGACAATACCAGACGTACGGTGGAGAAGATCATCGCGGATAGGGCGAAGGGGATCCTGGTCATAACCGGCATAGGATCCACCCCATGTCCGCTGGAGGGTCTCAAGTCGACGCTGGACTCCATCACCCTGAACGAGATGTCATTTGGGCCAGAGGAGGAGTTGTTCATCGACGCCAGGGGTGCATCAATGCCCTCCCCGGGTCAAGCGTGGGGTACCAAGGCTTTCGTGGTGGATGGGGCGCAAGCCCAGCCCACGGGTGATGAAGCATTCATCCGTAGGGTGGAGGCGGTGCCCATGAAGGTCATGTTTGAGCCCAAGGAGGGGACGGATCAGCCAATTGATGGCATTGACGTCCTATCCCACGCCGAGATCGACGACGTCGTCAACTACATGCGGATGGGGATGCACGACCGTGTGGCAGCCAAGAAAAGGCGGGCCATGGTCACATCTCCGCACTGGTGGGATGACAAGATGCTGGTCACCGGCAAGTACGAGAAGGACGAGTTCGTGGCGAGGGTCATGGATCACATCGCGGACCAATACGATGGTCCGGTTGGGTCGGACCCACCAACATGGGATTTTCCAAGAATGGGTGCCGATAGCGACAGTCACCAGCCTGATGCCGCAAATTTCCGAAGATTATCGGTGGGAAGAGCTCCCCACGACGATGAAGACGGCATATCGGACGAGGAGAAGTCGGAATCGGACCCAGAAGAGGCCTATACCGCAGTGCGGTCGGTTGTATCTATACCGAAGCAAGCGGCTGAAGAGGCCCAGGAGAACCCGAAGGTCGCCGAGCTGAAGGAGAGGCTGATCAAGGCCTATCCGCGGCTATTCAGTGGCGTCGCCAACAAGAACCCTCCAGATCGTGGGAGGTTTGGTACAGCGAAGATCAAGCTGAAGCCGAACCCGAAGATCTATCGTCATCGGGAGTACCAACTTCAGGGAGATCGGGCCGAGGCCATGAAGAAGTTGTTGGCCGAGTTCATTGAGCGGGGATGGACCGAACCCTCCGACAGTGAGTGGGCCAGCCCAGCCTTCATCGTGCCCAAGAAGGAAAAGGGCGAGTGGAGGTTGGTGGTTGATTACAGAGGTTTGAACGAGCAGACCGAGCACGACTCGTACTCGCTTCCCCTGATCGACTCCATCCTCCAAAAACAACAGAAAAAGCGGATTTCCACGGTGTTGGACCTGAAACACGGTTACCACCAGATGCCGCTACACCCGGACTCCGGGCCCTGCACAGCGATGTCGACGCCGCTGGGGCCCATGCAGTGGAAAGTGGTGCCTATGGGCGCCAAGAATGGCAACGCCGCTTTCCAGCGCATGATGGAGGACCTACTCGGTCCTGTCCGGGACTGTGCCGATCCCTTCGTGGATGACATCATCATCGGGTCCGGCACGGAGAACATGACTGAGGACGAGCTCATCGAGGCGCATGAGAAGGATCTGCGCCGAGTGCTCAGCGAGTTGGACAAGCACAACATGGTGTGCAAGCCCACCAAAGCCTCACTCTTCGTGAAGGAAGTGGAGTTCGCGGGTCACGTGGTTGGTCACGGGCAACGCCGTCCCATGCCTGGGAAGCTGGCGTCCCTGCACCACTGGGAAAAGCCCCAGACCGTCAGCGAACTCCGGTCCTTCATGGGTTTCTGCAATTACTATTCGGGCTATGTCCGGATGTATGCAGAACTCTCGGGGCCGCTGCACAAGATGCTGCAAGTGGGCAAGTTCGATGGCCGGAAGGGGAGCAAGAAGAAGCTTGCCTGGACCCCTGAGGCTGAGGATGCGTTCAACCGCCTGAAGGAGCGACTCCTGGGGCAGTTGGGGCTGTTCCTGGTGGACCCGGACAAGGGATTCGTGCTACGGACAGACGCCTCGGACTATGCCGTGGGGGCAGTCCTCGAGCAAGTCCGGGACGACGGGACTCAACTTCCCGTGGCGTTTTGGAGCAGGATCCTGGCCGAGGGCCAACGCCGAACATGGACCGCGAGGGAGAAGGAGACATACGCCATTGTATGTGCGCTCAGGAAGTGGTCTGGCCACATCAGACTGCAGCCGGTGGTGGTTTGCACGGACCACCAGTCCCTACAGAGCTGGCACAAGGAGCATGTCGACACCCCCTCAGGACCAGCGGCTAGGAGGGCCCGATGGCACGAGACGTTCGCCAAGTTCGACCTCAGCGTCGTGTACGTCCCGGGGAAGGACAACACTGTGGCAGATTGCCTCAGTCGCTGGGCCTACCCCGCGGGGAAGGCGTGGATGGACATATCCAGCCATGGAGACGCCGAGGAGACCGAGGAGGCCAAGCGCATCATCGAGATGGAGAAGGCCATGGAGCAAGAGGGGGTCAAGTGCTTTGTGGTGATGGCAAACCGTACGGACCTGGCCAAGTTCCGGGGTGCCCGCGTCCAAGCTATTCGAGAGGAAACCCTCGAGCAATGGATGGTGGCCCCTGTAGAGCTAGTCAGGTCGGTGCTCACAGAGGACTGGTCGGATGACTACGCGGCATCCGAGCACTGGAGCAAGTACTGGAATGCCCTGAGCGCCCCGTCGGACGACGAATGGCCCGAGGGCTTGACCGAGGACGGGGACAAGTTGTTCCTCAAGGACAAGCTGCTGGTGCCCGAGAACCGAGTGGAGGAGCTCATTGACCATTGGCACATCGCCCAGCTCATGCATCCGGGCCGAGACAAGATGCAGCAGGACCTGGAGTGGCGTTTCAAGTTCCCTCCGGGGTACTACGCCATCCTGGATAGGTACTGCAGCGACTGTGCCGTGTGTCGGGCCACGAAGAGCCCTAACCACTCCACAGCGGCAACCCGGTGTATACGGCTATACCGGAGGCCCCTATGCGGTCCGTAGCCATGGATGTATTCGCCATGCCTGAAGTCACCGTGGAAGGGGAGACCTACGACTGTGTCATCCTGGCGGTGGATAGGCACAGTGGGTATATCGTGGCGGTCCCTGGCAAGAAGTCCAAGAAGAAGGACAAGAAGGACAAGCATGGAGTGGGCCTGCAGGCGAAGACCGTCGCTAATGCCATGATCAGGCATTGGCTGACGATTTTCGATGTCCCAGCTGTCATCTGCAGCGATCGGGGCAGTCAATTCGTGGGAACGTGGTTCAAGACGATGTGCAAGCACATGGGGATTCGGCACGCCAAGACCGTGGCATACCACAGCCGGTCGAATGGCCGGGCTGAGGTGGCCGGGCGGCAGATGTTCGAGAAGTTCCGCCAGCTGCACATCGACGAGCCGGGCCGGAATTGGTACAATTCGCTGTGGAGGGTACTCCAAGCGTATCACGACCTTCCGGGGCCCACTGGACTGTCGCCCCATCGCATCCTGTTCCTACGGGATCGAGTGTCACGCACTCTCCCGTGGATGAACCATGGCAAAGTGGCCCGGGATACGAATGCCATGATGGCTGAGGCGGACGACACGGCGGCCAAGGTGTGCAAGGCACTTCAGGACGAGCATGACAAGAGGGCCAAGTACTTCAAGCAAGGAAAGGTCCGGAAGTATGCTCTCCAAGAGACCGTGTGGGTGGAGCGGCACCACAAGGATGTCCTGTCCAGGCATCGGCAGGCATCTTGGTATGTGCCGGGGGTAATCGTGCGGAAGGTCGGGCAGGATGTGTATGCGGTTCGTGTGGGGGATAACAAGATCCTGGACCGCGACCATACCCAGCTTCGTCCCCGAGCACCAGACCCCAGCAGACGTCCCGTCACCTTCGAGTTCACGGCCGGCAATGTGGACTCGGACGACGAGGGTGAGGACGACGACTTCACCGCCGAGAGAATCCTGGCGGACAAGCCGGACCCGGGGACGCCTGGGGGCAGGCTATATAAAGTCCGCTGGAAGGGATTCGCCGCATCCAGGGATTCGTGGGAACCTCCGAGCAGTTTCGTGCCGAGGTATACCACGGTCTGGATGGACTACCTAAAGAAAAAGAATATTTCTTTGGATGTCAAGGACGTTTTGGTCCATTTGGTTGCTGCTGTAGCACCGTAATGGATCCCCCCTTGGCATTTTGTTTGTTTCTGTAATTGAGGAGACGGGTGAGGGCGTTCATCCGGGGATTTTTCGGCCTTGATTGACCATATACCCCCTTCACTCGATCTCCACGTATATATTTCATCGTGGTATACGTATTTAGATCGACCGACGACGTTTTTCTATCTTTGATCCCCTTGGTCCATGTTGTAGATCAAGAGGGTACCGGATATGGCGTAGGGCACCGATTTTCAGTGTCCTCACCCCTCTTTTGGGGCGTGGGGGACGCCTACGACGTGTGTGGGGCCTCCATGTGTCCTTGGGACATGGGGGGGGGGGTTGGAGCCCATTGGGGTCCTCCCGTCCTCTCTTCAATAACTTTCGAGCGGTAACAACGCTCTGAGAAGGGGGGTGAAGCCGGTTCGGACCCCCGTGGCCATCTTGGGGTCACCTGGGGTGTGTATCTATGTGCCGGCAAGCCGCCATTGCTGATATCATACTCTCCCATCCACCTGACTTAACCCGATGTGATAGTGTGATAGGTTTGGCCATTCCGGCTATGAGCGGCCACATTCAGTACCGAGGCGCCGCCAGCGGAGATTTACATATCAGAATATCAGGAATCAACAGGGTTTTATTATCATGATGTTTCCGTAATTTTTCAGCCTTTCGTTCTGATGGTCAATGTATTGGCGACCGTCAGTTGGCTCGCGATTTTGCGTTAACCGATTGGTTAACTGTTATTTCCAGATATTTTGGCGGATACTCCGTTGAAGGGTCAGATTTCATCAGCAAAGGGTTCGTTGCTTCCGCAATTTTCTAAATAAGCACTCGAAATTTTAATCTGAATTTTTTGCGATGTCGAAATCGGATTTTCGACTTCAACATCGCCCCACTTGATTTGGACTTCTTCGAGTGGTCATACTCTTTTCCCTATGCCCGAATCAGGTTTCCCTTATACTTGCCACCCATTTGACTTGGATATATAAGGGAAACAAAAGTGAATCGTGGGACCACTTTGAAGGGCCATATCTACGAGCGAGTGTGAGGAAAGAGAATAAGGAAGGTTGCGTTGCAAGCGCCTTGGTCTCAACTTAATTTAGGAGGCATCAAACGCCTTTGGTGTGTACACATGTCCGGTGTAGCAAGGGATAAGGGTCAAGAGGGTATAAAGTGATATATAACTCTTGGACCGTGCAACCGAATATTTTATTGCGACTTCCGAGAGTACCGCATGAGTGTTGGGGTTGCATAGATACTTTCGTTGGGTTCCTACGCATTTTTAACGTGAAGTTATGTCCATGGAGGGACATGACATATCATGGCGGGAGCCACTTTTGAGGGTATGTTTTATATGCATGGTATATGTCTTGATATGCTGACGCCCATGTTATATATCTTCGTGTGGCCGAAGAGATGGGGAGCCATACGTGACAAGGGTTTTGCCCATGTCTCAATTGTGGAATTAAAAGCGTTAGACCAAGTCTACCGCATATGTAATGCTCATGGTATGTTTGGCAAAGAGATCCATGAGTGCACTCCCATTTTCATGGGGCATGTAGATAGGAGTGGCGAAGGTATCTCCATGCGCCCGATTGGGGATCCAAGTGGGGGAATTGTTCGCAAATAGTCCCAATCATTTGTGTATTGAACCATGAGCGGATATCATGGGTGAGCATAGAGATATACTATCATGACAACTTTGTGTTTGGTCATATTTTCATGTTTTTGACCTCAATTTTTGCTCATTTTTGCGTTTTGTGTACTTACCTGGTCGGCAAACAGCAAGAAGCCTATGGAGAGTCGAACCATGGTATGTTGTTCATATGTTGGCATATGCTTTGGAGTTGAACACCACCATATGCCGGATCGCGTACTCCATTTGGCTTGGCGCACGAAGGATCACACGAATTGGTCTCAATATCATGGGCTGACTTGGGCAGTGTGTGGCGCCCATATCCGAAGGGGTTTCGAGGGTAAAGTGGGGATGTACATGGGCATTGACTTTTGGTATATAGCCTCCATGAATATTAGACTTCGATTCCATGCATGCTTTGAGCCTTCGGATAAGTGGTAACTTCAATTTTGAGCATATATGTGATATATGGCCATTATGGTGTGAATTGGCAGTTTTGTGGCATGTTATGAGTTCAAACTCATAGGTCATTTCTCTAAGCCCATTCGACTCCAAGTCCAACCAAGGTTAGGTCAGGGTAGGGCATGGTCCTGAGTGCCACTCTAGGCCATGACACGCCACCTCCCCCATTGGGCTAGGATTTAGAGACTTGGGAGTGAACACATTTTTGGGGTTTGTGTAGCGACTTGTGACACATGGCATTCAGCCATCTCATTTGACCTGGTTCAGGGCAATATGTTGGTGAGTCAAGGGAAGGTCTTGAGTCCAGGGAATGAGGGGTTTATGGCTGTGAATGTGTATGTTTACCTCTTTCCCCAACTTTGCTTTATTTGTGTTCATATGCCAATTTCAGGGCTTTCTTCCTTGGTGCAATTCTTGTACATGCCCGCCATCGTGAGACGATCGATGTGCTGAACGGAAGCCCGCAGTGTGGATTGGATTATTGTTGGATTTGTGGGATCTGGTTGCTGTTCAGGGTTGAAGGAGGATTGTATTTTCTTTTCTATATTTTTGGATTTTGGACCCTGGACTTTGAGAAATGCAAGCATTGATCCGGAGCAAATCAGCAGGGATTACAGGCGGAAGGGGCACAGCGGGGGCCGGTCCTGGTAGGGACCTTCTTCATTGGAACCCGGAATTTCACATGTTACATGGGTGCAGTATGATGCAACAATGTGCCTTCCATGTTTCGTTTGCTCGATATTGCCCGTTTTGCACTTTTCGCGATTTGATCTTTGTGTGCTCTAACTAGTTAGAACAGGGTTAGAACGGGGTTAGAGCACTAGTTATCGCGTGGGTTATGGCGCGATAACCTAGCTATCGCGGGGGTTATCGCGGGGGTTATCGCGCGATAACTAGTTATCGCGCGAGTTATCGTGTAGGTTATCGCGCTTCATTTTATGTTTCCCCTTTTCGCTTTAGCTCTCAAAGCTTTCATATTCTTCGTAATGGCCCTTCCTGCTGCCCACGCTTGGTGCGAGGACCATCAAAAGCTCCTTGGGGTCCGTCGCCTTGGCGGTCCTGAGGGGTTTACGATGGGTGATGCCAATGTGAGGCGCCCTGTGGCGACCCGCTTTGAACATAGAGGGGACTTTGGACTCCTTGTCCATAAGTCTCCCTTCATGGCGGACAAGCGAGACCCCCTGGTTCTCAGCAACTACATCTTCGAGTTGCTAGAGGTAAATCCAGGGGTTGCTGGATTTTTGATGCAGCTCCATACCGAGGATGTGGACGCGGTGGTGGAGTCCGTCACCGCTCATGCCGAGAAGGGTGCGGGGACGAAGACGACCCTCTATGTGGGTCAGGAGGAGGAGGAGGAGGAAGTGGAGGAGGAGGAGGAGGATGCGGGGCGGTGGGGGGCTGGGGGGAGGAAGGAGAAGCCCCACAACCCCCTTATGATTAGTGTCCAGAAGGTAAGGATCCGACCTGGTAAGGGGAAGGGGAAGTCGGATGGTTGGTTCCCCACACCCCCTACCCACAACACCCGCCGGGTCTGCACTGACGACCCCGAAAACAAGCTCCCCATGCCCTCCCTTTGCCCCACAAGGGAGTGGGAGCGTGAGTGGTATGGGGTCACCACTCCCAACATTATTTCGGGGCGGGGGGTGATTCTTTTTCCATTTGGGGCAACACCCTCCCTTATTGGGGAGGCGGAGGAGGTGGTTGCCGCCGAGCCCTTGGGGGCCTTTAATAGGGACCCCAATGACCTTGTGCTCACGGTGGGGGGAAAGCTGGTGGTCAACCACCTCCTCGAACACGATTTCTTGGGTGACATTCAGCTGCAAAGTCTTTTGGATGATTTGGATAGGGTGCCTCTCTCAGAGAAGGCACCCATCTTCAATGAGAACCCCCCCATTGTCGGCAGGCCCCAAGATTCTGGGACCCGCCGCACATTGCATGGCAACTATGGGGGTGCCAACCACCACAAGCACAACCCCCACAAGCTCCATGATCCGCCAGTCCTCAAAAGGGTGGCAGATCGTGTGCTTGAGACCGCGAAGAAGACTGTGGTGGGGGGGGTCGGATGGAGCTGCACCATCCTTGACATGGCCAAAATTTCGAGCTATGACCACACCCCCCAGCACCTCCATCGCGACCCCCCCCCCTACACCATTCCTGAAGGCACATTGATTGTCAATTGCCTTATTATGCTAACCCATAATCATGAGGAGGAGGATGGGTCACATTTTCTTTTTGTGCCCTCCAGCAGTTCGAGGTTCCCTGACCCTTGGGTGGAGAGGGCTGTGCCATTCAAGAGGGGCACTGCCTTTTTTTTTAATGCCCTTGATGTCCACAGGGGGTCGGGGATTCCCAAGGCCTCCCCCATGGGGGTAAGGGACCCCCGCCTCATGGCATTTTTTGCCATTGAGCTTACCCAGGGGGGGACTCTTCGATTCCCCAACCTGCACGTGACGCAGTCCATTAAAAGGCCCCAGCTGGGGGCACCTGGTGGCCGGGTAGCCAGGACAGTCCAGTGTGATGGGGCGGTTAGGTGTAGGGGGAAGGGGGTAGCCAATTGCTACGGATGCAATCGGCTGATTTTGTGCACCGACCACAAAGAAAGCCTTTGTGTGCCATGCCAGGAGGGGGAGGAGGTGGAGGGGGGGGAGGAGGAGGAGGTGGTGGTGGACCCCAATGGGGTCAGCATTGAGCAATCTGCTCAGTGCTTGCTCCCGGTGGGAACAACCACAGGGCATTTTTTGTTGTCGGGGTGGGGGATTGGGAGGGAAGTGATTGCCCCCCTCACTAATGAGGAGGCGGGGGCGGTCGCAGGCCACCCCGATCAGTGCCCCTTGGCCAAGGTGTGCCATGGGGAGGCACTGCCCTGGCCCACCTTGCAAGGGCATGTTGGGATTCAGGTGCCGGCGGGCACCATTTTGGTGGTGAGGAGGGGGTTGTATGGGGGAGTGGCAAGGGTGGCCCCTGAGGTGGAGGGGGTGGCCCAGGTGGTGGAGTGGCGGCAAGTGGGGGAGTATGCGGCCGTCACGGACTTCGTGTGGCTGCGGAGGCTGGGCCTGGTGCTGGACGACGCCAAGAAGGAGGGCCAAGGCATGTGTCCATGTCACCAGGTGTGAAAACTTCCCACAACACCCTGCTCTAACCCCTGCTCTAACTAGTTATCGCGCTAGGTTATCGCGTTCTAACTAGGTGCTCTAACTAGTTATCGCGCTAGGTTATCGCGTTCTAACTAGTTATCGCGGGGTTATTGCGGGGGGTTATCGCGGGGGTTATCGCGCGATAACCTAGTTATCGCGGGGGTTATCGTGCGGGTTATCGCGTGTTTTTTTTTGTTTCTTTTGTTTTTTTCAGGCTACCATCTTGCAGCTGCCCTGTATCATCGTCAAGGACGACCCCCAGGCAGCCGAGGCAGCAGGCGGAGCAGCAGAAGCAGCAGGGGCACGGCCCGCCAAGCCGGTGGCGGCCCGGTTGGAGCTGGAGGGGGAGAACAGGCTGCCGGAGGGGGCGTCGTGGCGCTGGGGGGAGCGTGGGGATGAGGCCTGCAGGATGGGGGGGACAGGATGGTACCGGCAGGTCACCATCACCGAGAAGGAGGGGGGGGTGGAGAGGAAGACCAACCTCACCCTCCCCTCCTATGTGTGGGTTGGGGAGGAAACGGCCAAGTGGCCGAATGCCGCAAGGGGGGGAAACGGTTGCGGCTTTTTTGTGTTTGTTTGGGATGAGCGACCCCCCCAAAGGAAATCTTATTTCCTTTTGAGGGTGTGTTTTTTGTGGGAGGGGGAGCATACGGGGAGGGAAGTGTGGCACAAGGAGCACACGGGGGGGGGCATCCACCAGGTTGGTGGGTATGACCCCCCCCCTTCTGTGGTGGACGCCACTGCCGATTGGGTTCGGCAGTATGCACCCAAGGGGGGAAGGCCGGGAAAAGGCCAGACAAAGCGGGGACCAGACGTGGTGGTGGTTGAGCCGGATGCCCCCCCCCCCCCTTAGGGGTAAGGGCCAAACCCCCGCCCCGAAGCCCTCCTCCAAGCCATCGAAGGTGGCAAAGGTGGCGGCGGCCCAGCCCCCCCATGAGGCCCTGGTTGTGAGGGCCTTGGGGGCCAGTGTGGCCACCCACGTGACGGACGCTTGCCAGGTTTTGGTGGAGCAGGCGGCCGCCACGGGGGTCGAGGCCGCACTGGCCAAGGGTCGGTCGGCCGACCACAAGTCGGCCTTGGCGAAGGCCGAAAAGGCCCAGGGCAACACCCAGCGTGCCCTGGACCAGGCCCTCAACCTGGCCGCCAAGAGGGGGGAGGAGGTGGAGGCGATGCGGGAGGCCGTGAGGGAGGCCCACGAGGGGAGGCGGAAGGCGGAGGTGGAGGCAGCCCAGGTTAGGGTGGAAGTGGAGGGGCAGCGGAGGAGGGGGGATGACCTCCAGCAGCGCTTGGGGGTGGCTGAGGCGCAGGTGCGCAGCCTCACCTCCACCCCCTGTGCCTCCTTCGGGCTGCAGAGTCAGGGTAGCGGGAGTAGGAGTGGGAGCCAATGACTCGTGGGTTTGCTAAGCGGGTTGCCCAAGGGCATTTTTCGTGGGGAGGAGCGATATGGGGCCCAAGTGGACATGTGCCACTTCGGCCTCGTGGGAAGTGGAAACCCCAACCCCTCTGATTTTAGGGCGACCCACATGGCCGCTGCTACCCTCAGGCCTGCCCTCACCCCCTTGGTTGCAGACCTGAATGGGTATTGCACCTCCAATGCTCCACCATGGTTCACATGGTGTAGCATCCAAATTGTTCGCCCCCAAGGGACGGACACCATGGGTCTCCACTCCCATTTGCGTGATGGGGCGCCCATGGCGCTTATTGTGTGTGTGGGGTCTTTCAAGGGGGGTGAGTTTTGGGTGGAGAGTGGTGGCCTGCTGAATCCCTCCATGAGGGAAAAAAAGCGGCACACCCGTGTGGGCAAGGGTATGGCGGTGGAGGGTTGGGCATGCACCGCCACCCCCCAAGCCCCGGTGTTGTTCAACACCAGGGCACTACACGCTCCATTGCCATGGGAGGGCGAGCGATGGAGGGTGATTTTTTATAGTGCGGGGGGGGTTCTGCACTGCACGCCTGTGTGGCGGCAGCAGCTGGTGTCCTTGGGTTTTAGGGTGCCCAATGCTTCTTCTAACCCCTCCAGCTAGTGTAATTTGTGATTCCATTATTGTGCACTATTTCAATTTTTTCTGCTTTGGTGAGAAAAGTCTACAGTGATTTCAACACTGTGTTTGTGCCTCTTTTGCTGCTTGCTGCTGGTGTAGGGTTTCCTGCTGTTTGTTTTTGAAGATGAAAATGTTTCAGTTGCTGAAATACAATCAATCCAGGATAGCCCAAGCCAGAGATAAGCAAGTAGAAGAGAATCAGGATCAAAGCATGAAGGGCTGCAGGGTAAACAGTGAAAGATGAAAGAGTATTCACAGAAACTGCAACTCAAGGCACATCTGATTGCATATTCACAAAGATAGCTGAAATGTTTTGGAAAAAGAGTTTGAAAACTGCCCCATGGTCACTCAATCTCCATAGTGCCATCTCAGGAGATGTGCACTCTTTGTTTTGGGTCCCATATGTGCTGAGGTGGCAGGGTATGTGGCGATGAGGTCACTGCCATGTCACATGGGATCTTCCTACTTAGCTAGGCTGACCGGGAATTGAACCCAGGACCTCTCAAAAAGAGGTGCCCAGCCCCCTAGGGTGCATACCACTAGGATAGCTAAGAATTCATGAGAAAACATAGATAAATTCATAGGCTCTGCCCTGGATATGTCAGTTCTCAGTCGACTCAGGAAAAGATGAATTGCCTCACAATGATAGGGGATCAAGGGGTCCACTCCATATCCTGATTGGGTGTTTGGTTCCATAGGTCAAAATGTGTTATCACCACTTTTGGTTGGGCCAATACTAAGATAGAAATGCCTGTGTGCTCAGTGCATCTCTAATACAACTAGAGTATGCCTCAAAGCATTGGTAAAGCACTTTTTCTTACCCCCCCCTTGTGCTGTGGTGGCCACCACTGTCGCATTTTCAAGAAAAAGGGATTTTTTCTTGGCCTTTCCTTGGTTTCCACATCTACTTTAAAATACCTATAGTTTCCCTCACACAGAAAAATGGGCGCTCACCATAGCTGGCGCCTTTTTGCTGCTTTGTTCGCGACATTTCCTACAGGAAGCTCAGCGCTCATGGCGCTGCCGGTGTTCCTGTGGCTTGGTTGGGTTAGTTTGGGAGCATGCCAAAACATGTGCATGTGCATCCCTCCCTCCAAGACGCAGCGCGACATTAACCCAACGCAAGACACAATATACACACTCGCATGGGTTCTCGTAAACCTGCTGGCGACCTGTGACCTGTCTTAGGGCGAAGAAAGTCGTAAAAAAAATTAAATTGCCCCTTGGTGGGGTCTTGGGTTCTGCTCAGTCTCCTGGCTGCTGCTTTTCGGCCCGAACACGGCCTACTCAGCGACGCTTTCGCGAGGATATCTGCAGAGGCAGGAATGGGAGAATTATGGACGAATCCAAGCAAACTCGAAGCGACAACACCTAAATCCGTCAAATGACGGCCTAGAATTTTTCTAAGACAACACACCTGAGCAGGATCCAATTGTGCATCAGAAGCACATTTTTTTTAAAATTATAGTCATCTCTCGATTTTTTAAATCAAGGAATTCCTACTCATAAAAAGGCGGCGCGCAGGAGCGGCTCCTAGCGAAGCGCCAGAAAATGCAGAAATAATGAGATTATAAACGTATGTCTCACGTAACTCGGAAAATGACGAGACACACATTAATAAATAAACATACAGATTCCACCCACACTGATAGAGGAATCAAAAATCCAAGAATTCGAAAATGAACGAAAGGACTTCAATGAATCAGGTATAAACTACAGGTGTGCTCGTCTCGTATGCAGCATACACATTGCTCGTCTCGTGTCTCCGTGAACGAGTTTTGTAGCAGCGCTAACAAACGATAGAGGGCTAGATTAGAAAGATTGCAGATGATTAGAGGTCAGATCAGGGTGATTAGACATACACACAAGTGAATAGCGACGTTCTTCGCTTGCGCCTCGTTCTTCTCCTCACCTTGCTTCACTCTCCAGCGGTAGGTAAGGTGAGTAAGCCCAGGAGGGGCCACCCCCTGGTGGAGTCCGTGATTGTTGGTAAGATTAGAGGTTTGTCACAAACAACTCGACCACCCGTGCATGCTCGGGCATTCACACACGCATTAAAGGGTAGGCCACGCAAAATGCGCACGGTAAACCTTGTTTAGGTTACCCAGGGGCTCCTCGGTACGTTCTTTAAGAGAACCTGAGGAGTCTCTTAACGCTTGCTTGCTTGACAGGGCGTGTTTGCGGAAAGTGTATCATAGGTCACACTGAGAAGCGTATAATACGTGGAGTGTGGCTTGGTTCCTCCGCCGCAAACACCCCTTCATTGGCCTTTGCTTTACAGGTGGGCAGGTAGGGTGATTGGTGCAGCAGCATACCATTTTTTCCTGCCCTGCTAAACAAGGGCGCTGATCACACAAACAATGGACTGCACCTCCGCCAGGAGTGGCGAGGGCAGTTCGACTCCATCGACATCCACGCTGTGCACGCAACAAGAGCACCCCTTCCCTCCAAGCCCTAGCAGGGGAAACGCGTTGTGGCGTCCCCTGTTAGGCCACAGTTGCTTAGCAGCGCTGTGTTCTCTTGTCTTCTTCACAGGAGGGTCATTAGGACCCACGACGCGATCTTCAACCACACCCAGTAGAGTGTGCGTGTAGGAGTGGTAGTCCTGAGTGGGGGCTTGAGCCAGTTGCAGAAGTGCTCGCCCACCAGGATGGTGCCACTGTAGGGTGTGTAGGACCTGTGGTGCGTGTGTCACTGTCCCACCCGTTTCCTGCAATTTTAGCAGGGTCGGTGGGCTGTGGCAGTGGTTAGGTCAGCGGTTTGGCCACTTAGCAAAATGGCGTTTTCATGCCTTCATAGCTTTTGGCCACCCCTCCCTGTAGTAGACAGATAGGTGGGAAAACAATACCTGGATTAGTACGCTGGGTATTCCCCCAAGGTTTTGCGCCAGCACAGAATTTGGGCACTTAGGGGAGGGGAGACCCGGGGCGTACCCCGTGGCATCAATAAGACAACCCTCCAGGTTTAGCAAGCGTGCAGACTTGGGTATAATTAGGACACCACTTCTGCGGCTTGCTCTCAGGACCTTAGGAATAGCACACTCACACATACACTTAGGCAGGTAAGGATAAGGTTCAGTCCCTAGCTTTAGTCTTGGAGGCAAGCGTCTCAGCGAGCCTCAACAACTCACCAAGGTTGTTCTGGGACAAGTAGTCAACCAGAACTGAGTTTGTAATAGGACACGGTGTAAAGATCGCTAACGCGATGGGTCGCGCATGCGCAGCGAGTACGTGCAGATGCGTAACAGGGAGCACAGCGATATGAAATAGACAATCAGAAATAATCTAGGTATTTTGCAGTGCATATGTAAATTTCATTGTTATACAGAGAACGGGATGACATTACGTTTTGGGACAGTCTTCTGTTGTGTTCGTTGAGGGATACTAAGAGGATGCAAGGAGTTCAACAATTTGAGTGATTTTGAAAAAGCCTTGCAGGATATCGCAAATCAATAACAGAGGCTCAGTACCATTACAATCCCGTTCTCGAAAAATTCAAACATCGCCGTGGAGAATTTTGGTATGTCTGCTGTGCAAGGGGCGCCGTCGTCAAGGAGACCGTCATCCAATGGGGACAACGGCTTGTGTGAGAGGGATCTACCCAGTTCAGCGTCCATGGCAATGTGTGAGGGCTTGACGGACGCCAAGGAGATGATCAGCCGATTACTTGAGGCGGCGCGCGCCCAGCACGCTGAGGAGCTGCGTACAGAGCGAAGGCGCGCTGACAAGGCCTGCAAGGGTCTTCATCGCAAAATACGGATTCTTACCGCGCGTATGCAGCAGCGTCAACAGGATGACCGAGTACGCTTCGAAGCCGCTGAAACGAAGGTCGCTGAGCAGAGCGCGAGGATAGTTTTGTTGGAACGACGTTTGGCTGCCAGGGGTGATGAGAACGCCGTCTTGCGGAATCGTGTGGAAACTTTGTTGAAGGCGGTAAAAGAGACTGGCGCCAAAGAGAGCGCCACAATGCAGCGTCAGGGTGACGCTGAACAAGGGTGAACAGTGCGATGCGTAAGTCGAAGCAACCGGAGAAGTAATGTAGGTAAATTTACGAGTGCGTTGTATATATTTTTTCTTGTTGTGAACGCGTTGCGCTTTGAATTTCAATGCGCTGCGCCTCGCTTCGTGACTTAGTATTTTAGAACTGCTGCTTTGCGTTTTGTCTTCTGCCCTGCCTTGCAGGTGGACGCTAAGAGCAGCAGCAACGGCACGACACATGAGTATGGTGAGCAACGACAAACACATTTTCGGTGTGTTGTTTGTTGCACGCCTGCTTGGTGTTTCTTTTTGGTGTGGATTTTTTGTCCTCTTTCTTTGTCTTTCTTTTCTTTTTAAGTATTTTTGGATTGGTTGTCTTCCTGCGTCCTTTGGGCAAAGACACGACCCTTATTTCATTTTTGATTTTCACTTTGTACTTCAATTATTAGGGGTGCGACCTTCCATGGTGAGTTGGTAGGTGTTTTTGGGTTTCTATTTCTACATTTCCGGATGGGTGCTATCTTTCTGTTTCCTGCCTTCGGCGGCTGCTGCCCATGGTGGGCGACGATTAGAGTTACGGTAAACCCCCTACTGTCTAAGGAGCGTGAGGCTCCAAACCCCCAAGCCCTAGGGTGTGCACGTGATGCGCTTGGCGGTGTGTGAGGCACCCCGCCCGCGCTGCGTGATGCGGCGATTTTTTTGTGTGGCGTGCGAAGCGCCCAGTCCTTGGGGTTGCGCGATGCTTCCCCCGGACACCCCTCCCTGTGAATGGTTATTTTTTCTAGGGTGATTTTTCTCCTCGGTGTGGTGCGTGTGTTTCGCCCCGCTCCCTGGCCGTGGTGCGAGATGCACAGGGCCTGGTCTGAGGTATATAGTTACTGTGGGTCAGTGAGCAGGGAATGTATGCCCGCTTTTGTATTATGTCTTTTGTGACCCTGTGTGTGTTCATGTCAGTTGTGTCATGAGTTGTGAGTTTTCTTTGTTGTTTGTGTTTCGGTATACTTTTACTTCTTACTTTACTTCTTTTACATTTCAGATATTTTGTCTGTGTTGATCTTTCGCTTTTTCTTGCAAGTATGTGTGTGCATTTGTGCGTGCGCCAGGTGTGGCAAAGCGTTGGCGTAGGGTTGCGCAGTCCAGCTTGATTAGTTTTTGTTATAGATTTTACAAATACGGTTACGCGTTTGACAACAGGATACAATGATAAAACTATTTCAGGCTGCGTTTCCGTAGGCTTTCGTTTGCGTTTTTATACATCGTGCGCATTGGCATAGTTGTCGTTTGCGTGTGTGTATTTTACAACCTCTGTGTGTGCTCTGCAGGCTGTTCAGGAATCAGAGGTGGGAATCGGGAGTTTCAGTATGGAATTTTCATCAGGTATGACTGACGATCTGACACGTCGGTTTTTTTTTATATGACATGTGTGTTTTCTTTCTATTCTTTTGCTTTGCACAGGTGCAAAGAAGTTCAAGACAACGAGCGACACAGAACGCGGGAGCAGAGCACTTGAGGTGTGTTTCTGCTGCTCTGCAGTGTTCGGTCGTTTGTGCGCGAGCAGTTGCTTTGCATCGCTTTCGGTCTTTTCGTTTTTTTTTCTTCTTTCCTTTTTTTCTTTGCCTTGCTTGCTCTGCAGACTACAGCGCCAATGAAGACAGAAAACAAGTGAAGACAGAACTCAGAAGTCAGGTTAATCGGGTTAATGGGTTTTTGTACTTTACTTCAGGTTTCAAAAACTTCTGAGAAGTATTAAGCGGAGAAAATATTTTTTATGTGGTGCTGCTACTGTCTGCGGGGTTGCAGGTGCAGGGATACAAATTTTTATTTGTACCATATTCTAACCTTTTCAGGCAGGCAGAAAATTGTTACAGATTTTCTGACAGCCCCCCCCCCCCCGCCTCCTCTGCACACACAAGTGCAGTGCGATGCCTGCTTAGCCATTGCTGCAGGCAGTTAGCTGTTTGTAGGCAGGTTAGTATTGTAGGGTTGCTGTGCAACTTAGGTCACGCACATTTCTACCCCCACACCCACTCTAACCAGCATGTAGGGCTGCAGTGCACTCTTGCACTGCAGCACACCACAGTAAAATTTTGTTTGGTGTGTGTGTTTGACTTTTTTTTGTTTGACACCCTGCTCTGGGCTGTGTACAGCAGCTCAGCCCACCCCCCCCCACACTAGTGTAAAGATCTGAGTGTCTTTTTTCCTTAGTCAGCCATTTGCTGAGGTAAGCCCCAGCAAATAGCTTGGGAAGGGAGTGTAATAGGACACGGTATAAAGATCGCTAACGCGATGGGTCGCGCATGCGCAGCGAGTACGTGCAGATGCGTAACGGGGAGCACAGCGATATGAAATAGACAATCAGAAATAATCTAGGTATTTTGCAGTGCGTATGTAAATTTTATTGTTATACAGAGAACGGGATGACATTACGTTTTGGGACAGTCTTCTGTTGTGTTCGTTGAGGGATACTAAGAGGATGCAAGGAGTTCAACAATTTGTAGGGATGCAGATTCGCAGCGAATTCAATTTGAATTCGCCGAATTCGCTGCCAATTCGTTCGCAGCGCGAATTCGCTGCGAATTCGGCCTGAAATTCTTAGTACTGCGTATTTGGGGCGAATTCGCGCTGCGAATTCGCAGGCGACGGCAAAATGATCACGCGTGCGCCGTCTTTACTCCAGATGAAAAACTAACTTTGAACTGTGCGATGCAATATTTTTTTGGACTTGATACAATGAAAACTATGATGATTCTGCTTCGATTGAGCCGTTGATTTTCTTGTCCGGTGCCTGCGTACTCGTTTTCGAAAACAAAAATTACTTTTGCGGTTTGAACACACCGCTGTGTCCGCCTAGTTCCACCGAACACGGCGGTACCCTCCATTCTCCCCAGAAGTCCACCAGTTTGGAGGAAAACCCGTCCCGAACTTTTGATTTTCGACTTTTTTTTTCTAGTTTTTGACAGGCAAAACGGGTTGCCCCTTGGCAACCACGCACTGTCGGGCGTGTGTGGAAGGAGAAGCAGCCGAGAGCAGCCCGACGCAGCCGCAGCGAGGCCCTGGGCACCCACAATGACGTGTGCACGAAGCTACTGACGTGCACGGAGCTGCACCCGGCCAGCGCACCTGCTCCAACCTCTCTATAAGCTATGTACATAGCCCCTTGTAGCCCTTGCGTATCCTTGACAGCGGTACCCTCCTTACCCTTCCCGGTGCCGTGTATGCTCTCTCTTAGATGACTTCAAGTCCAACGATTCAATTCAAGAATGCAATGAATGAAGGCCCAATAAGGGCAACAAATGGTTCACATGTGATGGTTTGTGTGTGGATTGGTGATCTTGCATGCTTCGTTGCTGCTTCTTTTCCAAAACGCATTTGAAAGAATCAAGGAACTTTGGAATTCTTGGTTTTGATTTTCTTTTTTTTGTCAAATCGTCAAATCGTTTGAGCATGGTAAATGCAAGCAACAACAAACAACAAAAATTGCAAGGTTACGGAAGCTTTTGGGAAATCTTTTATGCGATATGGTACTGGGTACTGGGTACTGGGTCAATTTGAGTGATTTTGAAAAAGCATTGCAGGATATCGCAAATCAATAACAGAGGATCAGTACCATTACAAGTTTAGGCGTCCCTCAGGTAGAACAAACGCAGAGAAGTGCTCCCAGGTGGCCTCTTCGACTGACAACCCTTCCCAGAGGGTGAGGAAGCGCCAATCCTGGCGATAGCGGTGGCGTAGGACGGACTTAACCAGGTAGAAGCCCTTCTTAGCCATCTCCTCGGCGTTCATGTCGGGGAGTTCCCCTTCAACTTCCATAGGGCTGGCAGCCCCTTGTAGGTCTAAGGCGGCGATTTCCTCGTCGTTCAGCTCCCACTCCTCCCCACAGAGGTCTTCAGGATCATAGTAGCGCTTCAGGTGTTGAGCAGCGCACACCAGGGTCCCCCCTAGACAGGGAGAACACCGCACGGTGATACGGTGTCCATCCACTGATAGAATCTTGTACGGCCCGAAGTATGGGTCATCGCTGGTAGAGCGTGGCCAGGCGGGTAGTCGACTGTGGTGCACCAGCACCCAGTCCCCCTCTTGGTAGGTGGCCGGTACTCGGTGCTTGTTGTTCTTGTTCCACTGACGCTCCCTCACTCTGTGGAGCATAGCCTTGGCCTTATCCACCTTCGCTTGTTGCTCTTGGACCCATTCACCCACAGAAGAATGGGTGTCCTGTGGATAGGGGGCATGTAGGAACCATGCCGGGCGCCCTAAGAATAGCTCATGGGGCGAGTAGCCAGTAGCTGAACTCTCTTGGGAGTTCATCATCAAGGATATGACGGGGAGTAGTCTCACCCAGTCTCTGGTGCGTTCAGTTTTGCACCATATCCTTACATTCTCCTTGAGGACACGGATCTGTCGCTCACATAGGGGGTTGCTCGTGTGCGAGTAGGGGATCCCCGTAGACACCTGGACATTGAGGGATCTCAGGACCCTCTTGTACCATCCAGTATCTGAACGTACTTGTACGTCCTCATCGGAGTTCATCTCCTTGGGCGCCCCATAGACACAAAACCACTCCTCCGGGAGTATCTTGATAATCTCCTCCCCGGTAATGTGCTTGGTACATGGGAACACCCTGGTAAACCTGGTCAACCCACAGGTCACCACGAGGGCGAAGTCATAGCCCCCGAACTTCGGCATCTCCGTGTAGTCCACGTTTAGAACACTGTTAGCACAGTGAGGGATGGGCAGGGTCGAGTAGAGACCTGTGTCCCTGATATCCCCGGGTTTACAGGACCTGCACGGGCACTTGTCCAAGATAGGCTGGAGGGTTTTCCGCAGTTGGTCGTCAGTCCACGTAGTGTGGAACCACTGCTTGAACAGCTTCAGGGTACGGTCAGCACCCACATGACCGCTGGACTCATGGGTCCACTTCAGCAGCGCTGGGACTCTGTCACCAGGCACCACGATACGGTCCTCGTGCCAGAGGTAGCTCCTGTCCCTCTTCCACTGATCTTGGTTGACCAGGAGGGGTTCAAGGCGTTTCTCCAGGCGCTTGTAGATATCCCCAAACTCCTTCAGGTACTCCGATTGTTGGAGTCCATCCAGGGGGCGTATCATCGTCATGTTGAGGTCCAAGTGGACATCCATACGGCTGAACGCCTCCTCAGCCAGCGCTTCGGACCGGGCACCAATCAGGGCGTCGAAGTTGTTGCGGCTGATGTAGTCTGCACACTCGTTCTTCACTCCCTGGATATGGTGTACCGTCAGCCGTAGTTGACTGAGGTAGGTCCACCAGCGCCGTAGCTTGGCCTTCTCAGGTGGGGGGCCCTTCTGGAAACTGGGGACCGGTTCTTGGTCGCACAGCCAGACCACAGGGTTACTCCCCAACAGTCGTGCTTGTGAGGATAGCACAGGAATCCCCGTGAGCAGTTCCTGCTCATAGGTAGAGTAGTTCACCCTAGCCTGCCTCCACTTCCAGTTCCAGTGGCCCAGAGGTACTAGGACCCACTTGTTGTCAGGGTAGCTGTGCTTGAGGGTTCCATCTCGGTTGAGACCTTCCGTCCCCCATTGGGAAATGGCGGAGTCGAACTCCTCCTTCTCTAGTGCTTGCCATTGGAACAACGTTCCACCACCGCCCACATTGCTGGCGTCGGTCACCAGGATAATCTCCCCTTGCCCCCTAGGCACGCCCAAGCACTTAGCGTTGGCCACCTTGTCTTTGAGCTCGTCAAACGCTTGTTGCTCTTGTGGGCCCCAGCGCCAAGTAGTACTCTTCTTGATCAAGTCCGTCAGAACGGCGCTGGTGTAGGTGAAGCTTTTGATGTGGCGGCGATAGAAGTTGCACGCCCCAATGAAACTGCGTACATCATGGAGTCCTTTCTTGGGGTCTTCGTGTCGTACCTTGGCGTCCATCAGGGGTTTGGCCTTAGAGGCCGCTGGGGTCCACCACCCATAGCCAACGTCAAACCCCAGGTACTGCATGGTCTCCTGCATGAACTCACACTTCTCCAGCTTGAGTCGTGTGTGGTTCTCCTGGCAGACCGCAAAGAACTCACCCAAGAGGATTAGGTGGTCCTCCTGGGTATTGGTCCCGAGGCATACATCGTCGATGTGAGCTTCCATCTGGGCCCCACGGGATATGAGCTCCTGCACCTTAGGTCTCCTTCGTAGGATGGACAAGATCTTGTTCATCAGCTCTTGGAATAGAGCGGGTGCGCTAGCCACGCCAAACGGCATGACCTTCCACTTGAACACCCTCCCCTGAGGGGTGATGAAGGCCAGTAGCTCCTGAGCGTTGGGCGTCAGGTCCACTTGCCAGAATCCGCTCCTCTTGTCCATCTTGGTCTTGTAGCGGCAGGAGGCGATCTTCTCCAGGGTAGACTCCATATTGGGAATGGACCCAGAGTGGTTCAACGTTTTCTTGTTCAGCTCTCCGTAGTCCACTACCAGCCGTTTGGCTGTAGACCCAGGCTTAGCCACCAGGAAACAGGGGCTGCAGTGTAGGGGGTAGTCCCCATCCTTGTACTCCAGGACTAGGCCAGCGTCGATACATTCTTGTATCTTTCGCTCAATCTCGTCGGCCTGCTCTTTAGGAGCTGGATAGGGTCTCCTCCGGATCTTGTGACCCACGAACTCGGGTTTCAAGTTGAGGTCCATGTGTACCAGCTTGTCGCATGAGGCTGGAGGGGGTAGTTCTCTGAACACCTCCAGATAGGTCCTTATAAGCTTCTGCACCCGCGGGTCCAATTGCTTGATCTTGTCCTCCATGTCCTCGTCAGAGTGTAAGTTGCTGGCCCCCTGCGTAATAGACGTCGGGAGGTGATCCTCCACCGCCTCTTCGCCCTTGGTGGTGTCCTTCAACCCTTGGTAGGCATATAGAAGGTCTTGTTCAACCATCTCCGGTGGACGATGGCAACATAGGCACGCTCGAGGGGGTTCACATACACATTCCTCCGAGAGGTCGTCCTCCTCTGGGGTCCTCACATGGGCGCCCCAAACGCTCTTCATGAGCTTGAGATCTACCTCCCTTTGCCAGGTGGTGATCTTCTGTTCGAGGTCCTCCTTCAATTGGGATAGATCTCCCATACGTCCTTGCTTCAGTGGCCATGAGCTGCGGGTAGGCTTAGCGTAGCATAGCTTTTTCGCAACCAACTTCCTCTTGGAGTCCACATACTCCCTGTGCCTTGATCGAGGGTCCAGCTCTTCGTCCATGGGGTCTTCCACCCTCATGGAGAGTAGGGGTTTCAGTGGGGCGACGTACTCGGCGTTCTCCACTTCCTCCACACAGGTCTGCACGAAGAAGGCGTCTTGCTCAGTTTCGTCATCTGAGTGAATAGAGCTAGGTAGCTCAGATAGTACACACTCAGAGACTCCATCAGGAACAGGTACATGACAGGGAAAGTTGGGGGCGTTGGTGTCAGTCACGACGTACTCATCTCCTCCGGGTATAGTCTCAATAACATCTTGAGGTCGTAGTCGATCCTTCAAGTCACCCAAGGCGAGTCCATCGCTTTCTCGTTGTATAGCCTGGACCAGAGTCGGGTCCAGATCTTCCCAGGGGATGGAGGTAAGACCTCCGTCCACCACGCTGAGCATACTCCCCCATCCGGGTTTCCCAATAGGCGTCTTACGCCCCAGAGGCACGTAGATGGCCTCATCAGGTAACCGAACAGAGCTCATAATCAGCCTGTCCAGGAGGTTTTGCCAGTACTCGTTGCTCCCATGGGCTCCCCAATTGGGGGAACACAGGACCATACGGGAACGTTCCAAGGCCACCTTGGTCAGGACCTTCCACAGTTCACTGAATCTGGGGTTCCCGTAGGTCATCACGAAAGAGGGCCAGTAAAATTTGTAGCTGCAGTTCTTCCCCTTGCTGCAGTGAAGGTCCAGTACATGCTGCTTGTCGCTGGCGAACAACTCCACACTCAGGTCTTCTCTAGAGTAACCCAGCTCCTTCAGACCATGGTCTAGGACTTCCCCAAATAGTTGATAGTCCTCAGTTTTGGAGGCCGCCATCATGTTCGAGGGCTCCTCCTTCGATAGCCTCAGGTAACTCGAGGTATGTTCCGACTGCTCCAGTGGCACAGACTCTCTGCCACTGCCGTGGTCCACGTAGAGGAGGTAGGGCGCTTGCAGCGTCAGGGATTGTATCTGGGAGTGCTGCACGAAGAAGTCAGTCCCCAATACAAAGTCAAAGGCCTCAGTGTCCATCACATAGAACCGATGGGCGATAGTCCGGGAGCCCATAGGTACCTCCACCTCACAGTCCCCGCAGCTGTGCACCACATGTCCATCCCCCATTTGTATAGCCGCGGTGGTCATGGTGTTCTTCAGGCTCCCACAAGGTAAACTTTTCTTGGCCACTATAGATATGGTGGCGCCAGTATCCAATACCCCAAGGTATTCACGTCCCCCTAGTCGGATACGTACCCAAAACACCAGGTCTTCGGTGCCACCGGAGGGTCCCCGTCAGAACTCCGCGGGACAGGTCACCTCGAACCCCTTGTTCCGCAATTTGCGGGCCATCCTCATGAAACGGCTCCACTTCTTAGCGTTGCCGTCATCACCACCTTCATGCTCACGCTTGGCTCCTTGTTCTTGCTGGGCCTGCGTTTGTCAGCGTGTGATAGGACCAGACTGCGCTCCAGAGGGCTCGGAGTTCCCCCCTGGATTAGGGTTGGGGTTGCCTCCGTTCTTGTCCTTGTTCTTGTTGTCCTTGTCTGGCTGGCGGTTAGCGCGTCCTCCTCGTCCACCTTGACTCTTGTCTTGCCCTTGTCCACGTCCTTTCGACTTGCCCTTGCCGGAGTCGTTGCCTTTGCCTTTGCCTCCACCTTTGCCTGAGCCTTTGCCAGGATCTTCACCCTTAAGCTTCGCCGATAGGCATTGCTTATGGTAGCACTCATCCTCGTAGTGCTTCCGCTTCCCACAGAAGGCACACGTGATGGTGCACCTGTAATGATCCGGCAGCTTCGCTTTGGCGCCGGTGTTCTTCTCCTGCTGCTTCCCCTGGACTACGAAGCAGTCTCGCTGCTCGCAGTCAGGGTCGTGCTGCAGGTGGCCATGCTCGTCTCTGGCATCACACCAGAAGAGCTCCTTGACGTTCTCCATGATACGGGCGTGGGCGTGTTTGGGGGTAGTCCCCTGCCCAGGTCGGGACCCTTGGTACCCTTTGCCATTGCCTCCAGAACCTCCTCCTCCGGGACGGTAGTTGTTCAGGTGCTGGTCGCTCTCCTTCTCCAGCGCCAGCTCCAGGAGTAGCACCCATAGATCCTCGTAGCGGAGGGATCTAGCCTTGCGCTCTGCCGTCGAACGGCACTCATCTCACAGGTCTTGAGGGAGCTTGGCCACCAACCAGAACAGCAGGTCGTCGCTGCTGTAGGAACCGGGCGTCAATCGTCCAGCCCAGTGGTCCAGGTCAGCTAACAGCTCAGAGACCCTGCCAGGTTTGGGGTTGTTGGGCAACACGGGCAGGTTCTGGATCTCGGCCCTGATGGAGAGGTCGGTTTCGTAGGTCGGGTACTACCTCTCCAGGGCAACCAACACATCGGCAAAGGTGGCGGAGTTAGTCACGATCTGCCTGACCTGCTTCTCCAGGTACTTGGTCTTGCAGCACTGCAGGAGCAGATCGCACTTGACCCGTCCACTTGCGTGGGTTTGGCCGGTCAATCGGAGAAACCGGCCAAAATTTTCAGCGAACTCGCTGAGGTCCTTGCCTGTGAACTCAGGCAGGTTCACCACGATCTTGGAGGTGGCAATAGCCTTCGCCCCCTGAGACCTGCGTCCCTCAGGGCGTCGGGTCTTCCTCTTCTTCTTCTTCTTCTTGTCACTTGGGTTCTCGGGGTCCTCCGGGTCATCGTTCTCCGAGGGCGAAGCAGAAGTCATAGACGGCGGCTCATCATCGGAGGGGTCTCCGCCTAGATCACTAGAGCCATAAGGCTCCACGGTAACCATTGCCCTCAAGGCTGTCGGCCCCAGCCGGTCCAGCTCGGCTCTCGTAGAGTTCGTCGCGTGGCTGTAGGGCCGCTGGGCCGTTCTCGGTACGAAAGGACTTCTCGGTGTCGCTGCAGGGGTCGGCATCGGTCGGCTCCTCAGGCTCCCGGGGGTGTTTGTCAGCCCTGCCACCAGGTGGTTGGCCCGTACTCGATTGGGTGACACTCCCACCGTGGTACGTGACGCTTGGGGCGGTATCATCAGGGGCTCCAGTTTCGCTCGGATCTCTTGAGTGAGGTCGCCCACGATTTTAGAGGTGGCTCCTCGGAGCACCTCGTTGATCTCCAACCGCGTCAGGGACCTGTTGGAGGATCTCCCCGATCCTCTACTCCTGCCTCCAAGAGACTCAGGTCCTCTCCTCAACCCACTCAAGGTTGCATACCCAGGAACATCCACATAGGTTCCCGTAACGGGTAGAGGATGGTGATAGTCAGCCGCATACCATTGCGGCGCAGAACTGGAGGCCACCGGCTCACTGGCAGTAGTTGCCTCAGGGAACGCAGTGGTAGGTGGGCCCATACCATAGGCAGGGTAGGGAGGCATACCAGTAAAGCCTGTGCCCTCTGCCATAGGCGGGTTGGTTATGGGTGTGGATGTTGCAGCGGCTGGGTCTGGAATTGGGAGTGTGGTTGTTATAGGAGAGGGTGATGCGTGGAGGCCAGAAGCGCTTGGTGCGCCTTCGAAGGTAGGCTCCTTCGTCAGGTCTTGCCCTTGGTCTACTCCTTCGTCTGCTTCGTCTCCTCCAGCATCCTTCTCGCTCTCTCTCTTCCTCTTCACAGGATGAGTGACCACCTACTCGACTGAGAGGGCCCGGAAGGCCGACTGCAGTCCTTCCAACGAGTCCTCCGCCACGTCCACTGGCCCATGTAAGGGCTCCGAAGGTACAGCGCTGGGTCCAGGTCCAGGTTCACCAAGTGCTGGCCTTGCTGGTGCCTCAGGCGCTGTCTTCACGTCGGCGTCCTCCTTCCTTGTGTCCATCTTCGTTCGCCCTTCTGCTTATATGTGACTGATCTCGGCGCACTGGTTGTACGGCACGGGGTTGCTGCCGGTACGCAGAGACAGTCTGCCTCTTGCTACCAGAAAGGTTTATAGTGATTTCAACACTGTGTTTGTGTCTCTCCTGCTGCTTGCTGCTGGTGTAGGGTTTCCTGCTGCTTGTTTTTGAAGATGAAAATGTTTTAGTTGCTGAAATACAATCAATCCAGGATAGCCCAAGCCAGAGATAAGCAAGTAGAAGAGAATCGGGATCAAAGCATGAAGGGCTGCAGTGTAAACAGTGAAAGATAAAAGAGTATTCACAGAAACTGCAACTCAAGGCACATCTGATTGCATATTCAGAAAGATAGCTGAAATGTTTTGGAAAAAGAGTTTGAAAACTGCCCCATGGTCACTCAATCTCCATAGTGCCATCTCAGGAGATGTGCACTCTTTGTTTTGGGTCCCATATGTGCTGAGGTGGCAGGGCATGTGGCGATGAGGTCACTGCCATGTCACATGGGATCTTCCTACTTAGCTAGGCTGACCGGGAATTGAACCCACGACCTCTCAAAAAGAGGTGCCCAGCCCCCTAGGGTGCATACCACTAGGATAGCTAAGAATTCATGAGAAAACATAGATAAATTCATAGGCTCTGCCCTGGATATGTCAGTTCTCAGTCGACTCAGGGAAAGATGAATTGCCTCACAATAATGGGGATTAAGGGGTCCACTCCATATCCTGATTGGGTGTTTGGTTCCATAGGTCAATATGTGCCATCACCACTTTTGGTTGGGCCAATACTAAGATAGAAATGCCTGTGTGCTCAGTGCATCTCTAATACAACTAGAGTATGCCTCAAAGCATTGGAAAAGCACTTTTTCTTACTTGGTGGGATGCCCACCATGGTTTGTCATTGTGTACTCTGAGGAGGGGCAACTAGCCCGGAACATGTCCGTTTGATTGATTTGAATTTGTGATTGTGGCGCCATATACCCCGTGCCTGCACATTGTTGACATCTCCAAGGTTTCCTGGGTGCAAAATCAACGTTTGTGAAGGTTTTAGGGTGCCCAACGCTTGCTCTAAACCCTCCAGTTAGTGCGCATTAACCCCTGCTCTAACTAGTTATCGCGGGGGTTATCGCGCTCTAACTGGGTGCTCTAACTAGTTATTGCGGGGGGTTATCGCGCTCTAACTAGTTATCGCGGGGGGTTATCGCGGGGGTTATCGCGCGATAACCTAGTTATAGCGGGGGTTATCGCGTGGGTTATCGCGTGTGTTTTTTGGGCCCTTGCTTCAAAGCCCTCCCTCATTTCGTGTCCAGGTCCTCTTATTCTTCATGGATAGTGCTGTCAATGAGGCCCTGCGGGATTGCCTCAAAGAGCATGTCCCCACAGTGAGGACCCCTGGGGGACCTATGTTATGGGTTGTTGTGCATGTCATGGTGAAATGCATTGAGGGTTTGTATGAGCTTTGGAGGGTGAGGGAGTTGTACACTCTAACCCAAGTGGAACGCCACCGTGCGTTGACAACAAAATTTCCAAAAGCGTGGGGAGACTCAGGTTGGTCCCCCACCAGGTGGATCCATTGGTGCTTGGCACATTCCACCTTTTTTGCCGAGAAATGGAGGAACAGTTTTCAGTTTTCCTCCATCCCAACGGAGTATCGGCATGGGCCTTACAAAAGGAGGCTCAAAAATTGTTTTAAGGGTTGGTCCTTGGTGAGGCCAAGTGTGTCCCTCCGCCACATGCACCATTGCATGTCCATGAACGCCCTGGAGCAAGGGCTTTTGGGACTGGAGGCAGCCAAGGCCTCAGACATTGATGACGTTGTATGAAAAACGACCACACATGCTTTGTGCCAAGTGTTTTGTGTTGTTTGTCCTAGGGAGGGAGGGAGGAGGGGTGCGCGATAACTACACGCGATAACTACGTGATAACTGAGTTATCGCGCGATAACTAGCGCGATAACTAGTTACAGCAAGGGGCTCCAACTGCGTTCTAACTCTGTACTAACTGTGCTCTAACTCTTCGACCCCCCCCCCAAAAAACCACCCCTACAATGAGGGTTGTGTGGGGAAAGAAAGGGGATGGGGGGTTTTTGAGGGTGCTGAATCCATTTGTTTAGGTGATTTGCCCCAAAATTGAGGGTAGGTGGGTGTTCCAGAAATTGCGTTCTAACTAGGGGTTCCGCACCACGCCCTAGAACGCTGCATCCCACATATTAGGTTTCGGTAGCAGTGATGCAGTAGCTCATGGTGGTTGGCTGTGTTTAAACATGGTACCCCCCGCCTGTGTCATAGCTACGCCCTTGTCCAAGGTATCGTAAGTGTAGGGACCGTATCAATTTGGGTCCTAATTTAGTGCGGTACCAAATGTAGTGTAGCCACATAAGACATGGTCTTGGTGATGAATAGGCCCAATACATAGAGTCATGTTTAATATGTCGATGGGGGATTGGATTGTCGGGGCATATCCTATTGGGGTGGAGTCTCAGGACTCGAGTCCAAGTGTTGTAGAGATGCATCCATGGTACTTGGAGTCTATGGCATTGCGTTTGCAACCAAGAACAAAATGGAAACAACACCGTTTGTGTGCTTTTCCATAGTAGGTTTCAGTAGCAGTGATGTAGAAGTGCATGATAGTTGGGTGTGTCAAACAAGGGGCCCCCCGCCTTTGTCATAGCTATGCCTGTGTCCATGCCACAGTAAGCATAGGGACCATATTTATTTGAAGCCTAATTTAATTTGGTACCAAATGTACAAGGCAGGGGTGAGGTAGCCACTATTGATTTTGTTCCTTTTTGTTGGGGACATCTTCTGAATTTTTGCTCCCCGTGCTTTGCGTTGGGGATCCCCGAGAAAGCAGGGGTGACATTTCATTTCTGCATTTCATTGAGTTCTTCTGTTTTGAGTTTCTGAGGTTGGTTGAGCCGTTGAGTGACGCCGTCTGTTTTACTATACACCGTTTCTTGGAAATTTACCCTCGTTTGAAGAAAAATTTCCACCCATTTGCACAACTTGGGGGCCGGGGGCCGAAACGCCTGTACAACTCCGTAAATTACCTGCTTGTTGCGGATGCATGCATGTTCCTAAATAATGAGAAAGATGTCCTTGATTTATGCCCTAGATATTTTGATGAAATCCTGCAGGTTTTGAAGTTGAAAACCCAAACCAAAGCAGCAAGTAGACCAAGAACAGGATGTGGATCGAATCAATGATTGGTTTTGGAATCCAGTGTAACACAGAAGGGCTGCAGATAGACAATGCAGGTTTATACACAAGGATTCAATCACAAATGGATAATACAAAAGGTTTTATATGAAAATTGGACTGACTCAGGCCTCCAAGATAGCATTAGGCACTTCATGTGCACTCTTTTGGGTGAAATGGTGCTGGTTAGGAATGTGGGGCATAGATGTCAGGCCAACACAGAAAATGACTTGGCCAAGCAACTGAATTCAGAAACAGTTAAAACGTAGGACCACAATAAGTGGTAGAAACAATTGAGTATAGGGGTCTTTGGGTGGGAGACCACTAGGCTTGACCTCCAAGGCCTAAAGCATGAGATGCCTATTTTGTCTCGGTATATCCTCCATGAAGGAAGGTACCTCTGCTCAGTTGAGTGGTAGGGGTGAACTTAATTGGGGGGCTAGGGTTACAACCCTAGTAACTTTGAGAAAGTGTACCAAAAGCTTCAGAAGAGTTGTAAAAATATTTAAGTTATTCTTAGCATCAACAAAAGGGTTTTAAGGGGGGCTTGGCCTGGATCAAGCCCTCCGAGAAAGACATGGCAGTGACCTTTTCTACTCCCCCCTGGAGTACTAGTTAGCTAAGTTAGTAGGACCAAGGAAAAAGGCTCAAATACTCCCAAAATTACCTCAGAAAATGCATTAAACTTACCAAAAACATCCTCATTAGTTCATAGAAGCCTCTCACACTGTGAGTACCATCGAAAAACAGTGTAATGTACCGTGAATGATGTCCCTTCGATGGGGCATTCCTCAAACGTCGCCGGCGTGCGACGAAAAATTTTGGAAAAAATTTGGTGGTAGTGGGGTTTGAACCCAGGAGTCCCTCCCTAGAGCACATGTGCTTGCCCACTAGGGTACAGTCGAACACTCTAATGCGGACGGTGATCGCTGTATAAACAGCGTTTTGGTAAACGTCCTGACCAAGGACTAGGGCGGAGCAATACTCCCAATGGAGGACACAAATCTCCAGGAGCTGGAAAAAATAGAAAATGTAGCCAACAGGGAGTGATTCCTGCGGTTTAGCGGAAGGGGTTGCGATTTAGCAAGTCAAATCGCTAAAAATTGACGAAATCACGCGAGAAATCGTCGTTTTTACACATAACTCAAAGTCGCAGACACGCGCAAAGGAAGCGGACTTCAAAAACAAGGTTGCGCAAGCGTAAACGGCTTTTGAGGAAGAAGGTATGAGCCGTAGTTTTTACAGTTCTAAAGGAAATTGTTGCACAGTTGCATCAAAATTTTTACAAACTTCAGAGAAAAGTATTCAAATTCAACCCACACCACAGAGCAGGTGGACATCCCACCTCTCAGGTATGCCAGTGTCACCTCACACGCATGCATTGCGTTCGTGTTGGTTGTTTCGTTAAAACGTCAGGGTTGTCAACGCTGTGTTCGTTGGGGGTTCGGGCGCTCATTTTCTTTGCTCTGCACAGGTCAAGACAGGAATGAAAGGTATGTGATGCGAATGGAGCGCGCAGCGTGCACGTAGGGTTAGAATACGCGCTTTGCTCGCGATGCATGTGCCTAATTGAGGCATTCACAGGCTGTGACGCTTTCCCTGTACCCCAATTCATCCTTGATTTCTCTTCACAGGTAAGGAAAGGAAAGTGTTTGCTCGTGTGTAGCCGTAGCGTTAAAGTAGGGTTGCTTAAAACGCTTAGGCTTGTTTAAAACTCGCAATAGGGTTGCTTTGCGTTCGCTTCACTTCGGCATTCACACGATGGATGGTGAGTAAGGTAGGTTAGCCCAGGAGGAGCTCACCTCCTGGTTGAGTCAGTGATTATGGTTCCGCCTCCCTTCCCTGCGTGCACACGATGCATTAAAGGGTAGGCCACGCGAAATGCGCACGGTAAACCTTGTTTAGGTTACCGAGGGGCTCCTCGGTACGTTCTCTAAGAGAACCTGAGGAGTCTCTTAACGCTTGCTTGCTTGACAGGGCGTGTTTGAGGACAGTGTATTATAGGTCACACTGAGAAGCGTATAATACGTGGAGTGTGGCTTGGTTCCTCAGCCGCAAACACCCCTTCATTGGCCTCTGTTGTACAGGTGGGAGAGGTTCAGGGTGATTGGTGCACGCAGCAGCTGCCTTCGGCGGCTACCCATTTTTCTGCCCCAGCCAAACAGGGGCGCTGATCACACAATCAATTGACTGCGCCTCAGACAGGAGTGGCGTGGGCAGTTCGACTCCATCGACATCCGCGCTGTGCACGCAACAAGAGCACCCCTTCCCTCCAAGCCCTAGCAGGGAAACGTGTTGTGACGTCCCTGTTAGGCCACAGCTGCTTAGCAGCGCTGTGTTCTCTTGTCCTCTTCACAGGAGGGTCATTAGGACCCGAGACTTCATTGACAGCAACACCAAGTAGCGTGTGTAGGGGTTAGGGTCAGCAGTCCTGGCAGGGGTTGAGTGCAAGTGATGAGTGCTCACCCTGCCTTCGAAGGCCGGTGCTGGCGTTAGTGAGTGTAGTGTAGTGGTGTCTCCTGTCCCGCGTGCTTTTCCTCGTGGACAGGGGAGTGTGTTAGCTTTTGGCCTGTAGCAAGAATGGGCGTTTTGTATGCGCTTAGCACACTTGGCCACCCCTCCCCCCTAGTAGATAGGGCTTTTGCCGTCTTCCCCCAAGGATAGGCGCCAGCACAGAAATTGGGCGCCATAGGAGTGGTAATAGTACCTGATTAGGACCTTCGATCCGACGTCAGCGAAGCCCGGTCTCCGGGAGCCACGCCGGGGAGAGAAGTGAGACACACACAGACATACGTAGCACACATAGGGGTATGGTAAACCCTGTCAGGAAGGGTAGAACCCCATGGGTCTGGACCAGTCAGGGGTCCTAACTGTGGGCTCGCTTGTCCCCAAGGAGGGAAGACACACCTTGCCTCATGACACCTTGCTTGTCATTCCCCCCTGGTGTAGTAAGCCACCGTTCTTCGTTGGCTCCCCAAGGTCATTACATCAGGGCAGTCCCCATGCAACACATGGTAACCAAGGCATACACTCGCTGGGTGGCTGCAATCCTGATAAGCGACCACCTGGCCCACGCTGGAAACCATAGGCATGAGTCTGCAGGGCACAGACAGGGTCAGTGCAGTGCTCAGTACACCTGTCAGTAGACTGACACAGGGAAATCAGTTTCGCTTTCTACGCTGGGACATAGTCTCAGCACCGGTTAGGAGCTGCCCCTCGTTGTTCTCAACGAGGTAGGTGCGGAAGATGGGGTTGATACTCCCGTCGGGTTGTATGAAGGCTGACATAGGTTCCCAGGTCGCCTCAGATAACCCATAGCCATCCCACAGGGTTAGGAATTTCCAGCGCTGTTTATACTCGTGGCGAGCAATACCTGCAACCACGTAGTAACCATCGACTGCCATCTCATCGGCAGTCATCTCTTCGAGTTCGTCTGCTTCCTCTGGACTGGCAGCCTTCTCTAGGTCTATACTCTCAACCCCACTGTCGCTGAGGCGCCACTCATCCCAAGACAAGTCGTCAGGGGAGTGATAGTGCCTCAACTGTTTAGGTGCACACAGCAGTTCACCACCTAGACGTGGACTGCACCTGACATGGATCCTGGATCCATCTATCCTGATGATACGATAGGGTCCAAAGTAAGGGTCCTGTGGGCAGTTACGTGGCCAGGAGGGTAGGCGTGAATGGTGTACCAAAACAAGGTCACCAACCTTGAAACTGGCAGGTCGCCGTAGGCGGTTCCGTCGGCTCAGTTCACGGTCACGAATGTGTCTCAGGTTAGTCCCAGCCTGGTTAGCCAGAGACTGCTTGTGTTTGAGCCAATCTCCGACAGGACTCTTGAAGTCCTCAGGAAAGGGGGTTTTGAAGAACCAAGCAGGTCGTCCTCCATGGAACAGTTCGTGGGGGGTGAAACCCGTAGAAGAGCTCCGCTGTGAGTTCATGGTCAGCGCTGCCCAGGGCACTAGGCGTACCCAGTCCTTGGTACGCTCCTGTTTCATCAGGATTCTTAAGTTTTGCTCCACCACACGGTTGTGTCTCTCACAGAGAGGGTTAGACGTGTGGGTATAGGGCACACCTGTGGTTACCTCCACGTTGAGGGCATTTGCACTCGTTTGTACCACCCAGTGTCACTGCGGATGCGTACATCCTCATCAGAGTGCACCTGCTTAGGTGCCCCATAGGGTTCGAACCATTGTTCGACCAACAATTTCACAGTCTGCTCACCTGTGATTTTCTTGTTGCAAGGGAACACACGGGTGAAGCGAGATAGGCCACAGGTGACCACTAGGCAAGTATCATAGCCGCCGAAGCGTGGTAGGCCGTGGATGAAATCCACGTAGAGAAGAGAGTTAGCACAATAGGGTATGGGTAAGCTGGAGATCAGGCCCCTATCCCTACTGTCGCTCTGCTTGCTGGCATGACAGCCACAAGCATCCACAATGGTCTGCATACGCGACCTCAGTTCAGTCAGGGCTAGACTAGAGTAGAAACACTCACGGAAGAAGTCCACTGAGCGATTAGCACCAGTGTGACCAGAACTGAGATGGGACCACTGAAGGCACCCATCCAGTCGTTCTACAGGCACCACAATTCGGTCCTCGTAGAAGAGGTACTGCTTGTTTTTATACCACTGGTGCCCGTCAATGACACGGGGTTCGAGACCAGTGCTGAGGGTTTGGCGAATTTCTTTGTACTCTGACTGATAGTCGGTTAGACTCCAACCCTCCAGGATTCCAGCAGTGCACATGGACAGGTCAAGCTGGACATCCATACGCTGGAAGGCCTCTCTGGCGAGCGCCTCAGAGCTCTCACCTATAAGCGCATCGAAGTTGTTGCGCGATATATAGTCAGACAGTTCATTCTTTATACCGGGGATATGATGCACTGTCAGCCTGAACTGGCTCAGGTAAGTCCACCACCGTTTTAGCTTTGCTTTCTCTGGTGGTGGGCCCTTCTGAAAAGACTTCACAGCCTCCTGGTCACACAGCCAGACAATAGGGTTAGATCCCAGGAGTCGGGATTGTGACGAAAGCACCAACATACCGGCCAGGAGTTCCTGGTCATAGGTGCTGTAATGGGAACGCGCTTGGTTCCATTTTTAAATTCGAGTGTCCCAGTGGCACCAGTCGCCACTCACTGGTAGGATAGTCATGTTTCAACGAACCATCACGGTTCAGTCCACTGGTACGATAATGGCAGTGGGTTAGTTCTGCGGGGTTTAGCTCCTGCCATTGGTAGATCATACCACCCCCCCCTACATCACTGGCATCAGTGATCAGGACTATCTCGCCCTCAGGGCGGAGTACTCCCAGGCAGTTGGAGGAGGCAATCTTCTTCTTCAACTCCTGGAAACACTCTTCCTCTCTGGAGGTCCACCTCCAGGGAGTAGGTTTCTTGATTAGGTCAGTGAGGGGGGCAGAGGAGGAAGTAAAGTTGTGGATGTGACGCCGATAGAAATTACAGGCGCCCACAAAACTCCTCACGTCGTGTAGACCCTTCTTAGGGTCATCGCGAATCTGCATGTCCTGTAGGGGCTGCATCTTAGACGCGGCTGGTTTCCACCAACCATACCCCACGTCGAAACCCAAATATTCCTTCTCCTCTTTCAAAAACTCACATTTTTCGAGTTTGATTCGGAGATGGTTTTCTTGACAGACAATGAAAAATTCACGGAGGAGAAGGTCATAGTCCTCTTTGGTATTAGTACCCAAACTCACGTCATCGATGTGAGCCTCCATTTCTGCACCCCGAGAAATCAACTCCTGTACTAGAGGCCTGCGCCTCAGTATGTACAAAATTTTGTTCATTAGCTCCTGGAAGATTGCTGGGGCATTAGCCACCCCAAAAGGCATAAACTTCCACTTAAAGACCCGGCCCTAAGGGGTTATAAAAGCCAACAGCTCCTGAGCTGCGGCGGTTAGGTCCACCTGCCAGAAACCAGAGCGTTTGTCCATTTTGGTCTTGTACCTGCAATTGGCAATACGCTCCAGGGTATTTTCCATGTTAGGAATACTCCCTGAGTGGTTCTTGGTTTTCTTGTTGACCTCACCATAGTCTACAACCAGTCGTAGGGCAGTCGACCCTGGTTTGGCAACCAGGAAACAGGGACTGCAGTGATGGGGGTAGTCCCCCTGCTTATATTCTTCAACGAGGCCAGCATCAATACATTCCTGGATCTGGCGCTCGATTTCTTCAACGTGTTCCTGTGGAGCGGGATAGGGACGACGCCTCAGTCGCGTCTTTTCAAATTCAGGTTTCAGTTTCAGGTCCATCTGGACCAGTTTTTTACAAGAGATGGGAGGCGGCAAGGCGCCGAACACCTGCTCATAGGTTATCAGCACTTTCTTCAGGCGGGGGTCAAGGTTAAGACTCTCGAGTTTCTGAAGGAAATCCTCCTCAGCATGGAGGTTGCTCTTTCCATGTTCTTTCTTTTTCTGCCGATCAGCAGTTTCGCCAGGCACAGAACCATCGTCCCACTCAGGGGGACGTTGCTGCCCATAGTGCAGAGAATACACTAGCGGTATCTCAGGATCAGGCAGCGTATAGGAATCATTGTCCTCCTCAGACCAGATGGAGGATTTCCAGGTCTGTCTGAGGTATTGCAGCCGCTCTTGGCGCTCAATACCTTCGGCCTTTAGGTACAACAGCCGCCGGAGTTCCTGAGTGTCATGCTCAGACAATGGCATATTATTAGCAGCAGGCCGCGCCAGAGCATCAGCACTCCAGGCCACGGGTTCACCTGTGTGCATAGGCTGCATGTGTAGCACTGGCTTCCCAACAGGGGAAGCGGGCTCAGAGGTTGACTCTAGATCTACCTCCTCTAGCAACAGCTGGGCTAGGAAGGCACTATGTTTTAGGTCAACACAGCTGGGATCAACAGGAGGGATAGTGCTGGCGATCTCAGACAGTTGGTCGTCAGCATCCTCCTTTACAGCTGCAGGTTCCAGATAGTTCTCGGGAGACTCACACCCTGTAAGTGTGGCAGATAGGTGCTCAGGAGATCGATTTTTGAGATCACAAAGGGTCAGGCCACGATTTTCGGCCATGACCTCTTTCAGTAGCACCTGGTCTAGGTCACACAGGGGTACAGGATTGAGAGATCCATCGACGATGGACAGGAAACTGGCCCACTCAGGGGCCTGCATAGCTGTGTCTGAGTCCTCAGGCACATAGATGGGGCCGTCGGGGAGTTGCACTCTTCCCACGGTCATTCGATCTACCATACGGCGCCAGTAAGCATGTTCACCAGAGCAGCCCCAGTCAGGGGTGCACATGACAACCCTTCCTCCCTGATAAGCGATTTTGGTTAGAACCTTTGCGAGCAGGGAGAAGGGAGGGTTAGCATACGCTAGGCCCATTGCTTTCCAGAAGAAACGGAAAGCATTGTTCAATTGTTTCGAGCAGTACAACTGCATGATGTGCTGTTGTTGGCTCGCAAACACTTCCACCTGGATCTCATCCAGGTTTACCTGAAGGGCCGCCAGTCCATTTTCAAGAACGTGACGGGCCAATTGGTAGTTTTCAGTACGATAGTTAGTCTTGGATGCGTAGCGCAGCCCAGACTCTTTTCGTCCTGACAGCTCCAAAGGTACAGATAATAGCCCACTGCCAAAGTCGCAGTGCAAAGAATAGGGGCGCTGGAGAGACAGCATTTTTACCTGGGGGTTTGTTCGTAGGAAGTCTGTACCAATGACGATGTCAAAGGCGTCGGTGTCCAGCACTCTGCAGTGTTGGGTCACGGTTTCGTCGCCCAGGCATATAGTCACATCAACTCCCCCCAAGGAATGGATGGTACGCCCATTCCCTACTCTTATGGCCACGGTCTTAGTTTTCTTGAAAGTCTTTAGCAGGCGCCGGGCCACTATGGAAAGTGTTGCACCGGTGTCAAACACCGCTCGAAAAACTTCATCCCCGATTTTCACGAGGATCCAGAAAACCAAGTCCTCCTCTTCGGAGCCGCCCCCCTACTCCTCATCAGTGAACTTGACATCTACCCCTGCAGCAATGAGGGACCTGGCCATCCAGGCCAAGTGCCTCTTCTTGGAGTTATTCCCCTCAGGGGTAGCGTTATCCCCTTGGGGGCGCTTCTTGGGGTCACCTGCGGCAGGAGCGGGTGTAGCAGCAGGAGTGGGTGTAGCTACGGGCGCTGATGAGCGCCTCTGGGGGTTAGAAGGTCAATTTTTGCGACCCCCTTTGCCACCTCCTTTACCACCTTTATCCGCATTCGGGGGATTTCTGGTGGGTGCTTGGGTCTTCTGGCGTTCGGCCTCCTGACGCTTGAGTTTATCACTCTCGCGTTTCTTGATGTGACATTCGTCCTCGTAGTGACGACGCTTGCCACAATACCCACAGGTGATGGTACACCTGAAATGGTCCTGACGGGTCACAGGTTTCCCATCCTTGGTATGCTGCTGTCGTTTCATCTGCAGCATACAGCTACTGCGGTGATCGCAGTCAGAGGCATGACAAGGCCCCCCCTTGTCATTGACAGGTTTGCAGTAGAACAGAGGGGGTGTACCTGCATCAGGTTTAACCTCATTCATGGCACGTAGGTTACCCCTCCCTTTACCACCTCCCTGGTTGGTGTTGGTGGGATTTTTAGGCCCTTTCCCTTCGCCACGTTCGGGGGTAGGGGTACCACCTCGACCCAAATGCTTCTTGAGGAATTTCTCCATATGGGAGTCATTCTCTCTCTCAAGAGCTAGCTCAATCAGGAGGTCCACCAGTTCATCGTACGAGTGGGTCCTACTCTTCCTCTCAGAGGTAGAGCGGCAATCATCCCACGTACGTTGGGGGGTCTTACTCATGAGCCACAGGTGGGGCTCAGTGGCTCCGTAGGAGCCCACGTTCATCCTCGAAAACAGATACTCCAAGTCGCACACGTATTCAGAGATTCGCGCAGCGGAAGGAAACTCAGGGAGCATAGGTAGCTCCTCTATCTGTGTTCGCACACTGAACTCAGTCTCATAGACTGGGAATGTTTTCTGCAACCTCAGGAGTACCTCTGCCCAGGTGGAACAGGTTTTCACAATCTGTTTCACCTGTTTTTGCAAAATTTCTTTTTTGCATGAGCGTTTCAGCAGTGAGCATTTGGTGGCCACATCCACATGGGATTGGCCAGTCAGCAAAAGGAACTCAGCAAATTCTTCTGCCCATTTGGGCAGATTTTTGGGGTCGAACTCCGGCAGTTCCAGCTGGATGTTCGCCTGGGCAATAGGTCTGCCCGTCTTCCCACCCCCCGGAGTTAGGCCTGAAGGCGATACGCCGGCAAGAGGTGCCAGGGCTGAAAGCCCTCTTTTCTCAGTCTCTGTGACAGGCACGTCCTGTAGTTCCGCCATGGGCACTGTCCTGGCACGGGGGTGAAAGGGGCTTGGGCAGGTGATCTTAGGCAACAGCCTTGAGACCCTTGATCTCTTAAGATCTTCGGCCAGGGTACTCAGTCCGGGAGAGGGAGAGGACAACTCTGGCTTGGGTAAGGGTTCTGCAATACCCAGTTTCGCCTTAATGGCCTCCGATAGGGCCGTCACATCTGGATCTTCTGATCCAGACAGAAGTTTGGCCAGTAGTTCGGCCGTATGATCCAGGGCACCGTAGGTTGGCCTTTGATGATGTTGTTCCTCAACTCGAGTCGGGCCCACTTCGGGAGCCCTTGGGTTTGGACCACATGCTCTTGGATACTCGGGTCTCGGTCGTCTTGGCAGGGATGCTGTCTCGGCTCTGTTGGACGGCGGGCCAGAGTGCGTGTAGGACCCTAGGTCTGTACGTGGTCTGGATCCGTGTACTGCCAATGGCTCCTCCCCATCTTCTCCACGAATGGACTTGTAGTACTCCTCATGGAGGATGTATTCATCCATCTTCTTCCTCAGCTCCTCGTATTCCTCAGGGCCTCCAATCGCTGTTGAGGATGATGCCGGACCGGCAGATCGGGAAACTGAGGCTGCTACGCGCCTGTGGAGATGAGAGAGGCTGTCTCCACCGTGGGCCGCTAAGGCCTCGGTGGTAAGGATTGTGTTTTCTTCCGCCCTTCTGCGTTCTGGATCTCCTTGGGACCCAGATGCGCCACTGAGATGTTGTGGAGCTCGGTAAGGTGGTTCACTCATAGGGTGGGCCATGCTGCCCAATTGTACTTGGACAGTTCTTATGGGCCAGGTCCTGACGCTTGGCGTGGACATGATGAACTTGTTGTTGAGCTTTGTGTGCTGTACTTCTTCTCAGGGTCGGTTCAAAAGGTCACAAGGGACTGTCTCTGCTACCGGAAAGATGTCCTTGATTTATGCCCTAGATATTTTGATGAAATCCTGCAGGTTTTGAAGTTGAAAACCCAAACCAAAGCAGCAAGTAGAGCAAGAACAGGATGTGGATCGAATCAAAGATTGGTTTTGGAATCCAGTGTAACACAGAAGGGCTGCAGATAGACAATGCAGGTTTGTACACAAAGATTCAATCACAATTGGATAATACAAAAGGTTTTATATGAAAATTGGACTGACTCAGGCCTCCAAGATAGCATTAGGCACTTCATGTGCAGTCTTTTGGGTGAAATGGTGCTGGTTAGGAATGTGGGGCATAGATGTCAGGCCAACACAGAAAATGACTTGGCCAAGCAACTGAACTCAGAAACAGTTAAAAAGTAGGACCACAATAAGTGGTAGAAACAATTGAGTATAGGGGTCTTGGGGTGGGAGACCACTAGGCTTGCCCTCCAAGGCCTAAAGCATGAGATGCCTTTTTTTGTTCGGTATATCCTCCATGAAGGAAGGTACCTCCGCTCAATTGAGTGGTAGGGGTGAACTTCATGGGGGGGCTAGGGTTACAACCCTAGTAACTTTGAGAAAGTGTACCAAAAGCTTCAAAAAAGTGGTAAAAATACTTAAGTTAGTCTTAGCATCAACAAAAGGGTTTTAAGGGGGGCTTGGCCTGGATCAAGCCCTCCAAGCAAGACATGGCAGTGACCTTTTCTTACTGAATGTATACACAACATGTTTGTTTTTTGCCGGTCTACCCATCTCAAGGGCCATTCTTGCCATGCCACTCTCAGTGCAGTGCGAAATGCCGGTTTCACCAGATGATCAAATGATTGACGTTTGTCGAAGTAGCCGCATTTAAAAGTTCCCAAAAGTGTCCAACAAAGAAGCCATCATTGGCCACAAATACCATGAGTTGGACATGTATATCATCACTCTCTGTGCGTGCATTTGGTGTGCATTGGGGCTGCAAAAATGCCTTTACCCACGCATCTTTCCTGTTCATGGGGAGAACGTTAGCGTGCCGGGTGTGCACCCGGCATCTTTTCTTGACCCGTGCCTCACCGGTGGCCTTTTAGGGGGTGCATTAAGGGGGCGCACCGTGCAGCTATTTGGGCGGTTGGCTGCACTAGAGACCTATACTTTGAGATACTAGGGGCATCATTGTGACCCCTAGTGTAGGTTTCGACTTCTGATTTTGTCTTTTCTGTTGGACATCCCCGAGAATGCAGGGGTGACGTAGCATTGCCGCCCTCTATTGGGCCCCAACCTTCCGGTGCTATTGAGGAAACCGTCCCAATCTCTGTATCCAGGCTTTGTTGTGTGGCCCTTCGAGTTAGGGCTAGGGATTCGCAATCCACGCTTTGTTGGATGGCCCTTGGAGTTGGGGTTAGGGACTCGCAATCCACGCTTTGTTGCGTGGCCCGTTGAGTTGGGCTTCGGGACTCTCAAGTATCTAATTATGCAGCGCATGACTGTTGCCGTTGATATGTCGGGCAACATTATATGGATTTGCCCCTTGGCCCCCGGGACATCATCAGATGTTTTGATTTGGGATGGGTGTGGACCTTCTCGTACCCGAGGTCATTTCTTTGATTTCGGGGCCCTGATGGTGTTTATAAAGGCCAGATTCATGTCGTTGCACCAATCATTGGAAGAAAGAATGGCAATTTGACAGCTGGCCAACAATGTTACAATGACGCGCACAGGTTGTATAGGGCATGCATTGAGCAGTTGTTTGCTCGGTTGTGGCATTGGGATTTGGCCAGGAACATATGGCGTGGCGGCCCCAATGAGTTGCACCCGCCAGTCCGTATTTTGTTGCATTTTAACCAGTTTTGCATCCAGAAGCAAATCCGTCACCCCCCCTATGGACCATTGGAGCATGTCCCGCCTCATGTTTGGGCTGACCAAAGCAACTCGGCCGCCAGACAAGATGAGGCAGAGGATGAGGCAGAATTGTGTGTGTTGTGTTGCCCGAAGCGCCCCACCGTTGCATTTTGTGATGAGTGTAAAGAGCACTATCGTACTGAATGTATTGACACGCACACTTGTGGGACCAATGTTGTTTGTTAAGTACAATACAAATGACAGTTGCAGTGGTTGAATGCACAGTTATTGCTTTATTAGGCAACGTGCTTTGTAGGGAAGGTGTGCAGTGCAACATGGTCTACTTGGGGGCTTTGCCATGAGGGGGTAAATCTGGAGCTGATGTTGGGATAGTTCATAGAAAAGTAGTGCGCCGGGCGAATATTCCCTAATGGACAGAAATTTATTTTTGACGCTCAGAGAATGAGACTGATGGGGGCAGCCTTACCGTCCTTGTTCTCCACGGGTGCCTAACTTTTTCTTCTTTACCAATCTCACTGATATGTGTCCCACACGTTTTTAGATGCAAGTTGCACGAGAAAACAGACTTACTGCAAATTAACCACACGCTTGGATTTTCTAAAATCCATGGCACGCAACTATTGTACACCCCGCTCCACGCGTCCCTGCAACACCAAGTGCGATGTTAGCATGCAGCACGCACATATACACAGGGGCTATGGCGCTCAAGGCAGCTTCGCGGACCAGGGTGAAGTCATCTCTACTATGGTAAATGCCACATGTCTGCATGTCTGCATGCATTGTGTCTCCGCAACTAAAAGACGTCCACCCATTTGGGACAAAGATTCTGCGGACCATTAGGCCCCAAGAAGAACCAAAGGCCGGACTAAAGAAAAGGGACTACCTATCGCAGATGCTTTATCTTCAACACAATTGTCTACCCATCTAAATGTATGCTCTTGCATGCTTGCAGCCTGACGGTCACCCCCACCCCACCCAAACCTCCGAAACAAATACACCACTCTGTGATCTACGGTTACTACAATCTTTGTTTGCTTTTTTTTTTAAGTCAACTGCACGACACGAATCTAGTTTGAAATACGTATCCAAGCCCCTAAGCTTTTAAACTAAGTCTCGGCAAGTGGATATGGATAGTAAAGAAAGCCACGCCATTTGGGAAGGCTGTGCAAAAGGGGCCACTGTGGAGTGATGAGGAATGGGCTGATTTGAGAATTGCTTTGGCACATTGAATGAAACAACCGGAGCTCACGTTTTAAGAAGGCAGGAAATCTACAACAATCTGTGTAAACAAAAATCAAGATGGGGTGGAGGTTACTGGTCGCTGGCCAGAGGCAATCCTTTTAGCAAGCAGCAAGGCACTTTTTTATTCCAGGGGAGTGCAGAAGGGTGTGCGACCCCGAGGCACAAAAGGGGGTCTAAACACCCATCATCACACAATTAAGGAGCTGCTTGTGTTGATTTAGTAAGCTAGGATCCTTCACGTCCATGACTACCGCATTGTGTTAATCGTAAAGCCTGAAGATGATAATGTGAAGGAGGGTTAGAAGATGATGAGAAGGAAGTTGACGAGGTACTGGACCCCACGAAGAAGGTGGCCCACTCCAAGAAGAGACGCGGTATTGAGATGCTGACTTGAATGAGAGTCGTGAGGATGAGATGGCCAAAAAGAACCCTAAAGCAAAAAGAAAACAGTACCCTTTTGAACATTTTTTATGCAAAGGTGTCCCATGCAAAGGGTAAGAAGCCAGCCGAGAAAAGAAGTAAGGTATAGTAGATCTTGATGCCTCCTGCATGTTGGGTTTGCGCTCTATGCTTGCCTAGTGACGGCTAGTATTGTTTTCTGCTTGCAATGTTTGTAGAGCTATGCCCATAGTCTGCGGTCCAACAATTTGGGGGTTGTACCTCCCAAATTGCAGAGTGCTATTTTTTAGTGTCCTTGAGGTCAAGATTTGATGCGGCAGTTGGAATCAGTCGTCACACGGACCTCTTTGCGTGCCGCGTTGGTATTGTACTGGCACACATCATGTACATATCATGCTTGATGGTATCAACAGGTGGCGTGATAAAATGCGCGAGCTTTTTTTTAGCAATCCTGGCCTGTGTGCTTCCTTACTTCATGTATCATGTGCTGAAGTGCGGCCCACGTACAAAGAACTATCTTGAGAATTCTTGGAACTACCAGAGTCAGTCAAAACAAAAACAAGGGACAATGCCAGCGCCGTGGACGTAGGTCAACATTGAAAATTACGGGAAGAAGGAGCTACAGGCCCCCCAAAAAATCAACAATACACACGATTCAACTGTGGTACAACACATCACCTGTGCACGCCTTTTCGTGCACATATCACGTTTCTGTATTTGTTCGTCAGACACTCCTCCCATCGAGCTTTCCAAGGCCCTTTTCAGCACCCTTTTGGGATGAATTCAACTTGCGAACTTTCCATTCTTTATACGCGCGTATACAACCGCTCAAGTGATAATAAATTCTCATGCCCCCATGTAAATGTAACATTTTGCAACATCAACAAAGCTCTGTGAAAGTTTTCTGTGCTATGATTCTGTGGTGCCGTCTTGTCCGATATGGCTTTGGTGTGGGCAGGTTTTGGCTTGCACGCTTCTGCGGATACAAAGGCATGTGGTCCATAGTATGCCTCTATTTGCTTATGGTGGCAAAATGGAGGCTTGTTTCATGCAATCTTTTCCTCCCACTCCCTCAGGCTGAAGCATTTTGTGGGCTTCTTGATGCAGACCGTTCCAAAAAGTGTTCCAACGAAGGCACAACGTGCAAAGGCGTATGCATAGTACACAAGGTGCGACCATTCCCCTGTGGGCATTGCTAACTTAGCACGAGGTCCAGGCTAACTAAGCACGGCGTCCAATGAAGAATGCATTTTACCCTTGTTGTGGTAGGAGGGTGCCAAGATGTACCCAAAATTGGAATGTCATGGCTGAGAGGAGTGTGGGCAATTGGAAAAGAAGAAAGAAGGGAAAGGAAACGAGGAGCTCACGGGGGGTTCAGCTTGGGAGGATGGTTCCTCCTCCAAATCAATGCCGCGGCCGTCGATGGCAACACCAAGTCGAGAGGGAGGGTTACTAGCCTCAACAAGTACCCCAAAATCGCTGGAATGGGGTTCTCTTTTTGGGGTGCACAGCCAACATACGGGGGATCTTTTGGGAATCTTGAGGTGAGGGCATGATGACATTTTTCACCCTGAAGGTGGATAACATTCATCGCCACCTGTCTGAGGCCCCAAAAGGGAGGTGGAAAATTGAATTGCAGCGAGGTTGGGGTGGGGTGGGGAGTCACTCAAGCTCCCAGTTGTTACTCAGTTTCAGTTCCCGGAGGCAAAGTAGGTATCAACTCTATGGACCTTGGCTTCATGTGCCTGAGGGGGCACAGGGAGAAGCCTTTGGATTAGATGAAGAAAATGATGACGGTGCTTGATCCCAGTTGTGTGTACCGCCTGGGTGATATATCCGGGTGTGGCACGTGCCACTTGACCATATGGGCATCCTCTATGCCGTTGTGTAGTTGTATTTTGAATGCTTTTGATTGTTCATATGTACATTCAATGAAGTCAGAGAATATCTCAGCTGTTCCCCTTGCTGAACGGGAATAGAAGCGGGTGAACATAAAGAAAGCAAAGAAAGAAAGAAAGCACCTGAATGTTTCCTACTCGAGCCGGGCAAAAGCTCGGGGCAAGGATCTTCTAGCCCCTGAATGCCTCCTTCTCGACCCAGGGTAATGGTCGAGGCGGAGATCTTCACTCGTCTTGCCGCATTCGGTCTAGTGTTCACTGGCATAAGAAACACGCATCAACAAAGTTTTCAATTCGACAATGGACACAAATCTTGTTCACAAATATTCGTAAGTGTAGAGAATTGCACGCAAAGCACGCGAAAGCAAAGAAAGGAAGAAAGCCCCTGAATGCCTCCTTCTCGAGCCGGGGACGGGCTTGAGGTAAAGATCTTCACCCGTCTTGCCGGATTCGGCGAATTGGCTACATAGCCCCTGCAGACTCTGCCACAGGGAAAGAGCATTTACACAATTTACATTCCAAAATGGACACAAATCTAGCTCACAAATATTTGCAAATGTCGGCAAAGCAAGCAAACCATGTAAAACCCCTAATTTACACCGAGTTTACAAAATCTTACGGGAATTACGCCACTTTCCGGGGAGTTTACAAAAATTTACGGGATTTACAGCGTTAATTGCTCCGCCCCCCCCCCCCCCAATTTGTTACCGGCTTCATCCGCAAAGGACATATGGGAGCAAAGCTTGCACCGTGCATGTGCAGTGTGCCCCAGTCCCCTGAAATGTAAACCAAATTGCCTTTGGCAACACACCTCAAAATGGATCGAACCGTTCCGATCCTATAACCATGAGCAGCATGCATTTGTTCACACTAAATACACAAAAAGTATAACCGCGGCATACACATTCGAATGCTAAGACTCCACAAACACTGCACAATCAAGGCGAAGAGCGGAGGATGATCCCCAGCTGCAGTGAGTGCGGCATTCTTGTTGGTTGTTGTGGTTGTTTGTTGTTGTTGCTTGTTCACCCCCCCCCCCATGGGGGGCTTTTATTTGGGAAGCCGGGGAATGGGGCCCCGCCCCCCTCTAAAATCAGTCCTTATGCCATTATATACGATCTGCGCGCCTAAACGAAACATGTCTGAAAAGTGTACACTGCAGCCCCTCAAAAGGACCATCTCGATGTCTTGATGATGGGTCTATACTTTGTTTCCAAGAATGATCCCATTTTAGAAAGTAAGTAGCTCCACAAGTTTGCCTATTTGACATGAACCATCCACTAATTGTTGATAAGCTAGGGATGGGATCTGAAGGTGCGCTAGTGAAGTTCAAGTCTCGAGGGTTATTGTAGCAAAGCCAGAGGCCCCAAATCCAAAGAAATCGTGACCAGAAATTAATTATTTTGCAGCACAGGCGACTCCGATCTGGACAGCGCTCTCTCCCAAAGGCCAGTTGAAGACAAAATTGGCTGCAAGCCACGAGACCTGATTTGTCTGAAGACCCTGTGTCAATGGAATCAATGACCATGTGTCCCGATGTGGCAGTGGAAATCGTCTCATATCGAGATTTTGTATGCGGAGTCGTGTCCCGCAGGTCAAGGTCTGTGGATGTGGATCCATTCCTGGCAATTTTGGGGCTTTTTCGTCAAGATCCAGGTAATAAGGGAAAAAAGTGAGACCCGCAGGCCCGCATAACGCATAATGTTATCATATCATTGATTGGCACATAGTAGCATCGACGGCAGTAACTCACACTACAGTATAACCATAGTAGAACCAATATCATCTGACAGCATAAATTCTTACGAATTCACGGTCAAACTTATAGTGTTTGTATTGCTGCTGGAAGTACCTGTGTTCTGAGTATGTGCGACGTGCCTTTCACCAGAGCTGTGCAGTGCATCAAGGCTGACCTACCGTTCCTGGTTCACCATAGAATTTGAGTTTAGAATGAGACTTGAGTATGGACCAAACCTTTGAGTTCGGAATGAGACATGAGTATGGACAAAACTTCTGAATGTCAGGTCGTCACTGCCCTTCTGTCATGCCTGTTTGTAACTGGTGTCTGCTTACCGTTGCCATGTTTTCCACTTCTTGTTGTGGGAGTCAAGTATGAAGCACAATATCGAGACAATTAAGATCCGGAAGTCAGATCGCTGAAGGAGATTGTTCCCAGTATGTCAATGGTGGGTGCTTTGCAATTTGCACATTTGGTTTGGTAGGTGACTTTCCATTTTGGTTGTCCTAGGTCGGACAGCATTAAAAGGAGCCACTTCAGCAACTACTTTGTGCCCGGTTGGGGTTTGGTTTCGCTTTGGAGTTCGTGCCGCGCGCTGGGTGTGTGATTGTGTGTCCGGCGCGCGCTGCGTGTATGATAGTAGGCCGCGCGTGTGTGATGGTGTGTTCGCCGCGCGCTGGGTGTGTGACCGTGTGTCCGGCGCGCGCTGGGTGTATGGTAGTGTGTTTGCAGCGCGCTGGGTGTGTGATGGTGTGTCCGGCGCGCCCTGGTTGTGTGATCGTGTGTCTGGCGAGCGCTGGGTGTGTGTCTTTTGTGTGTTGGCGCGCTGTGTGTGTGTTATTTGTGTGTCAGCGCACTGTGTGTGTGATTTGTGTGTCAGTGCACTGTGTGTGTGTCAGCGCGCTGTGTGTGTGATTTGTGTGTCAGCGCACTGTGTGACTGCCGCGCGGTGCGTGTGTGATAGTGTGTTCGCCACGCGCTGGGTGTGTCATTGTGTGTCCGGCGCGCGCTGGGTGTGTCATTGTGTGTCCGGCGCGCGCTGGGTGTGTGATAGTGTGTTTGCCGCCGCGCTGGGTGTGTCATTGTGTGTCCGGCGCGCTAGGTGTGTCATTGTGTGTCTGGCGCGCGCTGGTTGTGTGATAGTGTGTTGGCCGCCGCGCTGGGTGTGTCATTGTGTGTTCGGCGCGCGCTGGGTGCGGTATTGTGTGTTTGCCGAGCGCTTTTTTTGCGCTCAATGTTCACTTTAAGGTCCGTACTGGACCTTAAAGTGAACATTGAGCGCAAAAAAAGCGCTCGGCAAACACACAATACCGCACCCAGCGCGCGCCGAACACACAATGACACACCCAGCGCGGCGGCCAAGACACTATCACACAACCAGCGCGCGCCAGACACACAATGTGTTTGCCGAGCGCTTGGTTTGTGTTGGTGTGTTTGTGGCGCGCTGGGTGTGTCGCTGTCCGTCTGGCGAGTGCTGGGTGTGTGTCTTTTGTGTGTCCGGCTCGCGCTGGGTGTGTGTCATTGGTGTGTTACAGCGCTGTGTGTGTGTCATTTGTGTGTCAGTGCACTGTCTGTGGGTCATTTCTGCGTCAGCGCGCAGTGTCTGTGTCATTTGTCCTGTCTGCCTTTTGTGAATGTGTGTGCCATTTGTCCTGTCTGCCATTTGTGTCACAGTCACTCTTGCTGTGGCTCCTGCTTTGCTTTTGTGACTACACTCTGCCTTGCCTGTGCATTGTGTGCTTGCCTTTCTGTCGTCGTCCTGTCGTGGCCATCCGTGTCTCTTTTGTGTGCTGTGTCTGCCATTTTGCCATCTGTGTGTCATTTGTGCATTTTGCCATCTGTGTGTCATTTGTGTATTGTGTCTGCCATTTGTCTGGCAGGCAGTCCCACAAACTTTCTGCGAACGTTTTGCAACACCAAGTGTCGTTGCCGTTGTCTACGAAGTTGGTTGGTTTATAGATTTTCTAGATCTTTGGTGATCTTCGGCTGACCACAGCGCACCCTCAGCGAGCCCTGGTTGCACACCGTACACACCATCATCAGCTCGCAGGAATGTTTTCTTTTGCGCCGAAAGAATCAGTGTCTCAAATTTCTGGATCGTTCAGGCAGACGCACGGGCACGGCTGTAATCAAGGTTGTGTACTGCTGGAGCAAGGGGGGTTTCTGAGATTTGCTGCAAACATCTTCCCCCGGGAAACCTTGTTCGACCACGGACAGCAAGCAGTCAGAAGCAACCCTCCATCAGAACACCCGCCCGTTACCCTTCAGCCTGATGTACCTCCGGCATGCTGCAACCCAGCAGCCTTCTCCCTCGTGCCACATTTCCAAGCATCCGTGGCTCAGATCGAAATACTTAGAACCATTCGCACAGGTCTGGTCAGCATCATTTACAAGTGCGTTGTAGCGGTACGTTTCACACATTGTGCCGGTGTGCCTGCAATAGTCTCTCTCCACAATACCCTCTCCCTCTCTATCCTACCATAGAGAAGCCAGATACAAGGGACTGGCGATGGCTACACGTGTGCCATTTTGTGCACAGTTGCGAAGACGTGAAGCAACACAGGAACGGTATTTTCGGGGCTGTCGTGTCGTATGCAGTGTGCGCCACGGGTCTGATGAATCCGATGAGTTCCGAAACAGTCCCTCCTTCTGCCGCCTTGTGACAATTGGCACCGAAGACCATATTGTACAGACGCCTAGTGTGCTGATTGATGCGGAATACTTCCCTTTTCACAGGGTGGGCTGGCTTTCAACGAAAGTCACCCTCGTAGGATTCTGTGTTGGTGTGTCTGTGTGTGCGCATCTGTCCCTGCGACTTCTTTTGGTTGCGCCTGTACGGCTGCGTTTGTTAATGTTTTCCCGGCAGGCTGACAACCGGCCTTTTGCATTAATGATTTTTCAATTCTTGAAGAGACGTTGGCGACTGGACGGATGTCCAGCATCGCCGCAAAGAAGAAGGCAGGGCGCGTTGTGGAGGATGTGTGATACGTTGTATCATTCTGAAGTTGTCACTGCATGTTGACACTCAGGCTCCAGTACAGCTCTTACAACCAACCGTTGTGCTTCGAGATCTTTTTTGGTTTTCTTGTAGGCGCTCAGTGTGGAGCCCCCGAACAGTTTGCTTTGATTTCGAGAGAGCATTGTCCAGTTTCCGTGTCAATCTGCATCGTAACTGTTGCGTTGCAGACAACTATTGACATAAGATGCAGAAATGCACCTGAGCCTAAGCCTCTGCAGTTTGGTGTATCTGCATTTACCGCGGTCCTTCAGAATCGTTCGGGGCAGTGACGCTGTAATGCAGCGATGCCGCTGTCCAGGCTGCTGGGCCTCTGGCGGTGCTGTAGTTAGTGAAGCTGAAATGACCATCACACTTTCAAACACTTTCAATTGCGAACCTGAGTGAGGCGGCCGAACGCAAGCACCAATTCCTGTGGGCTGTAGCAATCATCTCACCAGCAAAGCTTTTGCACACATTGTCCATTGTTGCCCGCACCAGCCCCATTTGCATGTCAACTGCCATGAATTGGTTGAGCAGTGCATCCTTGATTTTGTAGAGATTCAATGCACCTGTGAAATAGCAGTTGGCGTGTGGGGTAGCTACCCATGTCCCTCCAAGGGACCTGCTGCAGCCATGTCATTTGAAGTGACAGTATATTGATGTTGGGTAGTGGTGATTGCTGCGCGCGGGCAATGAGTTTTTGCCCCTTTGTGTGCTCTCATCCCATCCTAGTTCTTTATCTGCGTGGCCTATGATCTGTTTACCATTTGCTTGCCATCCAAGCACTTCAGCGGCCAACGGGTGCATGCACACAAGTGTATTGTACTGCAATGGGGCACTGCAATAGGCTGCACCATTACGTTGCTGCTATATGCTCTCTGCTGTAAATACAACCACTGAATCCGGTTGGGACCCCCGTGGCCATCTTTGGGTCACTTGGGGTGTGTATCTATGTGCCGGCAAGCCGCCATTGGCTGATATCATACTCTCCCATCCACCTGACCTAACCCGATGTGATAGTGTGATAGGTTTGGCCATTCCGGCTATGGGCGGCCATATACAGTACCGAGGCGCCGCCAGCTGAGATCTATGTATCAGAATATCAGGAACCAACAGGGTTTTTTTATCATAATGTTTCCGTAATTTTTCCGCCTTCTGTTCTGATTGTCAATGTATCGGCGACTGTCAGTTGGCTCGCGATTTTGCGGTAACCGATTGGTTAATTGTTATTTACAGATTATGTGGCGGAAACCCCGATGAAGGGTCAGATTTCATCAGTAAAGGGTTCGTTGCTTCCGCAATTTTCATATTATACACTCGAAAAATTAATCCGATTTTTCAGACTTTCATAATCGGATTTTCGACTTCGACATCGCCGCACTTGATATGACGAATCTCGAGTGGTCATACATTTTTCCCCAATCTCGAATCAACCTTCCTTTTGTTGTGTCCTTCATTTTGGTTGGAGATATAGTCGAAACAAAAGTGATTCGTGAGGCCACTTTGAAGAATCATATCTCCGGGTCACGGCGGGGAATGTCAATTGTGAGAATTGGGTTGGAACTGCCTTGGTCTCAACTTAATTTAGGAAGCATCAAACGCCTTTGATGTGTACACATGCCCGGTGTAGCAAGGGATAATGGACAAGAGGGCAGAAAGTGATATATAACTCTTGGACCGTGCAACCGAATATTTTAATGCGACTTTCGAGTGTACCGCATGAGTGTTGGTGTTGCATAGAAACTTTCCTTGGGTTCCTACGTATTTTTAACGTGAAGTTATGTCCATGGAGGGGCATGGCATATCATGGTGGGAGCCACTTTTTGAGGGTATGTGTTATATGCATGGTATGTGCTTCGATATGCTCACGCCCATGTTATATATCTCCGTTTGTCGGAAGATATATGGAGTCATACGTGGCAAGGGCTTTGCCCATGTCCCAATGGTGAGCTCCATAGCGCTAGACTAAGTCTACCGCTCATATAGTGCATGTGGGAGGGCTTACGGAGCGACCCACAAGCGCCACTACCAATTTTCCCGTTTTCATGGTGCGTGTTGGGAGGAGGTTCGAAGGTGTCCCTATGCGTCCATGTGGGGATCCAAGTGGGGAGATTGTTCGCAAATGGTCCGAAGCAATTGTGTTTTGAATCATAGGTTGATACCATGGGTGAGCGAAGTTATATACTATTGTAATTATCTTGAATTTCGCAGTATTCGCATGTTTTTGACCTCATTTTCTGCTCATTTTTGTATTTTATGTGCTCAACTGGTCGGCTAACAGTAAAGTGCCTAGAGATTCGTGAACTATGGTATGTTGCTTATGTGTTGGCATATGCTTCGGTGTTGCACCTCACCATTCTCCAGATCACGTGGTCACTTTGGCGTGGCACACGAGGCCTCACAAAATGAGGTCTCAAATTCATGAGTTGACTTGTGAAGCATGCCATGTACATAACCGGAGGGGTTTCGGAGCCAATGATGGGATATTCTTGGGCATGAATCTTTGGTCTATATCACCCTTGTATACTGCTTTCCGGTTTGACGCATGCATGGAGCATTTGAACATTTGCCGTATGCATTTTTGAGTATATGATTAAATTTTGGGCAATATGGTGTGATTTGCCTGATTTTGCTAGGTTATGAGGTCATCTTCATGGGGCGATTCTCCAAGCCCAATCGACTCCAAGTCCAACCAAGGTTATGTAAGGGTAGGGCATGGCCCTGAGTGTTACTCTAGGCCATGACACGCCACCTCCCCTTTTGGGCTAGGATTTATAGGCTTGGGAGTGAACACATTTTTGGGGTTTGTGTAGTGACCTTTGACACATGGCATTTAGCCATCTTATTTGACTGCGTTCAGGGCATCATGTTGGTGAGTCAGGGGAAGGTCTTGGGTCCAGGGAATGAGGGGTCTATGGCTGAGTCTGTGTATGTTTACCTCTTTCCCCAACTTTCCTTTTTTTGTGTTCATATGCTAATTTCAGGGCTTTCCTCTTTGGTGCAATTCTTGTAGATTGCCCACCACCGTGAGACAATCGGTGTGCTGAACGGAAGCCCGCAGTTTGGATTTGGATTGGATTGTGGATTGGGTTATTGCTGTATTTGTGGGATCTGGTTGCTGTTCAGGGTTGAAGGAGGATTGTATTTTCTATACTTTTGGATTTTGGACCCTGCTTTTGAGAAATGCAATCGCTGATCAGGAGCAAGTCAGCAGGGGTGACAGGCGGAAGGGGTACAGCAGGGGCCGGTCCTGGTAGGGACCTTCTATATGGTAGCAGAGGAGTACCTGCCCCCTACCGCCGCACCGGGGACTTGGGCCCTCATGAGCCCTGCCCAAGGACGCCCCGGATGCAGATCATCGAGTCCGTGGAGTCGACGCCGGACTGGGAAGCCCGAGAAGAGCGAAGATGCTCAGAACGGAGAGCCCTTGCAGGACATGGGCTAGACATGGAGGACCTGGCCTCCATGTGCGAAAGGCAATGCCGCAAGGCTTGCAATCTCCGCTCCGCTGCGGAGGAGTTGGAGGAGACTGGCAGCAATGGCAGAGCCCGGCGCTACCGGAAGCATGGGTCTCCAAAACCCGCGGCGGAAGCCAGGGCGATGGAGACGGATCCCAGCCTGGTCAGGCTGTGGTCAGCTGCAGACTCCGAGGGGCACTCCGAGGGCTATCGGACAGCTTATGAGCAACCTTCGGAGTCGGAGGAGATGGCCAGACCGCCCACAAGGGCGAACACGGCCCCAGAACGCAGCCTGGAGCATGACGCCGAGACGTTGGAGAGGCCCGCCAGAGCCAGAAGGGCACCTGTGGCCCGGCACACGGAGCCAACGCGGGATAGCATGGGCGACACACCCATGGAGGAGGAGTCCGAGGCGCCGGGAACCCTGGGATGCGCCGGATCAGGTGGAAAGCACGTTGAGTGCCACTGCGAGCACGTGTCCTTCCTCATCGGCAAGTACCCAAAGATGGGGATGGACGCCATCGTGCAGCACCTCGACCGCCGGGACAACGCGAAGGACGGCCTAGAGGAGGACGTCGCGGGGATCCTGGATGACCAGTCGGCAGCGGAGAGAGACATGGCGGAGCTGCGAGCGGAACAGGACCGGTACCGGGAGAATCTGGAGCTGGCCCTGCACAAGCAGCAGCGAGTGGTGGACAGCCTCCTCCACCTGGTGGAGGACATGTCGGGACGCCTGAAAAGGCTAGAGGAGTTACAACCCCTTGCCTTGGGTCCGAAACTCCCGGCAAAGCCGGCAGCGGCAGAGCTGGTGGAGCGGGTTAAGACCCTCAGGAGCGCCATGGAGAAACCCATGGGCGGCCCTGCAGAGGCACCATACGCGCCTCCGCATGTTGACCCGGGTGCGCTGCCTTTTGTTCCCATGTTCAGCGAATCCACAATGCTCCGGGAACAAACGGCACCAGCTGGGTCCATGCGGGAGGGGCACGCAACCACGGACCCGAGGAGCCTGACGGTACAGATGTCCCATGCCACCCAGGATCGACCGACCACTACGACTGCCCATGCAGTTTATGCGGAAGAGGAGATCGAGAACCAGACCATGCAGGGGCGAACCATGGGAAGCGCCGACGGACATGGTCGAGGCCATCCAGGCGGAAACCTGTGGGTGAAGGACCCATATACGGGGATATGGACAGCCGGTGGAGCAAGTCCTTCCCGCATTCCAAACCCCATTGGTTCAGGCCCAACTGGACCGCACTCCATGGAGGAGAGGGATGTACAGGGAGTGTACTCACACCCCCCGGCCACAGGTGGTATCCGTCTCGGTGGAGTGGTGGCTGCGGACGTCGGAGACGCCATCAGGATTGACGACCTCAGGGAAATCAAAATCCCCTACTACGATGGCAACCCCTCCAACCTGGACGACTTCATCCTGGATTGGGAGGACTTCGCCGAGCAGGTCGTCGGCGAGATGAGGGGAGCGCCAAGGGACAAGTGGGTATGTCGGACATTCCCACACAGGCTGGCGCAGGACCTGAAGGAGGAGCTCAGGGATCAGATCCGCGAGGGAGTGATCCAGACAGAGCAGGCCTGCCTCCAGTGGCTGGAAGACGAGGAGTGAGTGGACGCCCCCAACCAGAAGTTGGAGGATGTGTGGTCCATTCCGCTGCCGCTGGAGCGCGGGGAGCGGAGGGTCCGTGAATGGAATTGGTACATCCGCAAGTACCGAAGAAGCCTCAAGCTGGTGGAGGACTGGAACGAGGCCAGCGAGATCCGACACCTGCTGAAGGACGTCCTCCCCGGACACTGGAAGAGAAGAGTGGAGGATGAGGAGAAGAAGAGAGCAAAGAAGCGCGTGGCCGTACGGATCATGGCATCGGAGGACACCCACGCCGGAATAATGGAGTTCTTCCGGCGAAGCCTCGGCGAGCCCAGCCGAATGTTGGGGTTGAAGAACGCCGTCTACGTGGAGGTATTCGGCGACACCATGGGGCAAAGGCTGATGCGCCTCAACAACGTAGAGTGGAGGCGCGGAGAGCCGCTGAGGATGCAGGTCATCTTCGCCCGCATGAGCCTGGACGAGATCGTGAAGTACATCACGGTGGAGCTGAAGCTCAACGCCAAGAACGAGGCCCACGTGCAGGATCGACAAGGCCTAGGACATCGAGGTCATCGAGAAGATTGCCACCAGCGAGAGGTCAAGGGGGACACTGTCGGCACCGCGGAGGAAGGGAGTGGAAGTGGTCAAGATCTCTGGACCCCCACCACCCCAGAGGATCATGAAGAAGCCCACTTCTTCGCTTTCGTAGCGCACAACATGAAGGAGAATGGGCAGGATAGGTCCAGGTGGAACCGCCTGGACCCCAGGAACAAGAACCGCAAACAAGAACCGCGGAGGATCGGGAACTCGCCGCTCTCGTTCCGCGAGTACAGATCGCAGCACACGGGTTGCTGGGTCTGCTACGGCAAAGGGAACAACCATGCACATGACCACCGGCATTGCAAGGTATATGAGGAGGACAAGAAGACCTACTTCGCCGCCCATCCCGACAGGAAGCCCAAGGAGCAACGAATTGCCGATTGGTAGGCAAAGGGCGGAGACGGTGGAAAAGGCCAAGGAGGGGGCCAAGGGAAAGGCGGAGGAAAAGGCTACGGTGGAGGACCCGGCCCAGACCGACGCGTGAGGTCGATCGAGGAGGTTGCTGAGGACATGTTGAGGACGTTGGAGGAACTCAAAGCCCAGCAACGTAGTGGACAAAGTCTGAGCGGATTGCAGCAGGAGGGAGCTGCGGCAGGCCATGTCTAGAGGAGCCCCCACGGGAGTGGGACCTCGGAGGTCTCTCCTCCGAAAATCAGTGGAATCCCAGAGAAAGCGAAGGCACATCGGGTGCCGAAGAAGGCTCCAGAAGAGCCAAAACCACTGAGTTTTGCCACTCTCAACCCCTGGAGCGCCCTGCCAAGGGACGTTTATGTGGGCAAGGGACGTGGCAAGAAGGAAGTGCGACCACGGAGAGCCCCGTGGACGGGCAGGACCAGCCCAAAATCTACACCATCCGTGACCATACCCTCGAAGTCCTGATGCACCCGGATGTGCTAGAGTTGCATGCCGTGAGAGTTGTCCATACACCGCATGGTGACGAGCGGCAGTTGCACTTGAAGGTGCGTGTACGGTGCGGACAAGAGGAGTTGGTGGTGGATGTTTTGGTGGATACGGGTGCCCAGGTGAGCCTGGTCCGGAGAGGGTTGTTCAAGGAGGAATCCCTGCAGCCCAGCCGTAGACCGGTGCGCCTGAAGGTGGCCAATGGAGAGATTATGGGTGGTGGTACCCATGAGGCCACTATCAGTATGGAATTCTGGGAGCATGAGCGCTTGAACCGCCCTGATTTGGCGAAGAGAAGCACTCTATCCGGGAGCTTCTATGTGGCCGACATTACAGATTGGGATATGATCATGGGGTATGACTTCATGGTGGCAAATGCCATTGGAGCCCTTCCCCATCGCGCAACGCTGGTCCGGGAGGATGATGAATGCCTCACATGGCTGTCCACGGATTATGTATGCGGATCATCCCAATGGAATGCTGAGGAAGAGGATCGGATCGTCCGAGCGGTGCAAGCTGTGGGTGTCAAGTCCAGAGGAGACCGCGGAGTTCAGCTCACGGAGTATGGAATGGCGCCGCAGGTGTATGACAGGATGATCCAGATGCTGGGAGCCGAAGCGCCCGAGACGGACGTCTTCGCTTCCCGAGATGCCCCACTTTTGCGGAAGTGTAGGAGGCATTGGCATCGAGGAGACTCAGCCTGGCACAGGCATTGGGGTTTGAAGGAGTGGGGGCCCATGTATTGGCATGGCTCCCTGGACAACACCAGACGTACGGTGGAGAAGATCGTCGCGGATAGGGGGAAGGGGATCCTGGTCATAACCGGCATAGGATCCACCCCATGTCCGCTGGACGGTCTCAAGTTGACGCTGGACTCCATCACCCTGAACGAGATGTCATTCGGGCCAGAGGAGGAGTTGTTCATCGACGCCAAGGGTGTATCAATGCCCTCCCCGGGTGAAGCGTGGGGTACCAAGGCTTTCCTGGTGGATGGGGCGCAAGCCCAACCCACGGGTGATGAAGCATTCATCCGTAGGGTGGAGGCGGTGCCCATGAAGGTCATGTTTGAGCCCAGGGAGGGGACGGATCAGCCAATTGATGGCATTGACGTCCTGTCCCACGCCGAGATGGACGACGTCGTCAACTATATGCGGATGGGGATGCATGACCGTGTGGCAGCCAAGAAAAGGCGGGCCATGTTCACATCTCCGCATTGGTGGGATGACAAGATGTTGGTCACCGGCAAGTACGAGAAGGATAAGTTCGTGGCGAGGGTCATGGATCACATCGCGGACCAATATGATGGTCCGGTTGGGTCGGACCCGCCGACATGGGATTTTCCAAGAATGGGTGCCGATAACGATAAGAACCAGGCCGATGCCGCAAATTTCTGAAGATTATCGGTGGGAAGAGCTCCCCACGACGATGAAGACGGCATATCGGACGAGGAGAAGTCAGACTCGGACCCGGAAGAGGCCTATACCGCAGTGCGGTCGGTTGTATCGATACCGAAGCAAGCGGCTGAAAAGGCCCAGGAGAACCCGAAGGTCGCCGAGCTGAAGGAGAGGCTGATCAATGCCTATCCACGGCTATTCAGTGGCGTCGCCAACAAGAGCCCTCCAGATCGTGGGAGGTTTGGTACAGCGAAGATCAAGCTGAAGCCGAACCCGAAGATCTATCGTCATCGGGAGTACCAACTTCAGGGCGATCGGGCCCAGGCCATGAAGAAGTTGTTGGCCGAGTTTATTGAGCGGGGCTGGATCGAACCCTCTGACAGTGAGTGGGCCAGCCCAGCCTATTATTGTGCCCAAGAAGGAGAAGGGCGAGTGGAGGTTGGTGGTGGATTACAGGGGTTTGAACGAGGAAACCGAGCATGACTCGTACTCGCTTCCGCTGATCGACACCATCCTCCAAAAGGAACAGAAAAAGCGGATCTTCACGGTGTTAGACCTGAAACACGGCTATCACCAGATGCCGCTACACCCGGACTCCAGGCCCTGCACAGCGATGTCTACGCCGCTGGGGCCCATGCAATGGAAAGTGGTGCCTATGGGCGCCAAGAATGGCAACGCCGCTTTCCAGCGCATGATGGAGGACCTACTCGGTCCTGAACGGGACTGTGCCGATCCCTTTGTGGATGATATCATCATTGGGTCTGGCACGGAAGACATGACTGAGGACGAGCTCATCGAAGCGCATGAGAAGGATCTGCGCGGAGTGCTCAGCGAGCTGGACAAGCACAACATGCTGTGCAAGCCCACCAAAGCCTCACTCTTCGTAAAGGAAGTGGAGTTCGCGGGTCACGTGGTTGGTCACGGGCAACGCCGTCCCATGCCTGGGAAGCTGGCGTCCCTGCACCACTGGGAGAAGCCCCAGACCATCAGCAAACTCCGATCCTTCATGGGGTTCTGCAACTACTATTCGGGCTATGTCCGGATGTATGCAGAACTGTCGGGGCCGCTGCACAAGATGCTGCAAGTGGGCAAGTTCGATGGCCGGAAGGGGAGCAAGAAGAAGCTTGCCTGGACCCCTGAGGCCGAAGATGCGTTCAGCCGCCTGAAGGAGCGACTCCTGGGGCAGCTGGGGCTGTTCCTGGTGGACCCGGACAAGGGATTTGTGCTACGGACGGACGCCTCGGACTATGCTGTAGGGGCAGTCCTCGAGCAGATCCGGGACGACGGGTCACACGTACCCGTGGCGTTTTGGAGCCGGATCCTGGCCGAGGGCCAACGCCGAACCTGGACCGCGAGGGAGAAGGAGACGTACGCCATTGTTTGTGCGCTCAGGAAGTGGTCTGGCCACATCGGATTGCAACCGGTGGTGGTTTGTACGGACCATCAGTCCTTGCAGAGCTGGCACAAGGAGCACGTCGACACCCCCTCGGGACCGGCGGCAAGGAGGGCCCGATGGCATGAGTCGTTCGCCAAGTTCGACCTCAGCGTCGTATACGTCCCGGGAAAGGACAATACTTTGGCAGATTGCCTCAGTCGATGGGCCTACCCCGCGGGCAAGGCTTGGATGGACATATCCAGCGATGGGGACGCCGAGGAGACCGAGGAGGCTAAGCGCATCATCGAGATGGAGAAGGCCATGGAGCAAGAGGGGGTCAAGTGCTTTGTGGTGATGGCAAACCGTACGGACCTGGCCAAGTTCCGGGGCGCCCGAGTCCAAGCTATTTGAGAGGAAACCCTCGAGCAATGGATGGTGGCCCCTGTAGAGCTAGTCAGGTCGGTGCTCACAGAGGACTCGTCGGATGACTATGCGGCATCCGAGCACTGGAGCAAGTATTGGAATGCCATGAGCGCCCCGTCGGACGACGAATGGCCTGAGGGCTTTACCGAGGATCCCGACAAACTGTTCCTCAAGGACAAGCTATTGGTCCCTGAGAACCGAATGGAGGAGCTCATTGACCACTGGCATAACGCCCAGCTCATGCATCCTGGTCGGGACAAGATGCAGCAGGACCTGGAGTGGTGCTTCAAGTTCCCACCGGGGTACTACGCCCACCTGGACAAGTACTGCAGCGACTGTGCCGTGTGTCGGGCCACGAAGAGCCCCAACCACTCCACGGCTGGCAACCCGGTGTACACGGCTATACGGGAAGCCCCTATGCGGTCCGTGGCCATGGATGTGTTCGCCATGCCGGAGGTCACCGTGGACGGAGAGACCTACGACTGTGTCATCCTGGCGGTGGACAGGCACAGCGGGTATATCGTGGCGGTCCCGGGCAAGAAGTCCAAGAAGAAGGACAAGAAGGACAAGCATTGAGTGGGGCTGGAGGCCAAGACCGTCGCTAATGCCATGATCAGGCATTGGCTGACGATTTTTGATGTCCCAGCTGTCATCTGCAGCGATCGGGGCAGTCAATTTGTGGGGACGTGGTTCAAGACGATGTGGAAGCACATGGGGATTCGGCACGCCAAGACCGTGGCGTACCACAGCCGGTCAAATGGCCGGGCTGAGGTGGCCGGGCGGCAGATGTTCGAGAAATTCCGCCAGCTGCACATTGACGGACCGGGCCGGAACTGGTATACCTCGCTGTGGAGAGTGCTCCAGGCATATCACAACCTTCCGGGACCCACTGGACTGTCGCCCCATCGTATCCTGTTCCTACAGGATCGAGTGTCACGCACTCTCCCGTGGTTGAAACATGGCAAAGTGGCCCGGGATGCGAACGCTATGATGGCTGAGGCGGACGACACGGCGGCCAAGGTGTGCAAAGCACTTCAGGACGAGCATGAGAAGAGGGCCAAGTACTTCAAGCAGGGAAAAGTCCAGAAATATGCTCTCCAAGACACCGTATGGGTGGAGCGACACCACAAGGATGTCCTGTCCAGGCATCGGCAGGCGTCTTGGTATGTGCCGGGGGTAATCGTGCGGAAGGTCGGGCAGGATGTGTATGCGGTTGGTGTGGGGGATAACAAGATCCTGGACCGCGACCATACCCAGCTTCGTCCCCGAGCACCAGACCCCAGCGGACGTCCCGTCACCTTCGAGTTTACGGCCGGCGATGTGGACTCGGACGACGAGGGTGAGGACGACGACTTCACCGCCGAGAGAATCCCGGCGGACAAGCCGGACCCGGGGACGCCTGGGGGGAGGCTTTATAAAGTCCGTTGGAAGGGATTCGCCGCATCCAGGGATTCGTGGGAGCCTCCGAGCAGCTTTGTGCCGAGGTACACCACGGTCTGGATGGATTATCTGAAGAAAAAGAACATTTCTTTGGATGTCAAGGACGTGTTGGTCCATTTGGTGGCTACAGTAGCACCCCCCTTGGCATTTTTGTTTGTTTTTGTGCTTGGGAGACGGGTGAGGGCGTTCATCCGGGGATTTTTGGGCCTTGATTGGCCATATACCCCCTTCACTCGATCTCCACATATATATTTCATTGTGGTATACTTATTTAGGTCGACAGACGACGCTTTTCTATCTTTGATCCCCTTGGTCCATGTTGTAGATCAAGAGGAGACCGAATATGGCGTAGGGCACCGATTATCAGTGTCCTCACCCCTCCCTTGGGGCGTGGGGGACGCCTACGACGTGTGTGGGGCCTCCATGTGTCCTTGGGACATGGGGCGGGGGGTTGGAGCCCATTGGGGTCCTCCCGTCCTCTCTTCAATGACTTCCGAGCGGATACAAGGCTCTGAGAAGGGGGGTGAAGCCGGTTCGGACCCCCGTGGGTCCCCAAGTCAGGCCGGCTGACGACGCCGCCACCAACCCTGGGCGCCCCCCGGGGTCAGAGGTGCAGCCTGTGAGGGGCAGACGCACCACTGCCACACCAAGTGTGCTCCCACCAGCTGAAGCCCCCTCTGGGTCAGGTAGTCTTCATCTACCGGCTGGAGCCCCTTCTGGGCGTCTCGGTTTCGTCTGAACCTGCAGCGACTCTCCGTGTTCCATGTGCGTGTGTTCGGCCAGACGTCTTGCCGTCGGACGCATTTCGCGGGCTGACGGACGGTGGTAGCTGGCACTACCTGACCTGACCTGACCTGGACCCCCGTGGCCATCTTTGGGTCACTTGGGGTGTGTATCTATGTGCCGGCAAGCCGCCATTGGCTGATATCATACTCTCCCATCCACCTGACCTAACCCGATGTGATAGTGTGATAGGTTTGGCCATTCCGGCTATGAGCGGCCATATTCAGTACCGAGGCGCCGCCAGCTGAGATTTATATATCAGAATATCAGGAATCAACAGAGTTTTTTTATCATAATGTTTCCGTAACTTTTCCGCCTTCTGTTCTGATTGTCAATGTATCGGCGACTGTCAGTTGGCTCGCGATTTTGCGGTAACCGATTGGTTAACTGTTATTTACAGATTATGTGGCGGAAACCCCGATGAAGGGTCAGATTTCATCAGTAAAGGGTTCGTTGCTTCCGCAATTTTCATATTATACACTCGAAAAATTAATCCGATTTTTTCAGACTTTCATAATCGGATTTTCGACTTCGACATCGCCGCACCTGATATGACGAATCTTGAGTGGTCATACATTTTTCCCCGATCACGAATCAACCTTCCTTTTGTTGTGTCCTTCATTTTGCTTGGAGATATAGTCGAAACAAAAGTGATTCATGAGGCCACTTTGAAGAATCATATCTCCGGTTCACGGCGGGGAATATCAATTGTGAGAATTGGGTTGAAACCGCCTTGGTCTCAACTTAATTTAGGAAGCATCAAACGCCTTTGATGTGTACACATGCCCGGTGTAGCAAGGGATAATGGTCAAGAGGGCAGAAAGTGATATATAACTCTTGGACCGTGCAACCGAATATTTTAATGCGACTTTCGAGTGTACCGCATGAGTGTTGGTGTTGCATAGAAACTTTCCTTGGGTTCCTACGTATTTTTAACGTGAAGTTATGTCCATGGAGGGGCATGGCATATCATGGTGGGAGCCACTTTTTGAGGGTATGTGTTATATGCATGGTATCTGCTTCGATATGCTCACGCCCATGTTATATATCTCCGTTTGTCGGAAGATATATGGAGTCATACGTGGCAAGGGCTTTGCCCATGTCCCAATGGTGAGCTCCATAGCGCTAGACTAAGTCTACCGCTCATATAGTGCATGTGGGAGGGCTTACGGAGCGACCCACAAGCGCCACTACCAATTTTCCCATTTTCATGGTGCGTGTTGGGAGGAGGTTCGAAGGTGTCCCTATGTGTCCATGTGGGGATCCAAGTGGGGGGATTGTTTGCAAATGGTCCCAAGCAATTGTGTTTTGAATCATAGGTTGATACCATGGGTGAGCGAAGTTATATACTATTGTAATTATCTTGAATTTCGCAGTATTCGCATGTTTTTGACCTCATTTTATGCTCATTTTTGTATTTTATGTGCTCAACTGGTCGGCTAACAGTAAAGTGCCTAGAGATTCGTGAACTATGGTATGTTGCTTATGTGTTGGCATATGCTTCGGTGTTGCACCTCACCATATGCCAGATCACGTGGTCACTTTGGCGTGGCACACGAGGCCTCACAAAATTAGGTCTCAAATTCATGAGTTGACTTGTGAAGCATGCCATGTACATAACCGGAGGGGTTTCGGAGCCAATGATGGGATATTCTTGGGCATGAACCTTTGGTCTATATCACCCTTGTATACTGCTTTCCGGTTTGACGCATGCATGGAGCATTTGAACATTTGCCGTATGCATTTTTGAGTATATAATTAAATTTTGGGCAATATGGTGTGATTTGCCTGATTTTGCTAGGTTATGAGGTCATCTTCATGGGGCAGTTCTCCAAGCCCAATCGACTCCAAGTCCAACCAAGGTTATGTCAGGGTAGGGCATGGTCCTGAGTGCTACTCTAGGCCATGACACGCCACCTCCCCTATTGGGCTAGGATTTATAGGCTTGGGAGTGAACACATTTTTGGGGTTTGTGTAGTGACTTTTGACACATGGCATTTAGCCATCTTATTTGACTGCGTTCAGGGCATCATGTTGGTGAGTCAGGGGAAGGTCTTGAGTCCAGGGAATGAGGGGTCTATGGCTGAGTCTGTGTATGTTTACCTCTTTCCTTAACTTTGCTTTATTTGTGTTCATATGCCAATTTCAGGGCTTTCCTCTTTGGTGCAATTCTTGTAGATTGCCCCCCACCGTGAGACAATCGGTGTGCTGAACGGAAGCCCGCAGTTTGGATTTGGATTGGATTGTGGATTGGGTTATTGCTGTATTTGTGGGATCTGGTTGCTGTTCAGGGTTGAAGGAGGATTGTATTTTCTAAATTTTTGGATTTTGGACCCTGGATTTTGAGAAATGCAATCGCTGATCAGGAGCAAGTCAGCAGGGGTGACAGGCGGAAGGGGTACAGCAGGGGCCGGTCCTGGTAGGGACCTTCTATACCACACATGGCAGGCCGCATGGCAGTTGCCACGATGATTTTCTTGCTCACCTGCTACACCTACATTGCTGCTGCTGAGGTGATACAACTAGCATGGCCAATTACTACAACAATTTTGTTGCCTGTAGCAATACAACCAGGCATGGCCAATTGCTATGATATTTTTGTTGCTGTCTGCACAGTGCAACAAGCACAACATGTGGCGGTCAAGTCGGAAAGTTGGTGCGTTGTATTTTGGTTGTTTGTTGCCAGCGTCAAAATGTATTGCATGACTATTTTTTTTTCCAAAGTATGAGGTGTTTTTCGTGGTGAGCCTGTGTGGAATGTTCGTATTATTTTTCGTTTTGCATCAGGGGTGCAAGTTTTTTGGTATCTGTTGTTCATCAATCAATAATAAATGCACCAGGTGGCAGTTGATCGGCCTGTGAAGGCAGTGTGCAAAAGAAAATTGCAACAAACCAGTCAACACAGGGTGAAACAAACATCAACATGGGCATTTGCAATGGCACAGAAAGTCAAGTGAAAGGGGTTTCCTGTGCAAAGTGTCGCTTGCTACAATGTTCACATCTAGTAAAATTCTCAAAATGCATGGATACTCAACAGAAAAAAGCATTTTGTGTACACAAGGTGTTTGGACACCGGGTTTTTGTTCAAAATAGTGCACGGACAATGGCCAGGGCATGATTGCAACCTGTTGGGTAGCTTTACCCCAGCACAAAACAGGTTGATGTTTTGCGATATTTAGCATAGTTTCCGAATTAAATTTCGCAAAATAGTTTTTCAAAAAAAATTCGTTTTTTTTAAAACAATTTAGCAGGGTGGTGGATGCATCTAGAGATGTACATCTCTAGTTTAGAGGATCATCCCAACCTATGCTGTTCGCCCCCCATTTTCAACCCACCCCTTTGCCGTCCACAAGCCACATCCATTTGTGTAGACCAACCCGTCTGGCGCAAAACGGCACACACCCACAGCCCAGAAAGCCGCATGATGGACAAGGCATTGTGGCCTTCAGCTTTGGCTAACGACCAAGAACCCAGGTTTTGGGCGCAGGGATCACGCCTTTTCGTTGAGCCAAACCAACCGCCACCAACTACCGAGCGCAAGCACAACTGCCTCTGTTGTCACCATAAGGTCTCTCAAGCCGGCCCAACACGTCCATAGATATGCCAACCCTCCGCAAGCCATCCTCAACCACCACAACCCAACCCAACCTATCCCAAGGCACCAAGGTAGGAGAAAGTCACCAATTGTACCCCCCCCGCCCACCCGAATCTACCATGACATACCGCAGCCCATCCCGAGGTATCCCAAGCCACCCCGACGTACTTTGCGGTACCCCATTCTCGCAAGCCGTCGGAAGGCACACTAATCTACCACTGCGCACGCCCGCCGACACCAAGGTGTCCGAAGCCATCCTAATGCATCCAACGTATCCCAACCCTTCACCAGCCAACCCAATGCATTTCAAGGTGCACCTCACATCCCTTGCTGGTCCACCAATGCACGTTGACCCCTTCGAACCCACCACAATGGATCCCAACGCCCGGTGACACACGTGCCCTACAACATCTAAACAGATTCCAATGCAGCTTAACATACCCCAAGGTATCCCACACCACCCCAAGCTGCCCTCACCCCAACCCACCCAGTTGCAGAGCAACGCACTCCAAACTTGGCCCACCACTGTCTCCACTACCGCAATCCACCAGAAGTACCCCAACCGACCTCAACCCATCCCAACGTATTCCCAGCTAGCTCACCAACCCCAAGGCACCTCCCACCACCACCTTGTGTCAGAACTGACCACCACATACCTTGATCCACCCTAAGGTACCTCACGGCACCCCAAACAACCCCAAGGTATCTCCATGCCCCCCACTGTTCCACTCCCACAACCTACTGCTATGTACTCGAAGATATACATAGCGTAGCCCTGCGTACCACAACTCGATGCTAGGTAGTACAAGCCACTTTGGAGTACCATCATCTACCCCAAGGTATTTCAAACAAATCCAACCCACGTCATATTTTTGAAAACCAGATTTGCAGGGATCGGAAACGATGTCGGCTTGGTGGGATGGAGCGAAGCGACATTCCACCAAGATGTTCAAAACCCATGAAGCAAGAGTACTTTGCGATTGGGTTAGCTTAATGGATGGGGTGCCGGGTGGGGGGGGCGTAGATGCGGTTGTAGAGAACCCACCCCAGGTTACTCACCGCTATCTATTCCAAGGTATCTCAGGCCACCCCAACTTACTCCAACATACTCGAACTCAAAACAAGGTACCCTATCCCCCCGCGACCTACCCTAGGTACTCCAACCCACAAGGTATCCCAACTCATCCTCACCGATCCCAAGGTACCCCCACTCGTCCAAATTTTGCAACCCACCTCAAAGTACCTTAATGCAACCCATATTGCCCAAAGTCACCAGACATGACCCCAATGGAGCTTAAGGTACCTCAACATTCCAACCCTTTCCAACCAACTCAAAGGTACCTCAGTCCAATCAAGGGTGCCCCAACCAAGCCTGATCCACCGCTCCTTGCCCAAACCAGCAAACCTCCCTTATGCTTCTCCCACCCACCCCAATGTACCCCAAAGCGCCCAATTGAACCCCAAGGTAACCAGAGTTATCTAAAACTAACAAAAAATACGCCAACCAGCGTGTCGTGGACCGCGTCCACATTTCAAACTCCGAGATACCTCATGGCATCCAAAGGCACTTTGTAGACACTCGAAATACCGAAGTACCGCAATACATTGCAAGTTACCCCTGATTTGTAGGTATGTAGATTAGTTTGCACGTACTCCAACGCATGCTGCGGTTCGTCTAGGAAGTGCCACCGCAAGAAACTACCTTGGCCACCATTGGTAAGAAAAAAAAGGTAGGGCACCTCAACGTACCTGGTTTTGCCGATGAGCTACAACATACCGCAACCGAGCCCAAGGTGCGTCAACGCACCCCAAGATAGCCCGAGCCATCCCAAGCATTTGCCAAGTAACCGAACTTTCGCCCTTTTGAATCGCGCTACCACTAATGACGGTGTCAGCTCAAATACGTTGTGTTGGGTTGAGGTAGTTTCGGGTGCTTTGGGGTTGATTGGACACAGGTGGGATGTTAAAGACATTGCGGCTGCTTGGGTGCAGTGGGCATTGTGGGGTGGGCTAAGATCTCATGGTGTGCATTATGATACATTATATAGGTCAGGGTATGTGCTCTAGATTGTCACCTGGCACGGTGGGCCCAAGTTATGAATATTTTTGGTTGGTGTCATATTGACACCGTGTGTATCAGTTTGCGAATTCGGCCTGACTCTTAGTTAAGGTAGATGGTACAAGCTATCAGATGAAATGTTTGCATTACTTTTACTTAAGATAAAGTTTTTCTTTTTTACTTGCCATTAGCAAATCTTTGCTACATAAATAATACACTCAAAGTGAGAATACGAAGTCTTTTGAGGTAGCAAAGCCTTTCTTTTCATGGTGCTTGGCACAGGAAAAAGAAGAAAAAAGCAAAACAAATTCATGACCTTCCTTTGTACTAAGCTTTGACATGATTTCATTTATGATATCTTTTGTCCATCTATCTCCTCATGTTCATCCCATTTATACATACATCACATATGCATACATCATTGTACACCTGACATCATCCAATATGACTCCATGGCTACGTACAACATTCTAACCAGTATAAATGTCATGTCACCCAACTTCCGTGCCTCCTCTTGTGTAGCCCCCCTCCGCTTGTTGCTGTTGTCGTTAGCTCGATATTTTGGCAGAGGGGTGTAGTAATATATACAATGTATACGATGAGCACAATATATGTGCCATAGCAGTTCGGATAGGTTGGGTGGCCATGTAGCAGAGTCCTTGACAGCATTCTAGTTCATCTTTCTGCTTGTCCAATCAAAATCTTGTCAGCCTTTTCTCCATTGGGGAGGGCGCAAAACGACGAATTAACAGCTGGCAGGTAAATGGCTGCGATCAGTCGAGTGAAAAGATCGGTCAGGGATACAAAGGCAGCCTGCCCCCCACCCTGATTTTGCCTTGATGTGTGGACATGCACATGTGCCAACATGCTTTTTTTTATTGCCCCTTCAAACATTGGACATACAACAACACCAACACCAACAACAACAACAACAAGCACGTCGAAACTCCGTTGTGTGACTGTGTCAAAGCCAAGGTTCCGGTTCAACCCCCGAATCTGTGTACTTATTCGTTGACACGTGCCTTTCCCAAATCCAGAGTTTGAGCCAAAAATTCAAAAATGGTAATCTAGGGCGTAGGAGCCAAACTGGGTAGGTAACTTGCAGAGTTGGAGCCCATGGGGACGCCTGCTGGATTCATTTTGGCTCAAGCTGGTTTGGGCTGCATGTGTTGCCTGGCAAAACTGAGTGCCTACTACTACTGGTACAAAGGGTAAAGTGTCCGTTTGAGCAATTTTGAGGGGCGGAAAGCACATAAAGTGGTGGGTTGAGGGTCAAGTAGGTGCACTAAGATTCGGCTTTTGAGCCCCTCAGCCCGGGACATGGGCCGTTTATGATTTGGGGCTCCTTGGAACCTGACTGCATAGATTTTGGGGCAGTTTGAGGCATTTTGGGGGTGTTTTGGAAAGAAATCATGGAGTTTGGGCTGGTAAAAGCTACTTGACACAAGCAAACCAAGCCAATCACCGCATATGGAGTCCGTCTTCTGTCTTCTGCACGTGGGGCGCTTGCAAAGCATTTTAGGGCTGTTATGGGCTAACAATGGCCAGTTTGGCCCAAAGCTGCTCAGATTTGAGAGGGCACCTCCCGACTTGGTGGCCATGGCCCGGGCTGCCATGGTTGAGTTTTGGGCCAAAACTTAAATTTGAGAAAGGCACATGTCAAGGAACAGGAACAGCAAATGGTGGGCAGAATGGGAACATTTGTAATATTTGCATAACGGGTTGGGGCTTGTTGCTTAGTCGCTAAATATAAAGGGAGAGGGCTGTAGTCACAGGTTTGGGGTGTGCATGTTGCTTGTTGGCTAAATATAAGGGGAGAGGGCTGTAGTAATACATGAAAAAAATTATGCTCACGGGACACTTTGACTCATGTTGCAATATTGGATTCCAAACAATATTGGATTCCAACGTGTTCCTCATTGGCATTGCCTCGTCCTCCCGCAAAAGGCACGGCACCACCCTTTTCTGCATTTGGCTCTCGACAGCAGGCTTGATGTGCTGGTATTTATCCCTTTGGCACTGCAATTTATTGTCACTTGGCCCACGGACAAAAAATGTAAAACACCAATGCAAAGACCCTGGTCAAACATCCTCCAATACTCATAGCGACCCTTTCACATTGAGTGCCTCCGCTGCACATAATTGCAAACATCCGACTGGCTAGCCACGGACAACACAACTGGGCCTTCCAAAGTGTAGGGTTAGGACCCGACACCACAATACAGCACTTTCCCTCCCCACTCCCACGCGCATAAACGATGAGATGGGCAAGCATGTCACACAGGCAAAGCACGAGATACAGGTCACACTGCGTGGCACAGCAAACTTTGCGTGTACATTCTGCCGGTGGTGCATTGGGATTGCAGAGAAGCCAAAATGAATAAAGGTGGGGAAATCAGGTGTTCTGGCTTTATCGTGTTGAGATGGCATGCTTTTGTGTTCCCAGCGCAAATACTCCCCGGTTAAGCTTTGCTTTGAGAGCAGTATACAGATGCATCTGGTGGCCCAAAGTTGTGGAAGCCCCTTGTGATCTCTGTGTACAGTACGAAGGGCCGAATTCCAAGCTACTGAACTTTCCTTTGAAAAAATGCGCCTGTGCTGTTGCCCAATATGTGTGCCTAGACTCTCCAGTTCATGCAGGCAGTACTGCTAAGGGCATTATGCCACATTGGCAAGGAGACAGAGGGTGATGCTGGTGGTGTTGGGGGTGGGGGGGCAGTTTCCCAAAATCACACAAAAACAGGGCCGCCTCTCCCATGCACCCCTCAGAAACCCCACACTCCTGTGGCACGTTTCGTCACATGGACTTCGAGGGCCCGAGACAGTCGCCTGTCTGCTACTTCCTCTTCAATGCCATTCCTGTTTGAAAGCTTGATCTTGAAGTTTTCCGTCTATGGCGCTCCGAAACTCACCGGGGCCGCGTTGGGATCGGACCCCTGCCGTGATCCCCCCCGCGGTGTGTGGGCCAGCCCAATTCCTGGGTTCTTCATTCCCCGAGGGCGGGTGTGCCATTAGGGCTGAGTGAGTACGCCGGTTGGTACTTCCGAGTGTACGCACTTGTTCGCCTTTTGATACAAGACAAAGCGGGGGGTCAGGGGATAGGAACTACAACCGTCGGCACAGGCCCACCAGGACCATTGGCATTGACCGCCTTAGCCCAGGCACCAGCGCGTGCGGCACCCGTGTCCGATGGGGCCGGTCAGACCCAGACGTTCACTCAAGTCCCCGAGGGTCAAGCGGTCCAAGTCCACGGCGCCCACACCCTCCGTCTGGCCGCCGCACCGGCCGCTTGCACCGACGCTCCAGCGGCGCAGCGTCCCGTCCTGCGCACTTGACACGGCACTGAGCCCATCCGTCGCGAACGCCACCGACGTCACCGGCCCGTCGTGCCCCAGCCAAGCGACAGAGGCCCCCGCACTGACGTTCCACAGCCGCAGCGCTGTGTCCGCAGAGCCAGACAGGGCCACACCCCCCGCGGCCGCGAAGGCCACGGAGTGCACCCGCGCCACATACCCCGGCAGCCGCGCGAGCACGTGGCCGGTGCTGATGTTCCAGACCAGAATGGGCCCGTGGTCGGACCCGGAAAGTGCCGTCCGGCCGTCGGCCGCGAACGCCACCGCGGTCACGGGCATGTCCTCTGCGCGCCACGCGGCCGAGCGCCCGGTCCGCACGTCCCACAGCCGCACGGTCCGGTCCATCGACCCGGAAAGTGCCAGGGCCCCGTCCGGCGACACCGCCACCGCCGCCACGCGCTTCGCATGGCCCTTCAGCGGCCGCGCGGCCCCCGTGCTGGCGTTCCAGACCCACACGGTCCCGTCGCGCGCCCCTGACACCGCGAACGCGCCGTCACGAGAGAACGCCGCGGCGACCGTGCGGGCCTCCGTAGCTTCGGTCCAGAGGGGCGTCCCCTTCCGCAGGTCCCACAGGCGGACGGAGGTCGCGGCCTTGAGGGAACTCCGGGCGTACTCCCGGACGCTGGACAGCGCTAGAGCCCCGTCCGGCGCGAGCGCGCGGACCGTCTCGCGTGACCGGCTCGCGAGGGGGCGCACGTGCGACACGCACTCGACCGCCTCCGCCCCCACGCGGCACAAATGTATGCCGCTCGAGTTGGCGGTCACCGCCACGACGCCCGCGGGGGTGCCCGCAACGACATCCCACGCCCGCACCGCCTCGCCCTCGGCCGGAGGGCCACGGGCCATCACGACACGCGAGGCCCCGCAGTCGCGGAACGCCTCCCGATCCCGCGCGGCCATCGCGGCGCCGAACGAGAGCAGCCACACCGCCGCCACGGCGCCTTCGAGGGTCCACCACCGCCGCGTCTTGTCCGCCCGCTTGAGCCCGGCGTCACGGCGCTGCGCGAGCGATGGAGAGAGGACCTCCTCGAAGAACAGGGCACGCACCGCGTGCAGGTCGAGCAGCGCCGCCCACAGGCACACGCTGACGACGGTCAGCAGCGGCAAAGGGCTGAGGGTCACAGCAAAGCCCGACGCAGCCTCCAGCAGCGCCAGGGCGTTGCACGCGCTCAGCAGCGGTCCGACAACCATCAGGAACAAGTGGGCGTAGCAGAGGAGCTCGAACTGGAGGAGGCTGCGGAACGTGTGCCCGGTCGCCATCACCACCAGCGCCGTGCCCGACAGCCCTCCCCCCAGTGCGGACCCCCCCTTGCCCTCGGGCCTGGTGGCGGGCTGGCACACGGGGGTGCCGGAGGCGAGGATCAGCGAGGCCCAGAGGGGGGCCACGAGCCCCGGAACGCAGTAGACCGAGAAACCTGCACACGCACGGAGGTGCACAGGGACGAGGCTGCGGGTCCGCAGGGGTCAGGGGCGCCAACACGAGGCCGGAAGGCAAGTGGGGCTGTTTGTCGTCGGTGCCTCGCGTTTGGTCGGGTATCTCCGGAAGTCTTCCGACCTGCGGTGGGGTCTACACGCCCCCGGACGGGCTCCGCTGACCAAACAGCGGAACGACAGCAAACGACGAAAACAAGACGAGAGCGAGTGCTGCGCAGGAGCGCGCTTCCCCCTGCCCCATCGAGGGGCAAAACATGACCCCAGTGGAACGCCCCTCAATCCACATGTGGGACACAAAACAAAAATCCCAATCCTGTGGGTATGGGGTTAGGAATGGTGGGAAAGCCAAAAATGGATCCCCCCCACATCCAAACTTCATGTGGGACACAAATTGAAAATTCTGCGCGGGTCCACCCGGCCACCCACCTCCCCCCTCTCATCCCCCGTCCCTACGACATGACAGAAATGGGGCTGGAGATGGGCACAGTGTGTGGGCAGAAGGAAATCTCTCCAGTGGAACGGACATGGGGACGTGGCTGGGGAGGGAATGGGGCTGGTCATGGCGGTGGGGAGAGGCCCTCGCAGGTTCAGAACAATGCCCGCCAAATATGTATGCAAAACATGAAACATTTTTCTGACCCCCGACCTCCCCCATCCAGCCCCCCAGACCTGGCTGCTGGGACCCCCCAGGGGGTACAATTCAAAACCCCCCCACATGTGTGTGTTCCAAATGATCAGTGCGACGAGGGGATCATTTTGAGGTATGTGTGGTGGGGTACCCGGGACCCCAGCCCGGCTGCCCCCCACCCCCCAGCCCCCCTTCAGGGGGCCAAAATGTTTCAGGGGTGTCGGGGTTGAGGGCTGCACCTGGGCGCCCCCCCTGTGCCCATGCGTTGCTCTGCCTTGCCCAGCCCCCGGCACTCACTCGACCTGGGACAGCTGTAGGGCCCATGGGACAGGCGATCAGGCGGTTTAGGCGCACAGCACACGCCCTCTGTCATCAAGCTCGGCACATGTCCGTCAAGCACCCCGAACGGGGGTGGGCGCGGGGCCTACTTCTTGGTCCGCGCCACTTGTCTCGACAGCCGTCGTGTTCTGAGACTGTTCAGTCAAATCGATGTGCCGATTCCCCATGAAATTCTGAGCATTGTACACTCATGGCGTGAAAACGAAATCCTACCCCCCCCCCCCCCCACCAGGCGCTGAAAAAATTTCGGCGCCAAATTTGGACCAAATGTGGTCCGGACCTTCTAAACATTTTGGCCTTTTGAGGGGGGGAAGGGGAGGGGTGGGGGGGGGTTGGAGTCAAGGGCTGCAGCTGGGCGCCCCCCGTGCATGGGCACCTGCCATCTGGAGGGCCCGGTAGTGCAGCCAGTACGAGAGCTTGGACATCCGAGTCCCTGAGAAGCCCGAGGGATACTCCCGAAAGGGCAGGGCCTGCCCCGCGATGGATATGAGGTCTGACAGTGTCTGACGGACCGAGAGCGGCGTGGCCGGAAGGGCGTCCAGCAGCATGAGGAACGCATGCAGGCCCAGGACCCGCACCAACTGCACCACAACCCCGACCCATATTGCGCGAAGGTCCGATGCCTTGCGTTGCGTGGCCTGTGCGTGGGCGGTGCACTCGAAGTAGGCCCAGATGATGCCACCGAAGGGACAGAGGCAGAAGTACAAGAGGGAGCACACAATGGCATTGGTGGACAGCTCTGCAAGGCCGAAGGCGTATGCGGGCCCAAACACTATGACCTGAGAGGCATGAAGGCAGAAGGGGGAGGAGGGAGGGAGTGGACTAGATTCTTGTGGATGGGATGGGACGTGTTGTTCTGTTCTGTTTTGTTTTGTGTTGGTTTGCTTTGCTAAAAATGCTTTAGCCAGGCCCGTACTGGGGTGGGTGGGTGTTTAATATAGGGGAACGGGGGGTCGACAGAGCCCCTTAGACAGACCACCCCCCCCCCCAAAAAAAAGGCTCAATTGGCAGGGGCCCAACATCAAACCGCAACCAACCCCCCGGGCCCTGGTGGTCATACGGACCCCAAAATTGGAAAAAATTGAAAATGGCAGCTTTGGAATCAGCATGTTGCAGGGGTCCGGAGAAATCATTATTACTTGCCTTGTATTCAGTCCGGAGAGAAAATGACATTGAGATCCCCCTTTAAAGCACTTTTTGAGGCCTGCAGCTGGTGATTCAGTAATGGCCCTGTCAATTGAGCCCACTCAGTTTTCGGGGGCTCTATTGACCCCTCCCCCAACTGCCACTGCTCCCCTCGGGGAGATTCGTCTGTGGCGCAGTCGCTGTCCCCATCGGTTCGATGCACTTGGGATAGCTTGTTGTGGAACAATTGTGGTCCAAAAGCCATTGCATCCCCTCTGCCACGTGCCGTTCCAAACACTTCCAGTTGTGGTATCATCTGCAGCAGTGGGCTCCCTGTCCAACAAAAGCGCTGTATCACTACAGCGTGCATATGCAATCTGGGCGCCTGTCTTGTTCATCTTCAAGCCTGGATCGGTCACTCTAGAGGCTTATACGCTTGTATTTACCGATGAATAGGCAACTGTCCACATGTCAAAGGCAGGAAAGCGATCATGGTGCACCCTATGGCTGCATTGACTACACCTCCCATGCCCCTGTCCTTCAGACCCCCACCCTCCCATTCATCTGCCCCTCATAAATATGCGCCACCCCCCCCCCCCCCCGCTGAATTGCCTTCCTCAGTCACCAGACACTCGTGGGCTTCAGCATGGGTTTTGCAGATGAATGGCATACTTCAAGCAAGCAGAGGTTTCGGCTGTCATTCCATTTGGATGCACTGCAGGGACCGAATCCTTACAACCCTGTTGCCCATGTGGGGGCGAAGAGGGAGGAAGCATGCAGAAGCAAAAGATGCATTTTTGCACATTTGATGACACCAAAACACACATGCAAGTGTTCTTGTACAGTCACAACCAACACGAGAAATATGACATTGGATACAACACAAACACGGTGTCGCGCCAGAGCACAGTGTTCCCGGTTGTCAGCACTGCCAAAAGACACGTTTTGTGTCAGCAGTCCTGCGGCCAGAGTTGCCTGGCACAAGAAGATGGCAACAAGCCGACGCACGCGTTGGCCTGACCCGGTGCACACCGACAAGCACTGCCATCCCTATTCCCGTGCCATGACAGCCATACCCATGAACAGAGGGCGGAGGCCACGGGCTGCGTGTGGAGGGCAAAGACGAGGGCCGGGAAGACGGTGACGGTGGTGAGGAACAGCACAAACAAAGGGATGCAGACGACGTAGAAGGCGTAGAAGCATGAGGACTCGGGCAGCGCCCACACGTCCTTCAGCAGCCATGACACAAAAGCGTCCGTGCGGTAGTACACCACCGATTGCACAGTCCGCTCGTGATCCTTGCGGTCGTCATCCTTGTCTTTGGGCATGGCTATGCGGCAGCACACGGGGGCATAACAAGACAAAGGACCTTGTGTGCAAGGGCGACTGCAGAAGCGGCGGAGAAGTTGGGGCACTGGAGCCCTCTACACATGGCCTGGCAGACCTCCCGCCGGACAAAGCCTCGTGATCGGTCCCGGACCACCTGCTGAACCGCGTGCTGAACAGCACGCTGACCTTCCGCAGACCGCATGCCATGCCACCTACCCATTAAACCGGGCGACATCAAGAGCATTCAACTCCCGAGCCAGACCAATCTCTTATTCAGCAACTAAAATAATCGTCAACAGAGAACAATTGAAGGCATCGGCTCACGCATGTAATCACTTCAACATGCCGCTTGATCAACACACATGTACCCGTTGCCAACACATTCCATTCATTGCAACAATTACAACCAATTTTCAAGCTAAGGAGCCCAGAAGCAAGCCTCATGCGAGGTAGAGATGACAGCAGTTCTGGAGCAAATGACGTCATGTGCAGCAAATAACAGTGGGTCTCAGAAACTTCCAAAATGATCGCCAGGCTGAGCGTTTGTGCTTGTTTTGGCTCTGCCAATGCTTGAGTCTGTTGCTTTTATGAACCCAGTCAGTAATCTTTATCGGTCTCTGCATTGTCAGCAATGTGTGTCGGCATAACGGAAAATTGGCAGCACGATTTGAATGTCAGTGTGTTTAAGCACAGCTTGCCAATGGTTCCACCAAAGAAGGTTTCCCTGCCCCTCGGCGTGCCTGAAGCTTTTGAGGGGCCATATCACAGCCGACACCCTCATTTCACAGAGATTGTATGTCGGTGTGCGGTCAGTCGTGAGTGTACTCATGGTGGCATGCCCGAAATGGCAACAACAGGCCACTGTGGGGGGGTCAAAGTGGTGCAGGGGTGAAAAGAGATAGGGAGCGGCAGACTGCAAGGTCAAATGGGGAAGAGCACTCGGATGAAGGCCCTGAAACCTGCTCGCCTGGCGGTAGGGGAAGAAAATGACAGCACAGTGTAAGTCAGAGGATGTTGGACGCAGAGGATGTAGAGATGGTTGCCGCAGCATGCCATTGACCCACCCAATGTTGGGGCCGATGATGAGATGATGAGAGAACACAGCAACAAGCTGACGAGCAACAACGCTCCGACGAGGAACAAGGAACGAGGAGAGGAGAAAAGTGCACAGACCACATTTGTGGGCCGTTTGGCCACTACCTCGCAACGCCTTTTTTGGGGGGGTCTATGTGATGGCACGCGCTCTTCGAAAGTCCAAAGTTTCAGCGAAAAATCCGCGATGGCATTACAAGCAGACTGCATTTTGCAGGGTGGGTGGCCAATCTGCAGAATTGCACAGTTTTGGCCTACTTTCTCCCAAAAGGGCCCCAACACCCCCCATCCCCCCATTACACAGGCAAAGGCCCAGGCAGGGTGATCCTGTGTGGCTGTTGTTCTTCTGGTCGCAGTTTTTGTGGTTGAGAATGCAGGGTTTGAGTGTGTGCCTTGCACCGCCCCCTGTGACCATTGTTTTCCCGCACCCAAGCTACAGCTAGCACGTCTCTGTTGCCTGAAAGACAGAAGGGGTGCACTGTGCAATTTCTCTCAGAAAATGAGGCGGATGATAGACCGCGTTTCAGCAAACAGCCGCTGCCACGTTGTGGTAGAACCGTTGTTTGTAACAAGCTGCAACCAAAACGTCTCTGCTGCTTGAAATAAAGAGGGGTTGCACTGTCATTTTTTTTTTGAAAAAAAATGAGGCCGATCGTAGACCATGTTTCACTAAACAGCCGCTAATGCGTTGTTTTTGAACTTTTGTTTGTGACAAGCTTCAACCAGCACGTCTCCGTTGCCTAAAAAAAAGAGGAGAGGGTACACTACGAGTGTTGGTTGCAGCTTGTTACAAACAAAGGTTCTAACACAACCTGGAAGCGGCTGTTTGGTGCAACGTGGTCTAGCATCAGCCTCACCTTTTTCAAAAGGAAAAAAATCACCTCACGGTTCTCAAAAAAAATTCATAGTGCACTCCCTCTTTTTTTCAACCAACGCAGACGTGTTGGTTGTAGCGTTTTGCAAACAAAGGTTCTAACCCACCCAAAAGCGCCTGTTTGGTGCAACGTGGTCTATCATCTGCCTCATCTTTTTCAAAAGGAAAAAATTCAACGTGCACCCCCTCTTGTTTTGAGGCAACAGAGACGTGTTGGTTGTAGCTTGGTACAAAGAAAAATTCTGACAAAATCTGGAAGCGGCTGTTTGGTGAAACATGGTCTACGATCGGCCTCACTTTTCTAAAAAAGAATTCACGGTGCACCCCCTCTTTCTTTCAGGCAACGGAGACGTGCTAGCTGTAGCTTGTTACAAATGAGGGTTCGAACACAACCTGGAGGTTTGGTGAAACATGGTGTGCAGTCAGCTTCATTTTTCTCCGAAAAAAATCATGGTGCAAACCCCCTTTTTTCAAGCAACGGAGCCGTGTCCGTTGTAGCTTGTTACACACATGGGTTCTAACCCACCAAGAAGCGCCTGTTTGGTGAAACATCGTCTAAAATCAGCCTCTTTTTTCTCCAAAAAAAAAACCCCAAGCACCCCTTCTTTTTGTCAACCAACAGAGACGGTTCGGTTGTAGCTTGCTGCAAACCAAGGTTCTAACCCACCTAAAAGCGGCTGTGGGGTGAAAAGAGCTCTATGATCGGCCTCATTTTTCTCAAAAAAAAATGCACGGTGCACCCCCCTCTTTTTTTCAGGCAACAGAGACGTGTCGCTTGTCGCTTGTTACAAACAAAAGTTCTAACCCAGCTGGAAGCAGCTGTTTCATGCAACATAATCGGGTGGAATTGGTCGATTTTTTAGTGATGTGTGTTGGTTGCAGAGAAAGCAGGTGGCTCCGGCACGAGCAATAGGATTCCTCCCAGACGCACAACAACATCATCCGAACTGACGGCCAGTCGCAAAACTGCAAATCAGGCCCAAATGCGCCCAACTCACCTCTCAGGCTGTCTAGATTTGAAAAGGAACCGTTTTAGCGGGACATCCACTATGTCAGGCCACTTCAGGCCTTTCGGCCAAGGTCCTTTACCTGGTGGCAAAAAGCTGGACGGTTGAAATTTGCAATTGTTGGGGGTCACCGGAGGGCCTCTCTCTCCGCCCTTGGGCACCCCAAGCAAAATTGTTCGACATATTTGCAGAACTGGTGGGACGAAAATGCCACCTGTGGTGCCCGTTCATCCTCCTCTCAACACTTGCATATCTGGCAGCCACATCTCACTTATCCTGAGGAAGCAAGGATCCGCAACCATACGGCATCAAATGCTGCTGACCTTGAGCACTTGCTACACATGATGAAAAAATGAACCATCATGATAACATGTATTGTACCTTGTGGCATGTGTGCATGTCCAGACCAATCCTGCACTATGCTTGCAAATGTGCTTGCATTGGATACTGGAGAAAATGGATGGATGTGGATGATAACGATCGAAAACACTATCCCATGCTATTTTGTGTGGCTTTGGAGGGGTTGTGGCATGGCCAATCCCCCAATACTGCGAAAAATCATGTCCCCCTTCAAACACGGGCATGTTCCACACTCCCTATGCGTTCCCAATTCATTTGAGGGCACCCTCAATGGGTCGATAAAGCTGTTGGGCATGCAATTACAAGCCGTTTAGGTATGCTGCGCAAGTATCCGGGCAAATTGTTGCCAGGGTTATTGGCTTTCAATTGATACCTTATTAATGACTGAATGGGTCCTGAATGGCAGATATGAAAGTGGACTGGGGGTAATGCAGGCTGACAACCTGCCACATAGCAATGAATGGCTTGAATCTATCTGGATCGGGCATTGCCTTGGCATGCACAGTGTGCACAAACCGCCGTAAGCCCCGAATCCAGGGGCACCACAAAGACATACTGCGTTGAAGGAAATGCGTGCACGATGCTGCTCCACGCAGGGACAACCAATGTACATTTTACGACACTAGGGCCGTAAACATTGGGAAAGTGTGACTTATCGTACGCCGAACGTCTAACTTACTTGCATGAAAAAATTGTGCACTTTAACCCCTGCAAGTATAGCAACAGCAGGGGCCAGACGATTAGGAAACGGAAAAATGGGGCTGTACAGGGGCATCAGAAAGCATACCATAAAACCTTTTGCCTTGGTAGTATGGCCAGCAAACAAGTGAAGAAGATATGTCCGAAAACCTGGGGGGGGGGTTTCATTGGCCTCCTGGAATGGAACTCATGGTTTCGTGGCCGGGGCGGAAAAATACTGTTCCATATGGGGGGGGGGGGTATATGTATACTTTTAGGAAAGCCCCTGAAAAGGGCTTTAATTCCCCCAAGGTCTCCGGGTCTAACTCACCAGTGGCTTCCAGTAATGGGTCTGACACTGATTTTCATGACATTTTCAGGGGTTTGGTTTCTGTCTCCACAACTCTGATCGCTGCTGGGCTGAATTCAGCAATGGTAGCTTCCTTCTCATGCTTGCCAAGCGTTTCCCAAGTTACAACCTTGATGCTGAGCATGTGTTCTCCATGGAACATGAGAGGAAAGGGCAAATGACGCTTTGGTTGGTGTCCTGCGCACACTCCTGTAAACAACCCAAAAAGCTGGTCTAGTTTTGTGAACCCCTTGATGTTTGTCAGGCACTGCAGGCCAGAACTCAGGGCCACCCAATTAAGGGCAACTATCCTGTGTTTACACAGTATGTGTTTCATTGTGTGAATACACCCAATGTTGACACTTTTTCTCATGGGAAAACAGTGCATGGCATCACCAAGGCCCATTCTTGGAAATGCTACCACGACGAAGGGAAAATCATGTGTCGCCGGCTCCCATGCTTCTGCAGCAAATGTGCCACAGGTGGTCCTCAAAATACCCTCCCCCCCAACCCGACATGAAAAGCCCTTTTCATGGCGATTTCAAAAAGGTATAACACCCCCCCCACACACACGACACCCAGCAGGAAATCAGCCAACACTGCTGAAAACCTGGTTAGTTCCATCAACGAACACCCCCCCAGGTTTTTGGACATATTCCTGGAACTTTAGTTGGAAGAAGGCCACCAAAGAGCACAGTCCACCCCATGACAGTGCACAAGTGTGCAAGGTGTCCGCACGAAGGGTTGAGCCACAATGCTGTATTGGTTCTGATGATGTCAGGTGCAGCATAAGCACATCATGACAACCCCTGTGAATCAGGCTATTGAGGTAAGAAGCGCAACAGACAAAGAATTGGGCACTCCCAAAGGAGAACATTTGCATTTGTAGGGAGCCAGCCACATAAAACTGGGTTGCCATTTGTTCAGTCGCTTCACTCAGGACTTCTCTCTCCAATTTGGGTGTAGGGGTATCCAAATTTACGGCGCCACTCTTAACGATCACTTTTTCTCTTTTTACACCTCCTACCCAGAACAAAAGGTTCCTTACGTTTCACTTGAGGAAAAAGTGCCACCACTATTTTTGTACTGCATGTCACACGTTTACGGCGCTGACTCTGCACACAGTGCACCCCAAAGATTGCACTCTTTTGGGCTAATGAGGCCACAGTCCCTAGGCCTGTGAAGATATCTCAATTCCACCTTTTGTGACTCGGCAACAGTGCAGCCCTGCCCATGCCATTCGCCGTGGAGACACCATGTTGATGTCCTGTATGAGATCTGCAAAAAACAACGTAGCTTGGAAAACAAGGGGAGCACATAACCGTGGTAGGATCTCTGGGTCAGCCGGAATCACCTCCTGCACCACGCTGCGCTGCACGCACGCAATGTCGAGTGTTTCGCCGAAACTGCGTGCCTGGTTATACAAGGCCCAAATCAGGCTGGGTGCGCGCCTCGTTAGCACCAAACTCCCCCGTGCGCAACCCACCAAATTGCGCTGACCCCCCCCCCCCCGCCCATCAGTGTCTACAGACTACAGACCGCCTTGCCCGTGTGCCCCCCCCCCCCCCGCCCCCCCCTCCCCCAGTTGCGCCTCATTCGCGCGAACCCCCCGACCCGTGCACCTCGTGAACAGGGCGCACAGTTCTGCCGGAACTATGGCAATGTCAAGTGCTCCATGAAACCGCTGCAAGGCTGCAATGCAAGGCTTGCTGGTCAGAGATGGCAACCACTTCACAGCCTTGCACAGCTACAGGCCCGCCGAGCGCCCTTTTCACTGAACACCACATATATCACGTGATGCCAGACCACGTGCTCATTTCCGTGGAATGCCTGCCTCCCACTCCTCCCCTGCCAGACCGTACACATCCTGCGCAAACCATCCCTTCTCTTTGGCCAGTGCCATCTCAGTCTTGGTGTTGGCGACCGCCACAGCATCGCCGGCCACCGTGTAGGCATCCAGCAGTGCATTGAACGTGCCCTGGTTGGGCTTCAGGCCTGCGGCCTCCATGTCATCCTTCGTCAGCGCCATGAACCCGAGGCCTGCTTCCCCCTGTTTCCCAAAGGCCTGAATGATGCGGTTGTAAATGGCCACATCTGCCTGGATTCCCGCCTGCAAAAATGCCAAAAGCCGCACTGTGTGTGTGTATGTGAGCACTGAGACCGCAACAAACCGCAGCAAAACGCAGCAACACCCTCCGCCTGAACCAAATTTATGTGGTTGGGGTCCAAACCCGCGCCATCTCGTTACCCCCCTCATCCCCATCCGCGCAAACAGAACCCAAATCTGCGGAAACAGCCACTCCTGCTGTCTGGACAAGCCACTTTCTGCACACATCCCTGGTACCACAGACCACCATGAGCACCGGGACCAACCCCATGACATCCATTCAGCAGCAGCAACAACCCCCCCACAACGACAACCTGACCACCCTGCATCGCCTTTGCCTCACAAACCTCCCGCAATGCCACGGGCACGCGCAGCAGAGACGCATGGTCCCGCTGCAAGGCGTACATGCGGATCAAGGCGACGAATGTTCCGTGGTCGGGGCTAAGGCCTTGCTTCTGAAGCTCCTTGTACACCTCAGCCATTGCCTGTGCGTCCCGATCCCTTGCATGCTGTTCCATGCGGGCGTTGTACTTGGCCACCTCCGACTTGCTCACCGCCCTAGTGCTGAGCATCTGCCACTCGGTCGGGCGCGACCTGCCGGGGACCGGCACTAGCCTCAGGCTTGAGCATGGGCGCATACAGCGCAGCGCACACCGCGCAGCAGCACTACGCATGGTCCCTTTGATTGGGACGGCAAGCGCTCCCTATGGCAGGGGTCGGGTCGTGGGGTTCGGCAAGGCCCGGGGCGGCAAAATTGCAGCACTAAGACGGGAAACTGGGGGTTTTCCCAGGAAATCTGGTGGGCCACAGTGTAGTATGCCCAATCCCCATGGTCCTGTTTTTGTATGTGACCTGCTTGTTCGTTCGAGATCGCTTCTGGAGGAGGTGGGAGGGGCCGCAGAACACAGTCAAATCACGGAGCGGGAGTATGGCAAGGCAAATGCATTCTCGAACTGCAGGTGCTCAGTGCAGTTAGACTCCGTGCTCCCAGTAACAGCGGTCTGTACCAACTATGATTCAGGCCTGTGCGTCCTAGGGAGGGGGGGGGGGGTTTGAGACTGGAATCTCTGTTCCACTGCTCCCAATCGTAGCCTGCTGCCCCATGGGCATCCACCTCAATGCCGGCTGACAGGGTTTGCTTTCAGTCATTCCGAGATCGTGAGGTTTGGAGGGGGCTCTCCACCACAACTGATGTGGGAACAGGGCCATGAGAGTTCCCCATGGCCAAAATTTACACATCAGCAGCGCGCTGCAGTTCCCGGCCTTTTGTCTTGGGCGTTGCTTCCGGAGTGTGCCCCATGTGTCAGGCAGCTACTGATGGTTCTGTGCTCAGACTGAGGGTCGCTGCAGCGTAAAGCCCACGTGCAGAGCCCTGGGTGGCAGGGGCAAGGTCTGATTCCTTGGCTGACCCAATTGTGCGCAGCACCACTGGTTTTCCCACTTTCTTGGAGTGGGTGGGTGGGACTCCGCTGGGTACAGGGAGCTTGGTGGGGGGGGGGTCGCTTGTATTGACACTTGGATCGGGGATTCGATTGGAAAGCACCTCAATTGGCTCAACGTGTGCCTGAATTCCTTAGGCTGGAGCCCCCCCCAACGATGTAAAACATCACTGGCCTTGGGTGTCAACTGGTCATTGGAGTCATTGTGGGTGTCAAATTTAGCGAACAGCGATATCCCTCACGACACTGGAAGCCAGATGCCCCCACGAGTTTGGGAAGCGATGGTGTCAGGCAACGACTAGAACTGCAGATGACTACGGGTTCTGGCGACCGGTGCATGGCCAGCACAACCCTTTCAATCATGAATTGCTGCCAAACCTAGTCATGTCTGTTGGTTGGCTTTTCATGCTTGTACCAGGTGTGGCGGGTTGTTTAGGGTTGTTGAGGATCGATATGTGGATTATGGAATGTTGTTCAGGATTGTTGCAGGTCGTCTAAGTCTAACAACCACCCCCCCAACTCGGCGAAGAAATCCCAACGATTCGGCAGGACAATTCGGCGGGCCTATTTTTCGGCGAACTGCTTCCCAGTCACCAGGATTATGACCCTGGCCCCCCAAACACACTGTCCCTTTGGTTGCTGTGTTGTCAGAGACATGTGGAAACCCTTGTAAGCTGAAAATTTTTTTGCATCGTGCAGGATATATAAGACGAAAAATGCTAATCGCAGAGCGAACATGAGTGGTTGACTGGTTACAATGCTGGGCCACAAGATGCTGAAATACAGGCACCCAGGTTCAAACCCCTTTGAGGGTACTTTTGTGACCTGGACCCAGAGTCAAAGACAGGTTTTTGCAAGTGTCCAGGGGGTAACTTGGGGTAACTTGGTCCCACCGTTTCGGTTTGTGGCGCTTTTTTTTGCATGTGCACGGGACGACTGTGCACTTTCTGAATATCCAAAAAGCGCCGATTGCTTCAACAACATTTTGGAAAAACGGCACCGTTTTTGGGCGGGGTCACCCAGAAAAATGGCAAAACCTGCCCACAGTAAAATAGGGGGTTTTGGAGGTGTCGGGGGGGGGGGGAACTTGGTCCCGGCGTTTCAGTTTGTGGCGCTTTTTTTTTGCATGTGCACGGGAAGACTGTGCACTTCCTGAATATCCAAGAGGTGTGAATTGGTATAACGACATTTTTGAAATCTGGGCCCGTTTCTGGCCGGGGTCACCCAGAAAAATCACAAAAAAATGAACAACAACAAGAGCACACTCCTTTGGCACTGCACCCAACCCGCAAATGCAGAGAGAGAACAAAGGCACACAGAAACAAATGCACAGAGATTTCTCAAGCAATGAAAGTCCGCAGTGGGAATGACTGCAATCGCAGTCTCAGAGTCCGGAATCCACTGATTGGGGGCCTGTTGATGAGCTGCCCGAAGAACGGCGGCTGAAGAACGCACTGGGCCGTGCAGAGCGAACACAAAATTCGCAAACTGCCCCCTCACCGGCATCAGGATACTTGTCCCGAAGCAAAGCTTGATCAGCGGAGGACAACGAATCCCAGCGTCCTTTTGTGGACAGTAAAAACACTGCATGGTGCCAATCTGAACGACCAATGTAAAAAGAAAAGGTATTATGCAGTGTCCCAAAGTAAGGGATGCCTCCAACTCAGGTGACCCAGAACCCATAAACCCCAACAGGTCGGCAAAACGAGGCGGCAAAGTCCCAGAAACCTAGTGATTCGGCAAAACAAATCGGCGAAATTCAGAAACCGAACAATTCGGCAAATTCGGCCAAATTCGGCCGCCGAATTGGGGGGGGGGTTGGCATTGCTTCAAAGGCCAAGCTGAGGACAATTTGCAGTGCAATGTCAGATTGCAGTGCTACACGCAGCATTGTCCGGTCATCGGATGCAGGCGGGGCGGTCTGCGCCGCGCCCCACACAGCACCAACAATAGGCTGTTACCACGTAGTACAATCAGCGGCAGAACAAAAAATTAAGACTGAATATCTTTGGCGCACACACATCATGAATGCCTGAGGTAACGAACAATTCGGCAGACCAATTCGGCAAATTCGGCCAAATTCGGCCGCCGAATTGGGGGGGGGGTTGGTCTAAGTGAGTAGGGATTGCCTTTCGTGTGCCCATTTGCACTGGCTTTGCCACACCGCGCCTACCTTGGGCGCCAAGTTGGGGCCAAATCTGGTCCGGAGCTCCTCAACATTTTGGACCTTCGGGGGGGCGGGGGGGGCGTAGTGTCAGGGTCTGAGCCTGCCCCCGTGGACATGTTAATTTTTTGCACTTTGATTAGGATTGTGCAAGCAGCGACGGTGTACCCTATTGTAAGCCCGTTCTACCCCTTGGTGCGTCCCAAACTCTTCTTCCCAACCACCTAAAAACTTCTAAAACATGTTTCTTTGGGTTCCTTAGCCCCAAAATTGGGAGGGGGGGCGTCCGTATTTGTCCCAAACACTCCATCGAGTAGGGGGGAGGGGGGCACAAGATCGTAGCATGGCCGGACATTCATTTTGAATGATTTGCTGTCCAGAACGATTTGGTGAGTAGATTGGTGCTTGGCATTGGCTGCTTGTGACTGGCCACCTCCGAAACCCCTTGGCCTTGAAAGCCTCTAAAGGGGGAATGATTTTGTGCGGGGATTTATTTCGCCGGGGTAAATTCCCGAAGGGGAAATTTTCGCCACCCTTGCAAATCCCAAAGCTTACACTGCCTCACGCACACACAGCACTGCCAAAAGCCCCTGAATTTCGCCAGGGGAAAATTCCGCCACCTTCCTTAAAGACGGAGTTTTCCCACGAAACTAGCTCATCATGACAGTGGCTACTCAAACGTGGATGGACTTTGTGCGCAGAATGCTCAATTTTGTGTCGGCAACGTTCTGCCAATTGCAATTTCACAACAAAGCTCGATCAGGAAAACAACCCGGGAAAATGCAGAAAGATGCGAATCGCACCACGTACCCCTCCCGGTTGTACTACACACTCAGGGCTTTGGGTTCCACACCCAATGGAATGCCACCACACGGAACAGAGCACAGATGCCCCAGTATGCCGCCCCAAAAGCATGCACGAAAGAGAACATGGAGCCGCGGCGGGTCACAAGTCACTGCCAAGTCCTTGCGAAAGTGGAATCGATGCGGGTGAGGCTTATATGGTCTGAGGCTTATATGGTCTGATCATCCAGATCACGTGTAGCAGGGCTCCAATGCCCTGCTATGATGTCCCACAAAACGTATCAGAGCCCAAGCTTGAGCACTATAAAACCAGAACCGAATTAGAGGGCGCAGAGCATGGCGGTCAAGAGCTGCAGAACGTGTTCCAAAGCTCTGCCGATAGCGATATACGTAATAAACTGCACGTGGGCACAGCCCAGCCCCAACAAAAGAAAAACCGGTCGATCAGTACCCCATTGCTGTCAATTGAGTGCAAACTGCCGTCGGTTCTCAGCAATGGGCGGTGCGGGGAGGGCTTCAGGGCATGCCACGCACCCAAGTGCCCGGAGCACATTAGACCTCACAGTGTGGTCCGTTGACACTCGGAGACGACGCCCCCTGAGACACCCCATGCACCCTCAATGACCCCCTGCGCGCCCCCCCTGTACCCCGGAACGTCTGTGCACAATGTCGTATAAGGCCAGCGACCGACCGCCATGACATCCCCATACCTTGTTGGCCTGCTTTCCTTGTCCCTCTTCCACGACCACGGGACTAAGTACGTGTGCCCGCTGGGTAAGGTCACCCTCAGATCTCCAGTTGATCTTGATCGGGTTGTCCATCTGGGTCAACCTTGTGTGTCCGGCGCAATGCACGGCAATGCTCACACCCTGGCCTCATCCTGGGCTAATCCCTCAGGGCGGGGGGGGGGGGGGCGGAATCCCTTGGCATGTTGGGGCAGGAGCGGTGGTTAACTTGGGCACAGCCCGAGGGCTCAGGGCAGTACATCGAAGCAAACCACCGCACCACCAGCTCCCACAGACCCGCCCGCTGCGCTGCTGGACGTGATGGTGCTTGTGGGAACGTGGGGCTGCGCGTTCCATGAAAAAGGGGGCACGGTGTGGGGGGTGCGTTGGGGTGCGGGTCGCACACGGGGAACAAGATCCTCGTTACAAATCCTTGAAATGCACTGTTCATGACCTCAGGATATACCTCTTTTTTTGGGGGGGGGCAAACCTTTGCGATGGAGCGCCCCCACACACTTGCACAGTGCAGGTCTGCAGGTGCGTACGGTGGTGAGGCAACACGCCATGCACCGGGCGGGACGCGGCGGGCGCGATAACAAACGCAAGCAGAGAGGGGGAGGGGGAGGGGGGGGGGGGCACAAAGGACACAACACACCACAAGAGAAGGACCCTGAAACGCCCCCCCCCCCCCCAAACAAAGAGTGGCGCGGAGCACGCCACAAGCAAAGCGGGGGTGGCTGACAGCGAGGCGGAGCAAGGCCAGACCGCCGGCAGCGAGGAAAAGACCGCAACACGCAAAAGGGGCGCCGAGCACACCATCACGCCGGCAGGGCCGGCGTAACACACTTAGTGCTCGGCTAATCTGTGACTCTGTGACTTATGTTCATCTTCCGATGGAAGGCCGTGTAAAAGTGGGAATGGGTGTCGGGGGGGAGGGGGGGCTGAACGGACCCACCCGCCTGCCCGCTCCGAAACGACCCAAGGCCCAAGCCCTTTCCGTCTCCGGTCGAATTGGACGAGGAGTACGCAACACCGCGGCCGAACTCGACTGTACGGCCCTTCATACAGAAGGACATGGAGTGCAGTGTGCACCAAGACAAGATAGACCGGGTTAGTCTGGTCCTTTGGAGACCACCCCAATGACGTGCCCTTTGGATACAGGCCCCTTGTTGGCCGTGTAGCAGGCGGGCACTGGGCACGCGTCCTGTACAAAGGAGCTGATCATGCTGAGGGGCGTATGCCCAGTGTAGAAGCCGATGGGCCTGTGGGGCAGTGGCTGTGACTTTCAGAAAAGGCGGGAGGGTCTCTGAACACTGTGCGACTCAATGAAGCAAATGGGTCACGGCAAAGGCCGGGTGGTGTCGGTATTGAAGGGCTCTGCCTGTGCTGACTCGTTCCCCTTCCTGCGCCGTACGCTCTGTACTCTTTGTTTTGCCTGCGGCAGTGCGGTACAGTACAGTGCCCTGCCTCCCGCAGTACGAAGCGCTGGACAGTCGCGCGTCATTTCCAAAGGGCCCCAGCCCGGGCCCCCGCCATTTACCCGTCCCCCGATTGTCCACAAGGCCCATCGCCTGGAATTACGACGTGCGCACTGCCCCTTATCCCCGTAGCATTACCCCCCCTCTCCACAACACCAAAAGCCTCTGTGCCACTTCATCGGCCCAGTGGGTGCCGCGACTGGGGGCTACCGCCTCGCATTGTCAAAGGCCCGCTTCTCGACCCTCTGCCCCCAGGGCGGCCAGGGGTCGTGAAACACAGAGCTGCCCACCCCGGCGGCCTCACACGATCACACAGAATGCATGATCTGCATGACCTCGTTGAGCATTAAAGTGGACAAGTGGTACAAATCATCGGGCGTCGATCCGTTCTCCCAGAACAAGCGAATTTGCACGGACCGCACGTCCTTGGTCACGCTGAACTCCTGCGTCTCGACGCTACATTTGTACTGCGCCACGACCCACTGTGACTGGGAGTTGTGCAGACGGGTGATTCCTGAGGATCAGTGGGGCCAAGTATCAGGACTCCACGGGCAAAAGCATGCCAACCCGGTGGCCGGGCTGAAGCAGAGGTGGCAGTGAGAGGCAACCGCTGTGGACGGCCCCAACGAACAACCACATGAAACGGTCTCAATAAATACCCACACCGGACGACATCACCGCACGACCTCCGCCAACTACCTGACTGAACGGCCCCACCGAATGACGTCACTGAACGACCTCACTCAACAACCGCACCGAACAACTTCAGCAGATGGCCCCAGTAAACGGCCTTACTGACGAACAACCGGACCCAGCTACCTCGCCCGGCAACCTCACAGAACGAGCTCACCGAGCACCCGGAGGCCATTGACTCGGGCTCCAGACACCAGCGGGTGTGGGTTGGCTTCTGTTGCTTTTGCTTCAGTGCGTCGTTGTGTGTCCTTCGGGCGTCTGTGACACCGTTCGTGCGGGTGGTATGGGCACCACCAGAAAAGCACTGTGATGTCATGTGCATCACATCACATCTCATCAAGATTTGGCGGACGTTCGGCTCCACACCGACCAGTTGCCAGCTCTCCAGGCCCCACCCCCATTGAGCCTCTGGCTCAAGCATCAGCCCCTGTCACAGCCCCAGCACCCGCGCAGCCCATCCCCGTTGCCCAACACCTCTGTTCGCATCCTCTTGCTCAGGCTTCTCCCATCGGTGAATGACGACAGTCCCAGGGGTATCCCCGGCCCCATGCTTGACAAACTCACCCTTGGAAGCCGCACACGCCATGTCGATGACGTGCTCCATGATCTCCTGGCCCTCTTCCAGAGTTGCACTCCCCAGATCAAAGAAAACGGTTCCGCGGGGATTCCCAGACAAGATTCCCTAAAGCATTGTTCAGGGTAGAGCAATGATGGCGTAGCACTAGAGGGCAGTGCATATAACATGGAGTGCATCAAGGGTTTATTGTTTTAAGAACAAATGTTTTGGAAATCAAAAGCAAAATCAATCAGCAGACATTTGGGGCTTTCGGGGGCTATTTCATTCGCACTTGGTTGATCAAACCCGACAACAGATTTTCAGGTTTGTGTTAATTGCACCCCCCCCCCCCCCCGCTTGCGCGCTCAGGTGATGGGAGCAGAACGTGGGCCGGAAGGGGGTCTGGGGAGTTATTCTGGATTCCCCAACATATATGGCTCAAAGTGATCCCTGCAACACACTGATCACTGTGGGCCATATCTCTCGGCCTCATTCAGAATGTGCCAACTCGGTGGGTTTGGGCATTTCCACCGGTTTTTCTGCACTTTTTGCGCAATGCGCCAAAATATTGTTCCTTTGGGGGGGGGGGGGGGGGGGTATGTGTATATTTTTTGAAATCTGTGTGAAAAGGCCGTTTCAGAAATATAGGGTTAGGGGGGGGGGTAGGTGTTCACATTTTTAGTACAGAGCCAGAAACTGAACGATGCGCATGATGGAGCAATGAACAGGGGCCCACTGATTATTCTGAATTCCGAATCGTCACCATTGTTGTCCCTCTCCACAAGGGCTGGGACCCCATTGGGGCACACATCACGGTGCTTGTGGATGGGAACCTCTGGAACACCCAGTGGGCACAAATGAGGCAACAACGGCACCACCCCCCGAAAACCCACTGAGTTGGCACATTCGGCACAGGCACCGAGAGAGACATGTGCTAGGATTAAGTTTAAGACCCAGGGGCAGCCCTTCTACAGGAGATGGTGTGCCCAATACCGCCATACACCCCACATCGCCACACCAATATAGGTGGCAACAACCCTTTAAAATCTTTATGAGTGTCGACATTTTTTCGGGGAATACTTTTTGTATAACATGCAAACCACGGTGATTCCTCGCCAACTTCGTTGGGGCCCGTGTAAGCGATATCCTTCCTACATGTTTGATTGCAGGCAGTTGCTTGATATCCAAGGGGCACCGCTTGCCTAATTTCAATGGCACACCTTCCTTTTGCGCTTAGGGGATGCTAACCCTCCACCGTTACCTGGTAGGGGTAGAGTCATCTGTCTCTCTCCTCTTGGCTAGGAGTAGGGCAATCCCCCTCCTCGTGGTTTGGGGTAGGGTCATCAATCTGCCCATCTGGCCAAAGGCGATGGGCTTGCCTTGGGGGGATTGTTCTGTGTACCTGCAGCTGCGCGCAACGTGCAAGGATTGGTCCGCGTTTGCATGCACTGCGGTACAAATTTTCTGTCGATCAGCGCATTGACCCTGTGATGGTCAAAAAGACCTGGCATACTTTGGCGCCCCGATCGCTATCGCAAATACACCTGTTTGCTGTACCTTTAGGTGGCGTGAATATCGTAGCTCAGTGTGGCTTGGGTAGTGTGGCTTCTGCTTTGTGGAATAAATTGAAAATGATTGCCCATTTGATGGCCCGCGATGAAGGTTGTCCATGAAAGAGTGTTGTGGTGTCATTTTTCTGCTCAACACATTGGTGTATCTCATGGCGCCTTGTCACCTTTAGGGAACTGATGAGGGTCTACTTGACCGAAACGCGTCTCAGCCGCTTTCTTTAGTAGCTTTGTGTTAAGACCTTGGGAGTTATGGACTTTGGAGAAGTTTTTGGACTTTGAAAAAACTTGGTGATCATTTCAAGGGGTTCAACATCCAACTTGGGTGCCGCATTTTGCTCCTAAAGAAAAGAGGATTGACAAATGTGAGGCCGGTTGTGCTAGCACCAAACAAAACAAATCATGAATCCATCACAGTTGGCATGGCCCCCAGTCGAGTGAATTTTTGGATGGCTGTTGTTTATTCATATTGGCTTCTTGCATTCACCTTGTAGCGGATGCTCAGAAAATGCCATCTATATTTGATGGGCCCGCAACTATGGCAAGAACCCTCTCATTTGCGCTTCCACGGTGGTAGGTAACATCTGTACCGGGGACGGCTAAAGACAACAATAGCACATGTGTAAACAGCATATGTGCACCAAATGGGCACAACAAGCTACTGTTTACCGGCTCCTACATGACTGCTGTTAGACCCATCGGACCTAGTGGTCCCTAGGCATGCCTGAAATTTGCACCGTGCGCGCACCACACACACGCTGCACTAAGACCCATATCACTTGGTTTGCGGCTTTGCGCACTAAGCCTGCCGTTACCGGTTAGGGGGTTATCCATGTCCTCCTGGTGGTTAGGGGTAGGATGGGCCGTCTCCCTCCCGGATCGCCGGGCAACAAACTTTCTCACCAATTTTTCTTCTGGGCCTCTTTGTGGCCTGCATTCTGAGCCATCGCCAGCCCTTTAGAGTGCCCTTTTATGAAGGGCTTGCCATCCGAACCCCATTTCCAGACCCCCACCCCACCCTCTCTTCAGGGGGACGAACCCCCCCACCCCCCCGCCGCGCAAACCTTTTTTTCGAGCTCCCTTCGGTGCGTGAGTTTGTGTCAGTGTGCGAGATCTGGCAAAAGGCACAAGACGTGGTGACCCCCCGGCCAGTGCAAAAGGGCATGCACGCAGGGCGCCATGGACATTAGGCAGGCCGTTGAAAGTGCTGGGCCTCTTTGGCGCAGGTGCGTGGGGTACTCTGGACTATCCAGCGTCTTTTGCAAGGCCTGCGTTTCCCAGGCCTCATGGTTGGTGGACTTGATAAAACGAATGCAGAGGTTTGACTGTTTTCTGCAGGCCAGTGGGGGTGGGCAGAATGACAGAATTGCTGTATGCCGGCGGCCCAGGAAATTCATGCGCCAAGGCGTTACGTTCCTGTTGCACTGCTGCACACTGCGCATGGTCGCCGTCAATCTTTGCCTGTTGCAGCCCCTGTATGGCAGCAAGGACTGTCTGGTTCAGCCAACCACCACGCTTGGGCACATGGGTGCCATTGCAGGAGGAGATGGAGGGAGGAATATCGTTCCATCGCCCCAAACCAACAGTCACGTTCTGCTACTGTCGAGAGAAGCCCTGTCCCTATTTTCAACTTTGTTGATGTACCGCAAAGGGACGATGGACCAGTCAGCGGGCATACACATGCACACAGAGATACAGACCTTGAAACGCTTTTTGAGTTCCTTTTCCATCTCCTCTGTGGAGGGGACAGGGCCCTGCAGCCAGGGATGATTTGCGATCTCTGCAACAGAGAGCGAATTCTTGGGTGCCGTTTTGAAGATGCGGCTCAGCAGGTCATGTACACTATCGGGCCCACGTTTCATCAAACAATTGTTGGGGTCCTTCTTCATAAGTTTGTGTTCAATACGGTCCCAGAAATCGCCAGCCTTCAAATGCTCGACCCCTAGATTCCTTCCACCAGAGATCTGTGAGGAGATCACATGCACTGCTGCAGGAAATACAGCCCCCAGACAGGGCGGCCACCACAACCATCACCTTAATTATTACACGACGTGCGTTCATGGATTGGAGTGGGGAGGGGGGGACATGAACGTCAACAGCATATCCTTGATGCCAGTTTTTTAAATAAAAGGTTACGTAAGCCGACAATGCGTGGGCAAGGTATGCTAACGTTAGCAGTGCCTCATCATTGGTCGGTATTGCACAGAAATCAATCCGCAGCCCACGAATCCCCGGTTGAACGTGTGCATGCCTTCACTGTGGTGATTGCACGGAAGTGGTGTTGAACGTCAACTCCTTACAGGGCCAACTGGCATCCGTGACATGGGTACAGTGCGATCTCAAGGTAGACCCTGGCAGCCCCAATTATAATAAGCAGATGGGCATCCACAACACTTTTTGGAACAACACAATCCAACGCTGGTCCACAACACACCCAGCACTTCACGGATGGAAATATAAAGGTGGGCGGCAGCAATGATAAATGACAAATTTCCAGAACTCGGCCAAATGTGTGGTAGACTTCAAGGAAATATGCTGAGGGTACCAAATGACCTCTTGGAAGTCTTTGCGTTGCCCGCTGGCAGGCCCGCGGGGGGGGGGGGGGCGACCCCTCGGTTTTGGATGCCAACTACCCCCCAACTAACTGTTGACCCGAGGCCCCTAAGGTGGGGGGGGGGGGGGATGGATGGATGGATGGATGGATGTCTTGAGTGTTGCGGGGGGCTGCTCCCAGGGACCCAGGCACTTGGCTCTGGCTACTCAACGTCCCAACCAGCTGCATGTGCAGACTCACGGGCAATGACAGCCACCGGGACCCCTCCCGGTGGCCACTTACGTAGGAAGGCGGAGGGGGTAACAAGGCACGAGTGTACATGAGAGCGCAGGCTGCCTAGGAGGCAGCTGACGTAGGGCAATTACAGCCATCCGGCACCGGCACTGGGCAACTACAGTCACCAGGACCCCTCCTGATGACTAACGGGACACACACAAGGCTCTGAGCTGTCCAACCCTGCAATGATCCCACAGATGACTTTGGTGGCGGGTCTGACACACAACCAGGATTGGCAGAGACAGAGCTGTCCAATGATCCCACAAATGAATGCTGTAGGGGCTGTAGGGAGGGAGGGAGGGAAGGAGGGAGAGATCTACTAATGTACACACACCCTTTCAGGGTGCCCCACTTGCTCTACAGCACCCTAGGCTACTCCCCCAGGCTACTCCCATAGGGCAACTCAACTAGGGGCAACGCACTATGGGAGTTGCAGGACAAGCAGGGCACTAGGGTGCAGAGGAGAGGAGGAGGTGGTGGGTGGAGGAGAGGAGTTGGGCAACTTCAAGCGACCAGCCCCCCTGGCACTGTTTGTAGGGCAACTTTAAGCAGACGGAGCCCCCTCCGGCTGCCGAGACCCTCTTTTCCGGTTTGTTCGCGATGGCAAGAGCCATTCGGGCCCCCACACCACGACAAGGTCACCAGCCCCGGGTCTACTTGGGGGAGGGGGGGGGGGGGGGGGCGTCAGGGGGGCCGCCGGGGAGGGCGGTTCCCCAAGGGGGGGGGGTGTCGGGCACCTCCGAACAATTGGGTATGCGGCCCAGGTGTGATCCAACAGTTTGCACCACCCCTTCCCACAATAGAGGGTAGGGTATCATCGGCTTGGGTATTCCCAGCCATATTGAGAACCTCAGGGGGGTGGGCTCCTGAGGCGGTCATGGGAGTAGAGTTACACCATGCCACAAGACATACATACATACATATGTATATATATATATATATATATATATATAATAATAATACACACACACACACACACACACACACACACACACACATAGGGGTTGGAATGCAACTGCAAAAGTGTGGTCATAGCAACTCGGGTCGGTGGCCTCAGACCACACCACCATGATGGTACATCACCCCTCCCCGCTTACACCACACTTGCACCAGCCTTCTCCCCAAACGTTTTGAGGAATGAAAAAGAAGGGCCTGAGACCAAGACTGACTCCTTGGAACACTTTCTACAGATCGACCTAAGAGGGGGAGGGGCCCAAGACCAAGAGTGGCTCCTTGGAACACTTTCTACGCTTCGACCTAAGAGGGGAAGGGAGGGGGGAGGCCACGGGCAAAGAAGGGCACTGGAAAAAGCGCTTACTAAAACAACTCACCTTCACTTGATGAGCTATCAGAATCATACGCTGTGGCGGCCGACCTCTTCTTTGGCTGCCAACTAGACACCTGTTTCCTCTTCCCTACCCTCTGCAACGGCCGAGAACGCGCTGGCCCGGAAGATGCCGAGGAGGAGGAGGAGGAGGAGGAGGAGGAGGACTTGTTCGTCTTGGGGTGCGGGGCCGGTGCTGTGCTGGCATGGGGAGGGCCCTCAGCCACGTCCCCTCCAACCTTGGCATCCATCTCATGATGAGACCTATTGTTCCTCTTTCAAGACCAGTTCACCACCATTTCCTTTTCGCCTGCCTTGACGCACAAGGCATTCGGAGGTGCAGAACCGGCATGCTTTGAATCAAAATGATGGGCCATGCCATACAACCAAATAGTATCTCGGCACAACATGCATTGCATGGGCCGGTTGGTGCACAGATTTCGTGCAAAGCTACGCACCATTGCACCATACCGCACATTTGAGGTCTCCAATGGACAAATTGTTACGATGACTGACACAAGCCCACCTTGCGTATTGTGCAACAATTGTGTGGTGCAATCGTGGCCACGAAAATAACCACAGACAACGCGAGCGCACTCTCCAAGGAGGATGTGCCTACCAACGTGTGTTCGTAGGGAATGCATTGGGGTACATTCTTCTGACACACTTCACACAACCTTGAGGTTGGTGCTGCACTCCCAACCTTAACAGAACATGCCTCATCATTCTGATCAAGGAAAGGGAGGTTGGGGTACGGGTCAATCCGTGCGGTCAAACAAGGTTAAGCGCTCCTTCATGGGAAGGACCTGCTTTTGTAGCTTTTTGATTTCGAAAAAACTAGCACCCCGACCCTTACGGGTAGCCTTGTACCTTTGCCATAAAGCCTCAAAACCTAGGTACGGTAGAGGGGTGTTTGCAACTGGCATGAGCCCCTTTAGCTCTTGGTTAGAGCGTAGTTGAGTACACGCATCGCACGGTTGTCCATCAAACCCCCCATCGGAACATTGGTTCGACTTGAAATGCAACATGTCTGACGGGAAGTGCCAATCCATTTTGTGTCCATGCAGCTGCCGATATTTGTGGGCATGCAACTAAATGGGATAGTTTAGAGGTATACAATTGAGAGGTGTCTCGGGGGGCCCAAAGCCATGACAGGGCGTGTGGTAGGACTGAGATGCGACGGGTGGGGTCCGAAGAAGTATTGGAACATCATCTGGTGGTGGCTGGGGTTCATCCTCTGGTATGGGGAGGGGGGGGGCACCAACTTCCAGAAAAGCGGCAATAGATGGTTGCTCCGAAAGTGGGGCAGTCAGCCAAGATTGATGTGCCTTCCCAGTAAAATGTTGCTGCCTTTGAAAATCATCGAGCGGGGTTTGAAACTTATACCCGCATCCACACGTGTCTTCTGTACAGCTGCATTCTCCCGTGTTGGTGTAAATGCTGCCACATCTGCCTTCGCAAGGCGCTGAGAATGGGCCCACCCAACGCAAAACGGAAGGGGGCAGTGGAGGCACACAAGAGCGGTGGGAGATGAGGCAACACCAGCGGAAAAGACAACTTCATACAACCATACTTTAGCCGCCTCGCCAGCCACACCGTGACTACCCCCGTCGCTCTGCGGCGAATGCTTTCCCGGGTGCCTACTCCCATTGCTCTGCGGCGATTGCATTTGTGTTGGTTTATGTTTGGGCACACACGGATTTGGGTTTGGGCAGAGTGGTGGCCGGATGAATTTTTGCAAAGGGAACCACCCCTTGACGGGCTTTCCTAAGAAAATGCAGAAAATCACAACGCATGTAGTGTGGTGAGTGTCTTGTATGGCTGTGCGGATTGTGAATCCATATCCCTAACTCAAGGGGCCACACATCGAGGTGCATGGATTGTGAGTCCGTATCCCCAACTCAAGGGGCCGCACGCCCGAGTCCATATCCCCAACTCAAGGGGCCACACACAGAGCATTACGTGTGGATTGTCGGTCGTTTTTACAGTCCAAGCAAACAGCAACAACAACAAAAAGATGTCATAATCCCCCATCGCAAAGGGATTGCATAGAACAACACAACAACGCCATACAATACATACCATACTTGATGGGAGAATCCTCCAAAGTTCGGTACGATTGCTGTCGTACCCACGGATCTTCAAAGCGATATACACCACTAAAACGAGCGCTGGGTCCGACAGTATCGTGGGCCACTGGCTCGTTTCGCCCCACACCGACTGCTACCTCGTGCCGGGGCTGAGCTTCAAGGACAGGATCTTCAAAGAGCCACAACAAAAAACGACATTTGTATAGCGCCTCGTCTTGCACAATCTAGCGCTCAAAGCATGGACGCTTTGATGGAACAACTTGGTGCAGTAGTTCAACTCATGAGTATCATGGACTAGGCTGAAACCCCTAGACAATGGGCCCCAAGGGCAAAAGCTGTAGCAGCTTGGTTAGGCTAGACTACCAAATCTCCGTGCTGCGTCGGGTGCTGCCCCCAAGGCAAGCTGCGTCGGGTGCTGCCCCCAAGTCAAGCGCTCCGGGTAGTGCTTTTGGTGCTTGTGTACGATTGGGCGCCTTTGGCGCCCATTGGCTCCTTGGGTTCATACCTTTGACAACTAACTGTTGGCCGGAGGCCCCTTTTGGGGGGGGGGGGGGGGTAGTTGGCGTCCTAGGACCCGCGGAGTCGCCCCCCCTGGGCGGGCAGGCTTCACATTCAGTCATCCCACAACGATGAAATTTGGAGGGTGCACCACTGATCTGTCCTTGCACCACAAAGTGGGGGGTTTGAGTGGTCGAAGGTCTGGGCCATTTTTAAAGCTCACGGGCGAGGCCATGTTTCCTCCCAACAGGCCATTCTGGGCAATTGCATGCCCCACTTACTTCCTTTGAGGTGCTCAGCGAATTTTGTGGAAAAAAAAACAAGAATTCACTATTTCTATTCACTTTTCTACCGTTTGAAGACCGCGTTCAATGTTGGATGAGTGCCAGCCAAAACTACCACTTGCACCTTCGATTCCGATTTGTTGCTCTTATCTTTTTTTTGGGGGGGGGGGCTCTCCATGGGTCCAGCCCTATGTGTGGTTCCATTTTCAGCCCCCCTACAAGACGGTAGAATTTCTGACTCTAAAATGACAGAACACGACAAGTGGGACACTTGTGCAAACTGCAACCAAATGCCCCGCACACTGAGTCTACCCCTTCCACCAAACAACTCCCTGTTAAGTAGCATTGGCCAAGGTGAAGACACAGCGATTTGCAAACTACGGTACACGCAATGCAGAGCTGTCTACCCATCACCACCACCGGGGGTCCTGTCAATCCGAAGAAGCGCCGCATCTGTTCACTTTGACCCGGTCTGAGGCACGTGGCACAGGCACAGGCACCGGCACGCGCCGTCTACACATGACAACAACAGCGCCCCGGTCGGAAGCATGGACGCTTTGATGGAACAACTTAGTGCAGTAGTTCAACTCATGAGTATCATGGACTAGGCTGAAACCCCTAGACAATGGGCCCCAAGGGCAAAAGCTGCAACTGCTTGGTCAGGCTAGACCGCTAAATCTCCGTGCCCCCAAGTCAAGCGCTCCTTGTGATGGATGTGCCCTCCTACACGGCAAAACACGTCATTCCAGGACCCTGAACACGTCCATTCTGACGCCGTCACCTCCACAAACCCTCCCTCAGGGCTGCAAAGGCTCTGACCCTGATTGCACTGTCGTGTGCCTTTCCGTGCCCTGCCCCCTGCCACAGACAGCATTGTCCCCCATGTACTCCTTGGCCAGTCCTCTGGGGGCTGCCAGGATGCGCACTGCCGTCCACTTGCAGGGTGTGTCCTCTCACAAAGGTTCCGCGGGGTTTGGGACCCCCTTCCCCCCCTGCGCGCACATCCACTCTGTTGATGATGCGATTGGCGACCCACTGTCGCGTAGGGTGTGTGCCCAAATGCCCCCTGCCCCCCCAACTGCCTCTTGTCGCACGGCACCACTTCGCTGCCAGCCTCTTTCTCAGCCACCCTTGGCCACAAACTACTGCCAACTGGGGATGAAGGGCGGCATTAAGCTGCCCCTGCCACAGCTCACCCGGCTCTGCTGTGCTCTGCACTGAAATACAAAGCTTCGGGGCGGGCAGCAAAATCTACTCCAGCTGCCTCCAGGAGACACTGCCCACACTCGTGGGCAGGGGACCCTTATCGACGGGAGGCAACCCCTGGAGTCCCGGCCAATCCACCGGACAGACGGCTACTCTTGCACGCACATGAGGCAAACCTGGAACATTTGCCCGTAAACTTGGATCAGTAGCATGTCCAAAAGGATGATGCCGGCCGCCCACAAGTCAACAGACTCGCAGTTGCGGTGGAACGGCTGCGCATGAGTGGGTGTCATATGCTTCACAGGGCGTTTGTTCTCCGCGACCTGGAAGCAGGAAAGGGGGCAGTCATGTGCCCAGACTGGGACAACGGCAGCACAAGCGCATGATAGAGCTCAACCCTTCGTGATCAGGCAAAATGCCGGAGGTGCAGGTCCAACGTCGCAGGGTACAGAAGAGCAGTGCCCTGGTTGGCAGCTGCAACTGGAAGACGGGAGATCATCCACAAAGCTCCTTTGCTGGCCACAGTCTGCGAGGAGAGCAGCGTCTCCGGATGATGGCATCGCAGACCACTGGTCCAGCAGATCTGTTGTTGCCCCTCATGTATAAACAACAGGGGCTTCATTATTGCCTTCTCTGGCACACAGGACAGCTATTGGAAGCCATTGGCAAGTGCAGAGTGGCGCAATGCAATGCAATCAATTGCAGTGGCATCAGGCCACGTGACATTGGCTGTGTGCAGGGGGGTGGGGTGGGGGGTGCATATTAAAGAGGAAGGCCTGCATGGGTCTGCGGGTTAGCTGGCTTGATGGCGGGCTCCGATGCCTTCACTACCGCATCAGACAGCAGAAAAAGTTGCCCCCCCCCCCCCCCCCTAGCGATCCCCTTGCCTAGGCCAGAGCCTCTGTAAGCGAGACAACAATGAGCATTCTGTTCCCATGGCCGTGCCGCTCCACCAGGTGCCCGTCGAGGCGCTTGCAGGTGCTCTGCATCCCCAGCATCCCCAGGCAAGGGTGCTCCCTCAAGCGCTCCCCCCCCCCCGGTCGTATCGTGGGGTTTCTGGCCTCTCCCCCCCCTCCCCCCGGGGCGTCGTTCTCAGCATGCGGCCCTTGGCCGCTGGGGTGTCCCCCCCTCCCGGTGTGCATTGGCTGACCAAACGTCTTCCCAGCCCTTGTGTACTCGGTATACATGGTGCACAGGTGTGGGGGTGCCCATGATGTTCCCAGGTGCAGCAGCATTGCACGCCCATGTGTGTAATCGTGCATGCTGCACACGGGGGGTGCCTGTGCTTCTTGCAGATCCATGACTTCCGCAGCCTTGCGTGGTCTCTGGTTTCTAGGCCCTGCGCCCTACCGCCGGGGGAGTGAGGATCATTTGTGCTGGTGCCAGTGTCGGCTGCTCTGCTTCCTCTCGACTGTCCCCGGCCGCTTCGAACTGCGGGCCTCTTCTACTTCCCGAGGGTACTGCAGGCGGCACATAGAAGTCCGTGGCGCAGTGCTGCACCATATGCTTGGCCCCACCCTTTGCCGGTTGCGTATGCTTCCACTTGGTGGCCACTCCTTCCACTCTGCAGGCTTAATCCCCACCTTCTGCTTGGCCCTTCCAATCTTTTGCTTCTGTGCCCATCATTATTTGCCATAGGCGCGGAGCCGTATGAGGTGTTGCCACACCGCCTTCCGCAGCACAAGGAGAGGATGCCCCTCAATCCCCATGACTGTGCTCGCCCCCATTGAGATCAACGATCGGCGGTGAGGTGCCATTTTGGCCGGTAGGATTGACTCTTGTCCTGTTGCTCTACCCAGCAGGGTGACGACGAGTCCTAGCACCCAGCCCTTTTCCTGCAGCGACAGGTCTCTTCACACAAACTTGGCTTGCAGCCTGTGTGAGTGTGACGCCCCAAGTACTTCAATCAAAGCACAAACTGTGAGGTTCAACATGCCTACGTCCTACCATTCTTCAGCGAAGCCATGTGTTCCGAGTTGGTAGGGCCTCGCTGGCAGGCCTGCAACTTGTGTCTGTGTGTGTGTGTGTGTGTGTGCCGAATGGGCTGTTACTAGATTGGTAATGGTGATGGGAACTTGTAAACGGGGCTTGGGCCCTGAAACCAAACCCTAAACCAAGCGCTAATCTATGTTGCGGAGTGTAGTAGGCTGAGAGGGGGGGGGGTGCATGTCCCTGTGCAGACCTGCCGTTTGTGGGTCTCGTTCTGCAATGTGGCAGTGTACTAAGGGAATTTCCATTGCCCACTACCGGCTGGGAGGCAAAGGGTCTTAGGGCTGCAGGCAATGGGCAGTAGCCGTGTGGTAAACTCCGTGGTCACATCTGCAGATGGAGCACATGTACACATTTTTTTTGCCTAAAAATGGACAATTTTGGTTCCCTTTTGCATGCTTCCTTGGAGAAGAGAGCCAACGGAGACTAAACTTATACTCCGGAATAGTGGGTTTCCAAGCGTTTCATGGGGGAAACTAAGGCTACACGTGGTGGTCACATGTACGGAATTACGAAAGCATGGCACACTTTGGAGTAGGGGCGAGATGCCAGGGCAAATTCCTTTAGAGCCTGGCATTCATTTGGGCATTTGCAAATAGTGCCTATGCATGAGGCCGCCATGTCTCAATTGTGCCATTGTGCTTGCTTCCTAGTGATGTGTCCTGACGTGTTGGGTGGGCTTGATTTTGCAAGGTGCCCTGAAAGTTTCCTCGCCCTGAGGCTGGCGGTGTGCCCCAGCATTTTAGGGGGGGTGCCAGCCCTTATTGTGAGTACGGAGACAATGAAAGAGGAATCGTAAGCAATTGTAGCAATGAATGGATTGTTGGACATTGGGGCGAGACAATGTGCTGCATAATGAACATTTTGTGACAAACAGGTACTTGCCAATAGTGCTGGGTGCAAGATTGCTTGCCTTCACAGCAGGCGCTCATCCACATCACATGCCCATGAAGGTTGAACTCAGTAGACCGCTGGTCAGCTGCGCCAGTGTTCAGAGCCAAACAAGACCAGCGCATACTCCATTTTGGAACAGAGCTGACAATGAGGGTTTGGAGGGCATAGCACAGGCACAACACAACGGCTGTGAAGCGGTGACAATGGGCCACAACACAGGGGGAATGAGGTGACCAGCCACTGGGGGGTCACTGTAAGCCTGCAACTGGTCGCAGTCCCGACACTAGTGGGGAAGAGGGCTCCCTGCCCCTTCCACAGCTCTGTCCCAGACTCTCCTTCCGAAAGTCTGTGGTAAAATTTCCCTCTGCCCTGTGCCCCTCATCGCCTGCTGGCTGGTCCGACCTTGGACAAAGTGCCGTAATCAATGAGCTTCAGCGTACTGCCAGACACAACCAGATTCTGGTCCTTGATGTCGCCGTGATAATACGCGAAATCCCCCTCTGGAGGGCAGTGCAGGGCCACCATCAACTCCATTACTTGCCGGAACAGGAATCGGGCCTGCGGATGAACATGACGGATGACGGAGCCAAATGTGGGCCACGTGTGCAGTTAACGCCGTTTTATGTGCACTTGGTGTTGTTATCTGCCGCGGTGCATATTCGTGTGCATACATGCACATTCAGCTCTGAGGCGGTGAAAAATGTGGTCAGAGTCATTGAAACACGTGCATCCCCCCGACCCCACACTTGCTGATGTTCGACTGCGGAAAAAAAACGGGCCAGAGACGCACCTCCATCTCATTGAATGCACAACCCTTCAGTCCTCCAGAGGGCTTTGGAACAACAATGTAGTTGAAGAGCTCGCCTCCATCACAGTACTCTGTCACAATTCCATGGAAGCAATTGCCTGTAGCAATGGTGCGACGTTGGTAATGTTTGCGCAACAATGGCATGTATGTGACTTGTATGATATGTATCTAAGAACCAGGCAACACCTTTCATTCAGATGCGTGATCTAATGGCAGGACAACACGGGAGTGAGACAAGAGTATTTGGGGATGACATGGGGATGCAAAATGCATGGACGTCCATGGCAACACACTGAACGCCTGCGCCAGGCAGACAGCAAGCAATCATGAAAAGGTACCATGGGAGGCAAACCATTGGACACAGCTCGATGTGAGGCAGTCTGAACACTGACATCCCAAAAAAAAATTGGCCCTCCAGAGGGGAGCGGGGGAGGGGGCTGACAAACGTTGTGTGCCACCATGAGGGCAAGTCAATATTGACCCTCCCCCACCTGCCAAGGGCACGCTTCTCAAGATTTTTGAAAACCATTCATGAATCTCGGTGATCTCATGGGCTTTTGAAAAATACACATATGTGTGCGTCTCATTGGCAACACCGAGCCTTACCCACTTCAGGGGTGCTGCTCACTGTGAGGTCCTGCCTTCATTGTGGAAACGAGAAGGGGCCGTATTGTTACCCATAAAGAAAATTGGTTAACAGTGGGCATCGAGAAGAAAGCATTCACAGGGTTTCTCGTTTGGTGGGTTGGCCATTGCATGGCTGGGGAGGCTTCTGGGACACTTTCTGGGAAAAGGCCTAAAAGAGGGGAGGAAAAGCTTGTGCAGCTTGGGATGGTGGCCTTGGACCACATGGCACAAGGCGACATAGCGCGCCGCCTTACTAAGCCAAGGAAACACCAAAAACGCATAGAAGCTCAAATCACTCCGAATCACAGGGGTCAGGGTTGGGTCGTCAAGCACCAGTGGTTTGAGGAAACTTACGTCCCTTGTGATCACCCATTGGGGGAGGCATTTGGTTTGCCCTAGGCATAACACTCACACAAGGAAGAAAAACATGAGCCAGTTAACCTCAATAATACTAGAACGTTCGAAAAATAACATTGTAGCTGAACACACAGTGGCTCATTAACCCCTACCGTATCACTGTCCCACAGAGGGAAACAATCAAAATGCACTACATACATGGGGTCCCCAGAATTGGCCACACAAGTTGGAGACCCTGAGACGGTAGGGTTGTGACAACCCTACCGTCTCAGGGTCTCCAACTTTGTAAGAACATGGTCTCCAACTTCGTAAGAACATGAGCTGGTCAACCTCAATACACCATTGCAGCCAAACACACAGTGGCTCCATTATCCTTGCTGTTTCAGGTTCCCCCAAAGTGGTTGCACCAACTGTATGCAGATCCGCACAGTGGGGAGGAATCTGAATGCCCTCATAACCCTTCTGTGCCGGGGTCCCCAAAGTATGAAGGAATCAGAATGGGCTAGAGAATACAGAATTCCTGCCATTTTGGGGTCCCCAAAGTGGGAAACAATCAAAATGCGCTATATTGCCCCTGCTGTCTTTGGGTCCCCGAAGCAGCGGGGAAAAAAAACGGGCCACGCACCCTTGCCATCCTGGGGTCCGCAGAGCGGGGAGTCATCAAAATGGGCTGCATGACCCCTGCCATCTTGGAATACCCAAAGCAGGGTGAAATTGAGGTGGCTATGCAACCCCTGCATCCTGAGGGTTCCCAGGGTGGGGGGAGGAGTGGAGCGGGATAATTTCATTTGCAATGTCAACAAAATTCTCAACATTTGGAGTGCAGTGAAGTGGTGTTTTTTGAAAAACGGGCCACAAACGGGACAACTGGGCCAACGATAAACGGGCCATTCTAATCAATTTGGCCATCTTGAGGGTTCTGGTTCTGGTTCTGGTTCACCAGGGCCATCTCCTGGCAAGGCAGTGGGGGGCGCAGCGGCAGTGCTTGTGTCTCGTCACCATCCAGGGGGGCGGGGGGCAGTGTAGGGTACCGCAGCTGAGCACCCCCGTGGGTCCGTGGATGTGAGGCTCATGCGACAGGTATGTGGCCAAGATATGACTCAAATGGGATCCGAATGTGCTTCAAAGGGCCTTGGGATCGAACAAACTCGATCTATGGGAGATTTGTACGCCTGAGATCCAAGCACCTCGAATGCAGTGAAACACAACTGCTGCGTATGACTGAGAACCTTCATGGACTGGCCGAAGACCAAGGGGTACAGTACACCCTGTGGCATCCCCACCTGCGCTCTGTGAGAGCGCAAATAATCACCAGCTCTGGGGACAGCAGTGGCCATTACTGAGCAGAGGTCTCCTCCGGTCTGTGTGGCGGCTTGCTGCCTTCGTTCCCCTTCCCATGCCCCAGTCCCAGCGCCGGCCCCAATCAGGACCAAGGGACCGATCCGCCGCAGAAGCATCAGATGTCGGCGCTCCCACGCATGCCCCTACCATCCCCACACCTTGTTTCCCTGTGGACTTCACCGCAATCATTGCATTGCGCGGGACCTTCAGTACCGCGACGATGTTTGGGTGTGCCATCAGCCGCGTCACCTTCATGATGCGCTGGGCAGTCTCCAGCTCCTCGATCATAGAGGCCGCCACCGCATCCGATGCGTGGGAAAATTCCTCCTGAGAATGTCACCAGGGTTTGCTTAGCCGCAGGAGGACGCTGACCCCATGGGGGGCACTCAGGCTCAGACCCTGCCACCAACACCCCCCCTGACTTTTTGAGCCCTGTGGGGGGGCGTGGGGGTCCTTGGGGGGGCCCAGGGGGCCGCCGGGCTGGGGTCCCGGCAAGCCCAACAACATACCTCAGAATGATCCCCGGGTCCCACTGATCATTTTGAACACACCTATGTGGGGGTTTCGAAAAAAACATTTTACCCCCTGGGGGTCTGGTCCCAGCAGCCAGGTTTGTGGGGCTGGATGGGGGAGGTCAGGGGCCAGAAAAATGTATTGCAGACATATTTGGATTCCCCATAAAATTCTGAGCATTTTGAGTGTACATACCTGGGGTAATAACAAAAGCTTACCCGCCACCATATGCTAAAATTTTTTTTGGGGGGGACGGGTGTTGGTGTCAGGTCTGAGCCTGAGGGGCCCCATGGCTGAAGCCTGGCCCCCCAGCCATATAACCCCCTTGGGGCTTGTTGTCAATAAACGCTGGGGCCGGGGGGGGGGGATGAGGGTTGAGGCGTACAGGTCAGAGCCGAACTTCTTTTTTCCTCTGGCGCTTTGCTCCATGTGTTGTGTGCTTTCCCTTTAATCACCATGTGGCCTGTCTTGTGTCTATAATTTCCGTTTCTGCCACCGATGTTGATTGCCGATGATCTGATTGATATTGTGATTATCATTATCCCTATCAGAATTAATATCAACAGTATTATCATTATCATTCTTTTTTATTACTTGGCATGGACGCCATGTAAAATCCTCCTGTCCTCCCTCCTCCGCCTGACCTTGCAATATGGCTCCTCAATGGCTCTTTTGAAATCCTTTTGTGTCAATTCATTGCAGAGAATCAATGCCTCTGTTTGGAAGGAATAGCACAACAGTCTGAGTCCTTAATAGCTGTTTTCACCAGGAAAACGGATGTACCCTGGGGTCACGGCTTGGAAAATGGCTCTTCAATGGCCCATTTGTGTGCCATTCATTGTGGAAAACCAATGGTGCCATTTGGTACCACCAATTTGGAACAGCAGCTTCCCTTGTGAATTCTCGGGACAAAATGGCCCAAAAATGGCGGAAAATGGCCATTTTGACAACTTTTTGGGCCATCGACAGCCGCCAACGGCTCGGTTCTGGACGCCAAGTTGGGAAACGCTGCCCCTTGAGACGCCCAGCAATGTGCAAAAACAACGGTGTGTTGGATAAATTCAGTTTTACTCAGGCTTGCTTGCTTGCAGAGGAACTATTTTTGCGTCTTATCTCAGGAGGGCTTTAATTATTGCTGACGATCTTAGCAGTAGGGAAGGGGGAAAACAGGATGTGGCCACGTGGCCACATCTGGAATTCACCTGGGCAGGCCTCCAGACGGCACATATGATCCCTCCTCCTCCTCCTCCTCGAAGAAAAAGGCACGGCCCTCATTGGCGCAAGTGTAAACAATTCTCATCAGACTGCAGAGTTCTTATTTGTGTCGTGCTTCGTGAGTTGTTACTCTAATTGGTGCAATCAGTTGTGATTCCTTAAGGTCTGGGCAGCAGGGATGTGACAGGCCCCCAGGTTTCTGAGGATCCCGGTGTGTGGGGGGGGGGGGGGGGCGGTTCAGAGGTGGGTAGGCGTCTTTCAAAGTCCTGGAGGCTCATGCGAAAGGGGAGTTGTACAGGTGAGGACTGCGGTTTCCATGGCGTGGTTTTCCGGACCGTCATACCCAGATTGGTGGCATACACACTCAGCACCACGGGCCTCAGAGCTGCTGAATTAGGTGGTATTATAAGGTGGAGCCGTGACAATCCACAATACACACACTCACGCTTCCTGCCTGAGAGAGGCAGCACAGGACGCCGGTATGTGTGTGTGTGTGTGTATGTGTGCACGCGCGTCCCATGTCCACACATTTCCACTGCCCCCTTCCCCTTTTTGATCCATCGCCTGCCTCAATCGGGGAGGGGATGGTCATGGCCTTTGTGCCGGCCATGCAGGGGCAATCCTAGAATTTCGGGTCTTGGCTGCCTCCAGTTGTCCCCTCCCCAACTCCGTGGTAATCAGCAGCGCTGCGCTCGAAAAACGAAGCAGTGGGAGTCATGGGCTGTGGAAGCGGCTGTTGCAGGGCAATGGCCAGCCCTGCTCCGGTGGGGGATCCGTACCGCAGACGCCACCTGTGAAGCATTCATTCTGTACCCGGGGTTCAGCTAACGTGCTCGGCATCCGCATCTGTCACCACAAAGAGGCGGAGAAATGCAGGCCACTTCCCCATTCGCACATCTACACGCACCACACACAAGCGATGCGCACACTGCACGGCATCTCTTGAACCTTGCTCTTGAAGGTTTTCACGAATACTTCTTTTCCAGTCTGCAAGTCCGTGGCCCTCCAGCCATGTCCAAACCCGCCCGCCATAATGTACGTGTCCAGACGATACTGCCCTGCGATCTCCGCCGCCAGCAGCAGCTCGCTCAAATGATGTTTAACAGCAACTTCTGCAGAGATGCCTGGTGCAAGACAGACAGGCTCACATGCGCCTGGACTATTACTGAAATGGGTACTGCTCAGACACACCAACACAGCGCACAAACAAGCGCCTTGGTCACCACTGCAACAAACAGCTTGTCAATGATCCACTTCAAACCCTCCTGTGGAGCGCTTAGCGTCGTAACATCACAGATGCTGTCGAAGCACGACACCCTGATATCAGTATGCAGTGCCCATATCTGCCCATACCATGCACGGTAGCAGGGGCTGGGGATGTTGCGCTCCATCCCTGGAATAATGACAGCAGTGTTTTGAGAGATGAAGAGGGGCAAGGAAGGAGTCAGAAATCCTGTCCCTACAAATCCAACACTGGGGACCACAGGGACCCACAAAAAGCCTAACTTGCCCATACAATGCAAACCAGCCATAGCAGAAGCTGCTGCAGCTGACATGCAGCCACACCATCCTCAGGGGTGAATGGCGGCGTTCACCATCAGTAGCAGTATCAGAAAAATAGCAGACAGCATCGGCGGTTCTCCAATGCCTAACCTTGCACCCTGCGTCAAATCATCAATCCAGCCCTCGCCAATCCGCCTACCTGCCTGAGCCAGCAAATGTGCTGGCAGACGAGGATCCTGGTCGCGGGCCACACGGATATTGTACTCACTGAGGATCAACTTATTTGCCAAGAACACAACCTCCTCAATCATGGAACGCACGTCGGTGTCTTCGGCATGTACAAGAGGCAGCAAATCCTTGGAATAGTGAACTGTCAAAGAGCAGCAGCAGAGGCAGCAGGGAGGAGGCACAGAACACAGCGATGAAGCACAGAGGCAAGACATATGACACGAGCATAACTATGCACGACACAGGAAAGGGGTGGGGGGGCAGGAGAAGCCAGAGGCCCAGGAGGAGGCAGGTGAGGAGGCAGATGAAGAGAACGAGGCGGACTAGGTAGTCTGGCGTTGTGATCGGGTGCTGGTCTGTGGTTGGCCTGTTCCTGTCGCTATGCTGGTAGCATGCTGCTTTGGCTGCTGTGTGGGCAGGACGATGGATGCAGCTGAGGGTGTGATTGAGGTTGTTGTGTTGGGTGGGGCTGGATCAGGGTGCACAATGTTCCATTGCCAACTAGCTCGGTCCCAATACTCAGTCTTGATTATTAGACTGTGGACAGGGGGTCAAATGGTTCCTCAGAAACTAGTATTGGGAGTAGAGTAGGGTTTGTTGGGGTTTAACGTTGGTGCTTACTGAGCTGGTGGAACCTGTAAGGTTTTATAGCCCTTTTTACGGTGTAGGGTGGAGCTACCCCTTCTAACAAAGATTAGTTGTTCCGTCTAAGGAGCAGAGAGAGCAAAAGAGCAAGGGGAGGAAGCAGGTTGAGGGGGAACCAATGAATATTGGATACAATGTCCATAAAGAAACAATGTACAACACATTAATTGCTATAGTGTTCGCAAAATCTTGAATGTGCCTCACGAAGCTGGATGGCATGCAATCAAGTGAGAACTTGCCCAAATGTGCATTGGGATCGTTTTGCAACAATTGCCATAGCAAACTTAAGCATTGATTGCCGCACCTCCAACCACCAAAACACTGGAATGCCAAGGATTTTGCGGTCATGGTGATGCTTTTTTCAAGAAGCGCTTTTCAGGGTCGCATGTACAAGTCATGACCCTTGGCATCCCACAACTACACATGGACAATAGGATTCAACACAACAACAACCCCTAAAGAAACCAATGCACCACTATGGTACAATTGTTGATGGTCAAAAAGAACGAACACCGCCACCAATAGGGCTTGGGAGACACGGTGGCATCACAATTGTCGATTTGTACCTTGAGTTGCAAACACCATATCAAGGCCTTGGACGATGCCCTTGGCGCAAAGATCTCGCCCATGCACAAAAGAGACTGGTATGCACAAATGTAGCAATCATTCATTGATGCCACTATCGCTTTGCCTTGAAGATGGGGTTCGGCTAGGTGAAATTTGTCGCTAGGGTTGTGTCTCCCTCAGAGATATTCTCACCATTCTTTGGAGAGAGGGGGTGCCTTGGCGCGGCTAGAACGTGTGGTACACATAGTCATGAGCACATGGGTGTTTGCCCTTGTGCAACACTGACGCACCTTTTTTGGGCGGGATGGGGTCCATACGGCCGGCGCCGTTGAGCTATCATTGTCAGAACAACGGCACCAAGAGCAGCAAGGGTGTGAGGGCGGGGCGTAGTAGGTTGTATGTTAGCAGTATGGTGAACCCAAAGATTTGTGTCCCGGGTGTCCCGGGTAGTACAATCCGTGGCACCCAAGCAAAAAGTGTAGCCACCCACCACAATGGGTACACCATAAGTAATGCTTGCCATTGCATTGGGCACAAGTGTAGGGTGGACGAGATAAAGCACACACCTGCCATTTCTTTTGCCACTATGTCACTTGTGGTAAAGATCGGGCATCATAGTTTGGTCTTGGAGCTCATGAGAAACTACGATGACACTGTCTTGTGACACAATGTTTGAGTTACTACCATTGCCGTGCAAAACGCAAGGCATCGCTTTGTTCCTCTCTCCACACTCTTATGCACTTCTTACCCTTTTCCTTACAGGCGTCACCTCGCTCCATGACTGCCCGCCGGACCTTTGCAAGCTGAATAGGTCACAAAGCTAAGTATTGCCACGAATACAAATGCGGGACCTTGAATTGGGGTTGCTTGAGGATCAACCACAATAAAATCTCCTTATAAACACCCATAACCTAGAATGTACCGCATGTGCAACATGATGCACTAGCGCGGAGAAGATCAAACACATCCTCCTCAACGCGCCGGCTGCAGCCTATTTCCGGAATGACCCTCTTGAGAGACTCCAAGAAACCACAAACTTAGCGCTCTGCCAATATCTTTGCCTTCTTGGTGTGGGATTCAGGTAGCGTTGCGTCGGGGATGCCCGGTGGCGTCAAACCCACAAACCAACCTCTCCGTTGTCTGAAGTACTCGTTGAGTGCATGATGCAAGCAGTGCTCGTTTCCTAACCAAATGCTAGTTGAGTGAGGCCCATCTAGCCGTGAAAAAATGACCGACGATCAACCGAAATGCATTGTATTCAATGCCCCACAGATGAGGGCGTACTGCGCTTTTTCAGAAATACTATGCATAGATTACCCGCAATGAGCATTGGGCATGCCACCAACAAAAAGCAAGAGCCAAGACACTAGAGTGGCTACATAACCCGGGCCGTCTCAGGAAGCCCCCCCCAAAAGGGTAGGAAAGCAAAATGGCTACATAGACCATGCCGTCTTGGGGGCCAAAATGTGGGCAAAATTGGCTACATACCCCGTGCCATCTAAGGGTCCCCCAAAAGGCGGAGAAATCAAAGTGGCTACGTAACCTGTGCCGTGTTGGGGGCCACATGTGGGCAAATTGGTTACATAAACCCTGCTGTCTCGCAGACCCCCCCCCCCGAAAAAAGGGTGAGGAAACCAAAGGGGCCCCACAACCCCTGCCGTCTTGGGGCCCCAAATGTGGGCAACATCGGGACATGACCCCTGTGGTCCTGGCCCCCCAAAAAGAGGGGGGAAACCAAGGTGGCTGCATAAATCCTACTATGTTGGGGGCCTGAATGGGGGAAAATGGGGTACATACCCCCTACCGTCTCAAAAACGTTACATAAGTCTTGTAATGAGTAATTTTGCTTTTTTTTGGGGGGGCTTACACTCGCGCTGTCACTCAAAAAAATATATCTCTGTCATATACTTTTTTTTTGACGCTCGCATGAATGACACTTCACTCCTGCTCCACAGTGCTGCTGCCCTCAGGTACTGCTCCTCAGTGCCACTGCATGCCACTGCTGGCGCAGAGTGGTGCTACCCTCGGCTGCTGCACAGTGCTGCTGCCTTCAGCTGTTTGTGCACGGTGCCCCCACAGACATCTGCTTGTGCAATGCCTGTCCTGCTGCCCTCAACCACCGATGCACAGTGCTCTTGTGGCGGTTTCTGGACCTGTGCTGGCTACTGCCGACATCCTCGTCCTCTTATCACCGCGCACACTGTAGTGCCAGCGCTGGTACAAGGCACCCAGTGGCACAAAGGGACGATGGACCAGGAGCTAGCATGAAGCGCCGGGAGCAGTCCTATAGCAGCCGATGACGGGGAAGAAGAGGACGACCAGGACAAGGACGGCGAGCGATGATGAAGAGAAGGAGGAGGTGCACGAGGAGAAGAAGGGTGGGACTTTTTTGTGAGAAGGAGGCAGACTTCTCAAGCATCCTGGGGTTGTTGGGGCGCCTAGAGGGGCTGACCTGTGCTTTTGAGCTCCTGCAGCATCTCCATCACTACATCTTCGAACAGGCGGGTGGCGGCCTGCACCGACTCGATCTTCATCGTCTTGAACCGACTCTCTACGAGGTTCTGCGCGCAGTACACAAGGGACGCTGAGTCCCCACCCGGGCGCAGCCTCTCTGTCATGGCGGCCACCAGTCGTCTGTTGATGTCAGCGCTAACTTCGGCTTCCCCTTTGTTCAGTTTGTAACCCTCAATCTGAAAGACAGGGGGTGGCAGGTGGGGCCAAAGAGCAACAATACATTGCCCCAAACCACTGCCAATAGAAGAAGACCCCTTGCAGATGAGCCAACATACACAGCAAAGCACGAACGCACGGACCCTCTCCAGGGGCACTTGGACCTGTATCTGAGGGGCAACCTGGCGAGGCATGGTGCTTGCACTGAGGTTGGAGCGATTTCTCAAAACAATTAAGTATTACAGGACCACACCGGGTGCACAGAGTGGCACACTGATTGACCCCTGGCGACTGCCACCATCAGTCTGCAAGAGATGAATGGAAAATATATGGGAATCGTGTGGGACTTATAATAGTTGTACTTGTGTTTGTGTACAACACGTGGACAAATAAATAGTATACAAATGACTGAGGGAAGCAGTTGAGTGAAAAATGTAACTCATGCACAAAAAATCATCCGTGCAAGTATTTTTTTGTGCTTGTAATTGATTGTAATTTTTTTTGCTATAATTTCGTGCAATTTCAAAAAAAAACTTATTGCTTCGCCCAACGCAGCGTGCACAAAGAAAAAATGGCCTCCTTTTGGAGACCGCTTCTGCTAAGTAGAATTGGACATGTGAAACCCATGGGAAAGAATGGAGTGGGGCCAACCACCTTTCAACATGAGTGTTGATAGGGCCAATCATTATTTGCTAATTTCAGGAAGAGTGCGGTGATATTGGGCTGCCGGATACAGATGAGGAAACATCACTAAGGCACAGACCATTGATATCCACAAGATCCTCGATCAACTTTTGATGGCTTTTGCCATCAAACCAAATACTTTAGACATCTTGCGGTGTCGAAATGGGTAGGGAAAAGATTAGAGCACAACGTGGTTCCTACTTGGTACTTGGTGTGACCCTGCAGTACACTTGCCGGTTCCATACGGCACCCATAGTGACCTTAACAACGGGACAGCGAGTCCACAAAGTGGGAAGGAATGACCACATGACCCCTGCCGTCTCAGTGGCCCCAATGTGGGGAGAAAATCGAAGTGCATACAAAAGCTGTGCCGTCTCTGGATCCTCAAAATGGGGAACATTCAAACGAGGGGGGGGGGGGGGTAGGGTGTGGTTTGTTGTGTGGCTCAAAATGTGGCGTGCTGTGAATGTGAGGATTTTTTTTCGTTGTAAGTGCCAGTGATTCTTTTTTTCACTGTAAACGTGAGTGCAAGAAAAAAATATTTTGCGTAATTTTCCTGAGGTAAATTAAATGCGAGTGCAAAAAAGAAAACTTATTTCTTGTAATTTCTTTTTGTTGTAAACACGAGCACCCAGTTTTCAAGTACTTGGCAATACGATTTCTTTTTGCACTCGCGCTTACAGCAAAAAAGATGAATTACGCATGTTTACAGCTATATGCGGCTTACAAAATACACATCAGTGGAAATGCATTGTACAGGCGTTGAATGAGAGGTGCATCCAAACTGCAGAAAACAGTGTGAGAATGGTAAAGAAACTATGAATGCGTCGGAAACGAGATGTGTCAGAATTGCACACAACCTTGCATCAACAAAAGCTCAACACTGACAAAGGCATGAGCAGATATACATCAGTAGCACAGCTGTGCCCATGAGGGACAGCAGTTACAAATCCAGGAGCGTGTAGCACATCTATAAAAGCACAAGCCAGCCACACACCCGTTGGCCGATGGCAGTCACCCAGCGCTCGCTGAGATCCTCATGTCTTTGCCTCAGCAACAGCACCAGCGCCAAACGGCAATCATTTCGTTTGCGTTCGCGTGTTTTTTGGTCGATGACAGTGGTCTCACCTTGTCCTGAAAGGGACACAAAACAGCGCATCTGCTCTGCCATGTGCTCCAGCTCTTCAGCGGCAGTTGTCATTTTCTTGACAGCTTCGCAGTCGTCATCTTCCTGTGCACAAACACAGCAGCAATAAATACCGCAGCAACAGCTACACACCAAATAGCTCCACCTGCCCCATAAAGCAGCGCCAGCCATTTTCCCCTTCCCCCTGGGAGCAGGGGTTGTGTACAACAGATCTTCAACAACGAGCAGGCAGTACAACAAAGTTTCTGGCATCCTGCGGTCGGCAAAGCAGAGAGGCAATGGACACACAACCCCTGCCGTCTTGGGGCCCCAAATGGGGAGGTAAACGATGGCGCCATGAGCGGTGCCGTCGTGGTCCCCAAAGTGGGGAGGCGAAAAGGGTCACATGAACCCTGTCGTTCAAGGGTCCCCACTTATGGATGGGTGTGTGAGCGGAATGTGGGGTGTAGCAATGAACATCAAGTGGATCTGGGAATTTTTGATACGGTGGAAGTACAATGCAGAAGCGGAAAATCAACTTATCTTCGGCCAGGTACTCCCCATGATGTGCGTCATAAGCTGAGTAATATTTAGTCTCCTATTATGCAAATAAGGAAAATTTCATTTTGCGAGTAAACAAAAATTTGTAATGTGTGTAACTTTTCCTTCAGTGCCTCTTTCTGTCGACCGCACAGACACCCACATGGAACCACACACACCGTGCAAGCTTGCAAGTACGCGCAGGCGTGCTCACATGCACTGACACGAATGTGACAAACAGGCAATGGTCAAAATGGCTGAATGGACAACCTTCAGGACACCGCCCAGTTGGGTCACCAGGTGGATATTAGGACTGAAAAGCGTGCCGCCGGAGTTTTGTGTGTGGTATGGGTAGCTCAGAAAACAATGTTTCAGAAAGACCTCTCTTTTGCCACTGTCCCACTCCGTGAGGCCATCAACCGCTGCAGCGCCTGCAGTCAGCCCTCAATAGAGTGCTACGCCGACTGTTTTGCCTACCATGCTCTGCGTATCTATGGCTTGCTACTGCTGCTGCTGCTGTCGCACTTGCACAGCCCCTCCCATACAAGCCAACATGGTATTCCAACTTGTGCCTGCACCACCAACATCTCCACCCACGCAGTCCCACCCTGCGCCCTCCCGAACCGAAGTCAACCTGGAATACCGCCGCCTTAGGGATTAGATTGCGGATGGTGTCCAAGGTTTCCAGAAGCGCCTCTCGGGCCTCATGGAAGGAGGCCCTCGCGCTTGCCAAAGTCCGATACACAGTTGCGGGGTTCTTTGAATTCTTGGCGATCTTATAGGCACGTTTCAGGCAGCGCTCAGCCCTCAACAGCACCCGTCGGAGGGAAGCTTGAATGCCAAGAGTGAGCTCAGTTGCTTGACCCTGCAATGGTGAGGTAGAACATCAAAGACAGAGCTGCCTGGACCAATGGTCCTCCAATGCTGTTTAGAGCGAAGCAAAAGAGCCCAGGTACGCTCCGATGGGGTGATGGAACCCAATCATCTACCTCATCGAATGCATTTCACCCTGGCCATGAGCGGAATTTGCACCCACAGCATTGGCACCCCTGTATCCCCAGCCTTATCAGGCCCATGATGCATCTTGACAGCCAGATGTAAGTATGCAGCCGTGGCATCGTTCTTGCGGACATCAACGCGCACCACAACTCTGCACGCATCGTGAATCATCCAAGCACAATGCCATGTCAACTCGAGGCTGTCGTTTCTGCATGCCATTGTAACTGTCCCGATCCAATCAGGCCATGCTGAGGCCATAGGTCAGCGATGGTTGCCACCCTCCAGAATCACTCTGGCATCCACATCAGTACGGCAGGTGTAAACGTGGCACAGATTGTCCAAGCTGTCCAGCAAAGCGCCGTTAGGCGCCCCCACCGGTTGAGGTTTCAGGTCAGAGGCATGCGTCTAGAGCACATCAGCCTCGTCTTGATTACCCTCCCTCCGATCCCTCCTCCTCTTCTTCCGCGTTTCACTGACATCCGTACTAAACCCCTCACTGTCAGGCCGTGCTTAGACAGGGGCGGGGGACGAATCAAGAGCCCTCATTAATGTAACACTTCATTCACGAAAAGACTTTCAGATATTTGAATTCAGCGCACCCAATAGCGGACTCCAGGACCTGGCAGTCATCAGTCTCATGGCCCCCTGGGATGTCTGCCTCTTAGATTACTTGCAGCCACCTTTTGCCTTCCACCTGCAAACCAAAATGAATGTCGCCCCAATCCCCAGGCATTGCACCTCCTGATCAATCAGAACATTTGATGCCGCTTCTTCGAAGAGCAGCGTTGCCTGCAGCGTGTTTCTCACCATTTCGTCATTGACTTCAGAGCAGTCGTTTGGCATGATGTGGCTGCAGTATGAGATCAAATCTGCATCATTCGGTGGATCCCCACGAGATCCCAATGCCGCAACAAGAGCGTCAAACAGATCTGAGTACATTTGGGGTGAAACCTTGTCACCGCCCAGTAATGTGGCACCTGCAATATTGCCCTGTGCAAGCGACGTGCGAAGTGATGCAAAAGCTGTCTGGGGGGAGGGAACAGGATAGCTGATGGAGGCAAAAGATGGGCTGGTCAGGATTGAGGGGATGGGGAGGTTGAGCAGGGGAGGAGGCACAGGGGCAGGGGTACGGTATCTGTAAGGCAAAGTAGACGATCTGACCGACTGTCCGGAAGAAAGGCCAACAACAGGGCCTGATCATACGTGACGCAGGGACGCCCAGAAACACACGTGTCTCTGGGCGCGGCCTGTTGCATGGGCCTGCTGCCGCAATGGGGGCATCTGTCGCCCTGCGGCTCATGCACCCAAAGTGCCCTGAAGTGGTGTCTTTTCTTGGGACGCAACTGCGGTAGGTTGGGACATAGAGTACGTTGGGATGCAGTTGATGCTCGGGTCTTGCTAATTTGCATGACACTTCCCATGCCACCCTCCATATGAGCCGTTGTGCCTTGCACGCATGCTGCTCGTGTTCATCGTGTGCCCTTTCTTGTCTTTCGAGCTGCTGTTCAAGCTGCTCCGCTTGCTTGGTTTGGGTGCGCCAGGACAATACATGGCCAAGTGGTCCCAACATCGCACCTGCGGTGGCATGTGCATGGGCAAACGGCAGTTCCATGGTGCGCAGAGCATAGTACAGCATGGGAATGGTGCTTGTGGGTGCTGCTGGCTGGTTTTCTCCCGCCGCTTGGGAGCTTCTTGCCGACCGGGTTGACATATGTGAGTAGAAATCTACATCACATGACAATACGAACAGTGCGCGGGTGTGCTGGATTAGCGTCATGCCAGCCCTCCCCCCCTTCAAAAATCCATGGTTTCTGAAATTACGGCTCAAGATGCGCGTTGACGGCACCGAAAAATATTAGACACCCAGAATGCAGTCGGAACTTCCAAGCATGCCAGTGGCAGCCATGAATCGGTTGCCATTGACGACTGAATCAAACGCAAGGGATGACCTACCAAATGCTGGGGATCTGTGGGCGTGGCAGGCTTTGCTGCATGTATCTTCTTAGCATGTACCCCTGAACTGGATCTCCTCCTCCACTGCATGCCTTGCGCATCGGACGTGTGTCTTTCTTTTACGAATGCTGCACACACCTTGGCCTGGCTGCAGTGGAGCAGAGACAAACCCGCCCAGAACCGGAGGAACTGATTGAGGGCAGCGAAACACCGACAAGAGGCAGAGCATCCCGACAGTGCTGCAAGCGGGCTGGACAACCCTGTGGGGGCCTGCAACACAGTGCGCACCGTGGTGCCGACCTTTCATGGGGTTGTGGGCATTAGTGGAGGATGGAGTGCATTGAGCAGGAACCGGCTTTTGTGAGATCGCGCTCACTTCCAACACACACGACCAATACCTTTGCAGCCCTCAGCCACTTGCTCAGGCAGTCCTCCTTCTTTTCTCTCAGCGTGTCTTGACAGAATGCCGCCACATCTGCTCCCGTGCTTGCGGCAATGTCTTTCGTGGCCACGCAAGCAAGTGTCTCCCGGGCCTGCGCGGATGCGCGATGCGATTTTTCAAACAGGTCATTGACACAATGCTCAAAATTAGCCATTTTGAGGCTGCGGACAGGGAAGAGACCCGGGAACATCGGGGAATAAAGGCAAAGGAGGGAGGGAGGGAGGGAGGGAGGGAGGGAGGGAGGGAGGGAGGGAGGGAGGGAGGGAGGGAGGGAGGGAGGGAGGGAAAGGTGAATGACAGAAATGGATATAAGGAGAGAAATTGAGACAGGGGAAGGAACAGGGAAAAAGAGAAGCCGGGGCAGGGGCGAGGGGGGACAGAGTGAGTCGAGGGTGAAGAAGTGCCATTTCATCAATCACTTTGAGCTCTTATGGTCAGAAAACAAGGCGAAGATTCGTCCTGGGCCCTCAGAGCCTGTGGGGCCAAGGATCACTAGAATCCGCATTCCCTCTTCTTTATTTACTGCGCATTCCTTCTCAGGTTCCCCTCTGTCTTCTTCTCCTTGACTGTCACCCTCAATCTCATTCCCTCAGGCGCTTGTACAGACCCACCCGCCCATCCCAGTAAGGCAATCTTTGAAGGAACCAGGCTTTTACCTACAGCTCCGCAGGGATTGTGGCTGAGGGACAAAGAGGGGTACAGAGCATCACAGAGAATCCCCGGTCAAGGAAGCGTGTGAGTGTCGTGAAAGGTGGTGCAAATTGCAGTGAGAGGGTTGCGGACGGTATTGCACATCATGTGTTTCCCATGCACAGACCAAGTGCCCCTTCCGTTAATCTTTCATATGCCATACCACGCACGCGAGGCCAAACGCACCATTGGCGACCTGGGTGTGGTCGTGCTAGACGTCCTCGGCTACCCCTTCGCGCACGCACTGCAAATGCTTTGGTTGCTCTTTTATCTGAAGCTGCTCCGACCGGAGGGCACTTTCGTTTGTTTTGCCACGTCACGCCTCTCCCAGTGCGTAGGGAATGGCGTGCGGGCGACCCATGTGGTGCACAACGTTATGGCGGATTCCAGGAGATTGGCAGCCAACAAAGGCTGGTGTATCATGCCTGTGGCACTAGGAAAGGACGTCAAGTCGGGGTACAGCCGCATGATGCAGTTCTATGCCGTGCTATTGGCAAAAATTGACAAATGAGACTCATCATTTCGATATCGGTGGACATGCATGCAGTACGTACACAACACAGCTGTGAAAGATGGTGAGATATTTGTCTTTTTTTTTTTGCAACTGCCTGTGTTTTCTATTGTATTTCCACAGTGATGGTGAGATGAGAGGTGAGTAGAGGATCAGAGGTGGAGAAAAACTAGTGGTTAGGATGGTAGTATTGTTTGTAGCGGGTCCATTTCGCCGTTTCGTTTCTAGGGATGTCACATGCTTGGAGTGTGCATGGTGTGTGCTTGTGGTGTGCCTGGTGTGTGCATAGTGCGTGCGTCGGGCAAAATGGTTCAGCAGAGGGCGGCATTGCTGAGTTGTTCGGGCTTTGGGCTTGGCCAGGGATGGAAAAGAAGAAAACGAACCCGCAGGGACGACGGTCAAACAATGGACAAATAAAGCAACACATGCACACTCACCGCAGGCAGCGCTGCAATATCGCATGACCAGTCGATGCGGTCTGCCATGGTGGGGCATCCGGACGTGCCACCCGCCACCAAGCGAGCCACCACACTGGGTCACGAACCGCATGGACCCCCACACCTCAACACCTCAATCCCCCGCTTCACCCAACGCGGAACACCATTATTGTTGGTAATCATTGCATTGGTAAGCAATGATTGCTCATGGATACCTGTGATAGACAGAGAGCAGCATAGAAGGATCAACGACCTCGGAATCAGGTGAACTGCTCCAATCCAACCGCCCCTGCCTCAACTGGACACACCGTTATCAAACGTTTGCTCAACAAGGCACTCATCACCGTGTGTTCCACATTATGTAGGGTGCCCAGCCCCTTGCATGACCCCCTCAATGAGGGTACCTCAACAGGTTCAAAATGGCATGGCCAGTTCAACCAGCTTGGGCGACATGTGGGCACGCTTTACATACACATAACCCGTGCTTTCTTGGGGGTCCCCAGTGCTCAGCATGGGGAGAGAATCAAGAAAATCAGAAATGGCCCACGTGAGGGCAAGATGGCTACACAACCCCTGCCTTCTGAGGGTCCGCAGTGCCCAGCACAAGGACAAAATCAGAAGTGGCTCACATGGGGGCAAGATGGCTACTCACCCGTACTGTCTCAGGGTCCCAAATATGAGAAAATTGGCTACATACCCCCAGCCTTCTTGGGGTTCCTGGTGCTCAGGACGGGGAGAAAATCAGCAGCAGCCCAAATCTGGGCAAAATGGCTACATCATCTCTCGTCTTGGGGGTTCCCCCGAGAGCTCAACATGGGGAGAAAGGCAGCAATGGCCTGCGTATGGGCAAGATGGCTGTCACTCATTGGGTGCAATAGCAGGGAGGCTGGATCTAACTAGCACTTAGGTCACCCTACAGCCCAGAAGAGTGCTACCGAGGTGATTGCTGCTGAAAGCAGTGCCAAAATACGTAGCGGAGCTGCCCCCCGGTATCCTCCAATCAACAACTTGCCCATGTGAAGGGGAACACACAAAATGTCCGACTTCCCAAAGGCCTGGAAAACGGGTCATATGCCTGCCAAGTGAAACGAAATAGAATCACCAGTCAGGTTTGCCCGAAGCAGTGTGGCAACTCTACTGACCAAGTCAAACAAAAAGACAAGGATGCTGTGCTCTCTCATTAAGTTCATGCTATGTGTGTGAAGCACAAGGAGAAAAATAGAAGCACCCCAAATTTGGGCAAAATGGCTACATAACCCCTGCCTTGTCGGAGGTCCCCGTGGAGCACTAAGCACCGGGACAAAATTAGAAGCGGCCTAAATATGGGCAAAATGGCTACATAACACCTGTCTTCTCGGGGGTCTCCACGAGAGGGGGACAAAATGAGAAATGGCCACTTCACTCCTGCCTTCTCGGCGGCTCACATGTGGGCGCGATGGCTACATAAACCCTGCCTTCTTGCGGATCTGCAATGCAGGCAACGAAAATGGCCAGCAGCAGGAAAAATGCCCTCAGAGCGGTTCTTCACAAAAAGCCTTGGCTCCTTAAGGACCGCCCCACGGGGCTCCCCACAAAATCAGAAGTGGCTGTGTCACCTTTGCCATCTTGGGGGCCCACATGTGCACCAAATGTCCATGAAACCCCTCTTGTCTCGGGACCCCCCAAAAGGGGGGGGATCCAAGTGGCCCTCTCGGCGTCCCCATACAAGGGAGTATTCAAAATAGCCACATGGTCCTCTCAAAGCAAAGAAATGTTGGCGGCATTCATTTGTATTTTTGAGTGTAGGTCGTATGCAATTTTTTTGTGGATGTAGGACACGCAACACAAAAAAAAACAACATAAATCACATGCACTTCTTTTTGCTGTAGGTTGCGTGCCTTCTTTTTAGCGGACGTGGGTCGTGCAACAAAAAAAAAAGCGCACGGCACACACTTTTTTTTTGGTGTAGGCCGGGTGCCCGTTGTGTTTTCAAGTTTTCCCCACAAGCTACTTACACCGAAAAAAAAGGTCACATGACCTACACCAAAAAAAAAAAAACCAAGTGACTTACGCCTAACACAAGGATATGAGGCAACCAAACTCATCACAAGGTTCAGGGGGATCATTCATTTGAGTGCCATAAAAATTTGATAAATTGCTTGAGATTCTATTTGGCAAAAAAAAAAACAACAAAAATCACCATTTCTAGCTGAAACACTTAGACATAACACACAAGCACATTCCACTCTTTAGCGAGATCAATTACAACATACAAAAATTCAAACACACTTTTCCCCATTGGCCACCTCTGGTGAAAAACATACACAAAATCTTTGACCCCTATGCAGCGCCCACGAACACCGGTCATGGTTCCATTCAACATGGCTTGTGCCCATTCACCCAATTCCGCCCTGTGGTCAAATTTGCTTTGTGCACTTTAGTTTGCTGGGGTTTCCCAGGGGAAGGAGTGTGTGGGTTGTCCTCCCAGGGGAGGGTGTGTATGGGGCGTCCTCAAATGTGGGGTTGTGGGCGTCTCTGTTCTTGCCATTGCCATGGGTAGATCTCAATGACTGTCAACATAATTATCGGAACCTAACTGTTGACAAAACTAAACCAGTCATATGGTTTCAGAAAAACACCATCCACAACAGGTCATTTTTGCCATCCGGATCATGTGAGGCACATCAGAACCCAGCTAATTTGCTTTGTGGTGGAAAACTGGTGAACTGTTGTTGTAAAAATGACTAATAATTATCCTGGTTCACCTCATTAACCCTGTGCCTGAGTCCCAGATTAACCATGTGTCAGCACTATAAGATTCACCAAAAATATTCCAAGCCAACGATCCAACACAGCATGAAAAAATACAATGTGTCTAATTGTTGCCATCAATGCTGAAGTCATCAAGATCTGTGCTTCTCAAGGTCATCTCCGCTGCGCACAGGCAATATAAGAACAGCGATCAGGCATCTATATGCTAATATAGGTCGGCAAGACTGTCTAACCACCTGCAAATGCATTTGGCACCATAAAAAAAACGAACCCATGAAGCCTGGTGAACAATCTCCTGTCTTGCTTCAGTGCAAACCGTCAGCAAAAAAAGACAAAATGACCAAGGGGCAATGCATTTGAGAACGAAAAATGCGCTTCACACACCCAGAGAACCACACCACACCAACCACAAATGCACTGAAAAAGAGGCATGTACGGGAGCAGCACTTCGAACCAGCTTCAAACATCTGCCAACAAACTGAAACCAAATTTGAGAGCGATATCTACACATTTTTTGAATCGAACCGTTTATATGTGTCCAGGAGGAACAGCAAATTACACCACATCACAGCACAACACACAGGACCAAAATCCTTCGCATCTTCACATGAAAAAAACATGGTAAAAGGGGGGGGGGATCTGCTTGCAATACTGGTACCAACATTTTGTTGCCGACCATTAGTGTTGCAGACTCATGGTCCTGTTGCGTAGTGACCCTGCTTTTGCTTCCAGAACCTGCTGTCAATGGGAAAACACAGCCAAGCACCTAACACTGCAAATGATATGTACACAATTATGAGATCGAGTTACATCAGATTTGTATAGGTCATATAGAGTTCATCAAAGACTTGCAGAGGTTGCAGATGTCTCGTGAATTGAGTGTCACCAGTTGGTATTGCAGCCTGACTAAAGGATGAGGAGGGGGTGGTAGGCAGTGCTGCACCATGGAAAAAAGGGGGGGCGGGGAATAAGTGCAACGGCTGAATCGGGGATCGGACCGCATAGCTCACTTTTTGTGCTTCAGTGTCTGTGTTAGTGTTTGGGACTACCCGATAATTGCAATGATTCTTACTGGGGCACTTATTTGCCAGGTGTGCCGTCTTGACAATTCTTACAGGGTTAGCAACGGCTGGACTCCATTTGGAACCAACAACGAAAGGAATGACAAAGGCAAATGACAAACTAACCGGCCGCCTATACCTGGTTCCTTCAGAGAGGAATCAGACTTGTCACGTCCGTATCCCTCCACAGTCCCACCCACCAATCCTCCTGTTCCGAATTGCCTGCCCGGTTGAGCTCTTTTTTCGAGCAACATCATTCCTGGTTGCTTTGGGCCCTTCAAATCTCGTCACTTTCATTGGTGTAGCGAACATATCTGAGTGCACCAGAAATTGTGCCCACAATTCGTGCTCGGAGCTCCAAAGGAACGTCAAACGTATATGGACTGGTAAGCCCATCAGCAAGGTTTTGCATGAGGGGGAGCAGTGGAATGCGACCAGTGCCTTTCACCTGTGAAAAGAGGCAGACGTGCATTCATTGCACAAGGTGCCAGAGTGACAGAGGATACGTGCACAAGGACGTGCACAGCATGCCCACTTTCCAATGCAGCATAGGCAAAATCCTCATGCCTTCAGCATGGCACCTGGATGCACCCCCACTTGCGGCACCCCTCTAACTCTGGACCCTGGCCAGGCTACAGCGCTTCCATGATCGGCTATGGTAGAAAAAACAAAATTCTAAATTTAGAAATTCTGTTGTGCTCGGCAGAGCGCACATCACCAGCTTCCTTAATGTAATAGGTGAAGACCATGTCCCTTCTTGGCCCATGTAAAACATGCTTTTCATAAGTTTTTTGATCATGGCAGGTGGTCAAAATATCATACGATTTTAGATTTGTTGAGGCTAAAAATGTTTGTGCACCAGCTCCCAATGGCCCCTCTGTCGCATCCAATAGCCAAATGGGGTGAAACCCACATTAAGAGAGCCGTTTGGCCATTGTGTGTTGGGGGCTGGGATAAAGAGCTCATACACAACCTGTTTCCACAGTTTTCAGTCTCAACAGCTCAAGGAATCGTAATTTCCAATATCCCCAAATCTTTGGCTATTGTGACAACCCACGGATAAAACAAACCCCTTGCAAAGCGCACTTCACACACTCTGTCGAGCAGGGGTAGGCGGTCGCGGAGGGGGGGAGGGGGGTGCACTCCCAAATTGCCAAAATGGGTGAACCAAAAAGGGTGAATGACAGAGGAAAAAGGGGTATATGATTGCAGCGTTTTTTCTCTGACTGTGTGTACTCACAATAGCCAAAAAGAATCTTAGGAAATTGAATTTTTGAGCAGCTGGAGCTGATACGAGTTTTTTTGGATCTTGTGCACAAACACCTCAACCCCCCTCAACAATTATTTTTACCTGTTTCTTCGCAGGTCTAAACATTCCTACACCTTTTGATGGTCTCTTCAACAAATTTGAATGTTCTTCTGGGTTTGCTCACTATTCATAGTTTTGACCACTACTCATAGGTGTAACCACTTCAAATACAGGGGGGGGGGATTTCGCACTGGGTTTTTTTTGCACGAGAAAATTTCGCACCGAGTTTATTTTGCACAGTGGCCTGAAAATCCCGCGGGAAATTTTGCACCCTTCCGGGATTGTATTGTTTACTACTGGGCAGTCCCTGCATTGCACTGCCAAATTTCAGCGGGTTCCAGGATTGTTTTGCGAATTGCCGGGAGCTTCCAGATGGGCATTCTTCATTTTCAGGGGGTTCCTGCATGACCTGGATCTCAATCCCATGCCCCAAACACACCTTCCTTTGTGTTGTTGTGCAGCTACAAACATGTGGACACTGAAAACCTTTCTCAATTTTGGAAATTTTTTTCGCCCCTTAGGCTCTATGTGATTCTTGAGCAGTAGTGTGTCAGTGATGGTGAGTGCTCTAGTGGTATGTGCAAAGGTCATACAAAATAATAATCTTGAATCAATTCCCGTTGTCCACAACTTTAGCACCAGTCTTGCAGTGGCAAGCCTCATGGGAAAATACTTTTTTCCTGCACAAACAAAGCCTCCCACCCTTGCAAGTCGTAACACTCAGGCTGGGAATCAAGTTTGGCCTGGACAGAAAACAGTTGAAGAACTTGGCAGACAAATGTCCCGAACTAGCCCCTTTATCTGCTTTGGGGCACATTAGCATCCGAGCCCAATGACAAATAGCCTGGCAAACAAATGTCCCGAACTAGCCCCTTTATCTGCTTTGGGGCACATTAGGGCGTGATTCATCATTCTCTGAAAGCAAAGCAAGGTGCAGAATGGGGCATGAGACAGGGAAGAGGGGGGGGTGAGCAGCGAGTGAAACCCAGAAGCCCACGGAAGAGGGAGGGGGGGGCAAGCAGTGGGACACACACAGCATCCCTCCCGCGAATCCGGCAAATCCCCAGTGGCTAAATTTCGCACCAGTGGCTAAATTTCGCACTGGGTTTATTTCGCACAGCGGCCTGAAAATTGAGCGGAAAATTTCGCACACATTTGAAATACGAAATTTCCCACAATGAAATATTCCCCCCGCAAAATCCCCCCCCCCCTTACTGCTAATGCTGCTTATTTTGTTACAATTTTCAATAATGTTCACAGTTTTGACGATTCTTTTTTGAAAGTAATTTTGACTGTTTGGCAACTTTGGAAAGGTTTGAAACTGTTTCGAGGATTCTGCATAATTGAGATTATTTCGCACCTCTTTACTCATATTTCGAGCACCTTTGACCTGTTGGTGACAGTTTTGATGTTTTTTTCATACTTCTAACAACTTTGCATATGGTTTGGACTGCTTTTTTTTCTTAATTCAGGCCATGTTTCACAATTTTGACTTGACCAGCTTTGGCATTTCTCAAACCTTTCCGGCCTGAATCATAGTGTCACAATCTTTTTGATTGCCTTAAACAATTGTCATTTTTACCTTGCGAATTCTAAAATTTCGCGGAATCCTAATTTTTGCGTTGGGTGTTTTGAATTAATAGTAAGCAAAAATTTTGCGGTGGCATCCAAAATGAGCAAAAAAGGGCAAAAAAATTTTTTGCGATTTTTTTTGCGGAACCCATTTTTACGTAGGGTGTTGGAGCAAAAATTATTTTTTTTTTGCGGTTTTTGTTTTGCGTTTTGGGGATTGGGGTTGATTCCTTTTGTTGCTACTGCAAGAAACCGTGCGTACCTTGGAATACAAATGTCGATCAGTTGGACTCTGGGACTGCAATCCATAGCAGAGATAAGCACCAACAAGCATGGTTCACGTGTACCAGTGTGAGTGAACCCGCCTTGGGGACAAGACCCTTGGTTAGGACCCCTAGCTGGTCCAGAGCCCAAGGGGTTCTAACTCCTCTGTCGCGCACACAGCCTAGCGAGCACCCTTGTGGTCGCGTTTTGTTTACGTTGGTTGGGGCGAGTGGGCCTATTTTCCCCCAAGAGAGACCCTCGGCCCGCGGGTTTACTCCTTTGTACCAACAACCAACAAACAAATTTTTTGATTTGCAAAAAGACTGGCAACCCAATATCCCAAACTAGCCCCTTTATCTGCTTTGGGGCACATCAACAGCCGCGTTCAAGTATGCATGTCCCGAACTAGCCCTTTATCTGCTTTGGGGCACATCAGCAACCACATGCCACTATTTTAACACTTGTGACAATCCCGGATGCATCATTCTCTGAAAGCAAAGCAAGGTGCAGAACGGGGCATGAGACACGGAAGAGGGGGACAACAAGCAGTTGGGCAAACTCTCCCGCGATTCTGGCATTCTTGCAAAAAAGGGGGCAAGGGCAAAAATTAGTTTATTTTTGCGATTTTTTTTGCGGAACCCATTTTTGTGTAAAGCATGAAACCAAAAAATTAACTTTTTTGCTTTTTTTTTTTGCGGACAACAACACCTTGTGCCAAGAATTAAATATTTTGGCAAATCTTTAGAATTTGCACGGTATCAACAATTTGGACCATTCTACATGGTTCTAAGTATTTTGCACAATTCTAACCACTTTTAAGACTTTTGACAGTTTTGACCAATGCAGGCACATTCAATATTGTTGAAATTGGACCCATTTTTGCATAGTTTTTGACATATTTAGAGGGCTGCTTAGCAATTTTGAATGCTTTCCATGTTCTCTACTGTTGTTCATAGTTTTGATTGTTTGCATGTTGCGGACAATGTTACAATTCATGATTGTTTTGATGGCTTTCCCAAGTTGGACAATTGTTCACATTTTTGGCTTTTATTTTTGGCCCACTATTTGGGCCACTGGGAGGCCAAGTCGGGTGTTTGCAGAGATTTTTTAAGTATTATGACTGGTCACAACATGGGCCCACAAGGCAACAATGGGGTGAAAGGAGGCAAAGTAGTGGCCCATGGCCACAACTGCGCCAAGGACCCCTTGGTAGGACGTGAAGAAGATTTGCCAAAATCACCCTTATGCAACTATTTGGAACCTACCAAGCCAACGAGAGAAACATATGTACCATGCACACCATGCTTGGCACCGTTTTTTGCCGGCCCTTCTCTGAACTTTATTTCTTTAGGGTGGCAGATGTGCGGTTGCCTAAGGGGTTAGTATACCAAATCGGAGGCCTCCGCTAAACCTCTGCACCAATGGTGGTTGTAGCAGCCCACACCCCGTGCCATGGGAGGGCCGTAGGAAGAGGAAGAACAAGAGGAACTCTTTGCAACGTTGCTTGATGGGGTTGCCCATTCCATGATGCAACCATCCCGTATTGTTTTGTGGTCCGACATTCCGAAGGGCCCATTTGCCTTGTATGTTTGTCTTGTATGTCTTGTAGGTGCCGCTCACGATGGGTCGATGCTTGTTGTGACCCTACCCAACATTTATTCCATTGTCGACCAGCCAGTTGCAGCACCTACTATGTACCTTCAGTGAAGGGTGATTCCACCTTCCATTTCTCGCCTCCTTCATTGTTAGCTATGCCAATGCCATGGCAAGAGGCCCCCAATTTTTTTGCCCTGAGTACTTGGTGTCCCAACAGTCCCTGCTTTGGGGCTCCTGTTTGTGCTCCTTTTCAAAGCTCCCACTTGCAACACGTTCATCAAGGCCCTTTTGCCACCCATATACCAATGTGGGCCCACTGTCCATGGTTCAGCATCCACATTTATGTGTGTGCCCCTTTCACAGTTTGACATACTTTAGCCTGTATGCGACCCACATGGTCCATTGGTCTTGTGGTCCATGCTTCATGTTTTTCTAGCACTTCCTGTGGTTGTTCCTTTGGGCTACTTCCATGGACGGCAACCCTCCTGCACCCTGGTGACAACCACAAAAAGACATCCTTTACAGGTTTTTTTTTAATGAGTGACAGTGGTCACAATATTGGGGGGGGGGGGGGGCGATCATGAGAGCCCTCAGATGGGACCCGGGACCCCACCAATCATATGAATATATTACCATGCCCCTCTCCCCATAAATCTAGCTAACAACAACAACAAACAACAACAACAAACAAGCAACACGTGTCCTTTCCATTTTGGCCATTACTCCATCCCAACGCTTCAGGCTCTACTCTACTGTAGCCATCCTAGATCCCAGGTGGTGCCCTTGCCAAATCCAAGTTTAGCTTGGTCTTGGTCTCCCTGCTCTTGCCTGGGCTCTCTTCTCGCGCCCCCTCTCCCTTCGCCCTGGGAGAGCGGACATGTGTAGAAAAGCAATTGCAGACCATTGGGGAAGGTTTGGTGACTCCTAGCGCCCCGCGGACACCTGCCCTGGAAATTTATAAAACACACTGAGATGCAGGCGGGGTGTAAGGTGTTAACCTTTGGTTTTGAGCCAACAACTCGCCAATGGCGCCCCGTGGTGGAGGTGCCAAGCCAGGAGGTTCCCTCCCACATCTGGGGGTTTTTCGGCCACAAACTGCCATGATTTTTTTTGGCCCAAAATAGCCCTAGAACCCGTTCAAAACGGCCAAAGGACGTAAGACGGTTAATACACCCCACGTGCAGCTTGACTTGGTTGTGTCAAATAGCTCTTTGGTGCCCTCTAACTCTGTGATGTGTCCAAGAAACGCCGCAAAAGGGCCCCCAAAGACCCTAGAATCTGCGAAGATTGGCCGCAACCTACCCTAAACCAACAACAGGCCTGATCTTGGGCTAAATGGCTCGAAACGCGATTCCGAGAGCGCCTAGACAAACCCCCACCTTTTGTGGTTTCCACCCCTCAAAAACGCCCCAACAGACGCCTAGTTTCTCGAAGAATGATACCTTGTCGTGTACACAACGTAGCCACAAGGGAGGAGGAAAAAGGGCAAACGAGACCATGATACTGGGCGTGCCCACGAATGCACATGCCTGTGCACATACCTCTCCAGTTTTCTGATCCTTCATCACCAGGAACAGCGTCTGGGTGCTCAAGAACTCTAGATCACCGACCACAAGTGGCAAAGAGGGGATGCCTTGGAACATCGGCTGCGGTGCCTGTGTGATGGACAAAAGCGCGGTGAGATGCTGAGAGGCTTGCTACTGATGACTGCACGAATGTGCCTTTGCAGATCAATACTACAGGGTTTGGAGGAGTTTTGCAAGTCTGTGGCCAATTGTCCCTGCAACGGCTGGCTGCAATAATTTGCAAACTCCCTTTCCTGTCACTTCCCTGTGTTGCCTTTACAGACCAAATGAACGAAGAGGCAGACATTCGCCGATTATCAGGACACAAAGCTGATCCATGAATGCGCAGTCCAAGGGCTCTCAGAATGTTGTGGAGAATGCAGTGAAACGTACATCCAAACAGGACCTCCCACATAATACACAAACAGTGCGGGCGGACAGCGCCCTTTGGTAGGGCAACCTCAAAACCGATCAACCACTCAAAACCCAGCATGCTAATGTGTAGCTGATAACCACGAACCATCCAAATATCCAGCACAAACACAAGCTTGCAACTAGTGGCTCCACTTGTGCCGTATGGTATCCAATATCATAAGCACGTACATGTGGTTGGTGCACGTTGGCACGCAGAGCACAAACAAGGTGTGTGATGCCATGCGCATGCATCTTCAAGCGCAAATCGTTCAAGTCATACAAATGTGTAGGTGCACCGGCATCGCATCATTAAATACTGGCTCTGGAGCTTAGAAATTCTTCGGCCTTCCCGAAAAAAAAAGGGCTCACCCTTGAACACGTGATCCACATTGACTATCGCGAGCGGCCGTTACCCGCACGAATCCTAGCCAATCTCTGCTCAGCTGCGCAATGTGCTGACTTGCCTTCCTTTCACCATTCAATTCAACCCCAATCTGCAACGCACTGGTTCTCCCTCATACACGAGCTGTTGCCACATGGAAAGTATTGGTCTCAATTCTACATGCGACAGCAGTGGCTTCTGCCATATAGCAATGCGCTTGGTGGCGTCAATCAGCAGTTCAGCAGCAGTGCAATTTTGAAAGCGCGGCTGAACCACCCTGTGACCGACCACGTGCTGAGGAGATCGTGACTGCTCTGATTACATTGGGGATGTGTCCAATGTTGCCATTGAAATTGACAGAGGAGCATCGGACGTCACAACTTCAATGCGGTCGACAGCCAATCTGGTGAATTCAATCTCCCTTGTGCGAGGCATCCACAACAGTGTCCATGCAGTTCTTTGGGCTCAAAGAATGTGTGTAGATAATACAGTGACCAAAATGAGACACGTCCGGCTCCATGCTCCTTTGTTGCGAAAGGGTTGACCAAGCAACGATTAGAAGCTGCTATCGAGCAAACGCAGGAACAGCACATGAGGAGGTGCAGCCCAAAAAGTCACCAAGAACACTTCGCACTATTTTCAGTGTTGTTTCCTCCTGAAACCAGCGTTTTTCTGTGGAGTCGAGGGAATGGCTGTGTACTGAGACGGCAGGCGACAGCACGGCAGCCTCTGCAAAATTGATGTCTGCTGTCGGGCGTTGTCACCGTGACTGCAATATCGCGTGTGAAGAGAGGGAAAGGCCTGTGTACGCTGGAAATTGCGATCGTGCGATTGTGAATGGCCCAAAAAGCGTCGACCCCTTCAGAACAGGCTTGTGCAGCACATACTTTGGATGATACGTGCAATGGCTGCTCCACGCAGGGGCTCCAAATGGTCAAGACCAGGTTGCTCTTGGGGTCCCGCCTATTCTCCTTTGCAACCACCTGCTCCAAGTGCAGAGAGCTGCGTACTGGCGGCGCAAACAGCGAGATGAACGGTCGCTGGCACTGTGATACATGTATATGCGCCAGGAAACAAAAGAGCAGATGTACACGGGTGCGCTGGGAAGGGACGAGCCGATGTGGTGGTAAAGCATAATGATGAGGCTTGTCATGGCGGGTGCACCCACCAGTGTCTTGAGACCAGTGCTGTTGGAGGCTTCCAGGATGGGCCACAGTCGGGGCAGCAGGGTACCCCGTCCCAGAGCGGAGTCTATGCTGGGCATAGAATCTCAGGTCACATCCAGGTGCAGGCCTGCTGAGTATCCCTTGCGTGATAGAAAGTCATGTAGCAGTGTTGTCCTTGTGGAACTGTTGCTGTGCACTGCCCTGTACCAGCATTGAGTTCAAAACAAGGGCACTAGCCTCAGCGTTTGGCTTGGAGCTTGGGGACTGTGTTGTTGACTGTGGGACATTGACAATGGTTGCGTGATATTGTTGTGGTGTCTCTTGTCGTTCACGTGTGGGTGCAAGCTGTGCTTCAGCTTTGCGGGCATGTGTCCTGTATGGGTTGTCTTTTATTCTTCCACAAAGCATGGTCTTTGAGGATTTCTTTACAGCCAAACTGCACACAAAAAACAATAAAATGTCCCATTCTGTGGATCACCTTGGCTTTATCTGAAATGCAGGTACTCTCCAATGCCTTCTCCAATTGCCCTTTGGAAACAATCTGTCCTTGTTGTCTCCTTATGCCTCTTGGATGCTATTGGCCCTTCGTCATTGGGTTTTGTAGTTGACATCAGAAGACAAAGGATGAGAATAGCCCTGTCAAATGTCAAAGTGAGTGATTCCACTGGAGCAACACAACACTTCATATTTGCAAACGATGGCATTGAACTCTGCACGTGAGCCTTGTTTGCACAAACATGATCAAGAAACCACAGAAAAATAGCAAAATAGTAAAATTAGCAAGTACAATGTGAAACCTTTATGGTGCTGTGGCCCACTTCAAATCTCCACCACCAGGTTCAAAAGTCTAGTGCTGTGGCATGCTTCCAATGTTGGTGCCTGCTCTTCCAATGGTTATGAACAGGTCACGTGCTAGACCCATAGAGGTCTACACCACCCGAACGAAAATGAAATGCAACCTGTCCAGATTTGTGGATGCACATTGCGTTCACCATTTTGATTTGCTTTTGGACTTTGTGACACAACCATACACATTGTGGGGTAAGGTGGGGGAAAGCCTTTTGAAGGTCCGCAGTAACGGCCGGTGCGTTCCCATTTGGTTCCCCTATATGATACCGCTATGATAGCCCCTATAAGGCAAACAAGGGATGATATGAGGTGTGAAGGTAATGTGCTTGAAAGGCTGCGAGTGAGCTGTGCAAACGCTCGAAGCTCCATCAGAGAGCAAAAGGGTTGCAGCGGACCGCTGAGTTAATCAACTTACTGAGTGCAGCTGTGGTAAAATGAGACATATAAAAAACCGATTGAAACAAAAAGGGGCAACTGTTGCCCCCCCCTTCCCCAGGCAGCTCCACCAACCCAGAAACCAAGGCTTGGCCCAAAGGTGCGCAGCACGCAGCTACCTTCAGCCGAAAGGTCGCGTAAATGGGGGCACGGTCCTCAATGTCTGCTTGGGGCACAGATGAATATGTAATGCACTGCACTCTATCAGAGCTGAGGCTGCGCCACAATATCCGGTCAGTATAAGAGGGGCTCAGGCATGGGTCTGACTTCTCGGTAGGATCAAAGGCAATGGGGTGCTCGCAGAAGCCGGGGAGCAGGCCTCCCATCTGCTGCTGCTTGAGCTGATCTCCTTTGAGGATTAGGGCGTACTGGTTGTGCTTCTGCAGCTGCTGCACCTCTGTGCGCCGCCGCTCAACGGTGTAGTTCAGCGCTCCAAAGAGGAACGTGTGGCAGGCCCGTGCCTGAAGTGATGAGGAATGGGAGGAGCAGGGCAGAAGGGCAGGACGCAATACCCAAACAAACATCAGCCAGAGCACAAAACTGGTCAAACAATTGCAGGAGCTTCACGGCACAAAAGGCAGTCGACGCTCAGTGCAATGAACCGTTGCGGGCTGGCCACGAAAGCAGGGGGCAGGACATCCCCCAATCCCCCCCGCCCTGCGCCCTTAGGGCAACCGCCCCACCCCCGTGCGGTTGGGGCAGTTCCCAGGCAAAGTTCTTGTCTTCCTTCGCCTTCGCTCTGGGGTCGTCAGCAGTCTGGGCGGCTGTGAGACCAGACAACCGGAGGCCAGGACCCAGGCCGTGGGACTCCGCCTTTGGCGCAAGCCGAGACCCAATCCAACCCAACCCAGCCCCCCCTCCAGTGACAACTGCGCCAAAGCCCCTGAGCCCCGTTTGCCCGCATAAGTTGCTCTTCCCAATCTCGCAGGCCATGCGTTGCCCAATCCCTCCATCCACCCCCATGCCCCTGCTCTGGTGTGGCCCCCTCCGTCTGACCCATTTCCCCGGACAACCGGTGCATTGGGCATTGATGAAATGCACAGCACTGGGGCCTGAGTGGCATCCGCGTGCGTTTGGGTCCACTGCGGGACTCCAAAGCATGTCAGTGGACTACGCACGCCACAACTGGATGCAGCGCTGTGGCGGTCCTGATGGCCCCTGTCCCCCCCAGTACAGCCCACAAAGTGGACCCCTTTCGCCGGAGTGATCAGTGGATTTGAACAATTTGCGATCCGAAAAATCAAAACTGTTCGAATGCAGTCCTCCAATGAACTGCTTTGCAACGGCAAAGCCTCCGCCTAAAAGAGCCCTTCGGGGATTGCACTGCTTAATACTCTTCGGCGCACCTCAGAGTGCCTGAGCTTTGCACTATGGGATATGGCCTGCGGAGGGGATGTGATTCAAGTGGGGGTGGGTTTGCCGACCCGCGGCATCGTTGCTGCGGGCCTGGGCTTCGGGGTGTTGGGGTGCCTGATCACCAGTTCCGAATGGCTCCCTTTGAAGCATTTCCCATGGCCCAGAAAGGCGCAGAGCAGATCGCTGTTGAAGGGACAACGCTCGAGAGGGGGGGCAGCTTTCCATGTGGCGTTCTCAGGGGGTCGCAGGCCCCTCCACAGAGGCATCACAGGATGAAGGGGGGGGGGGGGTCTAGTCAGTGCCATGGGGGTGCCTCCGAATGGAAGTGGGCCCCCAGTGTCCCCAATCAATGGCCCTCATCTGTCCCACAACCCTCAGGCCCAACATCATGACTTTGCCGCAGAATCCCCGCGGGCCCTCAATCGGCGTCACCGCCAAAGGTGCCAGGGGGGATGGGGCGCCCGACATCTGCAGTGCTTGTGGCTGACCCCTTCCTCTGCCGAGGTGGGCGGAGGGGGGAGGGGGTGGTAGGAAGGCGCCTCTTCACGGCGCCTCTTCACTGCGATGAAATACCAGGGGGGCGGGGGATCCGCGCGGGCATATTTTGGTAAGGCAAAGTTCGGTGAGGGGAAAATTTGGTACAAAATGCCATGGAAAAATGCGGGTGAAATTTTCCACCTAATGGGAAACACCCGGATTTGAACTGGGGATTTGTAGTTCGGAGGTGTACTACTTCCACAACTCAGGTATCTGCTTTCCCTGCAACTCACCTGTGAAACAGGGTTGAAACTGAAAACATGATGTCCCCAACAATTGAGACCCTCGGAACCTTGTAATGAAAAGAAAATGTGCACAGATCTGGTAAAGGCAAGACCGTGGCTGCGGTCCTTAAATACCACGGCAAAATGTGGTACAATTTTGCTGTGCCACATTGCGCCGTTCCGAATTTCGCACCTGCCAAATCCCCCCCTCCCCCCCCCGCCCCGGTAATGAAAAATGGTGACCCACTGCACCAGCGTTGCTGCACCGGCCACGCCCACAGCCCCTGCCCGGCCCTCATGCTCAGCACCGTCACATCCAGGTCCAAGTCTGCAATGTGCACGTCCGACAGCACATCCGCCAGGACGGCCTCCCGCTCGGAATTGGCAAACGGTCCCGAAGGCAGCCGGCAGCAAACGAAACAGAGCATCGTCTCGCAGTACTTCGCCGTCGCAACGATGGCCCCACAGGGGGTATCGCTCTCAGAGGGGGTGTTCGAAATCGTCGCGCCCACGTTGGAGACTTTGTGCCACAGGCAATTCCGGACAAAACTGCAAAGCACCGTAGTCCCCCAGACACACTGGTCTACGACGGTGTACTGGGGCCCAAGGTGGTGGTGCAGATGCTGCACCCATTCTTCCTTCGCACTGGGCAGAATCAAGAGGCGTGACAAAGAAAGGGCAGGTAGGGAGATCAACAGCACCACACCTCAGCAGTATTGACGGCTTCAAGCACCCCAGCCCTGCGAGACAACCGCAACCCTGTGTGGGACCCCTGCAGTGTGCGGCCTCGAGTTGCCACTTTGACGAGTCCCGGTGTCACATTGGCATGTGTTGCAGGTCAGTACCCAATCCTTCGGGCGTCTACATCGAAGATGGGGATTCCCTTTCCTTGGCTGACAGTTGCTGCCAGAGCCAACCGGATACCAGCGGCCTGCTATTGCTTGGGGGGACCATTCTCCTGTCCAAAACCCCTGCACTCTCCGAAGATAGGCAATGCAACAGCCCACTGTCTCAAGTAAGCCTATGGTGTTGCTGATCTGGATGGTTTGTGTGGTGGGCAGGGTGGTCAGGTATCATGCTGGCCGTCATGACTGTGGGCTCCATGTCCCAAATAGATGCCAAATCATTGTAACTGGGCCAACCATTTTGACTGGGCCAACGAGTGTAGGATGCACCACATAGATGGCTGTTCGTAGATGATTGGAGGTTGCGAGCTATGAACAGTCGATGGAGCGGCCCAGTTCCACGACATCAAGAGTAACCCTTGCAGTCTGTTCCTGATGCATCATCATGCCATCATGATCAAGGGCATCCTGGAAACCATGTTCGTGAATGGGATGGTCCCGTAGACGGGCTATCACGTTTCCAGAGCACCAGACTCCTGTTCCTTCCCATGAGCTGTGTGGCAGTGGGGTGAGCATTGGGACAGTTGTGGCTGCACAGCTGCCCGTCCTGTGGATGCAGCCGCAGCTGTCCCGATAGTGGGGTCGTCTCTCTTGCAAAGCAACCGAGGCAGTGTGCATTGGTACACACCACAGTCAGACTAGTACATGAACGTCCCAGTTTCGTGCTCTTTAGGACCAACATTCCCATGGTCTCCAGCCATAGACAGGCACTGTCTGCCAGTTTGCTTGCTTGCATTTCGCTCGGCCTCGGACCACCCGACAGTTGCGGTGTTGCGCTAGACATTGCAGCCGGATAGGGATTTTCCAGCCAAGCTCCTTCGGCATTTTCGGGAGTCGCCACCGTAGTGTTGTATGCGATATCGCTCATGTTTCAGTCGGGCTGGCAAGCCGCCAAAAATTGTGGTCTCTTCATGGCATCCATCGTGATAGACTGCTAAGGGGTGGTCCGACCCCCCCCCCCCCCCCCACCACCACCAGCAACGGAGATGCGTTGGTTGTAGCTTGTTACAAACAAAGACCCACCCAGAAGCGGCTCTTTCGTCCTAGATCGCCCTAGATCCAAGGGAATCGGTCCTACAACGCAACACAACCCCGGCACCGAAAAAAGAACCGCCAGAATCGTTGTAGAGTGCATCATCTACATGACTTGATCTGAGCAAGATGTTGGGTGTCACTTTCACAATCTGTTGAAAAAGCACGAGGGAGGCGTTAAATTCGAGCCTGGCCCTGGGTCAATCACACAGGCTCACCTGCCGGTATCATCCTCAATCCCAAAGGCTGCCACAGTGTACCAGTCATACTCACCGGGTGGCAGCCACTGATGCATAAGCTCCCCCAAGGAGGGGCTGCGGCCCTTCCAATCTGCAACGCCAATCCAAATGGTGATGTCCTCCAATGGGCTGCCTGTTCCGTGCACCTTTTGGAAGAGAGTAGGGAAAGCAGTGCACGCTGCCGTGGGCAGGGTAGAGGGGGAAAATGCATGGCGTAGGTGCAGGCCAGGGGTGCCAGAGTTGTACAGGGGATGCTATATGCAGGACAGATACTGGGTTCCTGGACAAAATCCATGTGTTTATGGGTAGGGGCCAAGCTAATGCAGTCCCCTAGCAAATTGTGTGGTGCTACGGCATGCTGCTGCATGCTTCCACTTGCACTTGTGGGTACCTGCTTTCAAAGCACCCTGAACTCACAGACAGCAGACAACACACACACGGTTGGGCCAAATTGATCACTTTCACCCTCCAAAAGTCTGTGGTGGCCTTGCCAACATGCAAGGCAGCGAAACAGCGCAAAGTGTTGTTGCTCAGATCTCTTGGCCATCCTTCATGTGCCACCTTTGTGTGTTTTGCCACTTTTGGGTTTTTTTTTTACAACTTTTGCTACGACGTGCAAATCTGTCAGCATGTATGAACCAGAATAAATGTGATGGAACTGTGTAGTGCATGTTTGTGTGAACTGTCAAATGGGCAGCTCAGATCTGAAAAATGTGAGCCACCGCCCCCCCCCTCGTCCATACGTTTCTGAAACTTTTCTCGCAGATTTCAAAAAGTATACACGTACCTGTCCCCCCCTTATTGTCATTTGAGGTGCCTTTTTCAGGCAGGGCATGGACTCCATTGGGGCAAACATTGCCCTGTTTGTGGAGAGGGACATGTTTCTTCCAAGTTTCCCCAGCCTGCGTTCCTTCACTAGCACCCATCCTGTGCTCAGAGGCATTGCCCACAGGCCGTCAGTTGTGAGGTCCGCGTTTCGTGGATTGGTCAACCCTGTGGGTGCATGCGGGTGGCTGTGAGCGGGAATTAGAAGGATTTTTTGCCTGCCTGCCAGGCTCAGCACGACTCAGCTGCACCCAGTTCACACCCCCGGGAAGGGGGTCTAAAAGAGGTAAACGTGTCCATAGTGAGCGCACCGTGCTGCAACCCTAATGCGGCTGCATAACAGATATGTGTCAACTACATCGGCCAAACGCCTGAACAACCGCAGAACACCCCTTCTATAGCCCCCTTCCACACAAAATCTTGTCACATGGATGCCATCAACAGATTTAAAGTGACTTTCCACCCAAGAAACCAAGCATCGTGGAGGAAAAGCCCAAAACTGGGGTTCAAATAGTTGTGGGCGTAGAAACTGTGCACCGTGTGCGCACTGCATGCACATTGCATGGACAACATTGCTATAGACGTGTTCATGCACTATGCAATGTTGAATATAGCGTGCAAATTCCCTACCCCAACAGCTTGGGCCCAATACTCAGACCCAGTTGGCCTTAGGGTCAGGGCCAGAGTGACAAACAGAACGACCTCCCTCTTCTGCCCATGGCCCATGGCCCATGGCCCATGGCCCATGGCCCACATCTGATAGGGCGTGTCACCCTCCAGCCCATGGGGTTGCAAGCAGTGGTGCGGTGGGAGTAGGATCTGATGAGGCCATGAGAAGACACTTGTCAGCCCTGTGGGTACGGCGCTGGGCATTCCACATAACGCGAACACAAGACACAGCACCTGAACACAGCTCGGTGCGCCAAACTGCTGCGGATGCAGCGGTGCAGGCCTCGTGGCAGGGATGATGTCGGAGCACACATCAGGACACCAGACCTCAACATGCCCTTGCAGGACTGTGATCAGCTCCAGAAACTGCCGACGCTGAAAAGCGCTTGCAAACTGCAGAATGTATTCTGAGGGCGGGTCTGTAAAGGCCACGGTTAGCTCCAAAGCATTGCTGATACTCGCATCAGTACGCGCAATGGCCTCCAGCTGTGATGAAGGATGACGCGTGCACACACCATAAATCCAACCAACGAAAAGGTTGTTGGCTTCCAGTGCCGGTGCCAATGCCGAGAGTGCAGGATCCCCTGCAATCTGGTGCAGCCAGCCTGCCTTGTGGGCCTATGTACAGCCACAGGATGGGCTAGCCTTAGCGCCAACCGACCCAGTGTACTTGTAGTCTCGACGTAGTACTGATGAAGCAGCATCGGTCTGTCTTCGGTGACTGTGTTTCAAGGAGACCCTGTGTGCCACATGTGCTCACTGGACTCTGCCAGTGGACAGTAAAGTGCACAGTAAAAATGTCACACTTTTAAAGGAAGGAATCACCTCCCGATCCTGGAAAAACTTTGCCCCACACTCTCAGGTCCACAACTTGACTGCACGAGGGAAGGAGACGGGTGACACCCACCGAACCAATTAGATCCAGATTTCCGGCGTTGCACAGGGCGGAGGAAATTTGCGCGAGAAACAATGTGGTGCCTGTTGGTGGGACTGGCTGCTTTCAGGGCAACGCGAGAGCGGCTTCCAGCACATGGCATCAGCTCCAACCTGACCTGGAGCACGTCATTGAGGCCACTGCCTGGGCCAATCACAATACCCAGAACTGTGTTTGAACTTTCTGCTATGCCCTATTTGGTAACTGATGCTGCCACTGAATTTCCTTCTCCACCGCCCATCTCCCCCAGCTCAGGTCCCCATTCCCTGAGCCAGATGCTCGCACTCTGCTCAGGGGCTCTGATCTCTCCAACCCCCATTCCGTGGTTGAAAGTGTGTGGCCCCCAAAGGCCCCCAAATGCACATCACGGTACCTACTTAGCTCCTTGAAGACCACCGTCGGGGCTCAAGCACCAGATATCCATCAGTCCCATCATCCCATTGAACGCGTGACAGATCGGTCGACTGTGAGCTGGCGACCAGACCCAATTCCAACCAGTACTCTGTGCTTCACTCTGCATGACATTCTCCACACACGGGGCACGGGCCGCAGCCTCCCCCCAATGTGCATCGTGGCGCGTGTCCACTGGGTGTCCATTAACCCGCTGCGTCCAGTGCAATTCCTGGGGTTTCATGGTATTTCAAGAGTGTGCTGGGGCACATTTTTTTTGAACCAACCACCCGGGCCAGATCTGGATTTTGACCACCGGCACCTACCTGCTGCTCCCGGTGCTGCTGCTGGAGGGGGAGCGCTCTACACCCTACTGCTTCCACCAGCTTGGTCAGGACAATGCTACGGCAATGAAATGTTGGTGCACTGCTGCTTGCTTGGAACTGCTTGAAATGCTGTGGGCCGGCTCTGTTGGGGGGTGGGCAGGAATCTCACGCGTCCTGCACTGCCAGTGATCGCATTCAAACTGGAGGCCACATACTGGCAGAGAGTTCCTCACGGTGCCTTCCTTTGACAATGTCACAATGCGCTGAGAGGCCACTTGTACGACCCAAGTGGCTGGTTGCACCACAGGACTCTGCTCCAGAACTAGAAACTGCGGATTGGTGGCAGGTACGGCCGAGCGCTCTGAGGCCTTAGATCCGACGGTCGCCGCTGGGAGGACCCTCGACAAAGTGGACAGGGCCGGGGTGTAGGGGATGAAATCAGTCGCATGACTCGGAGCCTGAGCAGAGGCGATGGGGCATGAACGTAATGGGTAATGGAGAGGGAGGCTGAATGCGTTGAGAGGCCACGATGGGAGGCAGCTGCCTCTGCCGTCTCAGTCCAGAGGCAGCACCCTGGTATGCATCGGTTTGCACTTTTTGAGGGAAGACGAGTGCAGTCCCAGTCTCTTCTTCAGTTTTACCAGCACATTGATGCAGCACCCTGAACTTGCATTCGTGTACATGCTTGTACCCGTGGATCCTCAGTTTGGTGCGGCGTGACCACCCCCATCACACACACACACCCTCTCCACCACCACACTCTCATGGAGAGCAGCGGGATTGGCGCTCCGCTCGACGCAGAAGTCAAGATGCTTGCTATTGTTTTCTTTCCACTGCACAGCCCCAGTCAAGGCCGCGCATGGGGCCAACGCACGACCACTAGCAATGCAAACCCTGGTCCTGTCCCAATGAAGGGGTCGAAAAGTGAAGAAAAGGCCAAAACAGGCCAATCCAATATGCCGTGGGGCCCAGCACCCAGGACTATCTTGGTTGAGTGGCAAGAAGCGCACGGAGGTTTCAAGTGATGGGGGACGGAGATACTGCTGAGGGAGGGGCCCTCAGACCAGTTGCGGTGCTTCCGCTGAATTTGTTTCATGAATGTTCGCAAAACGGCGCCGTTGTGTTGTGATGTACGTGGGCGTTTGAAGCGTGAAGATGCTCTGACAATTTCAGGCGATATCTTGGCAAAGCCCCGGTGGCAACGCAGTGAGACCAAAGAGTTACAGGGCTCAATAGCATTTGTGGCAGCATGACAGCTCGCAACACACGAGCTGCAGGCTCATGGCTGCATTCAGGCGAACCTCAGGAGTCCTCTGGGCTAATGCGTGTGCAACGACTCGCGTGGCACGTGATGAACTCGATTCGCTCTCCAAAGTCTCTCGAAAGACACAAAGCCCCACCCACCCACCCATCGAAGCACGGCCTTATGGAGTCGGAGCAAGAGGCGGTCGGGCAAGAGTGCGATGAGCGTAGACTCGTGAAGTGGCACAAGCGGGAGGCGACGCACGAGGGCCGGGGTACTTTCGGGGGAGGACATACGCATACGGGGGGCATTGCATCAATCGAGTGCAGATCATTGATCTTCACGGCAGCGCTGCTGTGTGCCATCTCCCCTGCCGGCTCTGCGGGCAGCGTCGCGGCCTGTGGAAGCTCATCCCTTCGTTCCGTGCGCCTCTCTGCCCCCTTCGCTTCGCCCACACATCCGTTGACATCTTTCACCTGCTGACAGCAACGGGCCAATCCGGTCAGCAACGGAGCGTACCGCCGGGGCTGTTCAAACGTTGTGGGCCGGCAGACCACAGGCCGGTCTGCACCGTGGTCTCAGTGACCCCCGAAATGAATCGTGTTTGTTGCGCGATGGGGCCCTCTACGAGGCCGTTTCCCCGTCCTCCGGCGCAGAACGTGTGACACGGAAAGGACGCGTTCCCAGAGGAGCCCCCCCACATGTGGGCCCCAGTGCAATGGAATACGGGTGGTATCGAATTCATCGACCCCGGCGTCCGTATGGGGCTCCAAACCGCGGCAGACGGCACCGACCGGACGGATGGAGGGCTTCAACCCAACGGGCCGTTTGCATTCAAGGGCAAGACGCACGCACAAAACCTCCCCCCGCGGCAAGCAACTGGGACTGTGCAGGGGATTAAGACCTGTTGGTCCACATTTGGGTACGCAGCTTTGATCCTGAGGAACATAGTGTAGCCAAACCTGTCAACGCTAAGATATGTGCACGCAAGCAGGCAGATACCACCTTGGTACTACAGAAGAAGACACCGGTACTCCCTTAGAACCCTTGGAAAGCCTCATGCCACCCAGCACGACATTTGTGGCACCGTTGTGAGAGGAGAGACTACACTGGCACCTTGGTGGCACATGGGCATGCCGCAGCATTCAAACACACCGCGCAAGTGGAATGCAGTGCAGATCACACGCCAGCACACAAAAGCACAGATGCAACGCACACCTGTCCATATGCATCCGAATCTCATGTATCCCTTGTCTTGCTGCAAACATTAAAAAAACGCAATGGGGGTCGACCACAGCTTTACCCTCACCATGCTTTCGCATAAAAGAAGTCAGCAACTGCTACCACTGGATACCGTGCACACAGTTCGGGCGATTGCGTTGCATGTGCGTACATGGGCCATATTGTCCTGCCGTGGGCAGCAGCCGCTCCCCTAAATGGCAGCACCCTCCGTCAGTATGTGTGCGGTCGCTGCGAGGGTCCCAAGGGGGTCGGATGGGGGCGTGGGGCGTCGATACAAAGGCACAGAAGGCGCATTCTCTGTGATGGACGTTGCCAAGTTGATTCATTTTCTACTGATGACTGGGACGGTGTCTGGGTCTGGGAAAAACGAAGAGAAAGAGGAGGACTGCGATATCGCTGATGGCAGGGGCGGCAGTGCGGACACACACCTGCATCGTATGCCTTCTGTGCTTGTTCCTGCGATTCCACTGCACATCTACAAAGATGTCAAGGGATACGGACACTCTGACCATCTCGGTACCCGCAATCGAGCCCCTTGACCTGTATCACTTCTCTTGCTGCGTAGAACCAGGCGCCGACACACACCAAACCCGACGCAGGTGACCACCGGCCAAAGGGGGCGGCACCAGGTTTGAAAGCCGGCCGACTTTTCAACGACTAGCCTCAACAATGACTCGCGACAATCACTCGCTGTACAACTAGACCTCTCAACAATGACTTTCGGCAATCACTGTCCACCACGGCTGTCAACAATGACTCCCAGTTCAACTAGTACTCCCACCAATGACTCTACGCAATGACTCCAGACAATTACTCTCAACAATGTGTCTCAACGATGACTCTAAGCAATGACTGTCCAAAATGACTCTCAACAATGCCCCCAGCAACCAGCAAATGGGCAGAGGAATCACATGCACGTGTGCACCGGCGTGAGTACAAACTCATGTCCACGCCTGTGGACGCCCCGAAGTGCAGGTGCCGGGGGGCCGAGACTGTTAGGAACGTCCATGCGGCTGCTCTTTGCCAGTCACACATGCTGTGCGTTTAGCACGCCGTACGGGAATCGCACATCTCTGAAAGCCCCAAGCCACTGGTGAGTCCAGAATTGGCCCCAAAAAAACTTTTCGTATTTTTCATTCAAGTTGAACGCAAGGCACATGCACTGTCCCCAGGCCACACCTGAGTTCCGCATCCGCCGCCCTTCGGAGGTCTTCATCATCGCGTTGGCCGTCAGCCTACGCACCAGAGGACACGCATTCCGTCGACGAAGCCCCAAAACGGCCAAACAAAGAACTCAGTTCATCGATCACTTCACCGACTCAAGTGCCCCACACCCCATGACACACACCGCACGATAGCTCAAGAGCACCTCCTCCCCAGGGCTCCTTTAAAGGGGGGGGGGGGGTCCACCCCCCCTACCCCCCCCCCCCCAAGGAGCGGTCACTCGGGTGGTGTGCCCTCCGGGCCCCCCCGTTTACGAGGACAGTTGCACCGCCGCCCGGACCTCTGGCCCGGGTGGACCCCGGGGCAGGGAAGCGCTTGGCGCGCCCCGGGGCCCCTCCAACCGCCCGCCCCGTCACCGTGGGAGGCAGGTCCAGCCTAGAGCAGCACCACCCGTGCCAGTGCAATCAGGGAGTGCGGACCGCCCCCAGTCGTGTGTGGAGCTTGGCCACCCCCTGCCATCGGCAGTAGTGGGCGACCAGCGGCATGTCGGTAGACCTGGAGGTGGCGTGTCCAGGCCGACAGCTCCCCCGGTGGGCTCAGTGTCAGGCTCCCCCAGCCTCCCCACCGGGGCCTGGAGCACCAGGCGACACACTTCCCCACACACACAGGCACGGCGGCATCTCCCTCCCGCGTGTGCCACCGCGGGGTACGGGGGCGGTCATCAGTCCGGTAGGCCTTGAGACCGGACAACCGTGAACCCGCCGGACCAGTTGTGACGCGCAAGGAAGGGCGATGTCCGTGGTCCCGGAGGTCCGGATGAGGCCTTGACCCAACCCAACCCAACCCCCCCCCCCCCCCCCGGCGCTGAGTTTTTAGAGGCGCCAAAGAAATTTTCTGGTCCAAACAAATTGGCGCTGAAGGCGCCAGAGAAAATTTTTGATCGTCCGAAGGCCTGGAAGAAAACTTGGCCCTATCTTTTAAGCGGGGGTGTGGCGGGTGGTGTGGGACCCCCCCCCCCCTCCACGGGCAGAAGTTGCATTCTGGATTCCCACCCAGGCAGGTGGATGTCCGCGGCAGTGCGGATGCCCGCAGTAGTACGGATGCCTGCTTGTCATAGCAGAAGGTTCAAAGGCGAGAGGCCAAAAGGCGTCGCCACAGGCTGACAGAGCCAACCACCAAGGCCTTGTGCCAACCCCCCCCCCCCTCAGTGGTGCTGAGCTGTCAAGAGGAGCCCTGCCCCTCCCCGCCACGCCAGCCACACCCTCAGATGGGCGCTTATGATGGGGATACAAAACGACAGGAGGGAGAGCATGGGCGTATCCACAGGGCAGGGGCCGGGAAAGAATGTGGTACTGGAGAGCCACAATACCACACAAGAGAGCCCCCTGAAGCAGAGGCCCCAAAGATGGCACACAGACTGCGTGCCAGCCGCTGTTTTTGGCGTGAGCACGATTGAGCAGGGGGCCCCTAATACATGTCAGCAGGATGGGGCTCCTGATGACTGACCACTGAAGGGATCACTTCAGTTCCGGAGCCCAACCCCCGCGGCGTGAACAAGGGGGTGTGGAGGGGGGCAGGGGTCTGTTTGAGGTTTTGGGGGCGTTTTTGGGTTCCCCCGTTCCGTTCTGAGCGCTTTGGATGTACAGAAGTGGGGTACAATCCCCATTTACCGTTCACCACGGATGAAAAACGCGTGACGCATGGCAGCAGCCGCTCCATTGAGCCAGCGAAGGCCCCCCGCCCCCTGCCATGGGTGCCGATGTGGTTGATGGCATTGCTGTGGTGTCACTGTGAATGACCTGTTTGCGTTCCCTCTGAATTTCTGAGCATTTTGGGGCCGTACAAATGCGAGGATCGTGAAATGGGACGTAACAATTTTCCGGCACCTTCAGAAACATCACCCATTGACTGACGTGGGCCCAACGTCGTTTGGAAACACGGAGGGTGGGAAGGTCAGCTTCGAGCGTTCAGTGCCCCCCCTGTGAAGCCCACTACACTACTACAATGCAAAGTGTGCAGTGTGAACAATGTAAGATCAATGAAAGCAGGTTTGCGGTGTTCGGTTCCGTTTTTGTGGCTCATGTTGATACTGTTGGGCATGTGGGCGGCAGGAGGCGCAAAGGGCGTGTACACGCTGCACTGTGTGATGGAAAACTGACGTTGATACAAAAAGCAAAAAGAGAATGATGTGCCTTCACTGTGGATTTGATGTGAATTTGTGTTAGATTGAACGCGCAAGCAACTTTTGACTATTGACCTATTGACCAGGATGCCGTGTGTAAGGGATACCGATGGATACGGATGACGTAACATGAGCTCCACAGGGAGCATGTGATTGCGATGTGTGTCTGGATGTGGTTTGCGTTGACCAGGACTGGCCATGACTTTGATACCGGTTTGCTTGACAGGCATTCAGAAAACCCGGAGTTGCAAGATACAGATGGTGTGTTCGTGGGGCGGAAAAGATCAGGGGATAGGACGCAACCAAAAGACCACTCAGAGTCTGCTCCACGGGGGCAATGAGATCCCAGATCCGCACCATCGGAATATCAGCGATGTTGCCAATAGCAGCCTGCGAAGCACGTTGCAAGGGATCAGGGGTTGCTTGGGTCTGTGATACGGGCAGGATGGGGGCGGGCCTGATGAGGCTCCCTCAACACATCTGCAGGCATGGGTTTTGGTGGGTCTAACGGATCGCATTCAGTGTTTCAAAAGCAAAGGAGATTGAAGGCGATGCACCTGCTCTGCATGGGGGGTTGAAGCCGCAGTACTTTCACCAACACCCTTTTGAACAGCTCGGCTGTTCACAAAGGGCAGAGGGGGCAAGGCACAGCGGGGGGCCAGTTCAGTTCTGGACCCCAACCCCCGCAGCATGAGCCAGGGCCGGTGAGCAGTGTAAGACAACGTTCCAATGTTTGTAGGCCATTGTTCACAGTGGAGTGCACGAATTCATTCACCATGCATGAAACAATGCCAGTGTCAAAACATTCTTCATGGAGGCCGGTACTACAAGTGGTTACCTTGCAATGCGTCGAAGTGTAATATGTTGCTAGAAAGGGTACAGCGCAACAGCCTTCGAACCCTTTGCTGTGAGCTGCAACACATGTCTTGTGGTGGCTAACTTGTTTCATGTAGCCCATGAAAAACTCCATTCCTTGGTTTCCATTGCACTACGTTGGGTGACACAACACGTAAACACAAAGTAAGACGTTTTACCTGACCTCCTTGCAATGGCCCACTGGTTGAACATGCCAACACAAGTGATGCTATAGGCCCCGTTATAGGCCATAACCCATCCACTGTTGTCTACAGTGCTAATGGCTCACAAAACATTCCGTCGGCAGCATCTTTGCTACCGGGCAAAGCAATTTGCCTTAAACCACGTAGTAGCGGACCATGGACACCTCATTCTCCTTGTTTGGTTGCTTGGGGATGGTTGTTGGTCTTGGCTTTTTTTCGTCAACCACATCTAGCTTTGATTGGCGTGATTGGTGGTCACGATGATACATTCGCTATGCAAAGTTGTCATATTGTGATACAGCAACGGCCTGCAAAAACACTCCAATCACACAACGCCCACATATCCCTGTTGTCCTTTGAGGTGTGTGTGTTGTATGGTTGGCCAAAGAAACTTTATGGGCAACCGTGCCACTATTGTGTCCTACTAGTGGTTCAAACTCCAAGTTCATGGTCTGTCAGACGGCCAAATAACTGGACTGCGTGCCCCCGACATAACCCCTTCTCTGGGTCCCCAATGTGGGAAGGAATGAAAGTGGCTACAGCCATGCCTTCTCCAGGCCACACCTTGGGCAAGAATCAAAGTGGCTGCATAATGCCTACCGTATCAGGTCCGCAAAGCGAGGAAGCATTGGATAGCGCATGATGTCGGTGATTGGCGTGCGTTGTCTTGTTGGCAAAATTGTTGTTCCCTATTGTTCCCCATTGGCGTAGGCTAGGGGGTTTGGAGGGTTGGGGGATCGCGGGGACCGGTTGGGTCCGGCCCACCCCATAGGCATCACAAACTGTTACATAACCCCTGCCGTTGTTATGACAGGTCATCCCTCCTCCGGACACAGCAGGGGTTCTCTCACCATTTTGACTCCTCCCTGTCCTGGGGACCCTGAGAAGAACACTTTCAGTTCCACATTTGAAATCTCCGTGACATTACGCACAGGTGAGGTGCACGAGGATTGCTGGGCAACGGAAACTTTTCCATAGGTCAGAGTTGCACGAAAATGGGTCTCGGCGGCGCCGAACACGGTGCGGACCTCCTGAACATTTTGGCCACTTTGGAGTCGGGGTTGGGGTTGTGGCCGGATATAAGGAGCAGCTGGGCGCCCCCGTTCCATTCCCTTGTGGCTCCTCCGCCAATCTGCAGATCTTGCCTCCAGTCAAGTTTTTGTCCTTACTGCAGCAACATGGAAAAAAGGGGGGGGGGATTGTGTTAGCGCAGACAGCACCTCCATTGCTTTGTCCGTGATTCGGGCCACTGCCTCTGCGCCATATTCCGTTCGCAAATCATGATCCAGCACTTGATCAACGTTCACCTCAGCAACTTTGGATGCCACGAGCTGTTAATAGGAAGCATGAAATACATGGTGCAAACATACGGCGTGTGCTTTACAGACGCAAAGACAATACATGTACGTGAGGCGGGTGCACAGGACAGCATGCTCGCACACAGCAGTGCATCGTTCTTGGATGCGGCACAGCAGCACAACACCGCAAAGAAAATCCCCCAAACGGCCAACACATACAACACCACCATCACATACCTCCATGATCTTCTCAGCCATCCCCTCCAGTGCTCTCAAGAGAAAACTCCCTGGCTCGCCATTGCGCTGCACACAAAAATCGAGGGTACCCAAGCATTACACTCATGGGGCCATAGTGAATGAACTGTGTCTGGGGGGCCTTGGTGCCCTTTCCAAACGTCCGTGCGGAAAGAGGTGGCCCTTGGTGAGGAATCAGGGCATTTTGAAACCCCTCTTCCGGAGCTCCCCTGAACCCTTTGTAGCGGCCAGTGCACTGGTACGACAGGTCGTGCGCATAGTGTCAATGGGCTCCAATGTGCGGTGAAGGAATCCCCCCTGCCAGAAAACCGCCTTTGCCTAATGCTGACAGAATATCATGCCGTTGCCCAGGCACAAATCCTGTGCCGAGATACACAGACCTGTACTAGTCAGGGGAAGCAAGAGGGATCCTGCGCTGTAGGGGGCTGTGTTGTGAACTCGGTACCGCATTTTTAAAGCAGTGGGTCATGTTTTGTGAGGGATCTTCGGTGGGGGGGCGGTGAAGAGGTTGTGCTCGGCGGAACACGTCCATGGGGCTGAGCACAGCCCCGTCCTCACACGTCCACGGGCCTGTTCTCACCAAACCTCTTGAATTGTGGCGTGCGGGTTCTGATAGACCCCGTCGCCATGCGTTGGTTGGACGTGTTGTACGCGCACCACATGCGGTACCAATGCGTCGACCTCTTTTTTGCCGGCAACAAGCGGTGTTTAGGGCCCGCGTTGCCATTCGATAGGCCCACGACCTATTGGCGTGTCCCCCGAACGACTGCACTTACAATCAACACGCGGGACAGCCCCAAATTCGGGACCGGATTCCCCCGATTTGGCCCGGTTTGAAGCCCCGATTTGTTGGAATTTTTGGACCCTTCAATGCAGCAGTGCTCAGATCGGGAACGCGTCTTGCCTCCCTCCCTCTGTTTTGCTTGGCAGCCTCTCTGTCGGGGGCCCCTGATTCCATATCCCACGGGGTTTGCTACCCCGATGGACTGGAGCGCCAGCAGGCGGTCAGCCATCAACGGCACATAGGAGTTGACCCGATGGCAGTTCGGCCAGTCATTCGCGTGGTCATTGCTCGTAAAGGTCCTCGGCAAAACTAAGAGAGAGACCGGCAAGAGTACCGAGGGCAGTGCAGCCCAGTCCCATCGGCGCGGCACTGCCTGCGCGGTCAGTCTCGCGCGGACAGTGACGAACAGCGACCCACGCCCCTGGCCCCAATGCCCTGCGACGACACCTGCGCGGACAGCGGCACGGGCTGCGGTGTTGTCCGCACGGCGGTGTCTGCCGCAGCCCCCAACTTGACTTCCCCCGCTGAGCCCCTGGCCGTCGGGCCGTTCGCCGGCGCCATCTGTTGCACAACATCCTCCAGGACAATTGTTGGCGGCTGCTCTGGCGCCGCGGCGGGTGCGTCGCCCACCTTCTCCACCGCCTTCTCCACCACCTTCTCCAACTCCATCTTCACTGGCCTCTGCATTGGGAGGTCAGTGCCCGTGGGGTACTCAGAAGACCACGGCGAAGGTCCAGACTCCTGAAGCATCGGCCACGGCGAGGGAGAGGGGCAGTACACACGAAACCCGCATTGGCATTGGGGGGCGAAGCACACATGTGCTCACGATGCGCACGCCAGCGCACACGCACGCACTACACGCGCGCACGCCTGCACGTGCGGGTACATCCCAGTCCCATGGTGGTGCAACCTTCATCCCACGTCACCACTCGCATGCTGCCGCAACCGCGTTACTCCCATGGCGTTACAACGTTCATCCGATGGTGTTACGACGCCATCCCTAGTGATACAACGCCACCGCCAGGGTGTCACGACGTTGCTCTAGTGTCGCAATGCACGACGTCGATCCTGCGTTGTTACAACGTCAGTGCAGTGGTGATACAACGCCACTCCAGTGGTGGTAGGACAGTCCTCCCATCATGTTACAAGCACTGGTCCATGGTGCGCCACTCCCGTGGTGTCACACCGCCGCTGTCATCGTGCAACAATGCTCCTGCAAACCCACACCCACATATGACCATGGCACGTTGGTTCCCGCTTGGGGCGGCGGTGATGTCAGCGGGAAGGTGCGCGTAGATTCCACAGGCGGGTTAGTGGGCTCCAGCCAACATCGATTGGGGACAGGATCTCTTTCAGATCCACAAAACCAAAAGTCTCGAAAGCCCGAGTGTGGCAATGGGGAGGAGATAGAACGGCAAGGCATCACCTCCTGTTGCCGCTTTTCCACAGTCTCTAACAAGTCGTCGAAGCCCTTGCGGAAAGAATCCATCTGCAGGGGAAACAAAAGGGGTTTCTAAGTTATCAGCGGGGCCTTCGTTGGATCCCCAGAAGAGGAGGGGGGGGCAGAACTGTATCCCAAAAAGAATTGCAGGTGTCCTGCATTCGCCGTGATCAGAAAGGGTGAGTACACAGACCATGGGGTGGGCACAAATGGTAGGGCTGGCCTTGGCCACAGTGATCTACTTCATTCCCGCATGCGATGCGCCGCGCGTGGGGGGGCAGGAGGGCAAACGGGCAGGTCCAAGACTGCATCTAAATACTTTGTTTCTTCATCTACAAATATTGCAAACAATCACAATCGGCGTTACGCAACATGTTTGTATTGCTGCGCCCCACGCTCTGTTCCCTACATATTGCAGATGACAGGTACCCGTGGTACTTTTCAGAATCACCCCATCCAAAGCATGTACACCAGGAACCAACATACCGAGGGGTGCACAACATCACAGGCGTGGAAACTCCAATGTTTAAAATGATAAAATGCTTCGGTTTGCTTTAACACAAACCGTGCTCTATGCCCTCCGTGAGTATCAACGAAGCAAATGCAAATGCAAAGGCAGCCTCAGTCCAATATCCACGGGCTTGAATGAACTCTGAGCGTCTACTGTTTCATATCTGGGGTATGCATTTCGCTGCTACGTAGCAGCCTCATCAGCCAAAACAACTGAAGGAAGCGATGTATCATACATGCACAATGGGTACAAATGAGAAGTAAATCACTAACGAAGCGACAAAAAATAGATAAGAGAGCACATCAAAAATCATGGGCGCCAGTGCCAGCGCGACCAATCATTCTGGCGGTGTGCCCGCGCGCGCCCACACTTGCAACAAATCTTGGGCTGTTAAATCCGGGGTTAACGAATTTTTTGAACCGAGATCTCGGGGCAAAAAAACTGTTCCATCCCTCCCACCCTCCCCGGACTCACGTAGTGTTCTCATAGCAAGGCGATGCCATACCACTCGTAGCTTGGTCATCGGTCGGTAGGTGATGAACAAGCGCAAGCGCGGAATGTGTGTGGCTAGTTTGCGTTGCATCCATTGAAGTAGGCCGGTCAGGGAAAACTCCAAAGAAGCATGGAAAGGTACCCGGAGGCAATGGATTGGCGTGTGCATGGTCGCGCGCGGTTTACGTTGCATGTAGAGCGCCTTCGAAGACCAAGAAAGAGGCAAGGGCTCATATGTGGACTTCGGGTAATGAAGGCGAATGAGGCAACTTCTCAAACGATCACAAACCAAATCGAAATAGCACTTATGGGAGTTGGTTCGGAGGTACCGGGCGCATTCACCTTTGATCCAACCAAGCTTGTGTGATCTCGGGTTATTGCTACGCCATGGTAGGTACACACCAAAATTCGTATTCTTAAAGTACGTGCAAAAGCGTAGCGGGCCTCCTATGGAGATGAGGTACAGATCAAGGAATACGAGGCCTGATTGTTGACCCAGGTGTTCGATTTCGAAAGGTAAGTGTGCCGGGTAACACTTGGAAAGGTGGGCGCTCACGTGGGGCGTCCATGCCTTGGGGTGTATGAGGCATAAATCATCAATGAACCGAGCGTGCATGAATCCACGTGTGGTTGGGAGTGGGCACAATAATTCATAGTACCGATCAATGAGGTTAGCAAACGGCGCGGCAGCGTTGGTGCCCATAGGAAAACCAGCGCGCTGGCGGTGCAACCCTTTTCCTGGTGCCACAAACAAAGTGTGTGTGAACATACACGCCAAAAGGAATTCTCCCAACGTCAACGCATCATGGTAGGATATGTCAAGAAATAGAAGGACCTTGCTACATTGTTCAAAGAGCGCATGAGGCATGGGGGAGAACAACCAAAAAGCAAAAGAGATCTCCTGGGGGGTGAAAGTGCCCGCGGAGTGGTTATCGAGGAAAAATTTCATCCAAAAGCGCCACGTTTTTGTTACATCGTCCCATAAAAAATTAGAATACATGTTGGTAAAATCAACAATGGTCGCAGCGTAATCACCCGAGGCGAAACCGTAGAGGGAATCAAATACCTCTAGGCGATTCACAAAATCCAAGGTGTCAATCAACGGAGAGAATTGAGGGTGTAGTAAGCGGTCAAGCTTCAAAAACATGGTTCCAACGACCGAAAGTGCAATGGACGCTGTTGTGGTGGCCCATTGCACCATTCCCACGATGGGGCGGCTAGGCCAATGGCCATTGGTGTAGTACAAACCTTTGTGTGATTTACACAAGAGGTAGAAATTGGGGAAACGTGGGGCGGCTTGCATATGGAGGAAAGTGTCAATGCAATTAGACAGAGACTCGGGGAGAAGAGAACTCATGGCTTCATGGAGCGTTGACATCCAACGTTGAGCGTGTTCCAACCACCACTCTAGATCTTCAACACTAGATCCTAATTTGACATAGCGTGTAATACCACCGGGTGTCGTGCCTTGAAGGTGCACATTCACTTCGGATTGGTACGCGGTTTTAGTCATGATTGTGAAGGAGCTGTCTTTATCCCCACTGATGACCACGTATTTGTCGGTGAACTCTTGCAACAATCGCCAACACAAACCTACACCTCGTTTGGGCAAGTCGGTTGGTTTAGTGTTACAAAATGCGCAAATGAGCGAGTCACGAATGTGTGTGATGCATGAGGGGACTACAAAAGATGCCGGTCCACAATCCTCTAGTAGGGAGTCGGGGAACAAGGTGCCTTTGGAGCGGTGCAATTTTTTGTACGGCAATGATGTGTATGTGTTTGGTGTGTCCGCATCTTTTTTGTTGTGAAAATATGCGTTCCATAGAAGAACTCTCTCGAGCTCTGGGAGTTCACGGAAAAGCGCCTTACGAAAAGTTTTGTAGGCAAAGGTTGGAGAGGTGTGCGGTACGAACTTGGGACCCAAAGTCAAAACATAGGCAATGTATGGGGGCACATGAATGGGTTCATCACCCTTTAGGAATTGAGGTGCGTGTGAGACATGCAACACATGTTGCAGAGAGAGAAGGAGCTTTTGCCGGCGACGCTTGGCATCGTATAATTTCTTACGTTCACGTTCACGCGCCGAGCGGTGTCTCCGTGTGTTAGTTAACGACGTGGGCTCTTCTTGCGACCGGTTTCTCCGTGGTGTGTGCGTTTGCGGGACTTCCGATAGTGTGGCTTCTTTTGGTGGAGATTGAAAGAGACGGAGCGGTGTGAAGAACTGCTCTTGTTGCTCTTTGCGCTCTTGTTGCTCTTGTTGCTCTTGTTGCTCTTGGCGCTCTTGTAGCTCGTATGGCTTGTGTGGCTCCCGTTGCTTGAACTCCTCCGCCGGTTTGAATTGGCGCTTCGGCCGCTTGTGTTGCTTCCGGAGCGCGTACCACCACCGTGCGGAGGACGCCGCGAGTTTTTTGGTTGGCGTGAGCCATGAGAGAGCGAAGTAGGGTCACTTCCAAGGACTTGTTTTAAAGCGAGACGTAAATCGGAAATTTGTTCGGCAATGGGCTTGTTGGCTTGTGTGTCTTCAATGAAGGCTTCCTTGACGATCTTAGAGTTTTGCACGCGTGTGGCTTTCTTAAGAGATTTGGTCTTTTGGTGTTCTACCCAACGATCATATTGTGAATCCAAACGAACGACGATGTTCACGGAGTTTTCAGAAATTTGTTCAACCGCGGCACGATACACATCGCCCGTGTGATCACCAACAATCCAATCACTAGTGACACGTGCAAGATGTGCTTTGTACTCCTCAAGTTTTTTCTTCAAGGCCGCGAACGCTTCATTAGAATCCTTTTTTGTGTCGTCCACCTCTTTTTGGAGAAAGCCCTTGCGCAACTCGAAAGTGCTATCATGGATTTTTTTCTGTGAATCCATCTCCACCACTTTGTGCACCATTGTTTTTCCGTCTCGAAATAACGTGCTATGAGGCTCAAAGGAATGCTCATGTGTCCACTCAAGTTTCTTCAACGCCACTGCTTTGCGGTGTGCGCGTTCAACCTTCTTGAGATAGGCGACGGTGAGTGGACGGCACGGTTGAGGTACAAGTGAAAGGTCCCATTTGGGACGAGTTTGCGCTCCTTGACGAGTATTAGGCATCCGCACGCAAGAGGACGATGACCAATGTTTAAAATGATAAAATGCTTCGGTTTGCTTTAACACAAACCGTGCTCTATGCCCTCCGTGAGTATCAACGAAGCAAATGCAAATGCAAAGGCAGCCTCAGTCCAATATCCACGGGCTTGAATGAACTCTGAGTGTCTACTGTTTCATATCTGGGGTATGCATTTCGCTGCTACGTAGCAGCCTCATCAGCCAAAACAACTGAAGGAAGCGATGTATCATACATGCACAATGGGTACAAATGAGAAGTAAATCACTAACGAAGCGACAAAAAATAGATAAGAGAGCACATCAAAAATCATGGGCGCCAGTGCCAGCGCGACGATCGGTACTATGAATTATTGTGCCCACTCCCAACCACACGTGGATTCATGCACGCTCGGTTCATTGATGATTTATGCCTCATACACCCCAAGGCATGGACGCCCCACGTGAGCGCCCACCTTTCCAAGTGTTACCCGGCACACTTACCTTTCGAAATCGAACACCTGGGTCAACAATCAGGCCTCGTATTCCTTGATCTGTACCTCATCTCCATAGGAGGCCCGCTACGCTTTTGCACGTACTTTAAGAATACGAATTTTGGTGTGTACCTACCATGGCGTAGCAATAACCCGAGATCACACAAGCTTGGTTGGATCAAAGGTGAATGCGCCCGGTACCTCCGAACCAACTCCCATAAGTGCTATTTCGATTTGGTTTGTGATCGTTTGAGAAGTTGCCTCATTCGCCTTCATTACCCGAAGTCCACATATGAGCCCTTGCCTCTTTCTTGGTCTTCGAAGGCGCTCTACATGCAACGTAAACCGCGCGCGACCATGCACACGCCAATCCATTGCCTCCGGGTACCTTTCCATGCTTCTTTGGAGTTTTCCCTGACCGGCCTACTTCAATGGATGCAACGCAAACTAGCCACACACATTCCGCGCTTGCGCTTGTTCGTCACCTACCGACCGATGACCAAGCTACGAGTGGTATGGCATCGCCTTGCTATGAGAACACTACGTGAGTCCGGGGAGGGTGGGAGGGATGGAACAGTTTTTTTGCCCCGAGATCTCGGTTCAAAAAATTCGTTAACCCCGGATTTAACAGCCCAAGATTTGTTGCAAGTGTGGGCGCGCGCGGGCACACCGCCAGAATGATTGGTCGCGCTGGCACTGGCGCCCATGATTTTTGATGTGCTCTCTTATCTATTTTTTGTCGCTTCGTTAGTGATTTACTTCTCATTTGTACCCATTGTGCATGTATGATACATCGCTTCCTTCAGTTGTTTTGGCTGATGAGGCTGCTACGTAGCAGCGAAATGCATACCCCAGATATGAAACAGTAGACGCTCAGAGTTCATTCAAGCCCGTGGATATTGGACTGAGGCTGCCTTTGCATTTGCATTTGCTTCGTTGATACTCACGGAGGGCATAGAGCACGGTTTGTGTTAAAGCAAACCGAAGCATTTTATCATTTTAAACATTGGTCATCGTCCTCTTGCGTGCGGATGCCTAATACTCGTCAAGGAGCGCAAACTCGTCCCAAATGGGACCTTTCACTTGTACCTCAACCGTGCCGTCCACTCACCGTCGCCTATCTCAAGAAGGTTGAACGCGCACACCGCAAAGCAGTGGCGTTGAAGAAACTTGAGTGGACACATGAGCATTCCTTTGAGCCTCATAGCACGTTATTTCGAGACGGAAAAACAATGGTGCACAAAGTGGTGGAGATGGATTCACAGAAAAAAATCCATGATAGCACTTTCGAGTTGCGCAAGGGCTTTCTCCAAAAAGAGGTGGACGACACAAAAAAGGATTCTAATGAAGCGTTCGCGGCCTTGAAGAAAAAACTTGAGGAGTACAAAGCACATCTTGCACGTGTCACTAGTGATTGGATTGTTGGTGATCACACGGGCGATGTGTATCGTGCCGCGGTTGAACAAATTTCTGAAAACTCCGTGAACATCGTCGTTCGTTTGGATTCACAATATGATCGTTGGGTAGAACACCAAAAGACCAAATCTCTTAAGAAAGCCACACGCGTGCAAAACTCTAAGATCGTCAAGGAAGCCTTCATTGAAGACACACAAGCCAACAAGCCCATTGCCGAACAAATTTCCGATTTACGTCTCGCTTTAAAACAAGTCCTTGGAAGTGACCCTACTTCGCTCTCTCATGGCTCACGCCAACCAAAAAACTCGCGGCGTCCTCCGCACGGTGGTGGTACGCGCTCCGGAAGCAACACAAGCGGCCGAAGCGCCAATTCAAACCGGCGGAGGAGTTCAAGCAACGGGAGCCACACAAGCCATACGAGCTACAAGAGCGCCAAGAGCAACAAGAGCAACAAGAGCAACAAGAGCGCAAAGAGCAACAAGAGCAGTTCTTCACACCGCTCCGTCTCTTTCAATCTCCACCAAAAGAAGCCACACTATCGGAAGTCCCGCAAACGCACACACCACGGAGAAACCGGTCGCAAGAAGAGCCCACGTCGTTAACTAACACACGGAGACACCGCTCGGCGCGTGAACGTGAACGTAAGAAATTATACGATGCCAAGCGTCGCCGGCAAAAGCTCCTTCTCTCTCTGCAACATGTGTTGCATGTCTCACACGCACCTCAATTCCTAAAGGGTGATGAACCCATTCATGTGCCCCCATACATTGCCTATGTTTTGACTTTGGGTCCCAAGTTCGTACCGCACACCTCTCCAACCTTTGCCTACAAAACTTTTCGTAAGGCGCTTTTCCGTGAACTCCCAGAGCTCGAGAGAGTTCTTCTATGGAACGCATATTTTCACAACAAAAAAGATGCGGACACACCAAACACATACACATCATTGCCGTACAAAAAATTGCACCGCTCCAAAGGCACCTTGTTCCCCGACTCCCTACTAGAGGATTGTGGACCGGCATCTTTTGTAGTCCCCTCATGCATCACACACATTCGTGACTCGCTCATTTGCGCATTTTGTAACACTAAACCAACCGACTTGCCCAAACGAGGTGTAGGTTTGTGTTGGCGATTGTTGCAAGAGTTCACCGACAAATACGTGGTCATCGGTGGGGATAAAGACAGCTCCTTCACAATCATGACTAAAACCGCGTACCAATCCGAAGTGAATGTGCACCTTCAAGGCACGACACCCGGTGGTATTACACGCTATGTCAAATTAGGATCTAGTGTTGAAGATCTAGAGTGGTGGTTGGAACACGCTCAACGTTGGATGTCAACGCTCCATGAAGCCATGAGTTCTCTTCTCCCCGAGTCTCTGTCTAATTGCATTGACACTTTCCTCCATATGCAAGCCGCCCCACGTTTCCCCAATTTCTACCTCTTGTGTAAATCACACAAAGGTTTGTACTACACCAATGGCCATTGGCCTAGCCGCCCCATCGTGGGAATGGTGCAATGGGCCACCACAACAGCGTCCATTGCACTTTCGGTCGTTGGAACCATGTTTTTGAAGCTTGACCGCTTACTACACCCTCAATTCTCTCCGTTGATTGACACCTTGGATTTTGTGAATCGCCTAGAGGTATTTGATTCCCTCTACGGTTTCGCCTCGGGTGATTACGCTGCGACCATTGTTGATTTTACCAACATGTATTCTAATTTTTTATGGGACGATGTAACAAAAACGTGGCGCTTTTGGATGAAATTTTTCCTCGATAACCACTCCGCGGGCACTTTCACCCCCCAGGAGATCTCTTTTGCTTTTTGGTTGTTCTCCCCCATGCCTCATGCGCTCTTTGAACAATGTAGCAAGGTCCTTCTATTTCTTGACATATCCTACCATGATGCGTTGACGTTGGGAGAATTCCTTTTGGCGTGTATGTTCACACACACTTTGGGTGTGGGACCAGGAAAAGGGTTGCACCGCCAGCGCGCTGGTTTTCCTATGGGCACCAACGCTGCCGCGCCGTTTGCTAACCTCATTGATCGATACTATGAATTATTGTGCCCACTCCCAACCACACGTGGATTCATGCACGCTCGGTTCATTGATGATTTATGCCTCATACACCCCAAGGCATGGACGCCCCACGTGAGCGCCCACCTTTCCAAGTGTTACCCGGCACACTTACCTTTCGAAATCGAACACCTGGGTCAACAATCAGGCCTCGTATTCCTTGATCTGTACCTCATCTCCATAGGAGGCCCGCTACGCTTTTGCACGTACTTTAAGAATACGAATTTTGGTGTGTACCTACCATGGCGTAGCAATAACCCGAGATCACACAAGCTTGGTTGGATCAAAGGTGAATGCGCCCGGTACCTCCGAACCAACTCCCATAAGTGCTATTTCGATTTGGTTTGTGATCGTTTGAGAAGTTGCCTCATTCGCCTTCATTACCCGAAGTCCACATATGAGCCCTTGCCTCTTTCTTGGTCTTCGAAGGCGCTCTACATGCAACGTAAACCGCGCGCGACCATGCACACGCCAATCCATTGCCTCCGGGTACCTTTCCATGCTTCTTTGGAGTTTTCCCTGACCGGCCTACTTCAATGGATGCAACGCAAACTAGCCACACACATTCCGCGCTTGCGCTTGTTCGTCACCTACCGACCGATGACCAAGCTACGAGTGGTATGGCATCGCCTTGCTATGAGAACACTACGTGAGTCCGGGGAGGGTGGGAGGGATGGAACAGTTTTTTTGCCCCGAGATCTCGGTTCAAAAAATTCGTTAACCCCGGATTTAACAGCCCAAGATTTGTTGCAAGTGTGGGCGCGCGCGGGCACACCGCCAGAATGATTGGTCGCGCTGGCACTGGCGCCCATGATTTTTGATGTGCTCTCTTATCTATTTTTTGTCGCTTCGTTAGTGATTTACTTCTCATTTGTACCCATTGTGCATGTATGATACATCGCTTCCTTCGGTTGTTTTGGCTGATGAGGCTGCTACGTAGCAGCGAAATGCATACCCCAGATATGAAACAGTAGACGCTCAGAGTTCATTCAAGCCCGTGGATATTGGACTGAGGCTGCCTTTGCAGTTGCATTTGCTTCGTTGATACTCACGGAGGGCATAGAGCACGGTTTGTGTTAAAGCAAACCGAAGCATTTTATCATTTTAAACAGGGGAAACAAAAGGGGTTTCTAAGTTATCAGCGGGGCCTTCGTTGGATCCCCAGAAGAGGAGGGGGGGGCAGAACTGTATCCCAAAAAGAATTGCAGGTGTCCTGCATTCGCCGTGATCAGAAAGGGTGAGTACACAGACCATGGGGTGGGCACAAATGGTAGGGCTGGCCTTGGCCACAGTGATCTACTTCATTCCCGCATGCGATGCGCCGCGCGTGGGGGGGCAGGAGGGCAAACGGGCAGGTCCAAGACTGCATCTAAATACTTTGTTTCTTCATCTACAAATATTGCAAACAATCACAATCGGCGTTACGCAACATGTTTGTATTGCTGCGCCCCACGCTCTATTCCCTCCATATTGCAGATGACAGGTACCCGTGGTACTGTTCAGAATCACCCCATCCAAAGCATGTACACCAGGAACCAACATACCGAGGGGTGCACAACATCACAGGCGTGGAAACTCACTGTAAGGGCACTGCGTTTAAGCTGCAGGGCCAGCAGTGTGTCTTTACACAACTGAAAAAGCAAGGGACCGCCCGGGAAAGGGCCCAAAATAGGGTGAATTATTGTACATAAGACGAAACACCGGAGATGAAGTGTGTCTCCAGACATCAAAATCACGGTGACTGTCGCCCCCCCCCCTCCTTCAGTATGCCCTTGATAACATACCATACGAAACACACAACGTTCAGAATCCACGCAGAAGTGCTAAGAAAAAGATCCAACGCCGGTGGGTGTGCAGTCCATAAAAGGGACAGGCACGGGAGGGTGGGTGGGGGGGGGGGGGGGGCAAAGGATACGCAGCACACACAAAGCCGGTTGTTGCATTCCTTCGTGGCCCTTGAGGCGACCGTCCAGGCCTCCGTTGAGCATCAACATGTGTGTGATCCGCCCTGTGTCATGGGGAGCTGCGAGCAGTGCCCCCACAAGGACCCCCCACCTACAGGGGGTTCAAGCGCTACAATCCCTGTGGGTGTGGATACCGCTCCATCGCGCGTCAATGCAGTCTTACCCTCGCTTCGAAAATGGCGTTGGCTGCGAATTGCAAATGCAAAAAGTGCCTTTTGCCCTGCCCCCGCCCCGTTCACTGCGGATGGAGCGGCGATCGAAGAGGGCAGCCGGTAGTAAACGAACTAATGACTAGAGGGGGTCTGCAGTGTAGATGCTGTGGCCTGCACACACAGTGCATGGCAATGACTGCGCTACTGCCTCCACCGTATTGGCAAACCAACAAAAGATCTCGCCACATCTCCTCAAATTTAACAGACAGGTGTCAATGGTGTGGGGGCGGTGTGAGATGCATGCAGAAATGCAGTATTCATGTGACAAAGGCAGTGATCAGAATCGGGTGCGTTTTGTACGGGGGGCACCTCCTGCTGTTTCTGGACAGTGCCCAACAAATCGTCAAACCTCCGAATTGAATCCATCTGCAGCGGAGTGCAACACGCATTCAGAAGAGGGACAGACAGACAGACAGAGGGAGAGAGCGAGAAACAACCCCCTTCTGGACCCCCTATGGGGCTGTGCGCTGTCGCGAACGATGGGGGACGAGGCCGAAATGGTGAGGAGGCGGTGTGGCCATGTTAGCCACACGCAGGGATTGTGCATGTCGGGCCCTCCTGCTTTGGGGCGTGCACGTTTGGGCAATGAACTGAAGACTGGACGCCATCCGAACCACTTCTTCGAGGGTGCAATGCACCGTTTGGTCCCCTAATGTCTTGCCACCCCCAAGCGCTTTGACCACCGGCCTGTACCACTGTCTCCCGCTTGCCGCAGGAGCTGACCAACGGACGGGTGAGACGGCGCGGGTTCGCGTCCTCTTACCCGTGCAGGTCCTGAGCAGCCCCCGCAATGTCTCCGGGCATCCGCCGGCGTTTGAAAAGACTGCCAAGTGCTGTTCTCAGGGCTTTGGGGCCCTGGCAAAGAGCTGGGGAATGGATGTGCCAGGCAGGCCGGAGGTTTGCACAAAGAGTCGCACCTTCCACAAGCCCCACTGCACGGGTTTGTCTGACGAGAGGGCGCTCTGTGGAAGATGCCTGAGTCTTCACGCTTTCCCCTCGTTGTTCCGGGGCAACGCCGCACATGCGCCTCGACGTGTGCTCGAGGAGGGGCGCTGTCCATTGTCACTTTTCCCGCCCCACGGGCCACGCAAGAAGTGCTGCGTCAGCCCTCATTTGGCCTGCTATTGTGGACATGTGGAACTGCCGTACCAGAATCTGTCAACGAAATTCGGTTGCCACGTGCGGCCAATGTGGTCAATTTGTCCGCCCCAAAAATGGTCAGACACATGTATCTTCGCATCCCTCTCCCAATAAATCCAGAATACAACTGACAATCAAATCCATTCGTTTTGCCAATCGCTAGATCACAACGCTGCGGGCTTTCACTCTGCTCCAGCGATCTTGTGTATGGACACCTCTCGTTCCCCGAACCGGACTATGAGCCCAACGCTCAACGGTGCCTTTGGCCTGTTTGGCCCTAAGAATGCCCAGGAACGGCCATTCAACGAGACCGTACCAAACCGACTTCTTTGCAGTGTCAATGAAGCTTGTTGCAGCTTTCCAAAAATGTGCCCACACCGGCAAAAATCTGCACATTTTGGCCAACGCAAGGTAGGATCACATCTCGGGCTACGGGGCTGGAAATGCGACCCCGAAGGCACGTATCCCGACCGCCATACCCCTCGGTCTCGTTTCCAGTCCTTGGAATGGAATAGCATGGCATGGGACTGGGAGTGCACGTCATTTGTCACCTGATCTGTGCCTGACCGTTGTCGGGCCTCCACGTCGTTCTCCTTCTTCTCGGTTTCCGCCAGCCTCGACTGAACTTGTGTGGAGAGCAACTCAGAATATAGCGATGCGAACACCTGTCAAAAGGCCGCATGTGGCATCCCAGAAAAGCCCCAGCCATGGCTCACCAGGTGCACTTCGTGAGGCAACCCTTCCATCCTGAGGACATTGAAGCAGGGCACACACCAAAATAGCCTTTGGGCACTGAAAGTCTGTGGGTCCGGACCCGTCTGCGAACCACAAATGCCGTCCTAATCCCAAACCCGTGCCTTGGCGAGAGGGACTGGCAGCTGCAGATGGTGGATGCGAGCCCGCAACAAGCACACGTGGTTTCTCATGTGCATCCTACGCCCAGTGGCGGGGGTGCAAGCGCAGAGATACCACGGGACTGAGTTGCCGCTTGGCAAAAACCCACACAGGAATTTCGTGTACACCTGCAATTCAGTTCGGTTATGTGCCTTGAAAACCCCTTTTTTGCTGCTCTGCCTTGAGGCAACGTGGAAGGCGCATGTTGCAACGTTTTCGGTTGGAGTGCTGTGCCTGCCGTGAGTCTCGGAGGTCATCGGGCCTCGAATGGTGGTGCCTCGAGTCTTTTTGGGGAACGGGTGGGTTGCTGGGACAGAGGTCCCACCCGGCGCCCCGATTTTACCTCTGAGCCGTTTGGGAGTGTCCTGTGAAGTGGAACGGAGGAGGGAAAGATACGTCGGACGCCTTTGGCAGCGCATGGCACCACTGACTTGGAGTTCCAGGAGCGCCCTCTTCCCCCCGTCGGGGGCGGCTTCCTACGTTCCCCGGCCCTCAGGTGGCCCCTTTGTCCAGTGAGCACTGGCCCATACCTTGTCTTCCAATTCTTGGTACACCTGCTGGCGGGACTTGTGACGCAACCGGTCAGGAATCGCTGAGGCACATCGAGGCACAAGGGGCTTGCCAGAGCTTGAGGCACCTGCAGCGATAAGCGGTGGAGGAAAGCGCAGGTCGAGTGCGGAAAAAAGCGTTTTTTGGCGTAAGTCGCGTGCACTTTCTTTCGGTGTAATCGCGTGTGGAAAAAAGGTTTTTAGGCGTAAATCGCGTGCATTTTTTGGGGGGGGGGTGTAGATGGGGTTGGGGGGGGGGGTGGAAATTTTTTTCAGAGATGAAAGAGAAAAAACAAGAAGAAACACAAAATTTTTTCGGTGTAGGTCGTGTGCCCATAGCATTTTCACTTTTTTTTTCCACAGGCGAGTTACGACAAAAAAGCAACCTAAACAAAAAAAACCAAGCGACTTACGCCTGACACTAAGTGGTGGGGCTGGGGTTCGGGGGTTGGCGCCGTGGTTGTGGCTGCAGGTGTTGCAGTACCTCCATCATCATGATGAGTGGCTGTGATTGAGATTGCTCTGTTGCTGATGCTCTGCGGAAGGACCATCTCACAACATGACTACGATCTGCGCCCTGTTCTTCAGCCCCTGTAATGCAGGCCCCCACTTGCCAGTCAGCGTCAAACTTGTTGTGCAGGCGGGTCCCCAAAACGCAAGGTCCCCACACTGACGACTGCTGACGTTGCGTTCGAATCGCGCCGCTGTACATCCCCTGCCGTTGGGTGAGCGGGCCACCCACCAACTTTTCGAGCAACTGATGTGCGCGGACGCCAGCGGTTGGATGCTCAATTGACAGTCGCTGGAGCGTGGCTGAAAGCAACTGCAGGCTGGGCAATGGCCGTGGAGACTTCTCCAGGGACACTGAGTCTCAGGAACCAGGGAAGCACTTGCAGACCTGCAGAGCGGGATCTTGGGGCCTTTTTCCCTTGCTTTCCAGCCTCTTGTTTTTCCGCCTGAATGGCTTCCGTGCGGTTCATGGACGACACCGTGGGTTTGTGCAGTGTGCCACGCAGCGCTGGGGAGTGCGACCGGCGGCGCTTGGCGGCCGCTTTGGCTGGCTTGACCTTCGGCTCTGGGGACTGTGACGCACGTGGGCCACTGACAGATGAGGTGGGGGTCAGGGCCTGTGGGGATGTAGCACTGTGGGCACTGTCACCCCTCTCGAGGGCGCTGCGGACGGTCTCTAAGGGCTCTGGCACTGGCCTTGGGGAAGTGGCCATGCGGTATCGCTCAGGCGATCCATCTCCAGCAGAAGGGGGGCCGTTGCTGTTGGGCTCCGGATAAATAGGACGGTACTCTGTGGTGAGGGGTGTGTTGAGAGGGTACTCTGCGGTGCGGGGCGTTTTGACAGCCTCGGAGGTTTGGGGGCTGCGCACCTCCTCGGGATAAATGGGGCGAAGCACGACTTTGGATGGGGGAGAGCTGGCAGAATCTGGTGTTGCGGGGTGAGGCTCTGCAGATGCAGCCGTGCTGGTTGCATCCCGGAAAAGGGTCCGGCATTCTGTAGATAAAGTGAGTGAGAGACATGGCCGAGCGTTTTGGCAGGGAAAGACATGGTTTCGCAGGACCGTGCTCCAAGAAGAACATCATGCATCATGAGAAACCAAGACGCAGAGAAAACTACTTGTTGGGCACACAATCAAATCGGCCACCAACCATCATCTTGGATGGTCTTGGCCTGACGCTCAGATGCACACAAGGGTGAGTGTTATTCAGCCAATGGTGAATGACACAGTTTTGTGCTCCACATGCTTCTCATTGAGGGGTCAGTCACTTGCTGCTCCATTGCATTTTTCCATTCTCGGTGCTGGCACGTGCACATGCAGTCAGCCAATCAGTGGGTCAGTCAGGCAAGCAGTCAGTCAGGCAGGTGGTTGGGCAAGCAAGCAGGCAGGCAGAAACACACAGTTTGGCTTTTTTTTTCAGTCACAGAGCACATCTACAAACAAAGGGGAACCCCAGCAGCACCGGAGCAACTGGCGATTGAGCGGTACAATGCACCTGAAATGTCGTCGGTTCGAATCGATCGCCGGCCGGGTTCCCCTGACCCATTATTTTTTTTCCCCCAACCCTGGTTCAAATCCTTCCAAGCACAAACTTTGACCCCCCCACCCCCCTCCAAAATGTGACATTCAGTTTCAGGGGGATAGAGGCCTCAAAATCAAAAAATCCATTGGGGGATCATTTTGCCAAGCAAAGCAATGATTTTACAAGGGGTTAGACATGCAATTTTGTAGTCTTTTCAATTGAGGTCTATTTGGCGAGGAAAGGGCTCCGTTGACCCCGTTTGTCAGTGGAAAGCAAATAATTGCGCACCGGGCGCGCTAATGTTCCTCCATAGACACATCATAGTGTCTCTGAAAGACCAGAGGGGGGCGGTACACTGGACTCCCTAGGCTCTTCCATGCTCGTACCCACCTGCGGCACCAACGGTGGTTGTGCAGCCCAACTTTTTGCGAGTGCAATGGGGGCCTGCATGAAGCTTCTTGGGGGGGGGGGGGGGGCTCGGTCCTTGAACCCCAAACGAAAGGTTGCTGGAGGCCCTCTCAGGGGGGTTGGGATGACACTGTATTGACGGTCACCGAAGCGCCTCTTGTAGTTGTGACTTGAGGCTGATCTTGCAGGTCGTCTGGGGCTACCCTCCACTGGACTCAGGGAGAGGAGCCACCACAGACCTTGGCCGGACGCCAGCGCCGTGAAGCCATGACACACACTGCAGCCCCAGGGAATGAATAAGTACCATGGGCACCCGCAGAGCTCCACCACCACTCACGGCCAGAGTTGCTGCTCATCCCGCCGAAGGTTGACCAGTGCTAGTCAAAGACACGAACACTTCCACTTACAAGTGTGTTTCAGGCATTCCCGGACAAAGCAACGGACGGGCAACAGAGCGGGAACAAAAGGCATATCCAAGCACTCATCACGACAGCCATACTTCCATATACCCTGCTCCAAAAGGGACAGTACCAAGTGACCTCCACTTCAGTCCCAGATTTACCTTCCCCTTGAAAACACCCCACGCATACCAGATTCAACCCCCACAGAGGACACGGCATGACACAGAAAACGAAAATTGTGGATTCCACTTGCTTGACACATGTGACATGTGTTGTGCCTAATTATCATCACGTCCAAGAATGAATCATGACCATATTTCCACTAGCTGCGAGTTAGCTGCTATTGGTAATCGACCATCAAGCCATAGCAACAAGGCTCGGTGATACTCAAGTTGGGAAGGTGTCTGCTACGGCTTGTTTGGCCAACCACATGCATCTTGCATTAGATGGGATTGGTGAACAAGATGATAGGTTTGGTGTGCGAATTTGCCGTTTTCTTATGCGGCTATGGCTTGCGAACAACCACACAAAAAGCACACACCTGTTGAGGTGTGTTCCTGCAGCAAAACTCATTTGGACCATTTTCCTGCACCAAAACTCATTCTGACAATTTTCTTGCGCAAAAATTAATTTGGAACACCCCCTTGCGCCAAGACTCGTTATGACCGTTGTGCATTGTATGGTTGGCTATGGAACCCTATGTTGGGTACACGGGCGAAATTTGGCATCATGGGGGTTGTATTTTGGGCACCAAAGAAGGAACAGCTCAAAAAGAGTCTAACACCCACCCTCACCGCTCTTGCAATTCCCCTTGGATGCATGCTTCACTCCTGCACAGCCACCATTGCCCCAATTACGCAACCAAACAGACCTGATTGCAGACCAGATTGCACGCAACGTAAACTGGGTGCTACGTCTTTGGTGGTGAAGCCCATGGAAACATCAGCAACTGCAAAACAGCAAAACACATGCACCATGAGCAGTGTTCACCACCTTCAGTTGCCTCTCAGGTGTGCAACAGTATTGCACTTACTCTGGGGAGGAATGCAGGAGTGGGAGGGTGCTGCATATGTCGACAGAGGGAGTGTTGAACAGTGTGTCAGCAAATGCACAATCAGTGCACAGCGGCCACACAACAGAATTGCTTCTAGAGACGGAAAACAGGGAAAACTTGGGCTGACCACCCAATGGATATGTCGCGGGCACATTCAGAATATGCCAACACGGAGCGTTTTGGCACGTTTGGGAAATTTTTGCAATTTTCGCTTTGATGTGTGGAAGTACGGACACATCATGGTCATGGTGTCGCGGTGTTGGCGCCTCGCTTCCACTGGCGCCTAGGTAATTTTGCCATGGTTCGTGTTGGGCCAAGTGCCAAGCGGCCAATGTAGCACCCGATTACGCACATGTTTCAGATAGTCGGTGCCCCTTCGGCCCTTCCCACCTGCCCCAGCAGTTGACTGCACGGCGAGCCCATTCACCTTGGTGGCCCACACGGACCATTTGGTGCGTTGATTTTGATTGTTTGTGGCTGGTTGCCCACAAGTGATAACCAGCACCTTGTTTTTGGAGCATGTGGCTATGGTGGAGCTGGTATTGGCTATTGGCCAGACGCGCACGCACCAACAAGATTTCCACAGCCACATGAGGGCTGTGAAGAAGAGCATGACTCCCACAGCCACATCACAATCACGAACACCAGCTTCCTCTTGTGGCAACAACGTTCTTGATTCAGTTTACTGAATCAGAACTGGACTGACAGTCGCCAGCCTCCTCAGAGCTAGACGTTGAGCTTGAGGAATCAGATGAGGAGGAGGAATCACGACCAGAATTTGAGACCCATATCTATATCGGTGTCTTGCATAGACTCAAGAGGCTCAACACCCTGCCCCCCCCTTGTGACATGTGGGTGTGTCAGGCAAGCAACAACAACAAAAACCTGCACAGCTACAGCTGCTAGGAAGAAAGAAAACCCTTGTCAAGGGCCAAAACTGGCTCTTGGCACTTTTCGCAATCAGGTCGGGATTAGAGAAGTATGGAATGTTTTAAGTTGCATGCAGGGCGCTAGCAAACACTGGGACAAGAGTACAACTTAAAACCATAGCACCTCCACCTCCCAAGACCTCCACTGCAGGAGTGTAACGGCTGCGTAGCACAAAAAGGGTGGAACTCAGCATTCCAATCGCCACACCAGGTGTTATGGTCGCCGCTGTGCAGAATGTGTCAAGAGGCATATTGTGTCCGACTCCAGAAAATATGTGCCCGTAGCTACTCATGATTGTTTTGGTAACTGTGGTTTTATGGGTGGGCAATTTTAGGCGACACAGCAAACCACGCCTCCACACATGCGGAAAACCGGTGGCAAACCTACTCATAACATTGCCATTCCATGCCGGATCCTACTCAAATGCAGAGGGTTGACTGCTTTCACAAACTGCGGAGTAGAAGCTCGCTGTCTGGGGGTGGTGCAGGTGCAGACCGTAGTCAACCCTCAGACGTGCAGCAAAGAAGTTACCGATGCCCGGGTGAAGACCCAATCAGAGCTCTTCCTCTGGCCAATGCATACGCTGGGCTGCACATGTGTTGTGTCTCTGCAAACCTATGGGGTTTGGTTGATGCGCAGTCCTAAATTGCAACTATCCTTTTCGACACAAAAAACGCAACAAGAGCATAGAGGCTCAGGAGGCGTAGCCTATTCTGAAGTAGTGCCTGATTATTAAGCACAGATATCTACAATACTGAAGGCAAGAACAGACCATCGTAGACCCGGATGTGTGATCGATAGTCGACCGAGCAGGAGCGGGCGCGGGCGCGGCCCAGACCCCCTTCATATCGAGGGCTGGAGTGCCGAGTGTGTGGCCGGGGGGTGCGGTCGGGGGCGAGCCAACTGGGCTGCAGCACTCGATCTCCGAAGGGCGTGTGGACAACAGGCCTTGGCTCCACTCCGTTGACGCTCCTGTGGAACACTGGCTCACCAGCCCGGGGACTGAGACTAGACACCCATTCCCGGGGCACAGGGCTCTGGGACGCTCGCGGCAGAGGGCTCGGAGACGAATTTGCGTCGCGGATGTTGGTAGGGGGGCCGCCGGTGGCAGACCAGCTTCTGCTGCGTCTTAGGGAACCTGCAAAATGTGTGCACAGACTGCCCCTAAAGTCACACGATCGGTGGTCCAATGGAGACCCTTCTGACGTGACCCTCGGAAAGGGGGGGCATTGTCCGTTCTTTATGCGATTGGCGCACTGTGGCGTGGTTTTGGGTTCGTTAGTTCATTATGCCAAACCCGTGCGAAGTGGTGGGCGAACGCGATCAAAGCCGGGCAACGGAGCTGACAATGAGATGGAGGCATGATGTCCTGCACTTGGGCAGGGCTGATAGGACTTTGTGAAAACAAAAGGTTCTCCCCTGTCCACAGGGCGCACCCCAGCCTCATCTTGTGGCACACCCTGTTCCCATTGCAGTAGGGCCGGGCGCAGGTGAGAGCTCCCAGGAAAGAGCAGCCCGTTTGCTCGATTCCTTTGCATGGCAACGTTCGAAACTGCCTTGGTCAGGACATGCGCCAAGGCCCCACCCGCGCATGCCCCACAGCCCTCGCCACCCCCTGTCCATTCGGTGTAGCCCCCTTTTGTCCATTGCATCACCGTGCCACACAATGTGTCCGTGGTCTTCAGGCTCAGAACCCACGCAGACTGGTCGATCTCGTGGATCATGGCCGCGTGGACAGTGGACTCCATCGGGCCAGGCCCGCATGCCGGGCAGTCAGCCCCCCACACCGCATGTACGACAGCAGGCCCATGCAGCCCATGGCACATCCGGGCGGACCCAACAAGTACCTTGGGCGGACCCCCATGAGGGAGAAGCTTCCGTCTGACTTTGTATCCAATGCACGGAGTTACGTCTGTGAAGGCCCTGTCAGAGGAACCCCATTTGCGTGCCTCCCTAACCTAAGAATCCACCCCCCCCTGCCTCAAGAGCGTAAGGGGCCCCTTACACCCAACAACACCTTTCTGCAGCGAAGAGCCGTATGATTGTGAACAAAGGTGAGGTGAGCAGAGACCGAAAAGAGTGGGCTGCGAAAAATGCATCGCGTCCTTCGTCCACTTGCCCACAACATCTTCATCTCAAACCCCACATCCCGCATCACACTGGCAGCGATCCAAGGGGCGTCCTTCCCCAGGCACACCCCTTCCAAACACCCTTAAAATCAGGTAATCTGAACTACCATGAACGGCGATGGTCGTCACCCATTGGTTAGGAACATAGGACACCAGATGTCTAGAGACACAGGGGTTTCCATGAACTGAATGGCAGGCAATCAGATTTGAATCAGAATCAGACCACAATATTTCAGTAAAATTTCAGAGTATCCAGGTTCTGGGGTGGGAGATTACTAGCCTTAACCTGGGTAGAAAATATCCACTTTATTTACCCAGGTATCCATCTTGCATTGCCGATTCATCAATATGGCTGCATCACCCCTGCCTTCTCGGGGTCCCCATGGTGGGGAGAAATCAACCTAGAAAAGAGTGGATGTGGTGGAAATGAGAACAAAAATGTGAGAAAGCGGGTACAAATCCAAAAATAACATATTCCCAATGTGGAAGAAGCATCGAAATCTACTCTCAAACACCAATGATGCCCCTAGTATTACAAAGCATGGGTCTCTAGCATGGCCAGACGCCCAAATAGTTGCACTGCGCACACACCGCGCGTGCACTGCGCCAAGTGCACCCCCCTAGAATTCCAAATACCTCCACGCCCCACATGCAGCCTGTGTCAAAACCCTGCCAATCCCGGTGCCCCGACTTGCAAAGGTGACGACCTCCAACGCCTGAGATAATGTGGGTCAGGTGAAAGACCGATAAGGAGTGGGCGTTGGGTTCTCCATACCTGTCCGTGGGGATACGTGTGGCTGATGGACATGTTCCAAGGACGGGCTCCGCAATAGCGTCAAGGGAGTGCTGTGCTGGGCTCGAAAACAGTTGTATTCTGCGCGCCCTCTGTGCCGATGCTTGAGATTAGTAGCGGGGCTGTGACATGGAGCAGTGTACACAGAGGCAGCAGTCTGCGATCCACATCCTATACTGTGAGTGATGACATGATTACAGCAGCGCCTGCCCCCACCCGGCACAGTCTTTACACCATTGCCCGCATTTGTTGTTGCAGGGCATACCCTCGAGAAAGACACCTATGATCACTTACCATGTGCCACTCAGCAATACCCATTGTTGTCGTGCAGCAACTCATGCAGCAGCTTTTTCTGATCAAGCAAGATCTGGCGGATGCTGGCGGTCCTGTATGCATCCATGATCCACTTGTTTGAGGCTGATAGCATCAAGAAACACTGGTTTGTTTGCCTTTGGCACCCTTGACACCCAAGACTCATGATTTGGAGAACCAGCCTCACCCTGTATCTGATCTTTGGCATCTGGATCCCCCCTTGTACCGGATTTGAGGCTTTTTGGACTCCAGTGCTTCGTTCCATCAGCAAACCTTGAAATAGGTCGTGGTCAGGGATGTGCTTATCTGCGGGGGGTGAATTACAAGACCCACCCACCCAGATTTTGGGAAAATCCAGGGACCCAGAATTGTCCCACCCCCAGGGGGGGGGGGGGGGCTGTTGGACACCCACCCACCCACCCACCCACCCAGTCAGCCACCAAAGCAGTACACAAGATGCGAGCAAAATTTCCAAGTGGTGCTGTCAGTGCCCCCCTGTGGTTAAGTGACTTTTGTACTCACAACACCCCACATATCGATGCATGCATCATTCTCTTTAAGGGAAGCATGTAGCAGAATGGGACAAGAAATGTGCAGGACAAGACAGGGGACACAGGCACCCACCCACCCACCCACCCAAGTACATCGCTGCCGTGAACCCATCAGCACCCGTACACCAAAAGACGCCCCACCCCCAGGGGGGGGGGGTGTTTGGACACCCACCCACCCAGAATTTCCAAAACATCCCCCCCCCCCCTGTCCCGTAGGCCGAACCCAAAGCACATCCCTGGTCGTGGATGCTAAGGTTTGAGATGGCAGGGGTCCAAGATGCTAAAAGACCTGCAGAAGGGGAGTCCTAGGTGCCAGTACCCTGAGGGTACCTGAAAGATGGGGTTTGTGCATGCTACAAAACTACAACAGGGGGGTCCTAGGTGCTAAAGAGTTGACACATCGAGGTTTTGGATGCAAAAAGCTTCAAGCGAGGATTCCTGGATGGCACATCTGGTCACTGCCTTCTGACCTACCCTGTCCTGGGTCGTTTGCCCTAGAGAGCGAGAGTGTGGCTGTCATCCGTGCTACTCGTACGGCTGCTGGGCTCGCATGATACGACAGGAACTTGGCTGGCATTGAGTCAGATAACTTGCTCACCAGTACCCCTGCTCACAGGCAACGGCTACGCACTGATTGGTCCTTGAGGGCGAGAGCATGCATGCTTTTGCAAACACAACTGGCTGATATCTGTGCTGAATTCACTGCTATGTATGTGTGTATGGATGGATGGATGGATGGATGGCTGGCTGGATGGATGGATGGGTCGATGGATGGATGGATGTATGCGTTGACTTCCGCTGCAGTCTGCCATACATCTGACTCCAGCATATCTCTCGGGGACACCTGGAATTGCGCCAACTCAGTGGGCTGGTGCCATTGTTCCCTCATTTGTGCCCGCTGAGTATTCCGGAGGTAGGGGTATGTGGGGTGTATTTGGAAAGCCCTTGAAAAGGGCTATTCAGAACAGCCTGGGTCTGCATCACAGGGGCCGCCGCCAGCCAATGTCTGAACCCGAGGGGTGTGCGACAGTTTTGGGGGCTGTAGGGGGGCGTTTTCGCACAGCGCGCGCACAGCGCCAATTATTATGGTGTTTACCCCGGTAACAGCCCTGAAAACCTGCCACCTCTAGAAGCATGCATGAGCAATTCAATTGCTTGGGGGCTTGCCTTTGGCTTGCCCACCATTCTTGGCGTTGTGTCATGGGTGGGGTTGGTCTTCAACTTTACCAAAAATATGAACATCTCTTCGCGAGTCAAATAGGTGTCATGCCCATATTTCTGGTACCACTCTTCCGCCGTGACGGCATCACACCCCATGAGTGCAATTTGCTTGCGCAAAACTGGGGTGCCACACATTTCAATCCAATTATCAACATTGCATTGCTCAACAGGCAAAGGGTGGGCCCTCTTGTTGTACACTTTGTACAAAAACTCGAGCAACTGGTTCTCAGTTCTGGCATCCGCTTTTGCACACTCCGCCGGGGAGCTTCCCTTGTCGGAGATGGTGACCGGTGGTGGAGAATGGCCTACTTTTCGCACAGCGCGTGCACAGCGCACGGTACGCCCCCGTAGGGGGGGGGGGGGGGGCTCCCCCCCCCTTGGTTGACCCAAACCTTGGGGGTCGGCGGGTCGGGAGGTCAGCTGCTGGGCTCCCCGGGGGGGGGGGGGGGCGGTGGGTACCCCAACATACATACCTCAAAATGATCCCCATGACACACTGATCATTTTGAATATGCACAAGTGGGGTAAAAATATTTTCAAAAAAAAATTGCCCATCAACTCAGGCTCCCATCAGCCAAGGTCCGACCCGGAGGTCGGGTCAGGGTCAAAATCCTTTTTTGTGCTTTTCATCCATTTTTGAATTCTCCACAAAATTCTGAGTATTTTCAGTACAGACACATAGGGTCGAACAAAAAAATTTCCCCCTGCCGTATGCCTAAAACAAAATCTCCAGCGCATCCCGCGCCCACAAAACCCATTGATCTGTACAACCATTTTGGGGTCTGTAGAGGGGGGGGGGTACCCCCCTGTGTGACATTCCGTCTGGTTGTTGCTCCTTTACGGGGCCCTAGACGGTCACCCGTTCTTCCCTTCGCATGTTGCGTCCGGTCGCTGCTTTCTGTCGGCCACTGCGGCCCGTGCTCTTGCTGGTGTCGTTTCCGCGTTTGCGGAGCCCAGTAGTTGGTGTGTTGGGGCTGTGCTGAATGTGGCATGGTGTGCCGTTTGCGCGTCAGCGGCGCCAAATAATTGGCGTATTGAGGATGTGCTGGTTGTTGCCGGTGTCGTTTGACTGTTTTTGCTGTCCACACACCTCTGTCCACAGGCTGTCCATAGCCTGCCTCGCTGTGTTTCTGTGAGGTCCAGGTGCCCTGTTTCTCCACGCGCTGTCCGGGCCGTCCACCATATGTCCTTTTCCCCCTGACGGCTGGTCTGCCCCTGATGGGCTCCCGCTCCTGTTGCGCAAACAGCCCATCTGGGCTGCGGGTGACACCCCCCACCTGATGCAGGTTGAGCACAGGTTGCCCTGGCACCCGGTAGCGACGGGGCTGGCTGGCCAAGCCATCCCCTTTATTGTCGCTGCCTCTTATGCGCACACTCCACCATTCGCTCCATCCTGGTTCCCTGTTCCCGCTGTTCTGGTTGCCTCTCCTACCCCCCCACCCCTTTGGGGTCGGGTCCTGACCAGGATCGGCCCCCGTGGTCTGTATGCTGTACTGACGGTATGTCTGATATTTTTGTCCTGTTTGGACGGTGCCTGTGTTGCTTGCTGCCTGTTTTAACAGGACAGCCACCATGTCTGCATACAAATTCACGCCACGTGCTGTTGCGTCCCCAGATGCAAGACAAAGGGTTGGTTCGGAAAAGAGCGCGCTCTGGTGGTGCAGACTGGGTGCGGGTTACACATGAGAGGTCCTCTAGCAAAGCAAAAAGGCCTCAGACAGCCGGTTCGCAGCAACCTGTATGCACCCACAACGAACACCAGGTTCTGACCACCGCAGAGGCCGCTTCTTTTGCAACCCAACTTTGGGATCGTAAAGTGCACCCCACGAAGGCTTCATAGCATGAGTTCTTGGCCGCATGCATTGATGTTGATTTGGAGAAAAACGTCCAGCATGCACAGTGGCAGTGGTCCCTGCCCTTGTGGAAGGGGGCAACAATGAGGACGATTCAGATTCAGAGTAATCAGTGGTCCCTCGAACATTGCTCCGTCTTGTGCATCGTCCAATTTGCAGCTCCATTTGCTCAAAAATGTGACCATCTACCTCCCCCCCCCAACCATACATTTCTGAAACGGATTTCACAGATTTCAAAAAGTATACACATACCCCCCCCCCCAAAAAAAGAGACAACAATTTGGCGCACTGGACCAAAAGTTCACAAAACCCAGGAAAAGTGCCAAAACCCATCGTGTTGGCGCATACGGAATGTCCCCGAGAGATATTCAATTTGTTTTGTTGCGATTGTTGGGATTTACACTCTTGAACTGAGCTCTATTAACATACCCGAAGGAACTGCTCTGGGGTAGCAACGGCATTGGCCAATCCAACTCAGAGGAACTGGCGGCGCCTCTGGTGCTCAAATCATGGCCATGGAGTTGCTGGGGCCATGGTACATTTGCCATGGCCAACTTCTAAGAAGAAGATGATGCGTACAAGTATGTGTCGACGAAATACATGTGCCATCATTCCTTCCCACAGTGCCCTGCTCCCTATACCCTGTGCTCCCTGCAGCAAACAGCACTTTCCTCGACTGAACTCCAATGACCACGTGACATTGCTTACCCTGAGAACCTTGATTACCCCAAGAAGATTGGGTGCAACAAAGTGGGAAACGTAGTTCGCAACCCCTTTGCAGGTTTATGTTACAAGGGTCTTCTTGCACATGAGAGGCCGTTCAGTGTTATTGAATTACTGATGGGTTTAGAGGCCCAACCATTGTGAAGCTTCCGAGTTTTATCAATTTGTAGGACCTGCAGATCCTGCACCTGCACCAGCTGCACTTGCAGCTAAACCCAAGGGTACTGCCCCAAATTCCACAGCTGCATCTCTGCAACAGTGTTTCCAAAGACTCGTGGTGACAGAAGCGAACCTTCAACAATGTTGCTTTGGGTTCTGTTGTCTCTGTGGATCATACTGTTTTCAGGGTGCCTTGTGTTAAATGGAGGTGAAGGAGTGTTGTTTGCTTCGAATCCCTCAAATCCAGCCCAGCCATATATTATGTGGTTGTGTTTGCCTGGTGTGTACCTGAAGCAGTTGTTGGACAAGGGCCCTAGACTTGACTCCCAGAAATCCCCTCAAGAGCCCCGAAGCACTGCAGAAAATTGTCAGCCTACCAGCCCAATGAACTTCAAAACCATCAGTGCCTGTCACACCACCCTCCCGTGCATATCTTGCAACATTCCTTGGCTGCTCTCTGTTTCGAACCCCGCCCCATACGTTACTTGGAGGCCAAGATGACAGGAGTTATCGTGGACAGGATTCTGCCCCCCCATCTGCAACGTAAGCCCAGTGACACCATAGTGGCAACAGAATGGGGCACCATCTCCAGGTTGAGGAAAAAACGACATGTGACACAGCAGGAGACACCCTCCCCTCAATGTAAAAGCACGAGCTGAGTTTTGGAATTCCATACCGTCTTGGAAATCCACTTCCATCCAGTATGCAGGCGGCCGCCCATTCGACGATCCACACAAGGGACACTGGTGGAAAATGTGTTGTAATCTACAGTCAGCCCTCTCCGAACACCCTGAACAGAGACTTGAACTGAAACTGGTCCTTAGTTCAGGAGTTGTTTGCAGCAGCGGACATCAGGAAGCCAGCAACAAAGTGTCCCTACGTAACAGTCTACCCACCTATCCAATTCATAATGATCCAGTTTGTGGTCTTCCGAGTCATAATAAATGACTCCTTGCTTGATGAAATAGTTGGTACGGTGCTGGACCCGTGATGGCAGTGTGACCTAGTGTGACCTGGCGACCCTTAAGGGTGGTGGTATGTAGAGTAAGGGCAATTTTCTATTGGTTTGCAAGGCCACTGCCCCGTCCCCAACTCCGTTGAAAATTGAACATGTGGAGTCCGCGACTAACCCTTGGGATGCCAATCGGAACTCCTACACCGACAGACCGACAGCTTCCATATGCATCCGTTGTGCCTTTACCCACACACCGCACAACGAAGCCTTTGTACTATGCACACCACTGCCACTCATGAAACGTGCCAAGATGGCACCGTGCACACCCATCCCATCTGAAGTATTGCAACAAATTCATTTCTTGGTGGTGCCACCCAAGGGTGTTTTTATGCATGCGGCATAGGCAGACGCCATTTTGGGTTTCAGCAATTTTAAGACCATGTGGGAAGTTGAGGGGAAGTTTTTGCATTGCGTGCGCACTACGTGCATATTGCGCACGCAGAGGCTGGGATACTCACCCAAGAATACCTCTCATCTGTCTAGTAGCACGGCGAAGCAGCAAAAAGCCCACATGAGAACAACGAAACTGCCTTCAACTTGGTAATCAACTGTCGTTATGAACAAGCAAATCAGCCTTGTAAAGTACAACTATGCAAGGGCATGCAAGATGCACACATGTTCAAGTGGCAAGTGCCACACTCGGATATATCACCAGGTGGGTGGCCACACAATTGGCAACAAACACCATCATCATTTTCCTCCTCCGCAATGGTTGCCTCCTCTTGTGCCCATACAGACTCTGTCACATGAGGCCAAGGTCCATAGGGTTGATACCTAGTCTGTCTACGAATGTAAAACCGAGTAAGGTGGAGCAAAATATGCACATGGCCGTGCAGCTCCGTTGCATGGCCTGTCCAAACATTGCGGACAATCCTCCATTGCCATAACTCCACCCTTGCACGATGGAAGCCATGGACATAATTATACTCTTGTTGGTCGTCACTCAAAGTTTTCCGACCAATATAAGGTACAGCGGTGCAAGCGGCCCTTATAGGCGCCGTCATGGGCACCGATTTCAAAATCCAAAAACTGTCCATGTGTTCGCGAAGGACCACGTTGATCCGAAATCATAACATCGGCGGAGGTTCCGGGCATAAGGTCACATATCCATACTATATTCCCAAGATTGTCCACGGCCACGGTTACCTCATAAACGTGGCCTGCGTACTTGGGATTAAAAAGGACATCCGACAAATCTCCACCCACCGAGCATATGGGCATGCTGACGGTAAAATGCGATACGAAGTAGGGGAAGTGGGGATTATGGTTGTACGGTGAAAGTCTCTCCTCCCACCATATCTCATCCACCACGGAATTCAACAAGGTTCGGACACGAGAAATATTTCGCATATACACATCATCCGAACAATCGGAATGAGATTGATAAGCACGGATGTCCCAACTTGGGCTTTGTCGGAGAAAGTACAAGTATTGGAACAAATCTTCGCGGGACAACAAACCTTCCGCGCCATACTTCATATAGAACTCCTCCGCTGTAACACAGCCAACACCAATGAGATTGACTTGTTTGCGGAGTTGCGTGTAGGTTTCGCGAGGCTCGTTAGAACGCTTGGCGGAGCAACTTGAGGGGCCACACCGAAGCGTGGATTGTGAGTCCCTAACCCCAACTCGAGGGGCCACACCGAAGCGTGGATTGTGAGTCCCTAACCCCAACTCGAGGGGCCACACCGAAGCGTGGATTGTGAATCCCTAACCCCAACTAGAGGGGCCACACCGAAGCGTGGATTGTGAGTCCCCAACCCCAACTTGAGGGGCCACACCGAAGCGTGGATTGTGAGTCCCTAACCCCAACTCAAGGGGCCACGCAACAAAGCGTGGATTGGATAATTGGCCCGGTTTCCTCAATAGCACCGGAAGGTTGAAGGCCCAAAATAACGCTCCCTCAAAGATGCCCGGCGCGCACCCCGTGTGCTAACGCCCATGTGGGGAGGAAATAGGTGAAAATGGTTGAAAATGGGCAAAAATGGTTGACAATTCAAATATGCCACATCCCAAATGCTTAGGAAGCAAAAAAAAAACCCTGGTACGGAACCAAAAACTTGTGTAAAGGGGCCGAAAGTAGGGTTCGAGTATTTGCCGACATCTAAAACTTCGCACTGCGTGTGCACTGCGTGCACGGCATTCCCTGAGACCGACACTGCTCAGGAAGCAGAGGACTCTGATAGTGGCTCAGACACAGCCTTCACAATTTCGTGGGCCGTCAGCTCTAATGGCTTTAGCACATATGCGAGTGACTCTCGCATCCCCTATTGCATTTCATTTTTCCAGCTGACATCGTGCGTTGTATGCTCAATGCCTGTATGTCCTCGTACTCTGTGAAGCTCATCACACATCACAGTCTCTAGACATGTAGGATATTGCCACGCAAGGGTGGGGGGAAGGATGCTTGTGTGTGTTCCTGAAAGGTTTCCCACCTCAAGCAAGAGAGATGGAAACCCTCATGCATGAGCATTGGTGACGCACTCCTTTTCAAAACGGGGCATGCCGGTCGCACACCACACCCTCCGTGTATGCGGTCCACTGGCAATCAAGTCAAAAAGAAAAATCCACGGAGTGGGTCCACAGGGCACCTTTTTCCCAGCCTATGCATCGCACCCAACTGGGCCAATGAGTCGGACCTAACATTGGAGGCACCCATGGGGCATGACATTGAGGCCAAAAGTTCGGGGCTGTGTGGGGCTGCGTCACCAACTTTCCACCCTATTTGTAGGACCCATGGTGGCAAGCAAATCTACCAAGAAGAAAAACGTAGGAGAATCTCAACACACCGTTCGGTACAATAATATTCCATGCCAACCACCAGGCTACATGTAACAAACCCAAGAGGGCCTGCCACGCCATTGTTGCGACTTTTGTGCAGAAATTTTGTTCCCCGGTGGCACTTGTAGTGGCATAAGCCCAAACAGTCTGTTGTGAACATATTAGACCGAGCCGGATCCAGTGAGGAAATGTTGGAAGGCAAGGGGCGGGGGATTCTATGGAAAATGATGCCATTGGGGGTGCAACCCCCCCCCCCCCGCCCCCTTTTTGTTGCCCTATCAAGCCCCTACCAAGCCCCAACCACAGCCTCTACCAAGCCCCTACCAAACCCCTACCCAGCCCCTACCTCAGCATCTCTTAAGCCCCAACCAAGCCCGTACCAGGCCCCCACCAAGCCCCGATCATGCCTTCCACCAAGCCCCTAGCTAGCCCCTACTAGGCCAACCAAGCCCCTACCTCAGTCTGCACCAAGCCCCTACCAAGTTCCTACTAAGCCCATACCAGTACACAACCTGTTTGCAAACATGTTGTATAGCAACTACCCCACATGCATTGAATGCGCCCCTCCCCTTGTAATCTGCCCCCCAATGTCGTGACAGTCCCCGCCCCCCCCGGAGGGGTGGGGGGGGGGTTGCACAACCAAACCGAAACACTTCAAAACTGCAGCTGTGCATGCACGACACCGGTAGTGTGAATTGCATTGGAACATAATGTGACTTCTGTGTGTGCGCCCTTTCAACAGGCACTGTGTGACACTTCTGTTTACGACTCCAAACAAACTTGAACTCCTGGACATGCTCAGTGGGCAATTCGGGTATAGGTTGAGGATTTGAAGACGAGGTAGGCTGTTGAGCTCGGTTTCCAGCCCTTTTGGAGAGCACAGTACGACCAACTGTTTCCAGAAGAAATGTCAAAGTGGGGGTGGGGGATTGCAAGGGGGGGGGGTTACAAGAGGGGGGGGGTACATTGTGCATTGTACAGATTGGGTGTGGCAAAGGCATGGGGCATGGTATTATTGCATGGTGTGCACGCAGTGCCTGCATGACGCGCGCATCTATGGAAAATTTTCTCATTCGAACGTTTAAAATCTGCCCGCCCAAAAGGTGCAAGGAGGCACCCAAAAAAGTGTAAGAAATTAAACAGGAACCATTGAAGCAACTCATAGTGACTACATCACGGATGTTTTCCTCTCTCTCAGGTCTAACAGGTATGACCTTCATGGCACTAGGCACAAAACCATAAATGGCAGGAGGAGCACTCCCCACCTCTGTGATCTGCAAAGAGTTGGCATGCTCTATCGGCATCCTCCTCATCTTTTTCTTCAGCAGGGATGTTTTTCACCAGATGGATAGGTGGTATCTTTACCCTCATCGGTGCAACTACAGTGGTCTCCAACCTCCACCCAGTTGAAAGCCAGGTGCAGAAGATTAATGCACAAAAAGAAATCGAAGACATGGACACTGGAATTCGGAGCTGAGCACAAGCAATGCATATGGTGTGCTACACCACACAATGATGTGATACTGGGCATATGGTGTGATACAACACACACTAATGCCACGCTGAGCCTAAAACTGTCGCTCATGTTGGCAAAGGTGGAGACCCCAGGGACGCACAGTGTGGGCACGGTGAGGGCACAATGCATGCAATACCCTTAGAAGTGAGCAACAGGGTGCACACTGCATTGCACTCCTGATTTGTGACGATGTGAGGATGAATGACAGTGCTCAAAATATATCCACAAGGCATCAGCCGACTAGAAGCTCTCCCTCAGCCCTTACGCGTCACCATCTGCGCCACCGAAGGCACATGTACCTGGATATCCACGTGCGTACGTACACATGAATGCCCCAAACCACCCTCACGCAAACCAATAACCCGGACTTACCAGTCAGGACATCACCTTGGCACTGGAAGAAAACTGGCAATATACGTCACCAGAGTATGAAATGCCGCCACATGGCAAGGCGCGGGATTTGAATTGTGAAAAAAAAACCTGAAAGAACCAGCAAGGTTCACAATCTCAAGGAGACTGTCAGGCACAACACCAGAAAACAATTTTAGGAAAGAAACCTGGCCATGTGTTCCTTTTGTGACATGACCTGAGCAGCGCAAGTTGGTGATCTCAGCATACACAATCAACGTCGCCTTGCAAATGCAGACAATGCAAATGCAACAGTCGAAAGAGAGCACACTGTTGATTCAAGCCACCACAGGGACAGAATGGAACACAGTAGCAACATCTGTAAATGGTCACGCCATCAATCAAATTACTTGTGGTCAGAAGAGGTTCATAATAGCCACACATTTCACGCAGATCTCCACCTACTTAGTGGAAAATTGCACCATGCACACAGAAAATGTCAGCTTTGCAGGGATCACACGGTTGCAAGAAATTGAATATTCACGTTTTTGGGAAAAACAGAAATTCAAGACGTACCTCTGCAAATTGTCCCCGTGGTTGCCTGTTTCCTGCTCTTTTGAGCACAAAGTTGCGATTGAACAAGGCGACCCATTTGCCTGGTCCCTCACACTGGCGACAATGTGTGCCTTGCGGAGATGTCACCAGCAAATTCCAGAAATGGTTGTCGAGTATCTTGCGACAAAAAACCGGGGGCTCGCGCCAGAGCTGCAATGAAAAGTGACAGCAGAAAAAGAAAGCGTGAGTGGGTGGGCATTGCCTGGCGCAGTGCAAAACCCCCGGAAACAATAATACAACTTTTCCTGTGAAACAAAAAATGCGCGTGTGGGATCATATGAAGGAGAGCAGTAGCCTTTTTGCTCAGAGGGTGCTCGGTTGGTCAGGGGGTGCTCGGTTGGTCCTGTTTTTGGCAGTTGCCATTTGTGCAGGCCAGCGAGCACACTGGCTGTGGGCGGCCCAGCCTCACTACACAAACCCAACCATACAAATTCAGATACCCCCCGCACAACAGAAGCAAACCAGTATGGGTCAGCAGGGGGCAAGGCAGTCAAGGGATGTCAGGGCCAGCAACAGATCGAACAGCCCTTCGATGCCCCTCTCTTGGTTAGAACCTTTCCAGTCAATAATTCAGTACTCTCCCCGGCTGCTTGGTGTTGAAGGGCTTGCCCTTCCCTCAGGGCCGCTTCGCCGGCAGGCCCTTGTGGACCTGCTTGGTCCCATACGTGGCCGCATCGGCCACTATCGGCCACCGGAAGTGCACGCAGCCCTGCTGGCGGCATGGTGCCTGCAGGCCTTCTTCCTCTATTCACCGCCCTCCTCCTGCTGTGCTGTTGCAGTGTGGGGTGCACGTTTCTCAGCTGCGAACACATCGGCGGCAGCAGTGAATGCCCTTATGCATCACCCTGCGCACCACAAGTATTTCCTGAATCGGGTTGACAACATGCTTTCCAATAGAGATGCCTCAACCATTTGGCAGGTTTGCTGGCAAGCTTCTAGAACCCCATTTAAGGTGTAGGCGTGAGGGAGTATTCTACCGGGCCAAAAGCAAGCAAGAAGCAACAATGCACGAAGGACATCCGAGCACGTTGGACTCCAAAATGGCAGGATGGTTGGAACTGGCGTGTCACGTTGCCAAGGGTCAGAACTGAATGTTGGATGAGCACGTGGGGGTAACAACATGAAGGACCAAAGAAGAGGGTTGCAAAACCACGGGCAGGCGAATGAAATTGAATGTTTACTCTCTTGTAAAATCATCATTCACGTCGCCCAAAATGTCCCTCAAAATGACACCCAGAAGCCCCTCGGCTGGGTGCATCTTTTGGGGGTGGGGAGATGGGGGTATACAAATGTTGACCCCTCCTCGGTGGGAGGTGACCCTTGCGCTACGCACGTGCTGAGTGCAGGCTACTACATCCTGTCCAAGACCGCCTGCATATTGACTGCCTTCCAAACACCTTCCTGAACTAGCCTGTGAACAGCCTAGAGACATGTACCATCACACTTGCAACCATCTTTGACTCTTAGGGGGCGACCACGTCACTACTTTGTCTGACAACTGCTTGGGCCAGCCCCACAAGCAAACACTTGCGCCACTGCACTCGAGGTGCTCCCTTTCAGCGTGGAATCACCGCTGTTTTGGAATCACCATACAGAGGTTGTTGGATCAAAACCACGGGGGCACACATATATGGGACAGGCAGCACACACACACACACACACACACACACATACACACACACACACACACACACACACACATGCACATCTATTTTGGGGCCCATTCAAGAACCATCGTTCCAGGGATCAAACTTGAAGTTTCACCTGTTGTTAAACCCTCAGTTTGTTCAATAAAAGTGCCCCCCAAATGAGGTTTCGGTTGGGACTCCCCGAGGAGACCCTACCCAATGTCAAGTCACTTTTTAAGGGTGGCCAGGGGAAGGGGTCAAGAGAATAAACCCCCTCCATTTTGGGGGTCCGAAATCGTGAGTCACCTGACAACAGTTGTTAAATCAAACCCATGCAACACCACATCCATAGGGCCCATTTGCAGACCATAGCCCAGGGTGTGCTTGTAACCGTGCAAAATCGTTGTTCGGTCAAATGAAATTGGCCCCCAATGAGTATCTGTTCAGACCACCTTGTACAGCCCCAAACAAAATCCCACTTTTTGGAGTCAAACATATGAAGCACCCTTTTTGTGGGCTACTTTTGTTTTGTTTTCATTTGCATGTGTCCCCCTAGCCTGTCCCCTAACTCAAATGTCTCCAGAGAGTGTAGTTTAGGGTTGCAGGGGGATTTGATTTGTGTTCCCTGCCCTTAATTGTGTAATTTCCGTATGTGTTGGGGTGAGAGCCCCCCAGCCCCCCACCGATATCTATCTTAGTGGGGAATCAATGTCCCTCAACTCGGAGTTACCATCCCTACGGACGCATTGTGGCGAGGCCCAAAATTACAGCATGAGTCAAAATAACGAAATTTGAAGAGTTTCAAAAAGTGCAAAATCGGAAAAAAAGGTATGCTGAGGTAAAGAGATGAGACGGGCTGAAAACATACCCTGTTTGGCTATATTGGGGCTTATTGAGTAGTAGTACAAAGAGTATTCATTGTGGGATAGATTGTCAGACTACAACACCAAAGGGTCGGGTTATTCATGGCAAGATATTAGGTCTGAACTGGGGAAGATGATTTCACGTGTGTCAAGTGACTAGACAAGAGATTTCCAACTTATTATTCTGAGCCGATCAACACATGTGCATGGGCTGGATGTTATCACCAACCTTTGTCACATCTCTTCTTCATTGTCCTCACAAGATCTGCCACCTGGGGTGCCCAAGCAAATCTTGAGCCAACCTATCCCAGTTTTCCGCCTCTTCATTGTGGGATTTGGCACCAACAATGATGAGATCACCTGTGGCACTGTGTGCTCTGCCCTGCTAGACGTCCCCGCCGACGGCGCACACAGCACCCTTGGCGTCCTCCTGCTCACACAAGCGCCCGCAAACACGGCTATTGGGCATCAACACCCAATAGGGAGCACGGGACGGCGAGCTCGGAGGCGACATACTGGGGTACTCCCGTGCGCCACAGGCATGCCACAGGCCCCACAGGCTGGGAGTAATCCCCTTAAACCCCAAAAGCCCAAACCCCACAACAACAAATGAGAACCACTATTGCACAGCCATTTGGGGTACTTGTCCACAAAAAAAAGGTACCCAAAGGGGGGTGGGGCTGGGGAGCAGCAGCAAAGAGGAAACACCGTCAAAATCGCCTCAAGCACCGTGAACATCGACATGAATGGCACCATGGAGCTTCAAACCTCTGAAAGGGAGCCGCAGCAGCTCACACTCCCACGCAGCACCCGATACTGCCAGATGCGTTACCAAAGTGACACCGAATGCTGCAGTTTTGTGTGAAGCTTCAGCACGCCACAGCAGCCCCTCGCCCTGGTCCTGGCCTGTCGTCTATGGCGTATCTTCAATCCCTAGCTTTCGTCCTGTACTGCGCGGTACTCATTGTGGCTGTAATCTGCCAGCCAGTCGTCATAGTACTGGTCAAAGGGGTTGCTGCAATGGCCCTGGGGCATTTGGATGTGCACGCTTGGATGAACGGAGGTGTCTGCAATCATCTGCATGTTTGGGACCTGAAGAGCAATGGCGCGCACGTGTGACACCAGAGAACTTGCAGTAGCAGAGACCTCTCTCTCTCCCTCTCCCTCTATCTCTCCCTCTCTCTCTCTCTCTCTCTCTCTCATTCTCTGGCTCGCAGTCTGCCTGGCTCTCTGTCTCTGGCTGCCTATCACTCTCCTGAGGTCTCTCTTAGGAGACATGCAGGATGTGGTCAAGCAGTCCAATACGACAAGTGAGTCGGTCACGTGCTTTCAATTGGTTTTTGTGAAGACTATCGACGTTGGTAATGTGTGCAATGAGTTCAGGACAATTTGCACGGCGGCAAACACTTTGGCAGCTCGCAAGACAAAGTTTGGGGTGCTAGTGATGCACCTATCGCATTTAAGAGTTGGGCAAATGGGGTTGTGGTGTGACCCGCATGTGCCATCACATGTTGCAATTGGCCTTGATCCCGCGGACAATTCTCCAACCGCAAGCTGCTTCACGGCATATGGGGCGCCAAAGGGGCTTTAGGTTGTTCCTAGCTTCGTGCATGGTGAAGAGCATTTGCCATATTTTGGAGTGCGAAAGTGGTCCACTGCTTCCAAAAGCCCATAAACCGGGAATCATAGACTTGGAGCCAACAATTGGGGCACCAATGTGTCATTTGAAGCTGCATGGATGAACCTACAATTTGTCATGGAGGGGAGAGGGCCGCGCAAAGGCAGGGTATTTCATACTGTTTCAACAGCCACACGCTCTTTGTAACAGCAGAATGTGGTTACCTGCATTTGCAGAGAAGCCAAATTTGATGTACAATTCTCCTGCTGATTACACATTCTTCTGGTTGATGTGGCTCTTCGTTTATAAGAGGGGGGGGGTATTTTGGACAAGACCCACCCACCCAACTTTGGACCCACCCACCCAACTTTTGACCCACCCAGACCCCCCCCCCTCTTATAATTCTGTGGGGAGCATTTTTTGTGAACCAAATTGAAGCCAAGGCGCTCTCCCGGGTTAGGCATCCCCAAAGGGTGACACACCAAAAACTTCACAACACCAGGGTTTGAACCAGGGATCTTTGGAATTGCAGTTAAGTTCCTTGACAACTGGGCTACCAACCAGCTCTGACAGCATTGTGCAACAAAGGCCAAGTTGTTGCACTGCATGCGCACTGCGTGTGCACTGCGTGCGCACTGCGTGCATACTGCGCACGCAGAGGCCGGGATACTCACCCAAGAATACCTGTCACCTAACCAGTTGCACAGCGAAGCAGCAAAGCCCGCATGAGAACGACGAAACTGCCTTCAACTTGATACTCCACTATCCCTATGAACAAACCACTCAACCTTGTAAAGTCCGCTTGCTTCGACTGTTTCGGTGTCCGTGGCTTCGCTCTTGGAGGCGGCGATGAGGTGTCCCTTGACTCGGAGCGCGGGGAATGCGTTGTCCGTGGTCTCTTGGGTGATGGGGACCGCGAATAGGGTGAAGGGGAGGGCGGTGGTGATTCTGAGCGTGGACGCGACACACTTGTTGATGGCAACCGAGATCAGTGATGTGGTGGGGATGAAGGCCGTACCACAAACTCCTCAAGGTCCGCGGGCTATGTATGGCTACATCACCCCTGCCTTCTCGGGGTCCCCATAGTGGGGAGAGTTCAATATGGGGGATGCAAAATAGGTAAAAATGGTTGACATTGGGCAACAAAGGGTGACAATTCAAATGTGCCACATCCCAAATGCATAGGAAGCTAAAAAAACCTCACTATGGAACCCAAAACCTGTCAAAAGGGGCCAAAAGTAGGGTCTGAGTATTGGCCGACATTCAAAACTTCGCACTGCGAGCGCACTGTGTGTGCACTGCGTGCATGGCATTCCCAAAGGGTCCACAGGTTTAACATGTTATCAAAAAAAAGTCCGCCATGTGAAAAATTGCCACCTGCACACCTGCCACCTGCACAACGACATAACAAAAAGGGGCACCAGCAAACAGCCAGACAAGGCTCCTGTGACCAAAGAAAGAAGGTGTGGCAGGAGCCCAACCCAGAAAACCCTCAGAATTATAAGAGGGGGGGGGTCCAGAGCTTTAGACCCACCCACCCGGCTGAAGACCCACCCACCCAGACCCCCGCCCCCATTGCAAAATAGCTCTTATAAACGAAGCCTGCCACATACGTGTACCCTTGATGCAAATTCCCCGAGTATTGGGTGCCGTGCCCTTACCACAAACATCAAAGTTATCAAGAATAGCAATCGTAACAACGCATGAGTGCTGTCATCAAAATCATCAAAGCAGAGCCATGGGCAACCCTCCCTGCGAGCAGCTGGTGTGATGCAAAGGGGGGCTTTCCTCCGTGTGCCACGTACACACGAGGCTTTTTCGTTGGAGGGATGAATCGCTTCTGCTTGTGATTGTGCGTGTGCTTCGATGGCTCTAAAGTGGGCTTGGCCTCAGGCACAGGCTTTGCCCTGAATTGGGTGTGAACCCTTTGAAGAACGCGCGGATGGTTGCGATCATGTGTTTATAGGGCAAGTGTATGTAGAGTGTGGTACACAATGGGAAGATATTCACGATAGCTAGTACGACATACTTATAGGAGCAGCGTAGACACGGGGTAAGGACTCTTAAGACCAGCGTAGAAACAACATAAAGCTACATGAGGAACAGCACAAATAAGACAGCTGCACCCCAGTGCCAACACCAGAAGGACGCAGAAGCACATCAAGAGGGTGGACTTTAGGCCTCACTCTGCCGCTTTTGGTGCACCATCATTTTCCACTGTGCAGGTATGTCTGCCGAATTTTGGCAACTAAATTTCAAACTCTGCATGTTTTAAGCCCTGCTCAAAAGCTTTGTTTTCAATGCACAAATCGGCGATTGTCACTTCAAGTCATCCCAACAACGAGATAATGGGTTTGAGAAGGGGCAGCTTTGACTTGATTGAGGCAACATGCAGTGTGGATTGAAAGGTATGTGTGGCAGGTTGCAGACTTGTGTGACATGTGCCTGTTTCCGTCACTTGAAGTTGGACGGCTCAGGAAACACAACTTTTAGGCACCGCTTTGTGAGGGTTGAAGGTGTGGTTGAGGTCAGCAGCGTAACGTGGGTTGCGAGCACAATTCTGGGCAGAGCACATACCCGACCACTGGGCGTACGGTGTGCAAGGTAATGACAACGTGACTCTCCTGCAGTATGGCTGCCGCCCGGCTTTGAATAGGGACGTCTCCACAAACATCCCCAATCCCACAAGCCCACTTGGTCCATTATTGGTTGGTGGAAATTGCAACCCTGAGCAATGACATGCAGCATAGACACAATTGGATCCGTGAGCTGCCACACCCTTGGGAAAGGAATGATGAAAAGACGTGGGGGAAACACAGTGAGGCAAGACCTAGAAAGCGTTGAATCAAGCTGAACGTCCTTGCTTTGAATCCTACTTCGTCTGAGGCTTTGTGATGGACAACACTAAACTGAACCAACCCAAACTGATCCGGAGTTTTCCGACAAGGTAAAGATTGAGCCTTTTAACAAAGCGGACCAAACCATTTTGAGTGAATGATGAATACCCCTTTTGCCACTGTGTTCCCATGTGTGATGGTGGCGTGAACTCCCTTGCGGTGTATATCTGGCAGCCAATTCTTGGGGATACCTATTTTGCACACAGATGAACGTAATCAGCGCAGCAGATTCACGACGATCAGCCGATTTCTCAGGAGATTCACACTGCTTCAGGTCTGGTACTTCCACAAAAGTAGAGGGACAGCGCACTGCGTGTGCATTGGCGGCAATGACGCACGTTCTGACCAAAGAATGCCCTCAAACAAGTCTGCTGACTGATTTGCCCAGACGGTTTCCATTTGTTTGCGAACCCCATTTCAACTCCCCTCGATGCGCACCCCTGCGCACCGGTGCACCCCGGTTCGGATCATGCACGGCTGAACAGGGCACTGGTACTGGGCAAACGGCCTCGAATGAATCGAACGCGTATTGCCGTGGGGCTTGGTGTCAAGGGAATCCAGAGCAAAGCCCCCCTCCTCCCCCTCAACAACAACGCCAGGCCCCACCAGCCGCCCCGCAACAATACGACAGCCGTATTGCCATCCGCCGCCCCAGCAGCACACCGCCCAACACTCACCATGCCCTAAGACAGTGCAGGAGGTTGGGGTAGGGTATACACCTCCGTGGCAGTGGGGGGGCATGTGGGGACTGCGAGGGTGTGGGCTGCAGATTTGTTGAGCACAGGGTGGAGGGAGGGGCAGATGCCTGGTCAGCACGTGTGGCGGTGGCTGCTTCTGTGGCGCCTGTGACGCATGCCCTGGGCGCGCCATGTACCGTTAGACTGGCAGCACATTTCCATTGATGGCCAGTGCGCAGTCAGCACCGGACCGACCCGCCGATTTGCAGTCCGGTCGTCCAATCTGCGCCCCGCGCCGCCCCCAAACGGCGGGCTGCTCAGGCTTCAAAATCGGAGGCCACCCCGGCAGGTTTCCCCCCTGGCTGCACCCACAGTCACCCTCCCCCCCCCCCCCGCCCCCCGGTGTGACATCCCGTTGGGTTGCGGTTCCTTTACGGGGCCCTGGACAGTCACCCGTTCTTCCCTTCACATGCTGTGTCGGGTCGCTGCGTTCTGTCGGTCGCTGCGGTCCGTGTTCCTTGTGATGTCGTTTCTGTGGTAGCGGAGCCCAGTAGTTGGCGCACTGGGGGTTGTGCTGGTTGTTGTGGGGGTCGTTTGACGGACTTCGCTGCCCACTCCCCTCCGCATCCTGGTCGTCCACCACATGCCTCGCCGCGTTTCCCCCCGCACCCCCCAAAACCCCCCATGCCTGACCGCCCTGCATATGCCCTGCACATGCCCTGCACACCGCATGTCCCGGTGCCGTGGCCCATGCACCGGTGACCCGGGAGTGATGTTTGAGCTACTTAAACGCTGACTGTTGAAGGCTTGTGCATGTGCGATAGGGCGCGTGGCGGACGGGCGTCTTCCAATTCCTGGCACTCAAGTGCGCACATCGGGTCCTTTATGTGCACGTCCGCACTTTGGGGCCGGGCGATTCACCGCTTGCCCCACCGCCACATTCACAGCGGCAAGGGGCACTGCGGGCTGCTGCATGGGAAAAGTGCCTGGCATCTGAGCCACAGGCCCTGAGGCTTTGATGTGGGGCTGGGCTGTAGGAGAGGGCGCACATGTGAGGGGGGGGCGGGGGCAGCCTGTGTGGGTGAGGGAAGGCCCAGGATTGCAGGAATGTGGGTGGGCCATCCTCGTGCTGAAGGGGGGGGGGGCTGGGGGAGGGCGACGGAGTTGGGTGGGGGGCGGGGGGATCCCCCATCGTCTGACTGCGTGCGGGAGGTGGGACATCCACGCCAGTCTGGCAGTGCGTGCGGGAGGGGGCCAGAGAGACCATGGCGCTGGTGTCCGCTCCGGCATGGCCTTAGGAGGGGCAGGCCTGGGGAATCAAACTGGGGTAACCGGGCCCATGTGGTGGGCGAGTCCAGCACAGACAGGCCTGTGGAGGAGGGGGCTCCTCCGTGCCCGAGGACCGTCTCGGGGGCAGGTCAGCATCCTGCAGCCCATCTTCAGTCTGTGCGGTTGGGCTTGCAGGTGCCGTGGCCCTCCGTGTGCATCGGGCCTGGACCTGCTGGGGAAGGCGCTGTACCTCGTGCATATCCGCCGGGGGTTTGTCAGACAGCTCCTTCCAAATTCTGGCCACCAGGCGCCTGCACATGTCCGGTGCAGCGCCTGACTCCTTCAACGCAGCGCCACAGTGTTGCTGCAGCTTCAGAGGCGGCTTGTGCAACGCCCTGACCACATGCCTGTGGAGCAGTGACGGTGTCGAGGATGTCCGGCATCGGCGCACTTGAGTTGAGGTGATGGAGGACAATCCAAAAAAAAAAAGCGCAACACTGGGGGGGATCTGATGAACTACACGCTGTACAGTAAAGATGACAAAGCACCTTAACACAGGGGGTGTTCCAGGGACGTGGTTGGCATGACAGAGCGGCTGCGAAGTGGCCTGGATGACACAGGGCCCAGTGTGGCATGGGGGTCATTTTGTGGAATGTCTGTTGCAGCACCCCCAGACCCCACTGTCAATCGCCCGCTGGATGGAGATCGGTCAGGGAGGCCCATTTGGAGGGGCGTGGGCTGGCATTCTGAATGGGGCTAGAAAGCCCCCCTCCCCCCTCGCCTTGGCAGGCAAGATTGCACAATGGGCACAGCTGTGGGAGCAGGTTCAGAGAAACGGAAGCTCTGTGCAACATACCAGCTGTCATCCAACAGCCAGTATCTGGCGATGGAGGCATCTGCTTGACTGTACACCCAATCATTCAACAGCTGCGACATCTGAGGACAGAACCGGGCCGTGAATTGAGCGCTGCAGGGCAGGGTTGAAGTACTGGGGGAGGGTGCAGCGGCCAGAAGATCTGCCAACTGCATTACTTGTTCATACCCGAGTGGGTGAAAACATGTCTGGGCCAACATATGTTTCCACAAATTGTGTCTGTAGTAATTCTGTCCCAATCCTTAGAATTGCTTGTCTTGACTACAGAAAAAATGGCTTCCTACCCCAGTTTGGCTTCTGAATGCTTGTTAGCATTTCTTCAGCATGCTTATCATTCGTTCGTGGAGGCTTCTGAATGTTGCAGTTGATTGCCAGATTTTGGTGGAATTTGGGTAGCAATGGTTTTCCCCACAGCCACAAGCCCTGCATGGTTCTTGCGCCACAGTTCACAACCACAACCCATAACCATAACCATAATCATAACCAAAACCAGATGTCAGGCAAAACTTCGCCCCTTCCGTTGGCATGTGTCAGGAGACCTATGGGCACCAGAGTCTCTAGTAGGAATTTCAGCGTGGGCACCACGCTAGCAGGAACACGCAAGTCCGGCTTCATGGGTGCTACCCCCATATGTCCAGCGAACAATAGAATCCTCCAAAAATACGGTCCTCAACAGCAGTGTTTGTTGGACACGCCCTTTGTTACCTAATTACCTAACTAATCTAATTGGGTACCCAATTAATTCCGGTGCCAAAAAAATACGGTCTGAACGGAAGTGTTCATTGCACAAGGCGTTTGTTGGACACTGGGGCCGCAAAACACATTCAACAGCATAGAGCGGGTCTACGGCAGGGCAATAGCGTTCTTGAACCGTAGATGCTCAGTCCCGTTAGAGTCTTTGCTCCCAACATCATTGCTATGTACACTGAGCTCATCTATACGTGCATTGTGTCGCTGATCGATCTGTCATTGACTCCTCCCTCTCTTACTCTGCATCGTGTTTTTGTCCGCCCTGGGGCGTGCATATATACATACTGGGGAAGGCACCTAGACGTCTCTTGCGGTCGTGCGTGATGCTGGCACCCAATTGGCCAAAAAAAAACCACAAGCATCTGCCCCTGGTGTTGTTGCTAACTCTAACCATATCCGTCCCTCCCTAGGTCAGGCTGTTACAGCGACATATCTGAGTCCGTACTCCCCATGGAGACGGTCTCATCTGCTGAAGTGGCAAATTCATCCTCATCCATGAAGTGCAATGCACACACAACCGGGAGGCTGTCATCAGATGAGACATCCAAGGTTGGGGACTCGATAAGTTGCAGACCTAGGGACCGAAGGGCCCCCGAGGCCCCTGTTGGCGCGTAATGATCAAGCAAAGAGTCGGACGCGGGGAGGGCGGGGGGGGGGGGGGGGAAGGAGTATTGTCATTTGGGGCTCCCTCCAGAAATCTAAGCCAACGCGGATCTATCACACATAATGTGCACTAGGACACTCACCTTGGTAAGTCACCTCGGTGAGAAGTGGTGCACGAACACTTGACTCCAATGCATGTAGGCAGCGGCAAGCAACATGCAATATCCTGACCCATGGTGCATTGCAGTGCTATACATCCAAATTTTGGCTGTGTGTAGTTCGCTCCAGTGTAGTTAGTCTTCTTGCAGTGACATGGTTTTTGCAACACTACACCAAACATCTCCTATCCCCACACAGACCACATGGGCAAAGTGTCCCCGCCCATTGGTCTAAAGGTTTATTGGTTGCCGTCTCATTCTGCCTTGCCTCTGCTCATGCCTAGACCCTTTGCCCCCGTCCTCATCCGATGAGCCCTACGACCTAAACTGACCTCTTTCAACTGCACCCTTGTCAAGATAGCTTATTTTGGGTTCTAGAAGGGTCCCCAGTAGCAGTGCGGTGACATCCTCCCAGTATGTTGGCGGACAACATCAGTTTCCATCACAGCCACCTTCCCATGGGGTGTCCGTAGTTGCTGCCCTGTAGCCTCTAGGCAACAAAGCTCTTAACCTTGCTGCATGGAGGGTTGCTGTTCATTTTTGGAGGCTTCCGGATGTTTACTATCGGTCAACCATAGGCAGGTGCCTCACAACAAATGTAGGGGGACAGTGTTGCACCTTCAGATGACAAACCTGAAGCCAAACTGTTTGGTAGAACAAAAACTGGTTCAAACACAAAAATTTCAACCCCCAAATAATCCTTTTTGGACCTGAAAAATCGCCAATCTCGGCAAAAAAAATGGCCAGATTCGGAAAAAAAGGAACTCGGATGCAGACCGGCTCTACCTAGGGTTCGTATTGGTACGATAATGAGCCCTATGCTTGCTTGAGTGGAGGGATACTCATAGATGATCAAAAGGCATAACAAAACGCACAACAGAATTGGCACGGTCAAGGGTGCAAAAAACACTAACTAGAAGGGTTTTAGCCAGATTGTATTTTTGGGTGTATATTTTTCTACTGACCGGTTTGTCTGTAGTAAAAAGGTCAAAAAAACGAAGAAACGAAATGTGTTGACAGCTGTTCATTTTCTTGTGAAACTACACTTAGATCTACCCCTTTGTTGAGCTTCCATTGGGGGGGGGGTCCTTCTCTTTTGTGTGTATTAAATTGAATGTGTATCAGTTTTGTTTGGTTTTGTTTCTGGATGCTTGCTGCTAATTTTTGGATGCTTCTTATTATTTCAGGATGCTTCCTGTTAAACTGCAGATACTTCAGTAAAATCCTAGATGCTTCCAGATAAATTTGGGGTGGTTACTATTAAATTCTTGGATCCCTCCTTTAGTTCTTGAATGCTCGCGATTTATGCGTAGATGCTTGCTATTAGTTCTTGGATGGCTGCTGTTTATTCCTAGATGCTTCCTGCAAATCCCTGGATACTTCTGTTGATTCCTAGCTACTTAACATTAACTCAGGGGTGGTTGCTAGTTATTGTTGGATGCTTGTTATTAATTCCCGGATGACTACTGTTTTTTTTTCTGGGATGGTTCCATGGATGGTTGTTCTTTATTCTTGGGTGGTTTTTGTTCATCCCTGGATACCTTCCGGGATGCTTCCTGTTTGCTGAGTCCCAGATGAACCACAAGTAGCAGCACAACATGTACATGCACCTGAAAACTGCACTTCCGGCATTGTATGGAGTGTGATGCTAGTAAAGCACTACATGCTTGGCAATGCTGGAGGTGCTTGTGCTGGTGTTGCAGTGCCGGTACTGGCGATGCTGGCATTGGCACTGGTGCCACTGGTGCTAGTGCTGGTGCTGTTGTTGTGGGTACCGGCACTGTCGGTGCTAGTTCTGGTGCCACTGCTGCTGATGTGCATGCTGCTGCTTATCCTCAAATTCTTGGGCTACTAGTATCCCCGGAGCCATTATGCCCCCCATCATTTGCCAAGGGACGGTGGGTGAGGGCGGATATGCATTCACATTAATGGAGCCAACGTCCCTCTGGTAGCTGCGTCCCCAAGACCACAACAGGCGGCCACGCCCAGCCTAGCATCATTTGGGATTGTTGTTGTGAGATGTGCCTTTTGTGGTCCCAAATATTCGTGCGGTAGGTGCCATGTTGTTGTTGACAAGCGCCACCACCAGGACCAACAGAACCCGCACTAGGATCGCCACAACCAGCAACAGCCACAACAACCCTAACTTGGATCTGCACTGTGTGTGGGGCCGAACTTGGAACTCCATTGCGGTACCCATCTGGGTATTTTGTGGCCCAGCTTGGATTTTCATGGAGTGGCTTGGCTTGAATCTGCCCTCAAGGCCTGCTGACAGTCCTTAGATCCGCCATACCCAACACAGGTGGTAGATATTGCTGTGGCTATGTGTGTTGTAACAGAGGGGAACCATCCTTCTGCAGGCTGCTGATGGTTCCTGCTCCCCTTCTTGCAGCTTGTCCTGTACACTTGTACTAGGGTTGGGGACGCGGCATAAAGGACCCAGGTACCCCCCTCCGCCGCCACGAGTGCCTTCATTGGTTAAGGACGTTGACGCCTTCAAGGAGATTCAAGGAGACTTCTAAAGGGCCAGTGGCATTATACCGCATGCAACACATCATCAGCAGCAGTCCGCACACCTTATCTTGCATGGCGGCATATAGGACTCCACTCAGAGTATCGTCGGCTTGCATATCCCCATCCCAGAAATCCACGACTTCCCGCCGTGCCTGACTGGCTGTGTCAAGTGGATCTCCCGTGCTCAGAGGCAGATCTGCCATAAACTTCCGAAACTCCTCCGCCGCAAACACATCGATGGAGTCAGACTGAATAGCCATCTGCTCAGCAACTGCAGCAGGCACAAGCAAGTCTGGATTCGGCCAATCTGTCCCGCTAGTGTGCCACTGCTCAGGAAGATGGGGGAGGTTGCAAGGTGCTGGGTAGTTTCATTGGCCAGGAGCTCTGTTAGAGTTATGGCGAATTGTTCAGGGCTGTTAGAAGTTGTGACACAAGTGTTGAGGGTTCCAGAGCAAAGGAAGGGTCACGGGGTGCAGTCTTGTAGAACAGTTCAGACCTGTTTTCCGCCTTCAGGGGAAGCCAGGATTTCACACAAGCAAAGCAGCAGGCACGGAGCTGTTTGGAGGCAAACCTCTGGGGCTGGTGCTTCAGGTTGCAACCAAAATTTGGGGGAAGGTGGCGTAACAGCTGGGGAAGATAGTGGAAAGTGTTTTCTACCTAGCTTGTGTTGACTCAAATGCTCAAGTTTTACTAGAAAATTCAATGATGCATGCAAACCATAAAAAGTAACTTGCACACCCAGCCCCCCTCCCTTTGCAACCTACTCCATTCATTTTGGACTAACTACTGCTGCTTGGCAGACATGGGCAAGAATTCAAACTTTTTGGAGACGCTTAAATACAGCAGGAGATATGCAGCCATGAATGTACACTTTCGGCTTTAGGGGAAGGACAGAGCAAAAGTGTTTGGGGGCCCCATTAGAGACCAACAAAAAGCGGTCCCATCCTCCTAGCAACACGTCCGTTGCCACCACAGGCTGCTTGAGATCATGTGATTGAAATTTGTCACTAGGCAGGCTCTATCTCAACGCTGGCACTTGTACATGGGCGCAATCGCTGTGGGGAGTCAGGGGGAGATTTTGCCCAATGCACACCTGAAGAACTACTTTTTGTACCAAACAGCCAAGGCTTCAGTACCAGATTTACCCTCCCCTATAGAAGTTTTCAAGCATATCACAATGAACCCCAAACCATCCCTGCGGAGCACATAGCATATGAGCAGATTTGTGAATTCCACTTGCTCAACACATGTGACATACACTCTGCCTAGTAAACAGTTTTGTTCCCAGAAGTGTGCTTAGTTGCATAACGACCACTCTTGGCTTCTTTGGCCAACCTCATCTTACCCTGCATCTGGACGAGATGATATGTTCAGTGTGCAGATTTGCTGTATTCGAATACAGCTACAGCTCGCCAACATACTCCAACCACAGAAGAGGAACACCTCTCTCTCATCCTTTCAATATGTGCGTGTTGCATGGTTGGTCAAAGAACCTTTGTGGGCAACCACGTTACTACTTTGTCCTACTAGTGGTGCAAACGTTTGGTTTGGTGTGGCTTGACAGCGAAATAGTTGCACTTTGCGCAAGGCCCCCCCCCCCCCAAAAGATGGTTAGCAGCATTCCCCCTTAAACCCTCCTTTGGCCCTGTCCCCGAATCCACCCTAAACTCTGTGTTGACTCTTATTTGAACCATCAGCTGTCGAATCTTCAACCCTTTCCAAAACTTAGCAACGAGTCGCCAAGCATGTCGTATCAACAATATTTCTATAACAGTCTCACCTATTAGGACCTATTGGGTAGGGACATGAAGCAAAGCTCAATCTCACGTCCAACTGGGCTCTGTCACCATACACTCGACCCTTCACTGCATTGACGTTTCTTGTTTAGCAGCAGTTTTGGCACGCCATGCTCAGCAAGCAGAGTTTTTATTGTAATTCTATTCTCTAGGCGTTGATATACAATATGCCATCAGTCGTCATAGTGGTGGGTGGGGTGGGGACACCTGGTCTAGTGCAGCGAAACCACACTATAAAACCGGACCATTCACTACGAGTTTTCCTGTTGCACCAACTGCTGGGATCGAAACGAGCTCCCATATTCAAATTGACGCGGCCTGCTTGCGGGTAGGCACAGCAAGGAGCCCTTTTCACCACCACTTCATCAGAGCTTACTTGTCCTTGCCAAGCTACTAGTGTAGGCGGCAGAAAAGGCATGCCATACAGCACTTTGTGTTTGGCACCCTGTTGTGCTCTGTGTGATTTCGCTGGAGTGATGGCACAACGTGGCGGTAAAAAAGAGCGTTATCATGTGGAACCGCAGAACCGTTGTACACGGTGCTGTCCAGCCCTGTGGGCCTTGGGGAGCTTTTTCTATGAATGCTTGTAGGCCACCGCACAGCACAACCAGTGTTGAGTGTCATGTCCTTTGGGTGATCTGCTTTGTTGGTGCAGGTGTGTGTGGGGGGGGGGGGTTGAGAGTGGAAATGCATGTGCAACTGCTCACAATTGCAGCATTCTGCCCCAGTCGCGTCCACCTCCTCGCCAGTGCTGACAGGCTTCACGACTGTGAAGATTGAAGGGTGCTTTACATGAGAATTGATACACAGGAGCATGGGGTTGGGGATCATCAAGTGTCAAGCGTGACCCGTTGGTCACTGCATTTCCGGAAATTTCGCCAGGGGGCAATTTTCTGGGGGGGCGGGGGGATCACTTGGCAACAGCCCCCAGGCGTGGGGGATGGAGCGGGCGATCATCCCCAAACACAGAAAGGGAGAGACTTATTTTTGCTCGGGAGCACTTAACATTTGTTGGAGAACTGTCCCTTGGACACACTTTGCTGCAACACTTTACATTTACCGGGGAAGCCAAGCAACCAACCGAATAGGCAACCTCCATGCCAACACGGAGAGGGAGGATGCGCCTGCGCAGGAAACCTACAAACGAAGCCTGAAAACGCGAAGAATCAAAACGTGCGAGTGTGCGGATCCGCAGAAATGTTCGGATGTGAGGGTGTGAGGGTATAAAGGTAAAGACTAGCTCACAAAAAACGCACCATTCGCCATCTTCGAATTCAACAAATTCAGCAATCCACGGACACGGTCTGATCTGTGAGAAGGAGAGACTGCAGTGCATAATGGCTTTTTCCCGTTGCGTCAATGCAGAGATGCGCAAAATACGAGATTGCTAGCTGGCCCAAGCACCTATGCGACGCAGAAGAATGGGCTGGGCTCGGGAGGAGGGGCACTGGCAGGGCGCAGTCGTACGTAGTGGTACCAAGGGCTGAAGGCAACACCACATCCAATACCATGCCCAATGTTGTGAGGACTCGGCATGGGATATGGGACTCCGTCGTGATTGGGACACGGTGCAGCATCGCCATGCCGCATGTTGTTCACGCGCTGCGCTGCTGTTTGGCCTCACTCCAAAGGGATTGAATCGGTGTTCACAGGAAAGCAGTGATCCCTTTCTGTGTTTTCTGCCTTGTTGACCCTCTCCGGCCCCTCGGACCCCTCAGAGGTCATGACTCCATGTGCCATGAATGGCCAAAACGATTCTGGCTCTTTGTGGGGGTGACTCACAGGAGCAATGGGGAGATGCAGCAGCAGCAGCAAGAGCATGTGGAGGGGCAATGGCATCGGCAGTGGGTACAGGGGGTGAGGACGGGGGCATTGAAGAAGGGCAAGCGAAGGGAGAAGGAGCGAGACAGGAATATAGGGTCGTTGAGGAGCCACAGCCCAAGGGACTTTTTCCCGCGGAGCACTTCTTCAAACGGTCAAAATGCGTAAAAGCCGGAGTCAGAGGGTTATCGGCGAAGGCGCTACGCAGCACCGCACACGGATACCTGTACGACGGGGCCCAGTCATGCCCCAGGGGCCAATGCTGCAGGATACCGCCGGGCGTAGGAGGGTTGCCGGCCGCAATGATGGACGTCCTCTGTCCACTAAGAGTACGCGCCGGCTTGTAGACCCACGGCATTCCAGAGGGACTGATCCTGAAGAGGCAATGCAAATGGTTGGTGTTATGACTTCGAGGACCATTGAGCAGCAGGCGTCGGGGATCGGGGGAACGGGGCTCCTGCTCTCCTGAGCATCAGGCGCAACCTGATGCCCAACTTAAAGTGAGCAAATTCATTGGGTAGAAGCAATCAGTTGGCCATGGTCCTGAGAGAACCCAAAGGCTCCAACAGTTTGCCGTGGTTTCAAGGGGACAGCAAACCCTCAAGAAGGCGTTGGGCGACCTCCAGCAGCTGCATCTTACCCGTGAACTGCAGTCCAGTACCTGTCAACCTTCGCTTATACCTGTCGGCTGGCCTTCACTGGCCGCACACTGCCAGCAATTGACTGTCAAGCGCAGTCAGCAAACTGCCAAATGTTGCCAATGCATTGCCCAACTGCCAGTCATTGAACGTCAGCCTGTCCTCGGTAAGACTAAAAGTCGGTCTCCTGAAAGACATTCCTCATTCGTGCTGATTCAACAACAACACTTGCAATACCCCCCCTGGGGATGGGACCTCGCCCACAGCCCACAAGCACCAGGGGATGCAAATCAAAAAAAACCAAAATGGCATTCACTGTTGATGCCATGGAAGGTGCCTCAGTCGCACCGCGCGCCGCAACGCGTGCTGAGGTAGACGTGTCACTTACTGGGGTACTGCACAAGCTTTTCAGGCAGGAACGCAGTGGCCTAACGGGTGAGCGTACAAGAATCGGCCACTCCACTCCAGGGACCCAATTGTTATTTCTGGTAGGCTTGGAAATAAGACCTGGGCGCTTGGGTCTGCTCGGACGCCCCCTCCTGTTCTGCCCGGGTCTGCCCGGATGTACCCTGTAAATCTCCTTTGCCCCGATACAAGAAGACATGCGTTGTTGGTCGCCAGCTGAGGTGAAGTGTTCCACATGGATTCACACACATTCTTGCACCTGCACGCCTTCTCAGAGCTCCCCATACCCTTCCCCACCCTTATTGCAGGGTGCAAATGCAAGAGAAGAGCAGGGTTGTTGCAACCACAGTACAATTCCTTCAGTGCAGCCACCAAAATGCCTCTGTGCCCCACCTTCGGTTCACACCGCTGCATGTCCTCTGGTTGCATGAGTTTCAAGCTTTCAAATTCAAATGTCACCCATCCATCCCGACGCAGTGTCTTTTCATATTGGGCCAGAACTGGTCAAAATGCAATTCAGCCACTTCAATTCATCCTTTTGGATAGTGTGGGGTGCATGGGGTTCAGCAGTGTCTTTCAGTTCTTCCCACCCCCTGGGACGACATATTTCCCGACTGGAGCAAAATGTGCCAAAAAAACAGGTGCCAATTTGCTCCGTGTTTGGCGCATTCTGACCGTCCCTGAGGATATTGGAGCTAGTCAACTAATCTCTCTTGAATGGAACCCTGGGTGCACTTGCGAGGTGCAACACTGGCTGCATTAATGGAGGTTGTTGTTGCTGTTTTCGCCCTTCTTTCCATGCAGCAACACTGCTTGTGAGGATGGTTGGGAGGCCCTACCACAAGCAAAGCACTCCAAACTGATCACATTAAGGCCACACCCTTCACAGTGTATGCAGCAATTCTCAATACTCAACACTGAATTTTGCCAAATTGACCACACACTCCCCATTCCCAGGCATGGCCACATGGTTGAGCTTTTGTGGTGCCCTATTGAACTCAGTGTTCCTAGCAAACACCACTTGAAAGTGCTCTCTTGCAGCAATGATTGCAGCATTGCCCAACGCAATGCGGCAGCTGCCACGTGAGACTTGGTGTTACTAGCCACCACCACCTTCGGGCATGGATTTGCAGGTTGTGTGGGGCAGCAATTTCCATGTCGGACGCACTATCATTGGCAGCCACCACCTTACAGCGCCGGCCTGTGGCTGACCCTTGCCACCTCAGGTCCCCAAAACGGGGAGCTGAACAATGGCTGCATAACTCTTGCTGTCTCAGGGTCCCCTGAAACATGGATGCTAAATGACACCTTAACAACCTCAAATCAATTAAATATCTTCCGTCGTGATGCAAATAATCTTTTTGGCCTCCTCTTATGCAAGCATACAAGCATAATTTTCTTCAATTCTGTACTGTCAGCAGCATGTTTCTTTTCCTATGATGTGAATATTGGATTGCAAAATGCAAATCCCTTGCAACACATGCAAAAAAATAAAACAACATTTCAGGGATTCACAAACAATTTGTTTAACACACAAAACTGCAAAAAAAAGGACTCAACTTACAACATACACCAGCAGGTGTCTTGCCCCACCTACTCGTTAACACCTTCAGCACCAGTCATGAAATTGGCCCAGGTCACAACCCTAAACGATATAACGGGAAGGGGGATTGTTTCAGAAGAGCTGGTTGATGACCATGTAGTACAACTGGTGTCCAATGCCATGTGTTTTGTGTGACCTGCTTTTGTTTGTCGAGGCCATTTGTGTCATTTCGAGAGTGGGGGCTGTCTGAGGGCAGTTTTGTGAACGACAGTGGGATGTTTGCCCCTTGATCACCATTGCAGCATACACATACTTTCCGAAATTGTCATAGTCACCCGTGCCCAGCACTGGATAGCGTCCAGTATGACCAGCTCCGGTATTCCTGTAGGTCAGTCAGAAGAGGGGGTTGTTGAAGGTTTGAACAGTCAGGGAGGCTGCAGAGATTCAGACACACACACACACACACACACACACCGGCGCACACACACACGAACATGCACGGGGCAACCAAACTTACGGCTTTGAGTCCAGCTCTTGAAATCACCTTCGCCAGGGGTGGGGGGCATCCCTTCAACATGAATAAGGAACAGTGGTGAAGGGTGCGGATGCATGACACACCGCAGCACAAGTACTTTTCAGGAGGGCACCGGCCTTGTCGTGCCCTCTTGGTCCTGAGATCGGTGCCAGTGGCCCCCTTCTGGAGCAAGGTCCCTCAGAGTGCTGGCAATCCTCCCTGTGGCTGGACTGGCAGACAGGAACCCCACCGCAGTTGCCAGCCTCGTGCCAGTCGAGTTCAAATCCTCAACCTTCGGCACCGGAGACACTGTAGCTGTTACCATCAGCTCCAAGGGAGGGCCTGTAGCTGCCTATTAGCGAGGGCAGCTGCCTTGTAAGATCTTAGACGCCAATGCAAAGGAGATGAAGGGAGATGAGTGCTCTATAATGTGCGTGCATGCCCTATCATGTGCGTGTGTGCTCTATCTGTTGTCCAGCAGGAATGCACAGCACGCTGGACAGGTTTGAGTGCCCACATGACTACTATGACACAACTACTATTTAACTAACATTTGCGAACTAACGAGGGCAGATGCCGTTTACAGTCGAAGGCGCCCTGTGCTATCAATGAGGGAAACCCATATGCTGCATTGAGATGGCAGGCACATTTGATTCTGCACGAGGGCAGATATCGCCCTGTGGCTCTGAGGCACCCCACCTGTTGTGTGTACTCAGGCGAGGGTGAAAACCTTGCGGTACCCTCTGGCACAGCACTGCCGTGCCCCACGCTGGTGTGAAGCGCATGGCGGGCAAGCAGGCAAGCCACGCCTGTACACTTGACTGTTTACAGCTGTCTGGCTACGTAGTCCTCTGCATGATGTGCTTGGCGCAACATATCTCTGCTACCTTGCACAGCTGCCTGCACGTGGGGTATGCCCTGGCACTGTGTTGTCCGCATGTGGCAGGATCCTGGTGCTCTGAGATAGAGAGGGGGGGGGGGTATTGTGCTTTCATGTGCCTGGTCGTTCTTTTTTTTTGGACGATTGTGGTGTACAGTGCATGTGCGGCTTACATGTTGCCCAATATGGGCAATAAATTGTTCGCAAGGGTTGCTGCTCTAAGCCCCCCCCCCGCGTTGGCCATGGGCACTGAGAATCTGGATTGTGTTGAGTGTGCACCACAGGCACAACTCCCCAGCTTCCTTGGCTGTCTGCCTCGCTCAACATACATATGGCCTGTGTTGGCATGTGTGTGTGTGTGTGTGTGTGAGTACTGTCCATGTGAGTCCATAGTATTTGGCGAGCTCCGCTATGTGTTGTGCCATAGCTGGCCTTTTGGTAAAATAGGGCTGTCCATTGAGGCCCAGAGAGTTGCATCATGCAATGACATCACGGGGGCGGCTCCCAGCTAGGGTTCGACCCCAAGGGGTGCTCAACCGTTTCAGGGGTTGTAGAGGGGGGGGGGATCCTCCACCCCCCTTCGTTGCCCAAAACCTTGGGGGTCAGCCGCCGGGCTTCTGGGTGGGGGGGGGGGGGTACCCCAACATACATACCTCAAAATGATCCCCATCACGCGCTGATCGTTTTGAATATACACAAGTTGGGTTAAAAAAAATTGCCCATCAACAGAGGCTCCCATCAGCCAAGATCCGACCTGGACCTTGGCTGACCTTGGCGTCACCTTGACACTAGTTTTTTCTGATGTGCTCCCTTGTTCTTCCATTGCTGGTGCTCCCTGCTAGCGTTGACTCTTGTTTGCATTCAAACACAAATGTATGCTATAGGCGCGCATGTTTGGTACCACTCTCGTAGTAAGGGTGCCCCGCTTCTGGCAACCCTCATTGGAGGTTGGGTCGGGGTCAAAATCCTTTTTTGTGTTTTTCATCCATTTTTGAATTCTGCACAAAATTCTGAGTATTTTGAGTACAGACACATAGGGTCAAACAAAAAATTTCCCCCTGCCGTATGCCCGAAACAAAATATCCGGCGCCTCTGGCGCCCACAAAACCCATTGTTCCGTACAACCATTTTGGGGTCTGTAGAGTCCCCCACCTTGGGGTCGGGTCCTGGCCGGGAGCAGCCCCCGTGAATGACATACGTAGGATGTAAGGAGCCGCATGCGACCAGTTTGGGCAGATTGCTTAAGGTCAGTCTAAGGACTCGACCCCTTCCATGCAGCGCAAGGGTGTGTCCTTTGCATTTTGCCTTGGTGCTGCTGGCAGGAGTCACTCAGCAAACCCGTTCAAAACTAAGGCTAAATCAATGAATGTACTAGCGCCTTGTTTGTAGGCTAAATAAGGGCTTGTAGCCATCGCAGGAGGTCCGTCATGAATGCAAATTCCCACTAGTTCCTCTGTGGAGTCCCCTCCCGTTGTTTTCCACTCCCACCAGCCTTAGACTGCCTTCCAACCCCAAGATTGTAGTGAGTGGATGGCCATCCTTCCCAGATTGCCTACACTGTGATGTGTGTGTGTGTGTGTGTGCGCGCGCGCGTGCCAAAGGTGCTGGTACCAAAAGGCAACTCGCTCACTACTTGTGCTTGGTTGTGGCACACTCTGTTTAGGGTCATCGCTGTATGTGCGCAGTACGCCTCCCGACTCCTGGCACTACCTCTCCATAGAACTCCTGTGGGGCTCTAAGGACCGTTGATGGGACTTCCCTGGGCACCCCCTCGTACCCACGTATCAACCGCCTCACCTCCGCCTCGATTGTCCCCAACTGCCGCTGCCACCTTGGCAGGTGCATTGCCTGGTATCCCTCCGCCGCGTTCAACACCGCCCTAAGGTAGTAGATGGTAGCCTGCAACGACGGCGGGTACATCTGCAGGACCACCACCATCGTTCTGAACCCCTTGATAAGTTTCTCCGGCGGCCTCAGCCCCTCTACAGGGATATCTGCATCATCCCCCTCCACCTGTTCCATTCCGCCGTGTCCCCATCCTCCGGCCACTGGATGCGCGGTGAGGCTATCACTCCCTCCTCCTCTGTGCCACGCCTTCTCCCTCAGCGCCCATACATCCACCGTGCCCATGAGTGGCCGGTGCCCTCATCTCTCTTCCATCTCCTCCTCTGTCGCCATGTACCCCCCGAAGAAGAAAGGGGCATGGGGCCGGACCTAGATGGTCTCGACTATTCTAACACTAAACGAGTGTTTGCCCTCTACGGAGTACGGTAGACCAAAAAATTCTCTTCTGGGATCGAGAGGTACAACTTGAACGCCTAAAGAGTACATGGGGTACTCATGTTTGGACCCCTCACGACCACGAGTCCAACACCGAAGAACATCCACTCACATGTGTGGTTGCCCCCTCCTCCTACGCACAACTGTGTCACTTGAGTGCTATACATGTGCTATATAAGATTATGTGCCTACACCCTATGAGCATCGACTCCAATATGTCCAACAATGCCACAAAAATTGGGCTAAAGAACTACCTGCAGATTCCATGGACAAGCTGGAGAACAAGAGACAAGAGTTTGGCAAGAGCAATCTGAAAGGGGCTGACAACATCAAGGAAAAGATCAAGCACTTAGACCCCCGCTTACGCAAGCTCATAGCCAAGTGTGAGGAAGTCTTTGGGCTGTGCATGCCTGTGTGTGTGTGTGTGTGTGTGTGTGTGTGCGACGCCCACCAAATTATTCGCCACTTGCACAAACTGCGAGGTTCAACTCCTATGTCCTACCTCTCAGTGTGTGTGTGTGTGTGTGTGTATGTGTGTGTGTGTGTGTGTGTGTTTGCATTGGCTGGCAACCGTCGCTTTGTGCTTGTTACCACTTGGGTTAACCAAGTCATCCCCTTCAGTTAACGAAAGCACTTTCATGTGATGTCTCACTGGCATCGTCAACATTACAAAGGGCCAAGCCGGGCACGAAAGGTCCAGTCGCATGCAGGTGCATCCCCGTTCGTGCAGGTCACTCCCCTTCCCCCCAGCCTCCCGCACTTGCACGTGCTGGATCCCCGGCGGTGCCAATGACATCCCCAGGAAATCAGGGTAGCCCCTAGGCGCTGAGACCTCTTGGGATGCACCCCTGACGAGATCCAAGCATATCCGTCGTAGGTGTCTGCCACGATCAGAGACAATGCCGGACTCTGCAGGTCAAAGATGCATTCCCGAAAACTCTTGATGGAGTCCGTCTCAGACAGCGACACAAATGCCTCAAAGCTCGAGCCGTCAAAAGGATCCAGCGATGCGGAGGCAACGGAGATCGACAGGTTGCCTGCCAGACTGAGTGAAGCAGCAGGGGGCTGGGCATAAAATAAATGAAGAGGGACAATTGCATGCACACAAAACCGACGCAACCTCTGCCACCGCCGGCCGTGGGAAGCCTTGCAAACAAGCACAACAAACGATGTCCCGACATCCATGTACACAGCCCATGACATGGGCTCTGTGGGGCGGCAATGTGTACACTGGCGGTGCTTCCAGCGTGCTGCAGGTGCTGTGGGGGAACAGAATCCCTATGTAATCACAAATTCCCCAAGATCATTCTACTACTCTCATCTGATGCGAAGAACTGGATGCGAGTACGTTGGTGTGCCTTCTATTAGCAGAAAGAATGCCACTTTGACAGCCTGGCAACAATCATACCCCCCCCCCTTTGTATAAGCTACGCGAAAGTCCCAAATTAATACGGTCCCTACGCCTACTGTAGCTTGGACAAAGGCGTGGCTTATACAGGGGGGTATATTGATTCACATTGGTGGCACATGGTATAGATTGAGCAACTTGTTACTCATGTGTGGCAGTCCGGGTTAGGAATATTTGGCATGGAAGTCACAATGAGGATCATCAGTCAATCCGTATTTTGTGGCATTTTGCACAATTTGGAAGAAGGTCCGTTGCCCGTTTATAGACCATAGGAGGACGTTCCCCCTCATATTGGAAGACTAGTATGCAACCCACTTGGCTGCCACGCAAGATGATGGGTGGGGTCGGGGTGAGGTCCATGCAGTGTGGGGTCAGAAGCACACAACCACACTTTGTGGCGAATGCAATGAAAAGTTCTGGTTTTGAATTCACTAGGTCTTCACTGCACAATACCAATCCTAGCACGACAGCTGCATGGGCCATCAGTAGATGCGTCTGATTCAACCTCATACCATCTCTTCCAGAAAATTGTTTTACCACAGTGGTCCCATAGCCCATACCGGACATTCCTCTTGGAATGAACTGCTGCAAGGGTACCACATCATGGACCATCAGGCAAAAGCAATGTCCGAGTGCAACAGTCAACATTGATCACTAGTGGTCCCACACCCGGCCCATGGAGGCACCAATTCTTTGTCAAAGAGGCAAAAGGTGGCACACCACTAATATAGGTAGGTTTCCCTTCTGACGGAATGCAGGGTGCACCACATAGCACGCCACAGGCACCGGCCCGTTGTTGCGCGAAGACCAACGGGGGCGGCCTGTTCCAACTGACACCCAAGTGTGTCAGAGAAATTGTGTCAGAGAAATCAGAGAAATGGATGAAAAAAGGGTTTTTCCAAAGATACTTTTGGGCTATTTGGGGATGCACAAACAAGTGGAATGAGCCCATTTTGAGCCCATGTTGAGCAATTTTGGCTCCTCTCAAGGCCGAGAGGGCCTTGAAAATGGGCCAATTTGGGACCACAAATGGCTCAAAAGCAGGCCAAAACCATGGTTTTCCAAAAATGATCCTAGTCCAGTTGTGGTGCCCAAACGGATGAATACAGCTCATTCTGAGCCCCTTTTGAGCTGCTCTCATCCACTTTCCATTGCGTACCTCATTTGTCGTTGAAGTCTCTTAGACGATGATCCTTCCCCCACCAGCTCGGTCCCAATCCCGGGGGGGCGACTACCAACGGTCCTGATGCGACCACCCCCCAGCTATCTGTCAAAACTCGGGGGGGGGGGGGGTCCAGCCGGGGGTCGGGGGGGCGGTTCCTGCTGGGGTCGGGGGGGGGGGGGGTTAGGGTTAGGGTTAAGGTCACCGAGCTGGTGGAACCACTCTTGGTTTTATAACCCTTTTTAGTGTCTAGGGTGGACCTACCAGGTTTAGCAAGCTGATTTCACTTTGTCAGGAGCCATCCATGTGTGAATCATTCTTGATGTCCCTCACCAGTCATAGCTGATTTTTTCTTGTTGTTTTAACACAAATATGAATTCTTTACAAAATTTTGAGTATTTTGAGTATAAACACATAGTATGAAAAAAAAAATTGGCGCCTTTAGCGCCGGACAGTTTTCTCTAGGGACACTTGTTGAGGGCCGACCCGGCACCACTATCTTTCAAAACCCGGGGGGGGGGGGGGGTGCTGGGGGGGGTCGCATACACAGACCTGGCCCGGCTGCCCCCCCGGGGTCCCAATATTCAATCCTCGTTAGGGTTAGGCTTAGGGCTAGGGTGGGCGTTAGGGTCAGGGTTGGGTTTAAGGATAGTGTCGGGGTGCAAAGTGGAAAAAAATTCCTTCAGGTGCCTTTGGTGCCCTCGGAGCGCCCATGGACTCCTGAAGCCGCTGCCTTTGACAACTCACTGTTGGGTGGAGGCCCCTTTGGGGGTGGGGGGGGGCGGAGGGGAGGTGTAGTTGGCGTCCTAGGGCCCGCGGAGTCGGGCCCCCCTGGAATGTCAGCTGCCAGGGTCCCCAGGGGGGGGGCGTTGGTGGGTACCCCAACATACATACCTCAGAATGATCCCCATGATGCGCTGATCATTATGAACATACACAAATGGGGTAAAATTTTTTGAAAAAAATTTGCCCATCAGCTCAGGCTCCCTTCAGCCAGGCTCCGATGCAGAGGTCGGGCCGGGGGTCAAATTTTTGTGTGTTTTTCATCCATTTCTGATTTCTTCACAAAATTCTGAGTATTTTGAGTCGAGACACATAAGGTAAAAAAACATTTCCCTCTTAGCAAGCCAAAAAAAATTTCCAACGCCTTTGCCGCCAATAGTTTTCCCCAGAATCTCAAATTGCAGAAAGCTGGGTTCGATAACTTTGGGGGGTCTGGAGGGGTGGGGGGGGTGTCTGGATTCGAACAGGCCGCCCCCCCTCCAGACTGGTACACGCTGTGACTTAGCATTGTTGGACTCACCAACTTGTGGCAGGTCCACATTTGCGACCTGCGGGTTTGGGAAACAACACGGCGCATCATCGTTGCCACCCCTGTGCCCATACCACAGGTCCCCGCTGTCCGAAATACTGTGTGCTCCATTTTTCATGGGGAATTCTGATGAGAATAATTTGTGTGTCATCTTCGCCCCGGGTCAGGGGAACAGGAGCAATGGGGGGGTGGCCATGTATGATCTTCTACTGACCCAAGATGTCTGCACCCTGGTCCTGACCACCGCGTGAGGGCCTGGCACACACCCAAATGCGGAACTGATCACAGGTCCGTACACGGAACTGCGCACGTGAAGTTGCACAGGGCCAGCCCCTTTGACTTCGATGACATGCTCCACAGACTGGTAGCGCTGCTGCATTCCTTTGTGCATGTACCTGTACACACGAGGCAAACCGCTGGTGGAAGTGGTCGCATCCACTGCACAGGCCCCCAGGCGGATTCAAGATACCCCACCACACAGCCCCAGAAAACCCAACACCCCCGTCCACACCGCACCGCACACACATTCCAGCAGAGGAGGCATGACATGGCACACCCCTGCCCATCAGGAGTGTCCTCCATGACGTAGTAGTCCACTTGATCCGAGAGCAGCAGAGTTGCCCCCCACGCAAGTTTCCGATTCTTCCCCATGATGGCCTGCGAGGGAGGGTGTGGACAGTGGCTGCGGAGCCTGAGGGTAGACTGCAGGTGCCACTCAACAGTGGCGCCTGCAGACAACAGACGCTTTGTTGGTGTCAGCAGATTCAGAGAGGAGTTGTCACAATATTCTTTTGGCCGTCCACCCGTGGTGTTCCCGTTTCACACCACTCTACGGTAATGGAGGGCGTTTGGACTGAGTCCATTGTGTGTCACATGTGAAGACACTTTGTTCCTTTTTCACAGTATGCGTGCAGGTGCTCGTGGGTGTAGGGGTGTGTGCGGCCTTGGGCCATGCTTGTGTTGAATGGGGGACAAGGTACGCTCTTGCATGAAGCACCCGAATGAGCACGGGGGTATGCGCCAGCTTTCGATACACCTTTGACGTTTGCCCGGCATCAAGAGGCCATCTTCATGTGTGCCGAGGTGCATGCGTTAAGGGCGAGAGGAGCATCAGAGGCGTGGCACTGAGGCCAACGAGTTGGTGCACGTGGGGAAATGCAAGGCAGCCCAACAGTTTCAGTTCTGAAACAAAAGCGCCACAGGGCAATAGGACGCATGGGGGCAAGGCGTACAGCAGCGCTCCTTTCTGCCTTCTTGTGCAGAGGATGCTACGTATCAGGGTGGCAGAGGGGGCGGGGGCTCGGGATAACTTGGTACATGTCCGCGGAGCACATGCGGCGTAAACAAATACCGTGCAAACTTTTGAATTTCGCGGAACCCTAATTTTTGCGCAGGCCGATTTGAATTTTTTTTAGGCAAAAATTTTGCGCATACAGCCAGAATTCGGAAATATTAATTTATTTTTGCGATTTTTTTTTGCAAATTTCAATTTTTGCGCAGCTATTTGACCCAACAATTATTTCTTTTTGTGCGTTTTTTTTGCGCATCTTGCGCAACCAAATTCTTTCGTACGAATGATTATGCTCTTCGTGAATGGATGCTTTTGAAGGAGCTCTGGTATGCTGATGCTGCTTGTCCCTGGTCCCAGGGTCCCAATTTCTGCCCCTGCCGCCATGCCGGGAATTTCTAAATTTTGGTCTGATGCTTGTCACCGGTTTCAGGGTCCCAATTTCTGCGCCAGGACCTTCTCCACCAACTGGGTCACCATTGTCCGAGCAAACAGGGCGACATCAATTGCTGCGGGGTCGGCCAACAGGCCGACGCGGGGCAGGTACGGCAGGGACCTCAACTGTTTGCACCATACCCAGAACAATCCCACGACAAAAATCAGAGAAATCTGCCCTGTGGCCTTCAGCTGCAAAGCGGGCCACAGCAGTTTCATGGGGGATAACTTGAAAAAATGGTTGCAAAGTGAGCATTGTGTCTGCAAAAGCAGAGGAATACAGGGACATCCGCACACAGAATTAATCAATTTTTGCGCACTTTTGCGCACCCTTTTACCGTTTCCAACGCCTGGCCCTAAAACATTAATTCATTTTTTGAATTTGTTTTTTTTGCGTATAAACACACGTTGCCGACAGAATTAAATATTTCCGCAAATCTTTAAAGTTTGGACGGTAGGGTATGCACTCGAGTCTGTTTACAAAAAATGAGGAGAGGGCCCAGTGTTCATTTTTTAGGACGCCCCCCCATTCTTGCTGTTCCCAAACGCGCGTGGGGGACGTTCCTGGGGTCTCAAGCGGTGGCGGGGTACGGACCATTGGATGTTCCCCGTGATGTTGGCGGGTGCTATAATGGGGCCTGGCCGTGCTGGCACACGGTCACTTCTCAAGGCGGTCTACGCCGTACGCCATGCGACCACCGTTGTGCAGTTGCCACAGTTGTCTAGAGGCTGCTTGCATCCCCCTTTCCCCTGCCTTTCCTTGGACATTGTCCCGGAGATTAATTCCTGAACCATATTCCACTCAAACTGCAAAGCAGTCCAGCACCATCGACTAAGAACCAACCCAAGAAGGGGGGGGGGGGGCAAACTGAGGAGGGCAATGTGCCGAGCGCTTGTAACATTGTAACATACCCCTGGCAGCCCCGGATGTGTGACGACGGTACATGGCCTCTGAGTGCCGTCCCTGATGATGGAGATCGGATACCACATTGTAGGGCTGCTGGTGCTGCCCGTGGCTTGAACAGATAAGAACACGCCTTTACCGACGTCCTGCAGTCCCCAAACTGCACCCCCAGACCAGAAACCTGGCGAACGGGAAAACAGACTGGCTGAGAGTGATATGCGTGCTTTCGTGCACAACGGCAGCAAAGATGCTGCGCATGGTTGGCAACGCTGCATGGATATGGAGCGGCTGAAGGGGCAGGAGAAGCATTGTGTGTGCACTGTAGACAGCCGGACTGTGTTCACTTTCGTGCGCGAAAACATTGTGTTCATCTCAGCGTGTTTGAATATAGGTGCGTGGCCGGCAGGACCAGCCAGAAGAATCCACAATTCAAAGAAGATAACCATGCCTCAACATCATCAAGGCCCTTAGCCAGCACCCGATGTTTTAGCCAACCGCCAAGGCCACAGCAACAAAATGGTGTTGCATCCCAAGACCACAAGTCAAGAAAGGGAACTTCCAACCCCCAATATGCGTAAAATTGCAAGAAGGTACAGGCATTGCACAGGAAACCGCAACAACACCACTGCAGAAGCTACTACAGAAGCTGAACCCACACTACCGAGGAGCCACTCTGTGCACACCATCATGCCGAGCCTGCTCCTGTTGATCTCAACTCATTGACACAAAATGAAATTGAGGTGTAGCTATCAACAACCGCAGACCATTACTTGAGTAATTCAGAACTTGAGCACTTGTACTTTGCACTTCTTGGGTGCAAAAGATAGCACCGAGGTCACAAGAGAGTACCATTGTCTATCGCCTCAGCTCCATCCCGGCCAAAACATATTTGAGGATCTTGCAGCTGAGCGCATTAAAGATCTGGGCTGTGACAGAAATTAAATTAACCTATGTGCTGGCCATGCACTCATGCACAATGAGGAGACCAACTACTACTTGTTCTCCCAGCCCTACTTTCAACTGAATTGTACATATATTCCAAATGTCATGATGGAGAGCTCACAATGTCTACTACTGATATTGTACGGATGGTCATGAGGTGCAGCAGAAGGACACAGAATGGGGAAAAGAGGGGTACCTTGTTGCGGCTTTCAAACGCTCGGTCTAAGGGCAGATGGACGTTGTGGTAGTATTGACAGGAGACATTTTGAGGCCCATTGATCCAAAAATGATGGTGGTTTCATTAGATTTGACATCCTTCAGAGGTTGGCAGTGTTTTGCGATTCCTTCCCTTGTCCCGTGCCACGTTTGTCACAGGAAAACCCTTGCAAACAAAGCTTTGCACACACCCACATGGATTCCTTTCACGTGCCTATCCTCACCGGAAAGTTGTTGATGCTGCCTTTTTTGTCATATGGTTGATCATTTTGATTTGTTGAGCATCTCTCGTTTGTGCACCACCTGCCAAACGGTTTTTGCACAAGCAACAGCTTCACATAGTTCCTTCCCGGGTGCGTGCTACTTCATGCTTGTTCACTGCATGGTCCTAAATCCAATACATATCGATGGCTCGTTTCCTGCTCAAATCAATTGGCAGCCTGTTCATGGGTTCGGGGTTTGCAGCTTGCTAACAGTATCAAAACTGCCCTGGAAACCCCGCAGCTAATGCCCACGCACCTGCAACTCGGCGCAACCCTGCCAGGCCCTGCCAGGCCCAGTGCTTGGACCCTTTGGAAGCGGCGTTGTCCCGAACGACGTCCATCAAGTCTGTAGCCATGACACGCATCCCATCCCTGAGGAAATATGTGCCAGAGCCCGGACCCCCCTGATACAGCGCATCGAATTCAAATCTCAGTGAAGCACGAGGCACAGCAGCAGGAGCAGAAGGAGCCGGGGGGGGGGGATACCTAATCAAGGTGAGCTAAGCGAAGGTGTAAGGGGGACCCTTGGTAGACCTGCCCTGTGGAACACAGCCCACGCTACTGGACTGCAAGCACCCAAAAGCGCACAAGTTCACAGAGGAGTGGGAAGACGGTGCAAATTGGTGTGAGAGACACACTGCAAAAACGCAATGCCAGACCGAGAGCCTACTGCATGTCAGCTTTGCGACCTATCGGCATGCGCACAGCACGGCTTCAAGGGCAGCTCAACCAGCGCGGCGGCGGGCGGGGGGGGGGGGGGTCTGGAAGCTGGTTGGTGCCGTGCAGCACAAGCGGTGTCCAGTGTGACCTGCTTGTTGGTCGAGGTGGATTCAGGAGGAGGAGGAGGAGGAGGAGCTTGCCGGCCGCACGGCCTGGACCGCGAGAAAAACACAACGCCAGACTGGTTCCCCATTGGCTTGCCTCCGCATTCAGTGTACAGGGACTTTTGCGGAAAAAGGATGTCGCGCCGAGGCCCGAGGACATCAACATCCCCCACTCACCCATTCACAAGCGGGATCATAGTTAAGCTTGTCAGGTAGGGGGCATGTGGGGCCCTTCACTCGGTGGTGTGCACCAGACACACCCCATACCACCGGACGCACACAGTGTCCAGTGTGACCTACTTGTTGGTCGAGGTTGGATCTGGGGGTAGTGTGTGGGGGAGGGGGGGAGGGGGGTGTCACTTGGGCATGAGGTTTGTCACGATCTTCAGCCACGCAACATGTCGCCGGCAAATCTGTTCTCAATACAATGCACCCGATATTGACGACGTGTAATTCTAGGGTTCACTGAGCTTTGTGCATCAACACAGCGCGGCAATCACCTGGCACCTGACCCCCTTGTGCGTCGCAGTGCACATTCATGCCCATCCTTGAACGCACATAGGGGCCCTGCATTGTGGACACGCGGCACCTCTGCCCCGCATACCGTTGCACCCCAGCCTCCGAGGACTTGTCCGCATTCGCGTTGAGCATTTCCTGTAGGCGCTGATACATTTGCTGCTCCGCCTGTCGCAACTGCTGCAGATGCGATTCATAACTGACACGGACTTGAGGATCATAATCCTGTGCATTGACGTTTGAGGCACGAATGGGCAGCAGCCCACACCACGTGCCATCACTGTCCAAACCCCACCCTTAATTTTGCCGTGGCTGTGCAACGTTGACAAAGGACACGTGCCAGACCCCATCAGAGGCCAGAACGAAAACAAAGAAAACGGAACCGCTGCCGATGGTTCGACTCCACGTCACGAGGGTACCGCGTGTGTGGGGGTGGGGGCTGTGACCTAATTAAAAACAGACAAATGCAAACCAGAGTGTGGGGGTGGGGGGGGTGGGGGGGGTGGGGGGGCTGATCAGAACATCGAACAGTTGAAGGACCAGAGGGAGTCTCCGCGTAGTCCAACCCAGACAAACCTGGAAAATGCTTGTGTCATGTTCATGTGTGACCGGCAGGAACTCTTCGATTTCATCATATGAGAACTTTTGCGGTCCTACAAGCGTGTACATGGGGGAGGGTGGGCGCAGGGGGCGCGTCCTGCGCACTGCAGGCTGCGCGGCAAATCACCGCAGGGCGTGCTGCAAGCGCCCCTCCCTGTGCAGTATGCCCCAACACAAATGGGAGGAATGCACGGTAATCTGTTGATAACTTTATGGTCGGGTATCACACCGTTTTACTGTAGTGCGGTGGGCCATTGCTCGCTGAGCATCTCACCATGAAGGAGCTCCGATGCTGTGTCAAGCCCCACACCCACACCCTGGGGCAAGCCACATGTGCCAGCTCAGGTGAGTGCTATGGCAGCCTTTCGGTTAGACTGCTCCTTGATGGTCGCTTGACAGATGCCTTGTCGGTGAGCCATTTGGCTCCAACGACACGCGGAACATCGGTACGCGATGCATCCATCACAATCAGAAAGGACAGCGATGAGGGGCACGATGGCGACACGGAGTGTGGGCCAAAGCACCACCCAAGCCCCCACGCACGACACGTGGCGAGGCCATTGTAAACCGGCAGAAGACTTCCAACGAGGAACTACGTGTGTACTGGTGCACCTCCAGCCCGCCCCCCCCCGCCCCGCACCCCAAGCCCACCTGCACTCGTATTTTTGCCGCTGAGGGCACAGCAGGAAAAGCAGACCAGAACTAGACAGCCCCATGCCCATCCCCAACTCCTTTGGTCCGTTCCTTCAGCCCCCACCCGTCCTTGACAGAGGTGCTGACAGGGCAGTGGTGTGTACTCTTGGGGGGGGGGGGGGGGGGGTCTGCACACACGCAGTCACACTCATGTGGACAGGATGACAGGCCCCGTACACCGCCAATGGTGAGTGAATGGTGAGTGATGTGTGGCAACCCGACCCTCCACGTGCTCCTGGGGGAGGCAGGACGCATATTCACACGACCAACACCTTGGCCCAAGTGTAGAAATGGTCTGGGTCGGACTGCCGGATATCACACAGGACACGAGCTGTCGCTCGCATCCACTTGCTGAGTCCCGTGACAGCCCAGACCCGCCCTCTCCTCTCTCCAGACTCCCTTCCCTTCCCCCCACTCTTAAGCATCCGTGGGGTGTTCTGAGGCTGAACAAAACTTCATGCGCCCAAGGCACCCTCAAGTTTTGGGCCCCTTTGCTGAATTTCGCATGTGGGCGAATGTCTCGGATTGGGTGAGTGGGTGGATGGTTTGGGGGGCAGGGTCCATTTAGCCCCCCCCCCCCCCCCCTTCCTGCCTTCAGGAGCAAAGGCCGAGAAGAACCAACCAAAACCTCTGGATGACATCTTTCTCGCAATCTGGTGGGGAAAAATTCTTCGTGCATGAATTGATCTGCAAACTTCATTGAAATCCCCCTTGAAATCCCCCTCAACACGCGGACTTCGAAATCACATCCTGAATTTTCCTGTACCCCTCCCTACCCCTCTGCGATATGGCGTTTGTCATTAGATCAAAAAACCATTCTCGTGGAGTTCTGCAAAGGGGCACGGGTCCTCTTGAATGATTCCCTTTTCATCCATACGACTACAACCCGCATCAAACTTCTTCCTTCATACAAGTGCCCCTTCTGGTAGCACTGAGTCTATGGACACAGAACTTCTAACACCACAGGTCAACAACAGCATCCTACTTATACCTATGTATAAGCCATGGCCCAGCTCAACAGAGCCATTTGCAAATTTCTCCTGTCAAACCTGTCAAACCTGTTAATCCTGCCGATCCCGTTCAGCTGGCACTTGACAGACACTGAGCGCCACAACAACAGGTTGACGCTTGAAAATTGGACCTCAAGTTGCCCACACGCAAATACATCCGCCTTTCCATTCTGTTTTGTTTTGTTCCCTTTTGCACCATGCCCAACAGTTCCTTGGCCTGTGACCCCCGCATTCTTGGCCCGTGTACACGGTGCCCAGTTTCTCCAAAGAAATGCGCCACAGCTTGACCAACTCAGAAATAGACTCATTTGCGAAATCACGGAATTTCTTTGCTAAAGAAGAGGGCAGAGAAATCCTCCTGTCTCCCCTTGCATGCAAGCAGCCAAAATGGGAACAGGAAAGATAAAAATTCTCAGGTAGACAGCATGAAAATAAGTGTGGTTGCACCCGGGCTTGGCGCCAAATGCGCCGACAACTTTTGTTCCAACTGCGCTGGAAGCGGGAGGGGTCCCGACCTGGCAGCAAGGAGGGGAGCACGAGGAGACATCCTCCTGAAAACTGTTCGTGTCCTAAAATGTCGTTCTCCTGCACCTCACAGCACACAAAACCGTTGTGGGCTGCGGGGCAGGCCCTCAACCCTGCTGGATTGGGTGGGGAGTCCCTTTTCTTCGACCCCCCCCCTCGTTTTGGTGGTTCAAATGCCCTGCTCCCCTCAAATGCTTGCACTAGAGTCTAACTCAATTCCAGGGGCATGCATGCCTTCAGGGGCGGGGAATGACATCAACACACAACAGCACCTGCAAACATCTGCCACCTCAGCAGCTCAGCATCATTCGCACTTGCGACCTGCCACTGAAACAACCTGAACACCACAAGGACATCCTCGGCAGTCCATGGCTTGGGGGTGTGCCACAAGATGTAGAACTCAGGCGACCTGGAAAGATGCAACGCAGTAATATCACAACATTCAGGCCTCCACGTTCCCCAGCACCGAACAGGGCTTGGTTGCCAAAAATAGGAAAAATGGGGCTTGTGCTTGCGCTTGAGTCTCCCCATTCCCAGCAGGCAGATCACTGCCAGCGCCGTGGCATGCCACCCAAAACGGAGGAAAACTCCGAGTCGGCACTGGAGATAGTCCATCAGCATGCTGGAATGCACTGGGCCCCCACCCCGGCGAATTTTCGAGGAAACCCCTGCCTGGCCCCAGAGAATGGCGGCAATGCGCCCAGCGCATCGCTCAAGGAAAACCCCCTTGAGCTGATGGAGACCGGTCCGCGCTGGATGCAGCAGCAAAGAAAGTCCCCCGTCGCTGTGCACCCGCAAACACCCGCACACGCCAAGGCATGGGCGGCACATACAACGGTGGGGGAAAATGGGGGGAAACGGGGGGCAACGGGCTGAAAAAAGGGGGGGGGGGGAAGAGAGATTCGGGAAATTGGGTTGTGGGGTGGCAAGATGGGGGAAGTAATAGATGCAGGGGTGCGGCGGCTTAAGGAAGCGAGCTTGTGGTAGAGAAAAAAGACTGGGTCTACGCCCCATTGCCACCACCAAAAGCAGAGGCGTCCACCGCAGCATCCACCCCCTACATCTCACGTTGAGGAAGATGATCTGTGAAAGAGGATCTAAATGTACAGAAGGCCTTGGGAATGTGGAAGAGGAATATCACAGCACTCAAGGGCATGGGACGTCAAAGAAGTGTGAAAAGGGGCCAAACATGTGAAAAACAGTGACAAAAACACAGGGAGGGGGCAGTTACAACTGGTCCCACTGCGAACTACCCTCATCTGTCTTTCAAAAACTCGGGGGGGGGGGGGGGGGGCTGGGAAGGGGTTGGGGAGGGCAGGAGGGCGGGGGGGGGGGGGGGGTTGTACGGGACCATTTCGCCCCGGAAAATTTCGTGGGGGGGGGATATCGCCACCCTTGGGAATCCTGAAGCTCCAACTGCCTCATGCACACCCTAACATGCAAGTCGATGCTGTACACAGAGCTGTGAACAGTTGAAGCTACACAGTAGTCCTTGGGACACCCAAAGTATGTCAGGTTTTTTGAAAAAAAAATCTCCTTGTACTCTATACCACCCATGAGCAGTAGTTGAGCAGATGGGCACAGTACCTTAGTGGTATGTGCACAGGGTCTCGGGCTAAATGATGCGAGTTCAAATACCAGTCAGGGACGTTATTGAGGATTTATTTTGCCCATCAGTCCAGTGATGAAACTGCTTTTTTTTTTGGTCCAGAACCAAACATGAGCACAACAGTACAATCCGCCTTTCACAATTTTACCACTTTTCCTAATCAGGTGAACAATCTGTTCCATGGCGGCTCGGTTTTGGGCATATTGTCCATCATTTTTCATATCTTGGGCGTTTTTGAGCAACTCCTGAGCACCTTCTACAATTCTCACCAATTCTAGGCATTTTTCAATTTTGCGACCATTGTTACATCTGAGGTGTTCTCTGCGACGTGTCGTCCAAGCTGTTACGTCCACAGCGTTGGCGCCTTGCTTGCGAAGGAGCATGTGAGCTTATCGCTGCAGCTTTGTGCCATGGACTACTAAACCCACAACCCATGTCTGTCGGATACACCTGGTGCAATAGTCTTCAAACAAGGAAAGCAAAATGTGAGAGGGCTGCAACATATACGCCACAATGCAGCACCGCAATCTTGCATGCATGCATGCTTTTATGCATTCCATCACCTGCACCGCCTGCACGTGCTGGGCACACCAGTAGTACCGCCGGCTAACGAGCGCAGCATTCACACCGCGTGCATAAGCGTCACAATATTGGCTTGCTTTACCAGACAACCTCGTGGCTGTCTCGTTAGCGATTGCAGTGAACCCCAGGGTCCGGGCAGTAATGTCAATGCTGAGCGCCACTGCTCCTAACAAAGTGCTGAGCTCGCCACGACCTGTGATGCGGTGCGCAGCCAGTTGGGGGCAAGGCAAGTGACCAGTGAGGGGCACCAAGCAAGGTCACAACTGCACTACGCCGCAATCTCGAAGGCAGCACATCCGCCGTCAATGGATTGCAAGCTCCGTGGGTCGGTGGCCCCTGACAATCCTGTGCCAAACGTCCCAGAAAATGCATTCCATCCAAACGCCGCCCTCCCCAACGCATGCACCGCCCTCGCGGGCACGTGCATGTGACCGCCCGAGGGATGGGGGCGCAGCAGGCACTGCACACGGCCTCCACGAGCCAGACCCCACCGCCGCTCCCCCAGACGCGCCCCAGTGTCGCACACACGCACCACATCTTCCAGGCGCTACATCCCGTCCACAGCCCCCCCACACATCAGAGGTGTGCGGAATGGGGCATACACACGCCATGTAGCGCGGTGCTGGTGTGCACGCAATAATGCCCTTCCTCCGCTGCACTCCCCTGCACTCCGCTGCAGCCACCCAAACCATTTCCGCACACTCCGCGCACCACTACCTGCCAGGCGCTGCAGTTCCATCTGAAACAGCTGATCTCGGGCGTGCAGATAGCCCTGGGCAAATATTGAATCCAACGTTGTGGATACGGACGCTGTCGGCAGCCCGTCCAAGTCCCTGGGCCGATAGACAGGAAGGGCCTCCATCACACGCGATGCATGGCAATTCACGACAACCCCTTGACAAACGGTGCGCGTGACCCAACAGCGACACGTTTTCGATTGTGGACCGACCGACAGGGCTCTGTGCGAACAGGCGGCCGAATGGTCCATCCAGTGCTCAAGAAACGCTCATATGAGGGGCCAGGATAGTGGCTGTATACATGAGGCCACAGACACGGCCTATGATACAATGGCGGATCTCAAACCAGGTCAGACGGCCCCGCATTCCTGTTTGCAGTGAACGTGGACATGCCCTACGTTTGGCGTGCCATTGTACATTGCGTTGGCTCCTTTGGCCTGAGTAGGAATTGAGCCCAGCATAGTCAAGGTGCTGGCAACCCGTCCAAAGCAAGAGTGAATGCTCTGTTCCATGAGAACATGAATATTGGGTTCCGTTTGGGGTTGGGCTTGGTCCTGTTCTGTCTTACTAGTGTCATTTCAACTGCCTAGGATGTCCAGCATACAAACCCAAGGATGTAGAGCCTCAGGGGTGTACAAGTCCCACAAAAGGGGGCCTTGGCCTTCGAGCACCTTTGCTGCACCCCCCATCCTACTTTCAGGGACTGGAAGCCCCCCCCCCCCCTGCACCATCCCACCCTCAAAGGCGCCAAGCAGCAGCGGGGAACAAACACAGACTGGGCCACGCACCCGGCAGCAACCCAGGAAACCACACCAACACTGGGGACCCGGCGCCGCTGAGGCCCCACACCGCCAAACAGCCGTGCCGAGAGGATGCGACCCCCCAAAGCCCTCATGAAACCATTTTCACTGTTCAGCGTGTGGGCCGGGTCACATTGCACAGAGACACCGTGTGACCCAGTGTGGCCAACAGACACACAAACCCGCAGCGCGCGCGCACCCACAGACACGATGACGGCGTCTCCCGCTTACTTGCACTACGGTGAGCTCCCAGAGGCTGTCCAGCCCGATTGGCGAACAGCTCGGAAATTGGGACCGGTGCCAAGCAGGTAAGGTTGCATCGGCCCACAAGCCCATGTGAGGCCCTGTCCCGACACCCCCCCCTGCCCGCTTTAATGTGCACCCTCAGAGGCATGGGTAGAAGCATGGGTGGAGGTACGGGGAGAGGTATGGGTGGAAGGGAGGGGGGGGGGGTATAGTTGGAGGTATGGGCGGAGGTATTGGTAGAGGCATGGGTGGAGGTGGGGGCAGAGGTATGGGTGGAGGTATGGGTGGAGGGAAATGGGGGGGGGGGGTGATGCCAGAAGTTGAGAATTCGGGTTTGAACTGCACAGTCTGTGTAGGCACATTGCAGACAGACGACTGGCTGACCGTGTGGGTACGTGGTGTTGTGATAGCCATTCGGTACATCAGCTGCACAGGCAAAGCTCTTCCGTTGTACCGTTCAAGATCTTGTTCTAAAAGCCCGTGGGTCCAGCACTGCTTTGGGCCATCAAAATAGGCAAAAGGATATCGTGACGGACATTGTGACAAGGAGTCGCCTGCCACAAGGCCATGGCTTAGACCTTGCGAAATTATGTGCCTGTTTTGGGGTCCTTTGTACCCGCTAGACCTACGAGCCTCATAAGGGGGGGGGCTTGAATAAGGGCTTGAAGGTCCACCTTCCGGCCGCATCGACTTTCATCAGCTTGGAAACAAATCGAAGTTAGCTGGCAAATCAAAACAATCAGCACCAGGCCTCGAAGGAATCCTTGCTCTGTGTGCAAACTGTGCCCTGCACTTGGAAAGCACTTCCTCAAAATACACCAAAAGGAAGATTTTGTGACTATTACCAGATTCATCACCTCAGCCCCTTTCCTTTTAATCAATAGTCAAAGGGGTCATGCTGGAAGTGGGGTGGTGACAAACACTGCCCCCCCCCCAAAGCTGCCCAGCCCTGGCCCCATCTCCCACTCCCCTGTCCCCGTGTCAGCAATGTGTCTGCTAGCAACATGTTTGTGGAGGTGGCAAGGCAGCCAAGCAGGGCCCTTCGCCAGTGGACGGTACTTCAACCGCACATTTCACCGTCCAGCACACATCTATTTCTCAGCATCGGGTGTGTGCAGCTGCAGTGCACAGTAACAGCCGGGTACCCTTCGCCTCACACCTTGTAATGGTCACATCGCCATCGACCCCGCGCACTACAGAGGCATCCTCCCAGTCCATGACCGTGAGATGCAGGAGGACCATCTGAAGGCACACACAGCAGATGTGTACGGAGGCACAGTGCATCATCAGCATAGTCAGAGGATGGAGGGGGATGGCATTGCCCAGGCCAATCCATTTGGAGATTTCAGGTTTGGTGGGCAAACCATGAAAAGCAGAGGTCGTGAAAAGGAAGGGTCAGTCGAAAAGCAACAATCCCAGGAAGTTAATGACGCTTCCGCTGGGGAAGATTTGCACTTCACAAGGGGGAGCATGGGTGCACCAAAGCTGGTTGGGTGACGTGTAATACAACCGTTGTCCTGGGCCATGGCTTTGTTGATGGAGGCGGAGATGAAGGACAGGGGGAAAGAATGTGTAGCAACGAGGATCGCTTGGGAGGGTTGATCATACTCAGTCATTCTCAGACCGTGAAATGTAACGGTCCGGCATTGGAGTGGTGTACAGAGGTGCATCGTTTGAATGGTCAGGTGGTGGCAACCAGATGACCAGGCATGGTGGTGCGGAGAAAGAGACGCTCTGTGGTGCAGGGGGGCCGGGGGGGGGGTGGATTGGCACAAGGAAAGGGGGGGGACCTTACCCACCGGCACCCCGCCCCCCTTCGCACCTGGGGTCCATGGCCCGTGGCCCTCAGCGGGAGCACAGAACTGCCGGGGACCGCCTGGTGGATGGCACAGGGAGCACACCCCACCAACGACACCAAGGGCCAAATGCCTGGAAACGCAACGTGTAGCACTTGGTGATCCGCAACCCCTGGCCCTGTGGTACAACCCCCACAGCGTTTGTGGTGGAGAGCACCCTCCAAATCTGATGGGCCAAAGGGCGTAGGGGTTCGTCAGTGTGCATGCGCCGTCCCACTCCCTTTCGCCCCACTTCCGCCCCTTCCCCCTTCCCCATTCCGGTGGTGTCCTTCGAAGCGCCCCTGTGCCTCAGTGCATACTGCCGGCTCCCCTTCAAATCTGCCCTCATTTGCAATACGTACGGCCCAGAGCTGCGGAGCCCGACCACGTGGCATGACCCCAGCCGTAAAAGCGGTTGACCAACACGGTGGAGCATTGCAAACAGTACACTCTGGGCTACAAACGCCGTACACATCAAGGACACCACACCACAGACTGCACTGTACAGAGGCACACAGGAGGCAGTAGAGGCAGCACAGGATCATGGTAGACAAGCCTCGGCTGGTGCACTGCATTTGTGAAGCGGCTGCTCACACTCACCGTAATTGGATTGTCAAACGACGCCGTCGTGATACCTTGAGCCTTCCTCGGGAATCCGTTCTTTTTTGGAGGAGGGGGTCGTTCTCTCTTGAGTTAACATTTGTTTCGGTAAATCGCACAACAGCCCCCCTTCCTCACGCGACGATGGCGACATACTGTCAGGAACATGAAGGGTAGCACCGCGAGCCCAATGGCCATCACCACGGCAACACTGAATCGGAGTGCTTTGTAAGCCCAACGCAATGGAACCAACACCATCCGCCAGACCCAACCTGCAGGAAAAAGCAGAGTGCACAAAACGGAGATGGCTGCATGATCGAGGGAATGACAATGACTGCCGTGGAGGCAGAGGGTGAGAGCGGGCGGTGCTCTAATGGCTGAAGTGGCAGCTGGATGGACTGTGCATTGACAGGGTTGCAACAGCTTCCTGTCGTGGAAAATGTGTTTTGCCTTTCATCAGCCTCGCAACCGAGACCTACCGCGATACCTCAAACGCCAGTGCCCTTTGCACAAACGACAGCAAAGGCACTGAACATTGCGGAAACAACGCCAGTGTTGTTCGAACAAGGGCGCAATGTCTCGTCGGAACAGGCCAAGTGGCCCCAGGTCTTGCGGAGTTGAAGAGCAGATGTTGACATGTATGGGGCTGGGGCAGGCACAGCAAGCGAAGCATCATCCCTTTCAAGCAACGCATGCCAACCCATACCAAGCTCACTGCTTCTGGGGGCACCCAAGAAATGCGACCACCAAGTTCCATGGTTCCAGACATTGCGGAAACAACGCCACGTGTCAGTTGGACAGGGTGTTGTTTGTGGCAGGCGGGGAGGGGGTACCTCCACAAAAGTGTTCGGGCGGGCTATGTCGGAACAGCATGAAACGGGTCGCAACGTATTCCACGCAGTCCTTGGGATATGTCACGGTGGCAATGTGGTGGACAGGGGTTGTCCGGCGGTTACAGATCCCCTGTCATTCCCTAATCCAAACCGCCACGCACTAGAGTGGCACGGGTTCACGCAGCAATCTGCAGAGCACAGGAGCTCAACACTCCGTACCCCTCCCTCTTGCGAGAGCAACCCTAAAGCCCCAAAATTTGACGGCAACAACACCCATGGCTGCTCTGACAAGGGCGTTGCTCTCGGAAGGGGCGGGGGGGGGGTACACACGTGGGGAACAAAACGCAAACAGAAATCCGCACACTTGCACGCACCTGTGCAGCACAAAAGGCGGTCCAACGAGGGCACCGTGCTTGGAACAGGCAGGAGGGGCGAGGGTACAAAGGTCTACCGCATTATTGCGCTCATGACTGTACGTTATTCCAAGCCCCACAAACGCAATGCCGGAGCACCCACGCGGCACTGCAGCGCACACCCGGCTCTTCGGAGGTGTTGGACGCTTCTCCCTGACGAGGCCCGCGAATGATGAGTACTGCTCGGCTCATCAGAGCTCCAACAACAAAGGCCAAGAACACGAAGGTGCCGCCAAACAGCCATGGCTGCAAGGACACAACGGAGGTGTACCCCGGGGGCAGTGTGTACGTGTGTGTGTGTGTGTGTGTGTGTGTGTGTGTGTGTGTGTGTGTGTGGGTGTGTGTGTGTGTGTGTGTGTGTGTGTGTGGGTGTGTGTGTGTGTGTGTGTGTGTGTGTGTGTGTGTGTGTGTGTGTGTGTGTGTCCGTGTGTGTGCTGGGGGGGTGGGGGTTGCAATAAAGGCTGCGTCAGTAGGCCGGTTGATACCTCCGGATGTCCCTCTGCTCACAGGTGCTGCTTCTGCCCCACCAGCGTCCACCCCACTGAGGGCGTCGGCAGACTTCACTTTCAGTCGTTTCCAGACTGTGAAGAGTTGGGGGGTGCTCTCCACCGTGCAGGATGGTTGGTGCGGTGTAGGACCTTGCACTCTGACTTGCAACTCCGGGCGGGGGGGGAGGGGGGGCTTCAAGCCTGTTTCCCAGCCCCCCCACCCAAAAAAAAATTATCGGGCTCTTGGGGCTGGGCCCACCAAAGTGACCGCACACACACACAATCCAAGCATCATACCCCCCGCCCCCCGTGTAATCCCCCCCCCCCTCAATGTCAGGACGGTCCCCCCCCCATCGGGGGAGGGGGGGGGGGGCGGGGATTGCACCACATAATGGTAGCACTAAAACTGTAGCATCCAATATAACCCAAAGAAAATTGTTCTTCGGCGCCTAGTATTTCCTGCGCTTTTTTGCCAAAATGACGGTCCCCGCCATGGTGGGGGGGGGGGTTGCAACAGGGGGGGGGGGGTACGTCAAATGTGCAGTGCCCCCCCCCCCCCCCAGTTGGGGAAGGGCGCTGCACCTACCACGGCAAAGCACCTACCCCTGAGTTGGGGGACGGGGCCACCCCTTTCCGATGTACACATGTTCTCTGGGGCTTCGTTGATATCCCAAATCCCAATCATTACCACCTCCCAAACTCCCCTACATCCAGGGCACCGGGCAAACAAACCATGGCACGGCAGTATCGGCACGGGGAGTGGATCAGCACCACAGCGACCAGCCATAATGCACAACTTGGGACTGCGAAAAGGAATCCGACAGCGACAAGAAGCGCCTGTTGGTGCTGCACCAGGAGGGTGGCAATGCGTGTAACCGTGGGCTGAGTTGGGGCTTGGGTGAGGGGAGCGGTTTCCTCGTCATCGGGGTCGGATGCAGCAGAAGATGGCAACTCTCCACTGCCCTCCGCCATCACCCCCTCCGCCTCGTCTGTGCCCGGGGAATTGTTGGCCTCCATTGCTGGAGGGCAATGCACAATTCGATGCTCCTGGACTCAGCTACCCATGGCAGAAGACAGGGTCTGGAAACAAAGAGGACGCAATTGGAAGGTGTGTGCCATCTTGAGCTGAGGGTGAATAGGACAGGGATATCATGCCACATTGACAATTCACGTAACCAACCACACATCACCGTCCGTGAGGTGCTAAGTAGCATACCACAATGAGGATTGCATGGTATGCACTGCACCAGCCCATCAATGGAGCAGAAGAAATGTCCCAGTCTCACCACTTCGCCACCATCCGTGCACAGGGTGCTGCCAACACAAATTGTGTGTGCGTGCACTGTACTGTTGTGTACCCTTCCATCCCTCTAGCTCTTTTCAGGTTTGGCCTGCACGGTACCAGCATGCTCATAGTAGGAATCAGCAATCGACAGCTGTCGGTGCACATGGCGTACGGCTCTGAAAAGAGACAGACGTTTCCCTCAGCTGCCCCACCCCTCGTGGATCTCCTCGTCTTTCCAATCGAAACTGCCGATCCCTTGTGCCGACACCCACCGTGCAAAGGCCACTGCAAAGGCGTCCTCCCATGCCTCCCAGCCATGCAGGGGCTCCTCTTGGAGGGCAATGGGTGCCTGCCGTGGCGCCCGTGGTAGCGGATCCACATCCCTGAAAATGTCCTGGACCTCAGTTCATGGGGCGCGAGGGCGCTTGCCTTTGAAAAACATCTCGCCGAGTATCAGTCAATGGGGCTTGGGAGTGCACCATACTCATGAGGTCAGCCGTGATTTTGGGTTCTGGCGCTTTCGTGGTGCGAATTGAAGGATTTGTACACTTTCGGTCGGTTTCCGGTTTGTGATGGACAACAACGTCGATTTCATTCGACTCGTCTGTGTCGATTGCTCCATTTTGCCGTGGATTGTCCTTTGGGTCGTTGGTGTTGTGGTTTGGGTGTGATGGTGACAGTGCTGGATCGTCACACAGCAAGAATGCTCCAAAGCAGCCCGGGCGGACATGTCATTGCCATAGGGACGAGCGCATGGGTGAGCGCAAGGCACTCCAAAAAGCCCTCAGGGGGGTGGGTGGGGGGGCACACCTGGATCAAAACCACTGCGTCGGGATGGTCCTTTTGAGGTAAAAGACTGTGGGACTGAAAATGTTTGTGAAAAAAAAAATCTTCGGCGCCTTTGGCGCCTTGTCAAATTGTAAAAACCGGTCGCAACTTGTGCCGTAGGAGGGGGGTTTGGCGTTAGGCACCTCAGCAGTGGCGTGCCCAAGCGCTTGCATTGTGCCTGGAAAATAGTACCTGGATGTATGTGCCAGCAATCCAATTGACTGCACACCTTGAAGACCATTAAGAATCCACTACCTATGTTCACCTCCCTGCAGAACAGATTGCCATCATCATGGGACCACCCTGATTACATCAGACCGCCTGGTATCCAAATAAAGCTACTAGCAGAAAATGACCACGCAAGTCACCAACGTGTCTGTAGGGAGCCCCATCAGTGCCCCAAGCCGAGCCCAGAGGCCACCAGCACCCTTAAGGCACTTCACAATAGGCATGCTATGCAAAAGAAAAACGCAACAAATCGAACCTAATGCAGGAATGCTTAGACTGCAGTGCAGACAGAGCTGTAGAGAGGTCGTGCGTCATCTTGACAACATTTGGAGATGTGAAATTAACTCGGGTGTTCGGCATGCCATGCGCGACGCACAGCAGCTGCAATACTACAGGCTCTGTTCATCTGATAGTCCACCAACACAGGAGGTGCCTGCCAAAGTACATAACCTTTTGTGCACCATGCAAGGCTGCCCTCTCCCACAACAACAAGTGTGATTTCCACATCCACACACACACACACACAACATCATGGCTGAATGTCAGAAAATGCCCCTGTAAACACGCATATTACCCTACCAGGTCCTGGTTCCAATGCCCGACAAGTGTCCCCAGCTCCTTCTGTGGGGCCCCACCTTTGGGGCAAGCCCAACATGTATTGTATGAAAATGCTCTGAGGCCTCCACCCGGCAAGTGTTAGCACAAGCCAGCTTGTCTGGCCAGAGCATTAACAGCAGTTAAGGTGACAATACTGACAACTAGCTCAATTGCCGGTCTCGATGGTCGTGGCAAAAGGCAAGGGCAGGCAAAACATTATGGAATGGCGTTGCACTGTGTGCGCACTGCGTTGGCAAAGGCCAACCAGAAAACCAGGAAACCCTCTAAAACCCCTCTGCAGGGGGTGTCAAGGTCGTTCAAATTGATCTATCTGTTAGCTCTGCTGAGATGCTAGCGCGATCAGCAGCCGGAAAAGAGCCATTGTCAGTTGTCATTGTCAGCAACAGCTGACAATGACAACTGGGATGAAAGAGCACTTCGCCAGGAAAGGAGTGCCATCAAACCAGTGAAGAGTCGTACAGAGGATTGGCGCAAGGGTGCAATCTTTCTGCTCTGGCACACTACCTGTTGCATGGGTTGCCTGGGGCAGGCAAGTAGGGGTTCATTAATTTGATTATCATTTCACCTCCTTCCGGGAGGACTGCTTGCTGTGCTGATGGCGTTTAACCAACATAACCCCTGGTGTATTGGGTCCCCAAAGCAGAAAGGAGTGACGTGGCTGCATAACAGCCACGTGTCCATTGTGTCAACCGCGAGGGGTCCCTCAACAACCACCAAACACCCCTGCTATACCTCCCTTCCACACAAACTCTTGTTACATGGGTGCCATCAATAGAATTAAAGCGATTTTCCACCCAAGAGACCGAGTGACTTGTGAATCTGGGTGGTTGCCAACATACTCTGAACTGTGCACACTGCATTCTCATTTTGATCCATGGCTACCAGGCACACCAAAGGATGCCCCATGTGCGACACTACACTGACCCTTTCCTGATCATCGCTGCTCAAGAGGAGAATACTACAACCCATTATTGCATTTCCACGGTCTGTCCACTCATTTGTGCTGCCCTGCAGCCATGCCAATGCCCCCCTAAACGCCCCTCCCGGACCCCGCACGCCCCGCCACCCTCACCTGACAAGGGGGGTATGCAGCCAACAGATAGTTGCGGGCGGGGTGGGGGGGCATCACGTTATAATCACATGACCCCCCCCCATGTGTTGGGGACCTTATTTTATGTGTCTTGTAGGTGTTTGTGATTCACAAATGTACAAACCAGGGGGGGTGCAATTTTGATTCTGTGTCCTCTTCTGATGACCATGTGTCACAAAATGATGTTGGACATAGCCAGCAACTTTGGAAACATTCAGATATTTGGAATTACTACTAAAGAGAGGGGGACAGTTAGGTGGTCGAGTAGTTCAAGGAGGTGGATGGTTTGGGGGGCTTTGCTCACCAATTTGTCGATCAAATCTAGTTTTACAGGCTACGTAGTGCGTAAGGTGCGCCCTTGCTCAAGCCACATCAGTCCTATTTATTGGGAACCCGCGGTTCAGGCAATTCTAACTCTTGAGTGACCTAGGACACATTAGGGGCTCGGACCCATGTCGGACACATCACGGGCTCGGACCCACATAGGACACATTAGGGGGGAATCCTTGTACCGTGCGCGCACTGCACGCACAGTGAGCGCTACTTTTAGACTAGAATCCCCCCCGAAGAGCCCCCAAGCACGCCCCTTCCAACCGGCCTTAAAATTAGGCGACCCCTACTACCCTGGCCTTGGGGGTGCCAAATAGCCGAGGGGTGTAAAATTGCAATCTGACATGGAAAATCTTTTTTTTCTCACAGAAAAATATTGCATCCAAATTTGATGGGTTTTACTCCACTGAAATTGAATTACTTGTACCTTAACATTGTGTACTGACACAATATCACACAATCATGTCAGACATTTGACATCAACATCTAACATGCCACATGCATTTCATCCTCTCTTGAGAATCCCTGTTTGATGATCGCTGAAGGGACCGACAGAATATGAGTCAATATGGCTACAGAATCCCTGCCAAAATGTGTGAAAAGGGGTGGAAATGGGTGGAATTGGGTGGAATTGGGTGAAAATGCCATATCTCCAATGTGGAATAAGCATCAAAACCTGCCATCAAACAACAATGATGCCAAGAGTATCACAAAATGTGGGTTTCTAGTACAACCACACCCCCCAAACAGTCGCATTTGTGCGTGCTGCGCGTGCACTACACTTAACCCCCCCCCCAGGGGCTCCGAACCATGTCACACACATAAGGGGCTCGGAGCCAAGTCGATTCATCAGGGTCGTGTCTAACATGGGTCTGAGCCTGTAATGTGTTCAACAATGGCCCAAGCACTTGATAGGTCCAAAATGGGTCCGAACCCCTAATGTTTCCACATAGTTCCTAGCCCCTAAGGTGTCCCAAAGCCGACCCAGCCCTTAATGTGTACGACACGGCTCCAAGCCCCTGGTGGGTCCAACATGGGCCCAAGCCCCTCATGTGTTCGAGATTGTTCCGAGCCCCGAATGTGTCCGGTATTGGTCCGAGCCTCTATTGTGTACGATACGTGTGTGTCCGACATGGGTCCGAGCCGTGGGGAAGTCTTAATTGGTGTGCCTATTCTCAACAAAACTATAAGTATGGCCAAAGCAGATCTCGGGTTGTCTGAAGTTAGTGATGCAAAGCCCAATAGCCTGCTGTGTAAGCCTCATATTGAATAGCTGGCCCGAAAATTTGAAGAACAATGTGTGGACTAGTGCCTTTACTTGTTCTATATCCTATGTGCATTCTTGCTTGTTCCCAAATCTCTTCATGCATTGTTAGGCATGCAGATACCACACAAGACAGGCAACTTGTGCCCCTTTTGCCCAAACGCAAAACGGAAAAAATTTCATTTGCGCCAATATGGCTATCTTTGCTACCTAAAGGAGTTCTTCTACAGTGCCCGTATCCCATGCTATATGATACACACTTGATTGCACAATGATTGGTGCAACTGTCCGTGTCCGTGTGCCTTGCAGTGAATAGTCAAATTTCTCACTTTCTTGTTGTCGCATTGGATCTAGCCTACCCCATCTGAAAATCCTCGTGCTTGCACCTCATCTTTCCCGGTCCATGGTGCCTATGGAAGGGTTGTGTTGATAAATTTTGCCCTTTATGCGAATTACTCCACATTAACGGATGTGGCGCCAAAGCATGGTAAGCATGCTGCATGGTGTTGGAGCGAAGTAGGCTTACCAATGCCAGCACCAGAGCCAATATAAGAGCCAATGCCATTCATGTATTTATTTGGTTACGCAAAACTGAGTTACAGGTGGAGCAGCTGGGGTGATATGCGATGCAAGGTTTCAAAGGAGTTGGTGATCCCTCATCACAGGGTGGCTGGGGGCAAACAAAGGGCGGGAGGTTGCTGGGGCCTTTCATTGCGAACGTGGGGCAAAGGTAGGGCAGCGCAAGCGAGATGGACAACACTTATGGTGGCGAGAGGAGCATCTGAGGGCCAGCAGATGGAAAAGACTTGGCGGAGATGGTAATTATTGTGGCAGGCTAAGAAATGGCCCCCAGGTGCACTCGTGGAGGCCTGCACAAACACGAAATGCAGTTGCACGCCAAGCACGAAGCATGAAGCATGTGTGTGTGCAGGCGTGTGCACGTAGCGTCTAATGTACATAGCAGCCAAGCTGTGGCCATATGGCATGCCGGATCAATGTGGCATGAACCCCAAAATGGTGGTGCTAGACACATTCATTGAAACCATAGCTCATCTAACGCACGTCTGGCATGGTGATGCACGGAATCAACGAATCTGCTTGCCATGATGTTTTGTGTTTGTCTGGATGTATTTAGATAAATCGTCAAGAACAGATTCATATTACATCAACAGGTACATCCCAACAAGTTGTGGGTGACATCCCCCCCTTCCCGTTCAAGATGTGGTCTGTGTGATGTACGAACATGGAAACACAGACTGCATTGGGCACACAAACAGGCACACATACGCACACACACACACACACACACACATACACAAATTAATACTCACATGGTGGAATCACATAATTATGGACAGGCATGCAACCACCAGTGACGAGGCCCTAAACATGTGACCTGTAACCCACACTGACAAACACTGGTACGTCAGGTGGGTTCAGATAAAATGCCCAGTGATGACAACAGACTTCGGCCTTCCACCACAGAGCGAGTGCTCGTGAATGCCTGTCAGTGTCTGCAGGTGTCTGTCACTGTCTGTGACAGTTTGTAGAGAGTCTCCATGATGACAGCATGAGCAAAACAGTTGCGTCGGGCCAGCATGAGGATATCAACATGGCTGCAGTCATGTCTGTGCTGTTGTCTGACGTTCATTCTCAGGGCTAGTGCTGCTGGAGGAGCATTGCCTACCCTCTAAGAATAGATGAGGATTCAAGTGCGCCGAATTCGCAGTCCGCAGAGCCAAATTGGCATCAATAATGATGGGCCAACACGGGGCCGGGGGGACTACAACCCAAACAATGGTCCTGAGCAGCAGTCAAAACCAAGGCAAACACACATGGGGCCCTCTCTCTTTGCTTTAGTCAGTCGATGGTTTGGTGCAGGGATGTATGAGAAAAGAGGAGCGGGGGGGGGGGGGTCTGGAACGCAAAATTTTGTGTACCAACGTTCGCCCAAATCAATATTTCCTTTTGTAACTTCCATTATTTCCCACTATGAAATCTGGGTCCGGGGGGGAGGGCTGCTCCTATGGTTGTCAACTGTTCTAATACATCCCTGTTTGGGTGCGTGGGTGCGTCGATAGTGGGCTAAGCCCAATGCCCCTTGGGCATAGGCCAAGCGCCCTGTGACAGAGAAAAACATGGTCCCCAAATTTCAGCGCACATCTCTCTCCCCATTTTACCTCATTTAGCCATCATGTAAGCCGCCACCTGCGTTAGCACCGGATGAAAGGGTCCTCAAAAAGAGAGCCACAGGGAGTGACAACACGCCAGCTCAGGGATACATCCTGCACCCCCGTGGTCACTTAGATCAGGTGTTTTCGAACAGGGTCCCGAGGGCGCTGACGCTCCTGCCACTTTGGGTCTTGATGGGGGACCACATTCGCAGGAGGAAGCTCTTTGTCCAGAATCAAATCCGCACCCTGAGGACCGAGGCAGCCCATGACCGGTACTCACGACACGTGTGCATGGCCGTCATGTAGAAGCAGTGATGGATTCCAGCCCTTGTGAGGTTTGGAGAGTCGACACGGCTACGGATGTGGCTGCAGGCAACACACCATCTGTGGCCTCCAGCCGTGGCATTCCTCTTCATATCCCTCCACGTCTATCACCGAAGAGGAACAGAGTCGCCACGACTGACTGCCCCACCCTCAGTCCAGTGCTGCTCGGCCCGGAGACCACGAGGACTGGGAGGGACATACAGTAAATGTCAGCCTGGATCCCCGTGCCAGCACCCAAGGGCCCGCGCCCAAAAAGCGAACCCCCACCCCCTTCAGGGCTGTAAGCTCACCACCACTGCACTCCGCACGTCACCAGGCACGGTGTGAAAAACAGGGAAAACGGGAAAACGGGAAAACATTAAAAACTGGTGAAAAACGGTGGAAAACGGTGAATAACGGCGTTTGACACTATCAACACTACCCCACCACTGCTGCTTGACTGCCCAGCTATTGTTCACAAAAAATGCACCATTGTGTGGCCAAAACTTGGAGGGTCCGTGGCGCTATGCCAGTGGACAATGACCAAAAGTGACGGGTGTCGGCCTAAAAGTGAACACAGGAGATAAAAACTCTTCCCACAATGGGCTTGATAACAACCTGGCCACCACCAGTCACCAACTGAAAAACGGGAACATGGGGAATCACCGAAAAACACCAAAAAGTCGGTGACCTTACAGCCCTGCCCCTGGCATCTAAGTGGCCCTAAAATGGGTCCAACCCACCCACAACGGGGGGGGGAAGGGGTGCCACTAAGCAATGGCCAGATCCGGGTGGCGCAAACCGCTATGATGTGGAGGATTTGGGCCGTCTGAAAGCATCAAAAGAGAACCTGAGGTAAGTGCAAATTAGAGGAAATTGCCTGTGTGACATCTGAAAAAGGTGGAGCGCCTCCCTGGGGCCACTTTACCTCAACAAAACTATGAAGCTACGTCGTTGTTGATGCCACCCACTGTGCCCATGTGTGTCTGAGTCGCACGACCATGACCATACATGCTCAAAACCGTCATTCACTCACTTTCCGCTCGCAAACAAATATTTCTAAGACAGTGTGTTCTCAAACAAGACAAGCCCCTAAAGGGGAACAGCGTATCAACCGCAGTAAAAGGGCACGGAAACAACATCCTACCCTCAGTATGCAACCTTCATGTGTTCGTCCTGTGCCATGTGCAAACGCCTGCGCAGCAACACGTTGCACATCGGAACGTGTATTTTCTCATCTGCAGGATCTCTGTGGTGTTGTGTTGTCGCCCCGGGGCCTCAGTCTGACTCTGTCACCTATGGAATACCGGGCATTAGCCTCCCGATGGAGCTCACCCAACTGCCTCAACCCCACCTCTCAAGAACCAGGGCAAGGGATGGCGGACTGCTCGCATCCGACTGACTGCCGGGCAAAGACCGGAAAATGGCTAGACATGGGGGACCAAGGGTGATTGCAAGTGGTCACCATCTTGCGCACCACAGTTGTTGTGAAATGGCGCAACGTTGTGGCGTCACGGCCAATCCGCGTGACTGGTAGTGTGCAGGTCGCGCTGTGGGCTCTCCTGTGGAGCGTCCGGAAATTTGCTCATCTTTTTGGTTTCAGCATAAAATGAATGTTGGTTGACAATGAACACGAGGAGCTATCCGCAAGACTGATACATCAAGGTATCCCTTTCATCTTCATCGCCAATACCCTCAGCATCTTTTCCCAGAAACATCAGGAAGACCCACTGATCACCACTGACCACGCCACTCGATCCTTCGAAACCTCCGCTCAGGCGCATACGCACAGATACTTCTACAGCATGGGCAAGCACGACTTGTGGAAAAGAGCAGAATATGTCAGCAGCAGCTTCGTTTCAAATGTTGAGACAAACGGGGGCGTGCAGCAGAGCCCGGTGCCGTAAAAGGCGTCTGGTTTGGTGGTGGCGTTGTGGAGGAAAGCTTGATTTGGGGGGGTTGTTCCGGGGCTTGCTATGCACTCAAAAGATGGGGGGCTGACCTCGAGCACTGCCCTTAAGTAGGACAGGGGGCGCACCAGGGACTGCATAAAACAGGATGTCTGGGAGGAAGGGAAGCATCAGCATTGAACCTTGGAAGGCAGAGGGGGAAACCAGGAATGCACCTTTTCTCCAATCATAATTGAGGGCACGTTGAGATTGCCATTGGTTATTCCTGCGGCGAAAATCGCAACGGCGTGGATTGCTGCCCTGGCCTTTCCACACCACACAATACGGGACTACCACATTACTGCAACATCACCGCGCCAGCCTCCACAACCCTCCATGATATTCCACAACCCTCGACAACCTACAACCCCTCACAAGCCTCAGTTTCAAGGCAATGGCAAGGGCTCGACAAGTCCCTGACGGATAGCTGCAGTATACAGGAAGGCGGGATGTGCATGGGGGCAGCGCAAGGAAGCACAGCAGCCTTCCAACGGACAATTCCACCAGTTTGAGCGCCAATGCCTGTCGCAGTGTGTGCATGCCATGGGGAGGAGGGACCATGGGGGAACCCTGCAGCGCCGCCGTCCGCTGGGTGAGCCAGCTGTCCGATCGGCGTTCCGAACAGCGTAGGAACAGCGGAAAACTACACGAAGAACAGCGCTGATACAACAGCTGGTGTGCGCCATGGCGGCTGGTCGAGCAGAGGCCAGCAGCCTTGGGCACGCGGTGCTTCAGTTGGGGGGCAGAGTAGGCCAGTACGCCTGGGTGGGCAGGCGGCGAGCGAACAACAGCCGTTGTTTGGTGCAGTATGAACCAGCGCAGTACAGTGGTGAGGTACTGCACAGTAAGGTGTGGTTGGGTAGCCAGGGGCACTACAGCTGGTGGTGGTGGTGGTTGGGGGGGGGGGGGGGTAGCAACCCCCCAAGCACGCATCCGACGACCGGCCAATCGAACCCTCTAAAAAACCTCCACGCTCCTCAATAACTACACAACCCACAGCAGACCTTCACAACCCGCAGCAAGCCTCATCATCCCTTAACACTCCTGGACATCCCTCGACACCCCTTAACAATTCCCAGCAACCATTCAAGGCCTCCATGACCGTCTCCGAGCCACCGATGGCTATGACACCTCACAACCATCGAACTAGGATGATAGAGAATGGCGGTGGCGAACAAGCGGAAAAATGGCCCAATCGTGAGGAGGTCCCTCAACCTCTGCCGCCTGGCTCACCACAGATGAAAGGAAGACCGGCAACTCGCAAAACCACAAATCCAATGATGGGCATCACAGACCCTACAATACCCCGGAGGAGAGGCAAACACATACGCGGCATGATCGATGAATCCACAACCCTCAAGTTCTGCAGCCCGTGGACGCGCAGTTTGCTGTCTACCACATCCATGGGGTTGCCCTCCCCCATTTTGCACGTGCCGCAGGGATGGTAGGCGCTCTCGCAGTGTTGCCGTACGAAATCGTCAAGTTCATCATCGGTCTGGCAATGCTTCCCTAGAACAAGGCAGCGCACAGATGCACCTTGAGTGTCGAGAGCCATAAGAGGAGGGACAAGGGGTGCATTGCAGGACAGCTCGGTTTTTGTTTTGGCTGCTTTGGGTGCCCATGTTCAAATAGACCCTGGCCCCAAGGCCCTTGATTTCTTGCTTTTCGACACTGGTCAAATACGCGACACCCCAATCTCATGAAAAGGTCGGTGTATGAGCAGCTGCTGTGGCTTGCACACCAGCCGAAACCCGAGCCTCGGTCCGCTCTCTACCACAAAACCCACCCCTAATCTGTTTTCCAACACACGTTCCCAACCCGCTACACCACGAGTGTCCTTCACATGCCCTGAGCTCCCTAACTCGTTGCTGTGCCGAGCTCCGTACTGTGATCCATTGCCACCCCTCAACATCTGCCATACCGGGCTGAATTTCGTCTCCTCTGAAATCATCAAACGCAGGCTGCGCAATGATTTCTCGCGTGAGTCGCAAACACTTGCGCCAGTCAGGGAGGTCCTCTGGGTGGCTGAGATAGTTGAAGAAAATCTGCAACGCACAACCAGAACACATAGCAAATAGGAGGATGCTTCACAAAAAAACACCGGAGAGGGCTGGGAAGCCCAGGGAAGGGCTTTGCTTGCAGAGAACACTACCATTGTAATCCGTATTGTGCGCCTAAACAATGCCGCTCTTGTTTCACCTCCTCTCAGTCCTTTTGGCACAAGGGGGGGGGGGGCAAGAAAATTTTTGATACTGCATGGGATAGTTTTTTTTCAGAGGGGACCCTCCCCTGGGGGGGGGGGGGTACAATAAAAAGTTGGTCCTACACAAAAAACTTTTTCTTCCCATGTCACGCATAGACATATCATCATGGTGTTCCTACTGCATAACATGCCTTTGGCACTAGTTGGCATTCCTCTGATTGGCTATTTGGAGTACTAGTCCATCTCCAAAATGCCATTTGCAACATGTAGCTGTTGGTGGCCCCTTTTCCATAGCATGCTTTGCAACACAATGGCACAAGTCAGCAAACAATGTGCATTGCCGATAGGGGTGACATTTATGCCAAGGGGTACAGGCCTTTGAGCACCCTCGGCTACATATTGTGTTGTAGCGCCACACCCTGGCCTCTTGTCTGCGGTAAGAGTCCCCATGCACAGTGCATGGGGCGGGAACCCAGGCAAGCAACTGGTGGACCCCACGTGGGTATAATCAATCGTTGTTCATTAGGTGCCCCAAGTCTCATGTGGACCCCGCGACGCCAATCTTGCCAACCGGCCGTTGCGGTTTCCTTGCCTCTGTGTACATGTCAATCCATTACCTTATAGTGCTAGTTGATGGACCCCGTGTGGTTTGGATGGCCCGTCCTGGCCGTTCAACAGGTCTGTTGTCCCCATGTCCGTTGTGGACCCCACGACGCCCATCTTACCACCCGGCCGTTTCACTTTACACTGAGGCCATGGACACGGAATAGCCCTGGTGCCAATATATGGCATATGCCCCACAATGACCTAGTGATCTATCTTGGAGATCCAAGCTGACCTTTGGCCTTGCGAGCGACTTTTGGCCTTGTGAGCAACTTTTGGCCTTGCCGGCAACGTTTGGCCCTGGGGGCAACTTTTGGCCTTGTGGCGACTTTTAGCCTTGCAACGACTTTTGGCCTTGCAGACAACTTTTGGCCTTGTGGGCGACTTTTGGAATTCACACAATCGAGATCCTAGCCGGTTCACACAATGGAGATCCAAGGCCATTCACACAACGGAGATCAAAACCGGTTCACACAATGGAGATCCAAGCCGGTTCACACAATGGAGATCCAAGCCGGTTCACGCTATGGAGATCCAAGCCGTCTCAAACAATGGAGATCCAAGGCGGTTCACACAATGAAGACCCAAATAAGCTCACAACGATTTTGTGGGAATCCAAATTACACGGCCTTTGCCTTCTTTCGAGCTGTGCCTTCAATGGATGGCTTACATTTAGCCGAGTAGGCCTTCTTTGTTGTGCACTGTTTCTTTGATGTATGCTGGATGATGAGGACAGCCTCGAGCTTGAGTTGGACGAGTCCGAGGCTGAGGCATCAAAGGCCAACGAACTACTATCCTCTTTCTCTTCATCGGAATTTGAGGGTTATTATCCTCCACTTGGATCATAGTCTGCATTAGCTATGTCTTGGGTTGCCATTGCTTGCTCGGCGTCTTGGTCGCCTGCGCACAACGCCTGTTGCTACCATGCATCCTCTTCGGCCTCATCAGCTTTGACCACTGCCTCCTGTTGCAATTTTGACTCACAGTTTTTTGCTTGTTTTTGTGTCCTTTTGCCTTTTGGCAGCGCGTGCTACCTTTTGGGTTGCATTGTTGGCTATTTAGCCCACCTCCAAAGCGTGTTGCTCGGCTGGGAAGTGCTGCCACACTTCTTGCTCCAAGGGAGAGGCATTGAAATTCGAGTGGTCTTCATCCACCTTCATGTGTTGCTCCATGTGTATTGGTACACCCCATGGGCACATCCTGGAAAGGGGAACGTAATTGGCTAATTGGCTCATCATGCACAAGCAGTTTACACAGTGATGCAATATTATGTTTCACGAAGCATCCATGGGCACAAGATGTTGCGGTTGGCTGAAAATGTGCTTTAAGGTGGCAACGCCTATCAGTGTTCCCACAAAAACCACATGGCGGTGCCGGGCCAAATTACATCTCCCCTTGACCAATGTGATACGCCATGTGTTGAAACATTTTCTTCACTTGCACATCCATGTGACACACCGTGCAGGTACGTTGGCCCTCCTTGCTTGTTGCCACGGGCTCTCCGATCAGTGAATCGGCGTGTGGTTTGATGTTACACAAAGGGGCCCGCATGCTTTTCGTGTGCAACAAGTCCATGATTCCTTCTATATTGTTGACATCAACGAACCATCATCTTCCATCATCTTCAAATTCAAGATCCACCCATTGTACATCTGGGTAGGCATAAGTGGCTTCAATGGTCCCGTAGTTCATGAACCACAATATTCCATCTTTGCTCTTCATGTGCATTGTGGTGCCAATAACAACACCCTGAGACGTGTTTAAATCACGATGGGTGGGGCATCGCAGCTTCAATGCTCCATGTTGTGCTTTTGAGAAAGAGAGTATGGTGCTACGCATCCGGTTTGTGTGCTGGTTCAATTTGTCGTTCACCACGGCAGCGAAGAGGGCTCCAACCCACACAATGCCCTGCGAGGGAATCACCTTCTTGATTGTGTCAGAGGCAGTGGGTGTCCAACTAGAAGACGGTCTGCAGCCCTTTGCACAACATTCTTGTTGAGCCGTGCATTTACCATGAACATTCTGTGGCTCCCCTAAGGCCTTGCTTCTAAAAATGCAAAATGTGGTACATCAAACGGAGGATCTAACGGGAGGGGCATCAATGGCGGGCTGGGATTGCAACTCGACGGTGTTGCCCAAAAGAAGGTCAACAATGTGCGTTCACGTGGTTGAGGGGTACGATTCTCTTGCATGAAGCACAACCGGTGCTAGCCAGTTTTGCATCGTTGCTCAAATGTACTACTGCTTGGTCGCACTAGTCTGGACAACTTTTTGCCCCACAAAAAAAAACAAATGATCACCAATAAAAGCATTATAGGCCTTGTTGTACTCCTTGACATTGCCGCAAGGCCACACTATTTGCGAAGAAGAGGCCAAGGAACCACAAGGTGGTTTGGGAACTTGCAACGCAAGCTGCCTTTGCACTACCACTAGGGTGCACATCACATCACAACGAGTGGCAACAAATGAGCCGATCGTAGTGCGGGTGTAACGGCTACACACTCATGAGTAAATTTCCGATGGATTTCTTGAAAGGTACACCGATCACATGTGCCCTTGGCAACCGTGCCTAGCAAGATTTTGGCCCTAACAGTAACTGTCCAGATGCGGCATGCTTGGGCTGATGAAGTGGCGGTGTATGCCAAACTATCAGGAAGCAGCACAATGTCGTTGGGCTCGATAAGCGTGGAAAACTAGGTATAGAGTGCTCCACAACTGCCTTGGGGGGACCCTTGCACATCAATGTAAAACCAACGGTCAATCTTGCTCCCCACGCCAATACAAACCCCTTGTACTCCAGCAAGAAGGCGGTTGGTGGGGGAGGGGTGGTTGCAAGGCGGAGCAAAATTTCATTGACTTTATCCCAAGGAGTCAATGCCGTCTTCAAAAGAGGTGAAATCTAGCAACTTGAGGACTTGGAATGCCGTGCCAGTGCAACTAACGCGCAACCCACCACCTCGTGTAATCTAAGGGGTTTCTGTTTCTTGTGTGCAAAACCGGTTGAAACGTTGCAAAGTCAACTAGGTTTGTACGGCAAGAAAGAAAGAACTTGCAACAAGGAACCGATACAAAGCAACATGGCATGAGGAGGAGGGAGCACTAATCCTCACCTATGCCACAAGTAGTATGCTACCCATGCTATGGCTACCATTCCTAGAAAAATCAAAGGGTCATTTTGACCCATTTTACCTCAAGCCAAAACTCTTGGGGCCCCATGGCCAGCACCCTCACTTTGCGGTGGCTTAACGACCGGGATGTGTAGGGCTACCAAATTTGTACCGACAACTTTGGCAATGGTTGGGGGTTGGAAATGGCCCAAAACATGTGTATAGCCTACTGTGTACTACACAATAATAAGCCGTTATTTGGAGGGAAATTGGGGTGCACAACTTTTTTACACATTGGGGGGGATATTTTTTTCAGGCCATACCCCCCCTAGGCAGGGGGGGCAAAAAAAAAACGGTGATACCGCGTTTTTTTGCCCCCCCCCCCACCACGCTTTTGGCATCTACACCACGAAGGTGCTGCCTATGGGCATGGGAACAAGGAATGCAGTGTTCCTCATGATGATCCAGTGAATGCTCAATGAGGACTATGACACCACCGATTCTTTGTGGACGATGTGCTCGTGGGATCTGAGGGTGCTATGGGGGAGGAAGCTATGGAGGACCAGAGACCTGCCCCAGATTTTGCACTGATTCAGAGAGCATTTGTTGATGTGCAACCGGAAAGCGGATTTATTTGTGGAGGAGGCAGTGTTTGCTGGGAAAATTGTGGAACATGGCCAGAAGCGGCCCATAGCAAGGAAGATCTCCTGCTTGAAGAAGTGGGAACTGCCCCAGTGACCGAACTATGACCGAACTATGCGGGTTCCTTGGCTTTTGCTACTGGTGCCACCTTGTGCCCATGTACTCAGACTATGTTCGAACCCTCTCCGCTGTGCGTAAACAGGCTGAGCCGCTAGCCAAGAAGGAAGCAAGCACTGTCATTGAGTCCAAGGGCTTCATTCTGCGCAACGATGCCTCGGGCAATGCAGAAAGGGCTGCAACACCCACCTATGGCACGAAGAGGGATGGATCCAGAAAACTGCTGTGTTGCCCACGCACCAAGAGCTGAGACAGAGTTGTAGTTGGCAGTTCTTTCTTCCCTCAATAACACCCAAGAGCAATATACCTCAGGCCCCTGACTCACGTCTCCTGACTTGGCTTTCACGTAGCCACGGCTCTTGGAGCGCATAGGCCCTGTGTGGGCCTGGAAGCCGTGGCCTAAAAGGCAACAGACAACAATGACAATGGAGTCACGTGAAATCGGAACGCGTTGAATGGCACACGTCGGAGCATATCAATTCGTGCCACGTTGCTGGCAATAAACGCGCACATGCACTGCGTAGAATCAGGAGGGCGAGGAAGCAGACAGGAACACAGGCGGAGACACAACAAATTCACACGACCCTTTACCACTGAATGTGGAGCGGATTCAGACCTGTACCCCCAGCTTGCAGTCTGGCCACCATACCACCTGAGGGCAACACTGCCTCTGCAAGTAGCCTTGCCGGTGGGTACATCCCCAATTTTTATCAAAAGGGACTCCCAACAGCCTGTCGAATGGCATAAACCTTGTTGGAGGTGATCTCAACTACCTACATGAGCTGAGCAAATCACACTTCTGCAAAAAAACCCTCTTTCCTCCCTGAATCCTCCATCCTGGTTCTGCCTGATATCTTAGGGCCGTTTCCAGACCCCAGGGTAATGATTCCAAACACAGCCCGACGCCGGAGACAAACCATCGAAAAGTAACAGAAGATGGCACAGCTACTGGACGGCCGAGCCCCATGCCAAGCACCCATGATACGCAACAAGAGTCATGGTCAAAACAATGGGGTAATCGAACCCCTCTGATGCTCGTGGGTCCTCGTGCTCGTACAAAGGCTGCAGCAGGATAACATCAATGCGACGCAGGTGGCTGCAGAACAGCTGTGAACCTCTGGGCTTCCATAATGGGTCCCTTCGCTGTCTCCCGGTCCATGTGGCCTTGAAGCCCCAATAACATATTTCGGAATCAATGTGTTGAGGGGGAGTTCAGGAAAACACCATGTACTGCCCCATGTACTGCCCCTTTGGCTGAAACCATTTCATGAAGTCCTGTTGTGGCCCGCTACCACTTAGGTCCTGAATCAAAAATCAAAATGTGAAAATATATTCTATGTTCGATGTCGCTGTGCCACACTTCAGCACTAAGCCCCGTCAAACTGTACCCAACAGAAAAATCAGACGGATGTTTGTATGCGAAAGATCCAAAAAAAAGAAGGCAGCTGGCAATCAAGCAGCCCCCATGCAGTGCTGGCAAAACCGGATAACTCTCTCTCTCTCTCTCTCTCTCTCTCTCTGTCTTTCTCTGTAACGCAGGGGGTTGTGCGTAGATTGGCCTGCCTCCGAAACCGTCCCACCCCTGGCATGTCCTGTAAAACGCTCTTTCCGCTCTTTCCAGTCATTCCTGCTGCTCTCTGGGGCTTCACTGACACTACATGTAAGGACGATGTCACTGGTTGACACGTTCTGCGACATCAAAGTGGCACTTGCACAAACACACCATCAACAACACTTTGTCCGTCATAACGAACAGCCAGAGGACAAAAATGGTATTGAATATCTGGATATGGCACGCCCGCAGCAGATCGAATGAAACCTGCACCCGCAAAGCGAACCACAAGCTACGGTGAGCTCGGAATTCCAGGTAGCATGCCATTGCAACTGGGGAACAGGTAGATCAAACCTCCGCATTGCCCCACCCCCCAGTTGCTTGATCCTCAACAAATCCGTTGATAAGCAAGGGTATGCACCAATTCCCGGTTCACTGGATGCTATTGAAAAAAGTTTTACCTGGAGTCTCTCAGAATGGTTTCTGTGACGCATGGTCGACAAAAGCATGGGTTTCACGAGTAGTTTGGGATAAAATGAGTGTTCAGGTGTGTTAATGCTGTCACGAGAAGTGGCTGATTTCAATTCTTCAGGTGGTGTGAGTTGTGTCAGGCTGGTTGGCATGTGGGTTGTGTCTAGTCTGAAAACAATTTCAAGATAGCCGAAAAGATGTTTCATTTTCCGATCCCCTGCATCTATGTATGGAACTGGTGGAGTGTTTGTGTTGTGATATTTGGAGTCGTTGCTGCATTGGTGCGATCATTGGTGCAGACACTCAGCGGATGACCAGGGGACTGCTCCTTCCGCCTCCAAGGGCTCATGGTGCAGTACTTTGCGCCAGCACCAACTTTCCCCTTACCAAGTATTTTGCGCCGGGGTGGGGTGTTGTTTCCATCATCAGAATTGGGCTCACAAGGAGAAGTGGAGGGCATAGAATCCGGCATGTAGGAAGAATGTAAGCAATGAAAGTGGCAGTGTTGGGCAGAGAGGCAAACACTCCCTGCCTACAAGTGCAAAGTCCTATTGAAATGTTTCCTCTTGAACATCCCACTTAGAGACTGGCCCAAAAAATGTGGACAAACATATGGAAAATGCGCAAAAATGCGGACGCATCCCCCCCCCTCCCAGTCGTTGCAGCCCGCTTTCACACATGATGAACAGTGTAGAGTGGGCCAGTGCAGCACTACATGCGGTGTGCCACGTCGAAATACATTCGCAACATTCCACACCCACGGCATATTGGAGGAATTTCCAATTGTCAGGCTGGGTTTGCCATCGATGATTCATAAGAGACAAAGACCCCCGAATTTTAGTAGGCTTGAGCGCAGGCTTGTAAAACTACATCACCTCTCCATCCCTCTCCTTCTCCAGCACGGCTGGCAAGCAGAGGAATACCTATACTTTCGAAATGGTTAGTTGCACCCAAGCCCGTTCGGAACAAGATCCACTCGATCCCTACAATAGACAGATGGAAGCTCCTTAGCCGACCCTATCCTGAGCCTGCTGCCCCATGGACCACAGCCAAAGACACCCTTTGACCCATGGACACTTTTAACCTCTCTGGGGGGTGGGGATATTCTGTAAAAGCTGGTTGATTGGTGTCCAATGCCATAGCACTGGTGTGACCTGCTTAATGATGGAGGTATTTTTTGTCTCTCGAGAGTGGACAGAAAAAATGCAGTTGCATGGGTTAGAGTGGAAGGTTGACCCCCTGCTCACCTGCACACCGTCTCCCAAGGAAGCGAAATTCTGGCACCACGCACCAACAGTCCCAAAGAAAATTTGCCGCGGCATGCCGCAGCATGTGAAACCCAATGGTAGGGGCTAAATCACACAGATACCGGAAACTCATGCCCTACTCCGCCCAAATGCATCCCTACCCATGTGCAAATACTCAACACAACCGATGCATTCACAGCATTTCTTCAGGATGGCCCCGTTCGTCGATAGCCAACCCTTCGTTGATAGCCCGAATGCACACAGAGAACAAAACATTTTCCCAGGTGCAGAACATAGGTACTGCCCGATGCCTGCTCAAATTATAAACAATCCGCAGTATTCTTCCTGCTTCGTCTGGGGGTGTCGCCTCCTCAGTAAATTGTGTCCTTGACATCAGAACACACGGATAAGGAATGCCCTGTACAAAGTTCCCTCTGCACCTTGCTAATGTCATGGTGCTAATATCACGGTGCTGTGATATGCTGTGGCATACTTCAACCCTGAACCAATGATCCCAAACATCTGGTGGTGCGGCATGCTGCGCATGCTGCAGCATGCTTCGACCATGCTGTGCCTGTGTGCCAGAGAGCTCCTTGCGGCCCTGTCCCAATCCCCAAAGAGCACCTTCCACATTTCCACTCATCTGCTCTGTGCAACAAATGTGGCGCGTGTGAAGAGGACAGTTTGGGGAGGCTTGTAGTGCGCCGTAGTTGTCTCGAAATCTCCCTCCTATGCCATGATATCCTACAATGATGAGACCAACAACAACAAAACAATCAAATTCTATTTTTGACCGGAATCACGAGGTCAGGTCACAACGGTTCGTGTTGATGTGTTGATACCATCGCTCTCTCAAGAGGAGAGACTACAGCCCTAGCTTAACGGGCAAAGTGTGGTGGGGAAGCCTGGGGGCTGCACTGCAGGGCACGCTGCATGCGCCACACGGGAAGAACCATGTCAAATGATACGTGGAACATTTCAGCTGATTGGGTGCAAACCTCATGGCACTACGCTCCCTGGAGATGGTTTCCTGTGGGTGCCATCAGGGGATTGCTGAATAATGTCCTTTTGATGGGTCGGTGGCGTAGCATGTGGGGGCAACACCCCTCCTACGGATTGTGTGTCTCTTTGGACAAAGGGTCCTTGTTGGTGGCGGTCATGAAGCACGCAGACGCTCAAAGGGCCCAATAGCCAAAGAAACGACGAAGGTCTGGCAGCCTGGGGCTCGAACCGCCCGACAAACTAATCCGCACGCATTGATCGTGCCGTGGAGGAGACACTCTCTGTGAGCCCCTTGGAAAAGGAAAAGCATCGTGCCCGAACCAAAGCGTTGCTTTTGGCCAGCCAGAGCATACCAATCTTCAGTTTTCCGAAGTAACCCATGTGACTGTAAAGAGAGACTGGCTGTTTGCAATGGTATTGCACGAGGCACTCCAAGTGGTCCATCAGGTTGAGCCCAACGCCAGGCAAATGATGAACGACGTCGACACCGATGCTTTGCAGGTGTTGTCGATCCCCAACACCTGCAAAATCACCGTGCCGTAGAGCCAGCACCCTGTGAGCACATCCACCGGGATCTGCACAGCCTTCCCCTCCTTGCCCTTTTGCCCTTGGACAAATCTCAAGTGCATTTTCAGTGCAGAAAATAGTTTGTGGGTGTGCAGTGTCGCAATGAAATAAGGCACGGGTAACAGCAATATCCGGCCTGAGCAAGTGCGCTGTCAAGCATTTTTGCAGACGAGCATCGATTCACACACTGCCCCAGGCACCAGCGGCACGAAGCTTAACTTTGTTCATGGTCTGAGGCAGGCATCACCTGAAACTTGCAATAAATGTGGAGAGCCAATCGATCCCGCGCTTAACACGACCTCTTTGCGCGCAGCGGCTACCACAGATGCACCGTTCCGTTGATACTCGACTCCCGTTGCCTTCAATCCCTCAAACAGGACTCGCTTTGTCAAAGCACCGGAAACGACCTGCAGCACACCAGCCCAATCCTGCGCCGTCTGGTGGCACTGACAGAAAAGCACTGATCATTGGGGGTGGGGGGGGATTGGATGAAGCCCAACATCGGTTGGGGGTGGTCCCGCATTGCATTGCGCTGCATTGCATTCTTAGGCTACTTCAAACCGCCGCTCATTGCACCGACGTAACACACCCCCAACGAAGTGTTGTCGACAAAAAGGCCGTGTGCAAGGAAGTGATGGGGTTCCTTTGGGCCACGGATGAAGAAAACACATTCTTCAGGGAACGACCCATCATTTGCAACGCAGAAACATTTTTGAGTCTTGGAAACCAAACAATCCTCAGGTGCACCAGCAATCGGTATGCCCAGACCTTGTCTCCCGTCTCTTGACGTGCAAAACACTGCCTTCGAGGGGGCACTTCCGGTTCAAGATCGTCCGTGCACACTCGGGCCAAATACCCATTCGGTGCGTCCTCATGCCTGGCGTACAATATCTCAACTCCCTCGGCTGGGGACCCCAGAACATCCCAGCAATTTGACGAAAGCCACTGCCGTTGGCAGGAAAGACATTGTTGGCCCACCAGTCAAACTTCCCCTTGTGTTGCACGCATCCCTGGCACTTGGACGTTTCTTGCAGGCGACCGAGGCAGGTCGCGGTTTGCGTGGCCCGAAAACGGATGGTTTCTGCAACTGCTCCATCCCCCAACCCCCAAAAGAGATTCGTCACATTCACGGCAGCAACGGGCGGAATGGCAAATACATGCTTCCTGGAAAAGACAAATGAGATGCGCTGGGGGCGTGATTCGACGTTGGAGCACAGACCTTGAGGTTGGGGCGTGACTTCGCGGGGCGCAGATACGCAGTGGCCGTATGGTGGCGCCAGCCGTTCTGCACATTCATTGCGAAGCGTCCGAATCCCTCCTGAAGCGGAAAAGAGGCGCTGCGGGACCGCAATACAATGGGTGCATCAGGATGGGGAGTACACGTGGGCCGCTGACTGTCCTCAATCCTGAACCACAGTCTTCGGAAGTGAAAGCACAACCTTTCCGACCTCACTTCCACACTCATTACTCAGCCCTCAGCTTGGCTCTTACTTCTCCACTCGCAGCCCTCAGTTGTGCTCTGGATGTGGACAATTTGAATGCCGATGGATTAACCGCATTGCAAACGTTGGGGTTTCCATGCTCCAAGAGAATCCGGGTGCTGGCGATCCTGCTACGCGTTGCTGCCCATGAATGGTGCGTCCTCAGGCAATGCATCACAAGCTATGACGACTGACGGGAGCACAAGACGAAACGCGTTCTCAGACAGCCATAACCTGGAAGCACGGGTGTAAGCGAGTAGCTTGGGTGTTCTGCATCATGTGATGTGCAACTCAATGTGTCCACGATCTTGGCGCAGGCAGCACAGCAGGTTGAAGCCATGTTCTGTCCAGTTACAGCCACTGCCCACCCCAGGGTGGGCCTTAGCATGACCTACTGGGGCTCCCCTGCCCCAGGACGTCGCATGTGCAATTTCTGCTGACGCTTGGCCTGAGCCTGAGTGTCATGGGCTACATCTGTGAAGCACCGGTGTTTGCATGTGTGCCAGGACACGCATGTGCAGCCACAGGGGCAGGTCACTCATCTCTGAGGTACGCATACATCTCATGTGGGTCTCTTCTCAGGAACCACCTTTGGGCTGCCACTGTGCCCAGGTGCAATATTCCCCTCGCACCCACATGTCCATTGGGGGGGGGGGGGATTCGGGACTCTAATGGAAGTGGACATTGTATCTGTATTTTGCATGCATCCACTTGTCCACCTGGGACATAGCATCAATATTCGCTGCTTCTCTGCCCCCTGAGCCCTAGCATGTGCTCCTTCCAGGGCTCAATCTCTTGTTGCCACCAGTGCCATACCATTGACACCTGTTGCATTGATACCACCGGCCCAATTGGAGCAAGGGCCTACGGCAGTGATTGGGACACGGGGGGGGGGGGGCGGGGGGGGGGGTCCGTGACTACATCTGCATGCACGTTGTGGGCAGTGGTTCAGCAGTGGGAGGTTCCCCCTCCCTATGCCCGTGTTCCTCGCAGGCCCGCTTTTTGGATGGCAGGTGGGAGGCTGGCGGTGTACGGGGGGCCACATCTGCTCCTAATGCTGCTACTAATGCGTGTGGCGACTGCAAGCACGCCTTTATCCTAGTCTCAGATGGCGACGCCTGCTATGGTCTGGCCTCGCGCATGACAAGTGGTACGCGGTGGTTACGGCGGCGCTTGGGGGAGCGAAGTTCTGTGTAAGCTCAAGGTCTGCGGGATAGGGGTGCCCACGTCTGCACGGGTATCCTCCTCGCCTGTGTCTTGCGGCCTGTCTTTTTGGCCACTGGTACTGGCCAGCAGCCTCCATTGGAGGCAGGGCTGCCGGCTGATGCGCACACACGCACATTGCCGGAGTGAGGAAAGTCGGGAACAGGACTGGGTCGACAGTAGCCAAGAGTGTCTCCGCCAGTGCCCCGTTGACATACCACTGTCCCCCCGTGACATACCACGCTTTGAAGAAATCGGATGGTGTAGGTACATGGTGCAACAAGCTGAAGCTGGGCACAGGCACATCTACCTGTAAAAAGGCATATCCTCGGGGGCGGGGTCCAATCCGGGGGAGCGTATCAAGGCTTCCCACAACATCCCTGTGTGCGGCTGCTTGTGGAACGCAACACAGGTTCCCTCCAGCGCTTGGGGTACCCCTTGCGCTGCAGTTCTCAGTAGGTGTGCACGATGTTCTCGCATCGGTGGTGGGGTGTGGATGCTATTGTACCACACTTTGTTGCTAAACTGCATGTGAGGCTATGGGCGACCATGGCAAAAGGTTCGCAATACTTGTCAAACAGAAGTTCCAACAGCCAAATGCCCAAGCCTGGGTGTTTGACAACCTTGGAATGGCCACCACAACTTTGTATCCAAAAACAGCGCCAACACCGAGAAACAGCCCAAAAATGGCTAAAAATGGCCTGAATGTGCGCCGCTTGTGTCAAACGGGCCCGAAACCAAGAACGGGCTGTATCTTGGGCTACGTGGCGCAAACTAGAATGCTGAGGGCACCTAGTCCACCCGCAACCCCCCACTTTTTGCGGTTTCCAAGCCTCAGATTCGCCCAACGAGACGCCTAGACCCCCGTACCAGTGGTCACTTGGTGGAGCCGGAGGGCAGCACAGCCTGCACACGGTGGGGGCCAACGGTGGGTCCACCGGGGTCCCCGGGGCGGAAAAAACACTTTTTCCAAAAGTGCTCCTAGACCACTTGCGATGCTCAAACAAGTGTTTTTGGCCCGTTTTGAGCCCCTGGTGACGCGTTTGGGCCCATGGAAATTCCCAAAATGCCTTGAAAAGGGGCCGTTTTGGGACAAAAAATGGATCCAAAATGGGTCAAAACCGCGTTTTCAGAATAGTGACCCTGGACCATTTGGGATGCTCAAAGAAGTGTTTTTGGCCCATTTTGAGCCCCTGGTGACGCGTTTTGGCCCATGGAAAATCCCAAATGCTTTGAAAAGGGGCCGTTTTGGGACCAAAAATGGGTCAAAATGGGTGAAAAACGCACTTTTCCAAAAGTGATCCTGAACCATTTGGGATGCTCAAACAAGTGCTTGTAGCCCATTTTGAGCCCGTGGTGACGTGTTTTGGCCAATGGAAAATCCCAAAATGCCTTGAACGGGCCACACCACACATCCCACACCACTATACAACAGAAGAAATGAACCTATGAATTAAATGAAAAGAAGCACATCCTGGAAACTCCCATTTTGCATCATCAAGGATAACATTCTCCAAAAAGGCATTGCAAGCATAGAAAACAAACAATTCCCAAAATGTGCTCTTCAAAAATAAATTGTTCCGGAGCATGTTAGGTGCGATGTGGCATGCCAACACAAAGCAGTGCAAAGTGTATACTAGGCGGCTGAAGGATCAACAAGAGGAGGGGACCCCCACACACACCTGCCCCCCCCTCCCCCTATGGTCGCATTCGGCCCTATCGAGACACTTGTGATGTGGTTGCACGATTCCTGGGCTGCCGGGACAGGCCATAGTGTGGAATTCGACGAGTGAAATATTCCCATAGTATTTTGTGCCGTGAGCACCAACGACGTCCAGATCCTTGGACTGTCCTTTAGCTGCAATCATAAATAGCTCTTGTGATCCCCCACGGAGGGGTTGCACTTTGGGAAAGCTGGATGCAGGTTTTGCCATGCCTGTGGTACCCGGCGCGCTGGATAGAGGGGAGCATTCGTTCAAGGTCGAGTTCAAACGCTCCTAACGGTATATTAGGTTCCGCGTACCGTGTACGGGCCGGCTGTAAAAAACCCTAGATGAGGTGCGCTTGATCGAGTATTTCTAAACTCACAAAACCATGCATGTAATGTTTGAGCATATCAATGGCATTAAGAATTGGGCCACATTTTTTGATTCGCAGCGAGAGAGGGTGGCGTACCTTTGTAAAAAATTTCTCCGAGTTTTGCAGTCTTGACATCCCTGACTCCGGGCCTTAGCTGCCTCCCTTTAGGCTGCGTTGAAAATCACCAGATGCCCTTTTCTGTTTCATCTCTTGGGGGGATGGACACCCCATACCAACCGCAAAAAACGCGTCCTTTCTGGAAAACAAAGTGCGCTGCGTCAGATGTGGAATACCTGGGCCTCTTAGTGCCTCGCAGCGGCCCACTATTTGAATCGCTCCGCAAGCCGCCCAGTCCACATACAGGGAATAGTGAGAACATGGCAGAAGGTTGCCACCGTGATGGGTTAAGGGTGATAATTGAGGGCTAAATGCCGGCTTTTGAAGCTGACAACTTGAGTATTGAAAAAAAGAACCAACGCAAAATTCGCATGCCACCCTTCTGCCAATGGAACATGGGCGTAGCACCTGTTGGTATCCGTTGTAATCTTGTGTAAAATCATATCCGGCCTCCTGACCTGAAGATCACACAAAATATGTATGCAAAATAAACATGCCTGTTAACAACCGTGGATGCCCCATTCCCTTGCATCCCTTCTTTGTCCTTGTATGGCTCTTAATCCTAATTTGTGGTTGTGCCGGGGAAGTTCGGCGATCTCAAGGGCTGCAAAGGTCTGTGGATAGCGCGGACAGGTCATGATTGTACAAGAAACCCTGCGTTGGGTCAAAATTGTCCACTTCGTGCACATATCTTGTTGTTCAGATTTTTTCCTTTACTCCACGTCCACATATAGACTTCTGGCAAGACGTGCCACTCAGGTCTAGGACCAAAGAAAATCTTTCATGAAGAGATGACACAGCCCTATGCCTTGTTGGTTGCATGATGAAATGTACATGAAATTGCTATCCCGAGAAAGATCCCGAGTGTGGCATGTATGCGGGAGGGGTCAAATGGGCGTGATTGGGAGGGAATGCAAAATTTTTCGGGGATGCATGGCAACTATGAGAGACCCCTTGCACAAGACTCTGCATGAGCCCTTTGCTCCGCCAATGACAACGAAACCGAGAACCAAATACCAGAAGACGTTGTATTTCAATGTTACTTCTAGTGACACGGCACATACTTGTTGTAGCTACTGGCCACGGTGTGGGTGTGAACAGTTGTGAGAGACAACAAGAGACGGTTCCCAACGGTGAATGTAATGGCAGAGAAATGTGTTATTCAAAAGATCCCTTGTGCTTGTCCTTGATTGTCGGTGGCTTGCTATGTTATTGGAACTGTTTCTCTCGAAGCCAGCAATTTATACTTCGTGTTGCCGCAGTGAAAGGCTGTCAGCTCCAAGGTCAAGGAGAGGAAGGGCAATGACAAGGAGGTGCAAGCAAAAAGACGGACAAACCAAGCACGACAAGCCGATTGTACATGTGTATGTAACGAAGATAGGCGTGCTAGGCGTACGAAGGCAACAACGATGATAATTACATCCCTATCAAGAAGGAGAGGGGAAACACAACTGAGTTCCACCTGCATTGACAAACGCATGATACAGTGGATTCTTCCACACTCCATTCGTGGCACCCGTTGGGCCATCATCGCCCCTCCAATCATCGCCGCCTTCAGCCCATGTTTCCATCCTCTTGAAATAAGGTAGGACATGCCGATAGCTCCATTTTTGAGCACCGTGTTCCTCTTCCCAATGATCAAAATCCATTGCGTTACCCCTACGTGGTACATGATGAGTGGGAAGTGTCCCCTTCTAATCGAAGCTTGTTTGTGGGCCATCGGTGCGGGGGTAAGTGCATGTTCCGGTCGTGTATGATGCTTGTAAATCAACAATTGGTTTACAATGGCCGATGCCACAAATATCCATGACAATCATCAACGAGGGTCCCTAGCATACGTGACGATAGCCGAATCATTTGGTTTCCATGCATAGGAGGAAATGGTTCTCCCACAAGTCGGGTATCACTTGTTAAAGGATCGAGTGAACGAATGCATTCTTCCCGAAGGCCCAACAAAACACTTTGAGAAATTTATAATGTGGCCGACACAGAACTGATCAGTATGCGAACCTTTGGATACCCAATATTGTGTAGTCATCCCCTCAAGGTGAAACCTTGTGTTGACTCTTGGTCCCAGTGTGTAACCCAGAGCCAAGGCACGCTGACAGGGCAGGGAAGGAGTGGGCGGATAGGGAGCAAACCTTACGTAAGCCATGCCGTTGATTGACGAGCTACCACCAAGCACTTTGCCACGGGGGCACGCTAGGCTTCTCCCCGCAAGTCCTGGTTCGGCAACGCTTTTGAAGCCCCAATCATACTTTGACATATTCATGGGAATGGACAAGGCCGTGGGCATGTGAATGAAGAGGCTGCTCGGAGACCAAGCATCGCTACCTCCATATTCCAACAAGAGCACCGATTTGTTGGCATCCTCCGAAAGACGATGGGCCACGGCACACCCTGCAGAACCTGAAGAAGGTTACTCTATGAGGACACGATGAAAACACGGCATGCTGAGAGTGTCCCGCTGAGCGGGCTCGACGAATTACGAATCACTTTGTTGGTTAACAACATGCGACATGCAACATGCACTGCCCTGTGCATTTTCATGAAAACGACACCCACGAGCACCGAACATACCAGCACCGACAACAATGTAGTCGAAATGCTCTTGAGCCGAAGAAGAATACCTTGGGGTGAAACACGTGGGGAACGACCTCCGTAAACGTGAAGCACAAACAAAGGAACTTGAAATCCGATGCATGCACTCGGCTTCTCTGCGTGTGGAAGAAGAAGAGTGAGCACAACAAATTCCATGACCGACATCACGCATTGCATAGCCGAACAAGCCCCCCTTAGTCAACATCACTCGGCCGAACTGCTACAACCCCCTCTCGATCTTCAACTGCGTTTATCCCTATTTCCACCATTCTTCGTCCCTTGTACCGAGGATTGAAACTCGTGTCATGCAGCAGATGTTGATCTGGCATTGGTGGCCCGCCCCTCCAACATCTTCAAGAGCCCGGGTGTGAAGATGCCTATTTCACATGAAGCAACTGTTGCCATGACGCCACCGCTGCTTTGTCAATGACTGATTTGTCGAGAGGTGCACACCAATTTGAGGGGATCGACGCCGGGAGGACATGATCCTGCAAAAAAAAAAATTGGTCTGCTTCATGCGCCACCCGTAGCAGCTCACTCCCCTTTGGCCATCCGCTGGTGTTCTGTGTCCCACACCCTGTCCAACCGCAAGAGTTCCATTTGTCCTGTGCCACCTCCCCTCAACAGCATTCTGGAGTCCGCAAGATGGCGCCAATTTTGAGATCCTTTCCCTCCAATTTCGGATGAATGAATGGCATGCGCCCCACAAAAAAACCTTTCTCCTTTTTGTGGAAACCTGTGCATTGCAATATCTGTAATGATTCAAACCTTTTCGCAACACGTTTTTCGCACATCCCTTGCACACCAATTCATGGTAAAGCAGACTTATCCCAGCAAATTGATTTCAAGCCAAAGTCTTTTATCCCTTGTACACGGTACAATTGCTACTGCCAACTATAAGGCCAAGGCTTCACAAATGCATTGCGAACAGAAATGAAGCATTTGCGAATCACAAGATTGCCTCTGGTGTCGTCATCCATCCATCCAAAAAATCTTCACTGTAATCACCTTCAATGGTTGGTACCGAATCATGCCGTAGCCCGCAGTCACACCAGAATTAAACACACAATTCGGTTGGAAAGCCCCAAGGTTGCAAACTTCCTTTTGGGTCTGTTGACAGTAATTAAAGTCCCTTGCTAATTTTTCAGCACAACTGCAGGCCTTCGGCACTCGGCGGTTTCGTGACGCCGAGTAATGGCCGAAGGGTTCTGAAGGATGATGCCATTGAACTTTGAATTAGAAGGGCGCCATTGATGAGTGGAGACGGTTGCTCGGGTTCCAAGGATGCACTTATGAAGCAGTTTGCGGCCCTATATGGCCTTGCAAAGAGGTTGTTCCTTTCCATCTTTGCATTGTGCCCTCTCTCAAACTGCTCTGCTTAGCCCAGTTTTGGGGTACCTGAAGTCCCAACTTTCCCCTCGCAGTTCTCCGACATGGGTACAGAAAAAATGCACGCCACTCCCCCCAGAAAAGTATCTCAGACACCAAGAGCACCAAACGATAGGCGCTGTGCGTTTTAAAGGCACTTTTTCTTGAACCAGTTGACTACCCGGGGGGGGGGGGGGGGGGACTCCTCGGTTCTGGACGCCAACTGGCCCCCCAACTAACCATTGGCGCGAGGCCCCCTTGGGGGGGGGGGGGTTCTGGGAGGGACAATGGGGGGCGTCGGCGGGGGGGGGGGGGGGGCTTTTGCCACGGGGGGATTTGATTTGATTTGATTTGATTTGATTTGAGGGCCGATCTTGAGGCTCACAAGCCGCCTGGGGGGAGCACGATGGCTGTCTCGACGACTCTGCATATCGGCCGGCCATGCATGCGATGCACGCCCCGTCCGCGCCTGCGGGCCGGGGGGGGGGGGGCGGAGGCCGCACCGCCGTGTCCCGGGCAGGGGGGGGGGGTCACTCCTGCAAGGGGGGGGGGTCCCACGTGCATGTGTGTTGTGCCGCACCGCTCCGTGTGCACCGTGCTGCACCGCTCTGTGCTGCACTGCACAATGGGTGTTGTGCTGCACGGCATTGTTGTGTGCACTGCGCTGCACCCTGTGCGCCGTGCCAAAGACGCACTGTGTGTGTGCAGTGTCGCACTGCACTGTGCTGTCCCCCACCCCTGCGTCTTGTGCAGGTCAGCACAGGGTGGTGGGTACGGTGGGTTTGGTGCCTGCGCAGCCAACCTCCGCTCCGTCACCTCTCGAGAGACGATGGGGGTGCTGTGCCAGCTGCACCCAGGCCGCTGTGCACGTACCGCAGCCGCTGTAGCCCGCGTTTTGCCGCAGCCACTCCGCGGCCAGCCCCCGCCCCGTTACCAATCGAGGGGCTCTAGGGGGGCCGCCACTGCCACACCCAGGCTGCAGCCGATGTACAGCCGGTGCCGCTGCCGATGCTTTGCTACTGCCCTGGCGCTGCACCTATTCTGCAGCGCACCCTCGCCCCGGTACCTCCAGGGGCCCATGGGGTTGCCGCTATTGCAGCACTCAGCCGCAGCACGCGCAGAGCAGCTGCTGCCCGTGCCTTGCAGCGGCAGGGGCTCTGGCACCGCGCCGGTGCCGTCGCATGGTGCAAGCTGGACCGGCGATCTGGAGAGCCCAATGCCGCGGCGCCTGGTTCCCGGCCGGCGGGTGGGGGGCGCGGCGGTGGCGGACGGGGAGGGGACCTACCCCGGGCTGCGAGAGGGGGGGGGGGGATGGTCGTGTTGTTGTTGGGGGGGGGGGGCGGGGGCCCCCTTGCCCCCAGGGGTTGAGGAGCCTAGGGGGTGGAGGGGGTCTGGTTGTGCCGCGCCGAACTGCACTGTGCGCGCTGTGTTGCACTGCACTGTGTGTGGTGTGTTGCCCTGCTATGTGCCGCGCTCTGCATTGTGCTGTGCTGTGCTCAGCACTGCACCTTTTGGTGCTGTGCCGCACTGCACCACGGGCACTATGCCGCACCGCACCGCACCGCACTGCACTGTGCCGCAGTGCACTGTGCGGGCTGTGCTGCGCCGCACTGTGCTGCGCTCCGCACTACGCGGTGCGTGCCGTGCTGCAGCGCACCGTGCGGTGCGCTGCACTGCACTGCATGTGCTTTCCCACACTGCACTCTGCGCGCCGTGCTGCACTGCACCGCGATGTGCACGACATCGTGCCGTGCTGCTCGCTGCCCGGTGCACTTGCGCACACTGTGCTGCAGTGCGTTCAGCACTGCACCGCCACAGTGCGCGAGCAGACTAACCCCAAACAGCTTCCCTACCTGCCCTGACTGGCCGCACTACCACAGTGCGGGGGGGTGGGGGGATACACTGTGTGTGTTGTGCCTCACTGCACTGTGTGTGTTTGTGCCTCATTGCACTGCGCGTGCTACGCCGGGCAGCACTTTGTGCGCTGTGCCGTGCTGCAGCACGCGGCGCTGTTCTGAGTGTGTGCTGTGCGGCGCCGCACTGTGCGCGTGCTATGCCATACCGCACCGTGCGCGTGCTGTGCTGCACTGCACGGTGTGCATCGTGCTGCACCTCACTGTGGCACGCACAACACCGCAATGTGTGCGCTGTGCGGTACCGCACCGTGTGCGCTGTGCCGCGCCGCATGGTGTGTGCTGCGCTGCAGTGCACTGTGCCGCGGACAGCACTGCGTTGTGCGTGCTGCGCTGCACTGCGCTGTGTGCACTGTGCTCTACACTGCACCATGTGTGCTGTGCACTGTAGTGCACTGCACTGCACTGCGCCGTGCCGTGCTGCCCTGTGCTGCACTGCCCTGTGCATGCTGCCCTGCACCGCACGGAGTGAGCTGTGCGGCACCGTGCTGTGCTGTGCACGGAACCACATTGTGTGTGCTGTGCTGCACTGCACCGCGTGTGCTGCGCTGTACCGCACTGTGCTGTGCAGCACTGACAGCGCACTGCACTGCACTGTTTGCGTTTTTCTCCACCACACGGTGTTGCGCACGGCACTGCAATGAGTGTGCCGTGCTGCACAGCACTGTGTGTGCTGTGCTGCACTGCACAGTGCGTGCCGCGCTGCACCACGCTGTGTGCGTGCTGTGCTGCACCGCTCTGTGTATGTGGTGCTGCACTGCACTGTGTTGCGCATGGCACTGCACTGTGAGTGCTGTGCTGCACTGCTCTGTGTGTGTTGTGCTGCACGGCGGGGCGGGTGCCGTGCCGCACCGCTCTGTGGGCGCTATGCCGCACCGCACTTTGTGTGCTGTGCTGTGCTGTGCTGCACTGTGTGCGCCCTGCACTGCACTGCGTGTGCTATTGCACCATGCACTGCAGTGCATTGTGTGCTGTGCGGCACCGCACAGTGCTGCGCACGGTATTGCACTGCGCGTGTTGTTGTGCCGTGCACACTGCACTGTGTCCAGTGCTGCACCGCACTGCGTGTGTTGCGCTGCACCGCACCATGCCAGTTGCGCTGCACCGCATAGTGTTGCGCACGGCTCTGCTCTTTGTGTGCTGTGCTGTACTGCACTGTGTGTGCTACGCTGCACCGCACTGTGACGTGCACTGCTCCGCTTTGTGCGTGGTGTGCTGCATTGCAGTATATGCGCTGTGCTCCACAGCGCACCGTGTGTGCTAGAATGCTCTGCACTGTGCTGTGCTGTGCGGTGCTTCACACCGCACTGCACTGTGCAAGCGTGAATTAAACACTGGCCAAGAGGTTTTTGGCCCGTGGCCAGTAGACTGTTCATTTCAATGCTTATTTTGGTTTTTTTGGTGTTTTTGTAAAAAAAAAAACAAAATGATTTGACTGGTATTTACTTTCTTGTGTACATGCGCTTAGATCCATGCTTTTGGTGACCATCCATTGAGTGGTCCCATCTTTTGTGACCATATCTACTTCTTCCTAGTTTCGTTCACGCCTTTCTGTTCATCCTGCTTGCTTGGTGTTAATGCCTGCATACTTCTGCCAAGTACCTGATACTTTTTGCTTGTTTTCATCCAAATTGCCTTGAAATGGCTTTGACCGGTCACTGCTAACTTAACTATAAACCGATGGTTCATTTTGTAAACAGACCACCACACTTTTTACCTTTTCCCTGCAAAAAGTGGAACAACGATGGAGCAGCCGACACTGTGTTCCCATGCGCCCTGCACATGGAATACAAGCAACAAAGCAATTTGCAGATGTCACTTGCAGACCGGGTGTCAAACTGTGAGAGAAAGTGTGCGAGCTTAAAAGTCCGGAGGCCATTCGCTACCTCAAAATCTCACCACCTGAAAAGCGGGAGCGATAACTGGGGAGAATATGGCCCCCATTGAGCGCTACCAATTTAGCAGGTTAGTCATGGGCATGCAAAGCAGTGCACCTCGGTTCCGACACAGGCCATACAAGCCTCATGGACAATTGCATTGCACCTAGTGCAAGAGTGTCTCACACCACAAATGTTTGCACCGTAACAAGCGCAACGCACAACAGTCAAGTCACAGCGCGTTTATTTGCCATTTGGCCAGTGGCCTGGCCAGTACTTAATTCATGCTTGCCACTGTGTTGTGCCATGCACTGCACTGTGCTGTGTGCTATGCTGCACTCAACCGAGGGGCAAGGGGGGGTATTGCCACCACGCTTGCGCATTTAGCACAGGGCGGAGGGACCGTTCTCCACCCATGTGCACTATATGTCTTCAAGCCATTCAGGTTGGGGGTTTCCACGATGGTCTCATATTGAGCTCTCCGGTGGTTTTGGGCAATCAACTCCGCTTCAGCGGTTGGCCTGCACTCAGTGTTCATGCTGTGGAACCTCCCAAAGTTGTGGTGCTTGCGGAGTGAGCCCACCCAGAAGCCACCCTGAGCTGCTCCTCTTGTTGGCATCTACGCAAAATCTCATGGGTGAGGGCTTTAATGCTTTTTCTTAACAATCTCAATGTATTGTAAAACCATGGTATAGAGTTACTCGTGACGCAAAACCAAAGAGTCTTTTGCCATGCTAAACCTTCGTGAAAAAAAAGTTACCGGCGACCCCAATACCAAAAAGTTTTCAGCAGCCCAAAACCTTAAAGATGAGTTCTCAGGGATGCGAAACCTTAACATAGAGTTATCAACGTATATACCTTCAGTAGCCACTTCTCATGTGCTTTGGTGAGTTGTATTTTAGCCGGCAACTTCCTGCTCTTGAATCCTCTCTTTAGCTTCACAATTCTGAGCCAAAAAAGAGTTTTTAAAACCTCCAATTTTTTTTTGCACTTCGGCTTGGGCGGCAGGTGACTTCGAGCGCTCATGCTGTTTTTGGTTTGTTGACCAGCACTTCGGCACATTTTAAAATTTGACACTTTTCATATACTTTTTCACAGCTTTGGGGTGTTTTGATTGTCATTGGGTGCCAATAATATGAACTATAGATTTTGCAATTTAGAGCCAAAACAATGATCAGGGTTTGGGCTGTGGAGGCTTTGAGCACCCATGCAGTTTGTGTTGTTCATGGGCACTTGGAAACTGTTGCAAAATTGACTTGCTCTGAGTACAATGTTGTGCCTTCCAAAGGCTTTGGATTGCGTTTTGGTTATCATTTGGTGCAAATACAGGTACTGTATTGGTGCTACAGGCTACATAGTGGCTGCTAGGCCAATGCAGCTGGGGCCATGGACCCCCAAAAAGCTCCAAAATTGCCAGACCTTTACGGGCAACTTTTCATCAGTTGTGGCTGTCATCATTTGGTGTCAATCTGGGTACTCCACCACCTGTTGGAACCCATGTGATAACTGGGATGTGTGTGTACCTAAAATCGTGGCCTCCCTCAAAACCTAGAAATTGCCATTTGCATCCTATGTTGTGACACAATCTTCTTACGTAACTTCAACGACAGAAATTTTCTAAACCCGGGTTTTGGACATTGTGACCAGCTCTGGTTCTGAAAATGCAGGCCCATCCATATTGTGCTGGCAATGTAACTGTTACACAAGAGGGTTTGGTGCATGTTTCTTCCTTGGGGCAGTGTATCTGAGTGGCCTGTTGTTGGCAAACCCAACCTGGGAAGAGAAGAGCAGGTGGATCATAGTTGTCACAAAGCTGAAGCAACAGAACTGTAGCAGATGAAAGGCTTTCTGAATCAGATTCTGTGATATAATGCACCGCTTGTGCAACAACCCAACCCCCAAGACCTCAACCGCTGATTGGACAACTTCCTTTTCAACACGGGGGCGCACAGGCATGACACACCAGGACGCAGGTGCCATTGGGGTCACAGGTGCATGCAGAGCTTGCATACTATTTCTTTAGCACCAGGGCAAGCTAACTTTCAGCTGATGCAGGGCCATCTTTGTGTGCAGTCCAGATGGAGCGGAAATCGACAATCCATACTGGGGCTGCAACCCACCACAACAGTGCACAGAGGTCCAGAGGGGTGAGTTCTGAACCAACTGCAGGGAGAATCCGGTTGTGTGCAGGTCATGCTACGTGAATGCACTTGTGGTGCACACGCGCGCAAGCAGACGAGCACAGGGCTTTGTACATTTGTAAATCTTTGTACATTTGGTCGCAAACGTTGGACAGAAGGAAGCAAACATGCATGCAGAACGTGTGTCATAATATAAAACACATGTATACACATGTAACAATGTAGTACACCATGCTTGTGCAACAACCCAACCCAATCGCTGATTTGACAACTTCGTTTTCAAGGCACGGGGTTGGGGCGCAGACACACGCCACACCAGGACGCAGGGGTCAGGTGCATGCAGAGCTTGCATACCATTTCTTTTAGCATCAGGGGAAGCGACCATGCAACAGAGAGGGCACGTGCAGCAGCGGTGCACAGCAGCAGGGCCGTGTGTGCGTGACTGCAGATGGAGAGGAAATCGATCCATACTGAGGGGGTGGCCCACCACAACAATGAACAGAGGTCCAGAGGCGAATTCTGAACCAAATGCAGTGTGAGGCTGCGTGGGTCTCGGTACATGCACATGTGGCGCGAGAGCGCACAAACACGCAATCACGCACATGGCATGCCTATGCACATTTAAGGAAGCAAGGCTTGCAGATGGGATGGGGGGGATACCAGATAGAGAGTAGGAGTAAAAAGAGGAGAGAAGGGGGGAGGGTAGCTGGAACACGGGTTGCTGATTCGCGAGCATCGGCGAGTGCAGCGGGCCTGAAAGGTAGTAGCCTTCGCTGTTCGCACACCGCTTTCCCGCGTCGCAAATTCGCCCAGTCCGTCGCCAAGTCGGGCATGGTCTTCCAAGCAAACAGCGCGCGCGCGCACACACACACACACAACCCAGCACAGCGCATTAGTGCACAGGTATCACCTACATATAAAACACACTTGCCAACTGGGGATGCCATGGCCATAGAATCTGGAACCTCGAACTGGGGCAGACCCAGAACGAGCCAGGTGCAGCAAATCAGGAATGGCACGTGCACATATGCGTATCTTGCCAACCCAACCAGCACAGGGAGCAGCCGCATACTGCTCGGAGGGGCAGCTGCACACTCAAACAAATACAACGTGGCATACATATTCGCAATTCTCTTCGCACACTCCACTGTTGAGAGCCCCTGGTTGGAGATCATCACACCGTGGCAGTCGCAGGTGGGTATCGAGCGCGCCGCGCGACACAGCGCAACACATCGGCCGCAGGTGGAGGGGGCAGGGACGGAGGGCAAAAGCAAGACAGATCAGCAGCGTAACAACCAAGCCAGCGGCACCACAGCCCGAACACTCTCAGTCTCAAACTGCTGCAGACCCAGAGCGAGCAATGTCCAACAAATCGGGCGTGGAACGTGGCATCTCGCGCGGCGCGTGACACGGCGCAACACAACAGTCGGAGGCAGAGGTGGCGCGCGGAGGGCAGGAGCAAGGCGTAAGGAGGGCCCTCTGGCCGAGCCCTGGTTTTGTGGTGCTGGTCTTTCATCTCAGTCGGTAGGCCACCGCAAGCTGGTAGTAGCCTTCGGTGTTCACACACTTCTCTCCCGCGTGGCAAGTCCGCCCTGGCCGTCGCCAAGTCGGGCACGGTCTTCGAAAGCTGACACACTGTCGGCAGTTCACCCGGATGATGTTGACCTTCAAATCCAGCGTGGGCAGTCTGAGGATACTGGGACTCAGGTTACCCCTAAGAAGCTGGCGCGCAACGCCCATAAGCAGGTCCGTCACATCCCTTCTTGCTTGTTGCCCGGCTTGTCTGAGTGCTCTCCTGGCCCCTGCGAGTTGCTCATTGATGAATCGCTGCAAAGCCGTTGCTGCAGCAGGCGCTGTAGCGGGGAAAAAGAAGCCCACAATAGACACGACACTTTGAGAGTCCCACAAACGTCGCCCGTACGAAGCTCGCCAGCCTCCCGCCGAAAAGCGAGCTTTCACTTCACGCGTGTTGCAGCGGGCCTCGACATGGCACAATAACACCAGCATTAAGAATATGATCGAAACGAAACGCATTTCGGCGGTTCAAGCAGCTGAGATAAGAGTCGGTAGGCAATTCAACCGGAAGGAGAAGAAATGAGCAGAGAGATGTCGTAGTGCTGCTTATAGTCCCTGTCTGCAGAACCTGATGTCCTCGCTGATTAATAGCAGGTCAACCGGACAACCTTCTGCCTATTTGTGTCCCAGTCACGTACTATGTAGGAGGGAGAACAGGCCATACACAAAGCTTTGTGCTTTCACATTACACATTAGACTCGGGTATTTGTGTGAGTGCTAAATCTCATTCTCGGACCGCTGTGATAGAATGTTCGAAGCAAATTTGTCGCGGGTGTGGCAATCCATGTTAGGATGAAAATTATTTATTTTTCCAGATGAATGTTTTATATCAATCTGATCAGTGTCTTTGTAGTTCTGTTCTTATGTATTAATTATCGGCGTCTCATTGGATGCCGGTCAATGTTTGCTCTGTAATGTGTCTTTAGAGATCGTGAAAGATTCAAGTTGCGCACTGTCCGTCCTTGTGAGAGCTCCGTGGTCACAACTTTCTGGATTCCTAGCTAAGGTGAAAGAACACTCAGGCTGCATTGTTCAGTTTGCCCGTTTTGGACACTTTGCCCCATGATCATAAAGAGATTATTCTCCTCCCTGTTGCCGCTTTACATCCCATTTTTTAGAATCTTTTAGAAGCACGTGTTGCCCCATGTAAGTAGGATGCATGCCAGCACAGGGTGGAGGGTACGGTGGGTGTTGTGCCACTGTAGCCAACCCCCGCCCCATTACCAACCGAGGGGCTATGGGGGTATTGCACCAGCCGTACTCAAGCCGCAGTGCACGCACGGCAGCACCTGCAGCCCGCGTCTTGCAGCAGTCCCGGCACTGCATCCGCACCACAGCTAAGCCCGCCCCATTACCAATCGAGGGGCCACGGGGGTGCTGCAATAGCCGCACGTTGGCAGCAGCCCACGTACGGCAACTGCCACAGCCGGTGTTACACCGCACCGTTGGTACTACAACTACACTGTAGAGCACCCCCGCCCTGTTACCAACCGAGGGGCTGAGGGGGGGGGGGGGGGGCAGTGCGGGGGGCCATGAGGCAACGGATACTGGGCTCGCATACGCCCCCGTGTCACAGGCGCATGGTCATCACCACATAGTTCAGTGTTTTGCAATGCTGCACTGCAGCGCAGACCAGTTCTGTACCACTCCAGGTGGCTGCTGATTGTGCTTTGGCCTTGGCCATCTGTACAGTGCGGGGGGGGGGGGGGGGGCAGAGGGGGTAGGAGGTGCAGGGGGGAGGCACCACAGCACAGGGCAGAGAGACAGGTTCCCCTCCCCTGAGCTGATCAACACTGGGCGGAGGGACAAGCCCCCCCCCCCCCCCCTGAGCACTTCAGCACACGGCGGTAGGACAAGTTCCCCTCCACTGTGCACCACAGCACAAGGCGGAGGGATAGGTTCCCCTCCCCTGTGCACCATAGCGCCGGACGGAGGGACTGGTTCCCCTCCCCTGTGCACCATAGCACCGGACGGAGGGACTGGTTCCCCTCCCTTGTGCACCACGGCACAGGGCGGAGGGACAGGTTCCCCTCCCCTGTGCACCACAGCACAGAGCGGAAGGACTGGATTGCCCTCCCCTGTGCAGCATGGTACAGGGTGGAGGGACAGGTTCCCCGCCCATGTGCACCACAGCATAGGGCAAAGGGACAGGTTCCCCACCCCTGAGCACATCAGCACAGGGCAGAGGGATAGTTCACCTCCGCTATGCACCACAGCACAGGGCAGAGGGACAGGTTCTCCACCCCTGCGCACCACAGCATTGGGCGAAGGGACAGGTTCCGCACCCCTGTGCACATCAGCAGGGGGCAGAGGCAAAGGTTCCCCTCCACCGTGCACCATAGCACAGGGTGGAGGGACAGGTTCCCCACCCCCGCGCACCATAGCATAGGACAGATGGACAGGTTCCCCTCCCCTGTGTACCCCGGCACAGGGCAGAGGGACTGGGTTCCCCTCCCCTGTGCGCAATAGCTCAGGGCCGAGGGAAAGGTTCCCAACCCCAGAGCTTATCTGCACAGGGCGGAGGGATAGGGTCCTCTCCCCTGTGCACCACAACGCAGGCCGGACAGACTGCGTTCCCCTCTCCTATGCACCATAAGACCATGGCACAGGGCGGAGGGACAGGTTCCCCACCCCTGTGCTCCACAGCACAGGGCGGAGGGACAGGTTCCCCACCCCTGTGCTCCACAGCACAGGGCGGAGGGACAGGTTCCCCACCCCTGTGCTCCATGGTACTGGGCGGAGGGATAGGTTACCCACCCCTGTGCACCACAGCACAGGCAGAGGGTCTAGGCTCCCCACCCCTGTGCACCATAGCACAGGGCGGAGGGAAAGGTTCCCCACCCCTGAGCACATCAGCTCCGGCCGGAGGGACAGGGTTGCTCTCCCCCGTACACCTCAGCACAAGGCGGAGGGACAGGCTCCACACCCCTAGACACATTAGCACAGGGCGGAGGCACCGGTTCCCCTCCAGTGTGCACCACAGCACAGGGTGGAGGGACAGGTTCCCCACCCCTGTGCACCACGGCACAGGGCGGAGGGACAGGTTCCCCGTCCCTGTGCTCCACGGCATAGGGCAGAGGGTCAGGTTCCCCACCTGTTTGCACGACAGCACAGGGCGGAGGGATAGGGTCCCCTCCCTTGCGCAACATGGCACAGGGCGGAGGGACAGGTCCCCCACACTTGAGGACATCGGCACCGGGCGGAGGGACAGGTTCCCCTGCCCTATGCACCACAGCACATGGCGGAGGGACTGGACCCTCACCCTCGAGCTCATCAGCACAGGGCGGAGGGACAGGTTCCCCACCCCAGAGCACACCATCACAAGGCGGAAGGACATGTCCCCCTCCACTGTGCACCACAGTACAGGGCGGAGGGAGGGGTTCCCCACCCCTGAGCTCATCACCACAGGGCGGAGAGACAGGTTCCCCACCCCTGAGAACATCTGCACAGGGTGGAAGGACAGGTCCCCCCCCCACCGTACCCCACAGCACAGGGTGGAGGCACAGGTTCACCCCCCCCCTTTGCACCACAGTACAGGGCGGAGGGACTGGTTCCCCACCCCTGTGCACCATAGCACAAGACGGAGGGACAGCCCCCCCCCCCCCCCGTGCGCCCTAGCACAGTCGGAGAACTGCGAGGGGAAAGTTGCGACCTCAAGTACCCCAAAACTGGGCTAAGCAGAGCAGTCTGAGAGAGGGCACAATGCAAAGATGGAAGGGAACAACCTCTTTGCAAGGCCATATAGGGCCGCAAATTCATAAGTGTATCCTTGGAACCCGAGCAACCGTCTCCACTCATCAATGGCGCCCTTCTAATTCAAAGTTCCCTTTTGGCTAGCGCAGAACGGCTACAGCCGTGGCTTGCGCGTCCCCTGTGCACCTTCCCTCCCGTCCCGGTTAACGCAAAACGGCTACAGCCGGAGCGTGCATGTCTCCAAACCACCTTCCATCCTGCCCCGGCTAACGTAGAACGGCTACAGCCGGGGTGTGTGTGTCCCCAGACCACCTTCCCTCCCGCCCCGGCTAACACAGAACGGCTACAGCCGGGGCGTGCAAGTCCTCAGGCCACGTTCCATCCCGCCCCAGCTAACGCAGAACGGCTACAGCCGCGGCATGCGTGTCCCCAGACCACCCCCCCTCCCGTCCCGGCAAACGCAAAACGGCTACAACCGGGGCGTGCGAGTCCTCAGACCACGTTCCCTCCCGTCCCGGCTAACGCAGAACGGCTACAGCCGGGGCGTGCGTGTCCCCTGACAACCCTCCTACTTGTCCCCCCGCCCAGAGCTGATGTGTTGTGGGGTGGGGAACCTTTCCCTCCACTTTGTGCTATGGCGCACAAGGGTGGGGAACCCAGTCCCTCCACCCTTCGCTGTGGTGCACGGGAGTGGTGAACCATTCCCTCCGCACTCTGCAATGGTGCACAGGGGAGGGGAACGCAGTCCCTCCGCCTTGTGCTCTGGTGCACAGGGGAGGGGACCCAGTCCCTCTGCCCCGTGCTGTGGAGCAAAGGGAAGGGGAAACTGCCCCTCCGCCCTGCAGAGCAAGGGTTAGAGACTAACCGGCACTGTGGGAGGGTGGTGGGTGTGAGCCGACCTCGATGTACAGATGGCCCAGGCCAAAGCACAGTCAGCAGCCACCTGGAGTGGTTCAGAACTGGTCTGTGCTGCAGTGCAGCAAGGAAAAACACTGAACTATGTGGTGATGACCATGCGCCTGTGACACGGGGGCGTATGCGAGCCCAGTTTCCGTTGCCTCATGGCCTAGACCCCCTCCCATTGTCCCTCCCAGAACCCCCCCCCCCCCAAAAGGGGGCCTCGGACCAACAATTAGTTGGGGGGGGGGGGGGGTAGTTGGCGTCTAGAACCGATGAGTTTCTCCTCCCCCCCGGGTAGTCAACTAGTTCAAGAAAAAGTTGCCTCATGGCCCTCCGCCCTGTGCCATGGTGCACAGGGGAGGGGAACGCAGTCCCTCTGCCCTGTGCTGTGGGGCACAGCAGAGAGGACCCTGTCCCTCCCCTATGTTGATGAGCTCAGGGCCGGGGAACCTTTCCCTCCGCCCATTCGGTATAAAAAACAACGCACGCCACCCCCCCCCCCCGCCCGGAAAAGTATTTCAGACACCAAGAGCACCAAACGATAGGCAGTGTGCGTTTTTAAGGCCCTTTTTCTTGAACTAGTTGACTACCCGGGGGGGAGGAGAAACTCATCGGTTCTAGACGCCAACTACCCCCCCCCCCCCCCAACTAATTGTTGGTCCGAGGCCCCCTTTTTTTGGGGGGGGGGGGGGGTTCTGGGAGGGACAATGGGAGGGGGTCTAGGCCATGAGGCAACGGAAACTGGGCTCGCATACGCCCCCGTGTCACAGGCGCATGGTCATAACCACATTGTTCAGTGTTTTTTCTCGCTGCACTGCAGCGCAGACTAGTTATGTACCACCAGGTTGCTGACTGTGCTTTGGCTTTGGTCCTCTGGACACTGAGGTCAGCTCGCACCCACCACCCTCCCACAGTGCCGGTTAGTCTCTAACCCTTGCCCTGCAGGTCGTGCCCCTGTCATGCACTAGTCTAGGGGGGGGGGGGGGGCTTTTGCCCCGGGGGGGGGGGGGGGGAGTCTAGGAGGGTTGGTGAGTCCGGGAGGGTTGGTTGGGGGGGGGGGGGGTCTAGGTGGCGGAAATTGGGGGGTACATGCCCCCAAGGCCAAGCGTTGGTCAATCACAGGCTCCCCTTATCCCCTTGCCCTCCCTCTAACCATACCATCACCCTAACCAGGACGGAATATTGGGACAGAGCTGGTGGGGAAGGAACATCACCTTCAAGGCATTTTGTGACTTTAGACGGGCCAAAATGGCTTACAATGGGCTCAAAACGGGCTCAATTCACTTGTTTATGCACCCCAAACGGTGAAGTTATCATTCTAGAAAAACACGTTTTTGACCAATTTTTGACCCTTTTTGACGCCAAAAAGCCCATTTTCAAGGCTTTTCGGAATTCTGGAGCGTCATAACGGGCCACCATGGGATCAAAACGGGCCAAAAACACTTGTTTGAGCACCCCAAGTGGTCTAGGAACAAATTTGGAAAAAATGATTTTCAACCATTTTTGGACTCACAGATGACCCATGTAACCCTACCCTAGCACGTGCACTGTGCGCGCTCCACACCACTCTGTTGTGCCAAAATGGAGCATCGAAGGGTGATGACAATATGGAAAAAGGCTTCAAAGTGATCCCATTCATCGTTATTCAGCACCACAAGGGTGCCCAATGCAATTCATGGCTAAAAAAACACGTTAGGAGAACGTGCAACTTGAAAAATTATGCAAAAAGGGTGCTTTTCAAGGCCGATTTTGCGGTATTTTGAACCCATAAAGAGGTCATTGGAGTCACTACTTGGGTGTAAAACCCACTAGACAGTAACCAAAGGTGATTGTTCATCATGTGTACATCAGTTTCTTTGCCATTGCCCCTCTCCAAGGACTTCATAGGCCCCCGTAAATGCCAAAAAAAGGCATTTTCTGGCCACTTTTGACAGATTTTGAAACTTGGGTCCGCCACTTGCGAATCCCGTTCCCGGCCGCCACCGTTGACTTTTTTGCTGAAACTCTGTGTGACTGTACTTCACACCCATAGGTATCATCCACCAAAATTTGAGCTGAATCCGAAGCACCACGACAGAGTTCCCCATTTCGCGCGTGCTGCTTGCTTGCTTGCTGCTTGCTGCTGCTAAACCTAAAGCCCATTTTCAAAGCTTTTTCGGAATTTCGGAGGGTCAAAACGGGCCACCATGGGCTCAAAACGGGCTAAAAACACTTGTTTGAGCACCCCAAGTGATTTGGCAACAAATTTGGAAAAAATAATTTTGGACCATTTTTGGACCCACAGATGACCCCCGTGACCCTACCCTAGCACGTGCACCGTGCGCGCTGAACACCACTCTGCGATGCCGAAATGGGGCATTGAAGGGTGATGACAATGTGGAAAATGCTTCAAAATGATCCCATCCATCGTTATTAATCACCACAAGGGTGCCGAAATGCAATTCATGGCTATAAAACACGGCACGAGAAGGTGTGATTTGAAAAGGCATGCAAAAAGGGTGCTTTTCAGGCTGATTTTGCGGTATTTTGGGCCCAAAAGAGGTCGTTGAGGCCCCTAATCGGGTACATAACACACTAAACGATGATGAAAGGTGTTTGTTTAGGCTAGTTCCAATGCAGATGGACCCCTTCACGCATATCCTAGGCACCCAAACTGCCCAAAAAAGGGCATTTTCTGGCCATTTTTGACAGATTTTGAAACGGAGGTCCGCCACTTGCGAATCCCGTTGCCGGTCGCCACCGTCGAGTTTCTCGCTGAAACTTTGTGTGATTGTACTTCACCCCATAGGTATCATGCACCAAGATTTCAACCAAATCCAAAGCACCGCGATGGAGTTCTGATTTTTCCCCATTTCGCGCGTGCTGCTGCTTGCTTGCTACTTGCTTGCTACTTGCTTGCTACTTGCTGCTGCTGCTAAACCTGGTAGGTCCACCCTAGACACTAAAAAGGGTTATAAAACCAAGACTGGTTCCACCAGCTCGGTGACCCTAACCTAATCACCAAGAACTTTGCAGCGAACTGTTCAGCCATGCAAGCTATGTTGATTAGGCTGAACAAAATCCCCTAAACATCGTTCATGGCTGCTTTTGCCACATGATTGCTCTCCATTTTGGACCCCAACAATAACTCCGACTCTAGCCTGGGGTTGGGGTTAGGGTTCGGGTCACCAAGCTTGTGGAATTAGTCTTGGTTTTAGAACCCTCTTTAGTGTCTAGGGTGGACCAAACTGGTTTGGCAAGCAAGCAAGCAAGTAGCAAGCACGCGCGAAATGGGGAAAAATCGCAGCTCCGTCGTGGTGCTTCTCATTCGGCCAAAATTTTGGTGGATGCTACCTATGGGTGTGAGGGACAACCACACAAAGTACGAGGCAAAAACTCAAGGGCGGTGGTCAAGAACGGGTGTCACACGTGGTGGGTCTCCGTTTCAAAATCTGTGGACAATGGCCAACAATTGGCATTTTTGGGGCAGGTGGGTGCCTAAGATGTCCATGGAGGGGTCCAATTGCATTGCAACCAACATGGATGATGAAGAAACATTTTTGATGCCCGTTTAGTGTGTTATGCATGTGAATGGTTGCCCTAATGAACCCCTTTTGGGCCCAAAAGACCGCACAATGAGACTTGAAAAGCACCCTTTTTGCATAATTATTTAAGTTCCACCTTCCTGATCTATATTTGATGGCCATGGATCGCGTTGGGCACCCTTGTGGTGATAATCATGATGAAGAGGATCAGTTGCGAGCTATTTCCGTGCCGTCAACACCCTTTGATGCCCCATTGTGGGACTAGGGAGTGATGGAGTGTGCACACTGCGTGTGCTAGGGTAGGGTTACGGGGTCACCCGAGGGTCCACAAATGGTCAAAAATGATTTTTTCCAAAATTGTTCCCATATCATTTGGGGTGCTTAAACAAGTGGTTTATGGCTATCTTGAGCTGTATTTGACCCATATTAGCCCATGCAAGTTCCCATAAAGCCTTCACGATCCTTTCAATGTATGATGACTAGCTTGTAATGGTATTGGTTTCTCCCCCCCCCCCCTGCTACCTCTCTTTGTGTTCGCAAGTGGCTGTTAGCCGCGATCCCATCAATGTTTGTTGACTGGTTTGCAATGATACTATTTTATGCCCCCCCTTTTTGACTATCTCTTTTTGTGTTGGCAAGTAGCTTTCGCTTCACCGCTATCCCATCAATGTTTGCTAAATAGTTTGCTGACCACATCTAAAGACCACAGTTGTCTTATGGCCTCAAGGCAAAGCAAAGTGACAAAGCAAAGTGCCGTCCCCAACAGCTTGGTCCGAATATTTAGTCTTGATTAGGGCTAGGGCTAGGGCTAGGCCTAGGGCTAGGGCCAAGGTTAGGACTAGGCTGAGGGTTGGGGTGGGTGTTAGGGTCAGGGTTGGGTTCAAGGATAGTGGTGGGGTGCAAAGTGGAAAAAATTTGCCTTTGGGCGGCTTTGGTGCCCATGGATCGTCGGGCGCCTTTGGCGCCCATGGACTCCTAAGGGCGGCACCTTTGGCAACTAACTGTTGGCCGAAGGCATCTGGGGGGAGTTGGCGTCCTAGGACACGCGGAGTCGCCCCCCCCCCCCCTCCCCCCCGGGGTTGACTACCCTTTAGTCCCACGTTTTTGGAGCCTGAGGTAGGGGGTTGAAGCACGTGAGGATGATGGATGATGCTGGCATATGCTAAATGATCCCGAAATTGGAGACAATGAATCTGGACCAATCCCTAAACAGCGTATACTATGTGATGGATGATAGAATTGAAGGTCAATGGCCACACTCTATTTCACCATCATTCACCATCATGCCAAGGTTGTCCAACGATATTGTGCGTTAAGCAAAACGGCGTAGGGATTCGAAAAAAAATTGTGGCACAATATGGCAAAACTTTCATGCATGCCCTTTTCATTGGGGAGATTCCCGTCGGTCATAGAAGGCACGTGTTTTTCGAGTTTTCTAGCGGTGATACTTTTTGTCCCCTAATCTTTCAATGCGTCCATTTCTAGTCCCCAAACCTTCACTTGCAAACTCCATCATGGGGTTAAAAAAAAGCGCACGGCAAAAGCCAGCAGTGGGTGGGTATTTTCTACCTTTGCGTTGGGCTGTTTTGAGCAGTGTTGGGAAATCAGGCCGAATTCTCGAATTTGAATTCTAGATTCAAATTCACTCCGAACTCGCTGATTTCGGTTGACCCCCCCCCCCCAGAGTTGTAGTGTAATGCTCAAGATAGTGAGTCACAAGCCTCACCCTCCAAAATACAATGATTGGAACAGCATGGGCGAGAATCACGAGTGATCATGGAGTGTATCCCTATTGCTATGATGGAAATAATCTAGGCATCGAGCTGTGATTTTCGTGTACATTCTAATCACCCACCCATCTTGTGGTTGAACTCCAATTATGATGGTCTTTCATCGACATCTTGTGTGACTTGTTCAAAATGCGCGGCCATATGTTGCTCTGCTTCTTGCAATTCACAATCGAATTCCCCTTGCATCATCAATGGAGCTCCTATGTTCATCTTGGCCCATCTACCTACGCCGAAAATCATTGAATTGATGCTTTACTTCGGTCGGTAGAACAGTGATTGCCTTTTGAACATCCCAAAGATTAGCACTATCGTGCATGGGGCTGAGGAGTGTTTGCAGAGGGGGGGGGGGGGGTAAACAGGGGGGGGGGGGGTAAACAGATGCTCCGCATATCTCTCGGGGACGACCCTGTTCCTTCCAACTTTGTGGGTTTTCGCGGGTTGGCGACCTTGTTGCCTCATTTTTGCCAACTGAGTGTTCCGGAGGTAGGGGTATGTGGGGTATATCCGGAAAGCCCTTGAAAAGGGCTATTTGGAACACCCCAGGTCTGCTTGCTGGACTGACGACATGTCTGATATTTTCGTCCGTTTCCGACGGTGCATGTGTTGCTTGCTGCCTCTTTTTGTTAACAGGCAGCTGCCATGTCCTCATACAAATTTACACCACGGGCTGTTGCTTCCCCAGACGCACCACAAAAGCCGTTGGCGCGCAAAAGGGCTCGCTCTGGGGGTGAACGGTGGGTGCGGGTGGCTCGACATGTGCCCGGTAGCCAGGTAAAAAAACCCCGTACCGCCCGGTCACAGCCACCCGCATGCTCCCACAAGGAGCACGACATTCTGACGACCGCTGAGGCCACCGCTTTTGCTGCCCAGTTTTGGGATCAAAAGACGCACCCCACCAAGGCTTCGCAACATGAATTTTTGGCCACGTGCATTGACGTTGATGTGGAGAAAGACGTGAAGTACAACAATTACACGACGTACTCCATCAAGAGGGGTCATCGAACGAAATATTTTGTACCGTACAGGGGTATGCGTCGGGAGATTTGCAAAACACAGTTCTTGCACTACTTCAAAATATCAAAGTTTGTGGTTGAGTCCGTGGCCAAGACCAAAGCGGCTGCGGCCATGAGCAACCCCTTGAGTCCTATGAAAAGCCCCAGCAAAAAAGCTGCCAGCAACACAACACGGAGTTCTCCCATAAAGGTGAAATTCGAGAAATTTCTGCAGTCACTGCCCCAGGCGGACAACCGATTTAGCGATGCCGCCCGTCCACACACTGAAACTGTCCACCTGGCCCCCATTGGTGGACGACGTGCCTCCGCATACAATGTTTGGGTACATTGGTTGAGAACAGAGGAGGCCGAACAGTTTGCGAAACGGGGGAAGGTCGACTTCAAACCACTGATTTCGTTGAAAACAGTGCAGCGGACAATGAGAACTTACAAACTGGGTTTTCAGCCTCCGATGAAGGATGCGTGCGCGGAGTGTGAGCTGTACAACCTCCAAATTCGGACAGCCAGCCCGGCTTTGAAGGTTGCTCTGCTCTGGCGCCGTGCACACTTTCTTCGTCCGTTTTACTGTCCACTGTACCACGTTTGTGCCTCATTTTCAGGCGAAACTTCAGCGCGAACAAGCCACCCACCTGCGACTTGCTGGGGAGGGGTACGAGCGGAACAAATACCATGGGGATTACAGCAAGCAGACCTGGGGTGCAGCCAAAGTTCCTACCTTTTCAACCCCCGGGGTACGATTCCCTGATCGGGCAGAGCACGTGGTCCTGGATTATGCCAAAGCAATGAATTTATTGAAACTGCCTGTGGGGGAGAAGTGGTTCACCTCCGAACTGAAGGCGCATCGCTTGGTGTTGCACCGCACAACCCTGGGTGTGGACACAGTAATGGTTTGGCCAGAGTATGTTGCTGGCAAAGGTTTTAATGAAACCGCCTCTGCCCTCATTGGTGAGCTGTACCGCTTCTCCACAGGGGCAGGACATTTATTTATTCACACAGACGGCTGCTGCTCTGAGTTTTTAAACTGGGGCTTCGTCAATTTGTTCGACAAGCTGGTGCAGTGGCGCTGGTTTCACCGCATTACCTGGTGCGTGTTCATTAAAGGTCATTCGTATAATCTTTGTGACGCAGCAGCACGGGCGATGGACCGGGCTCTGCAAAATGTTGACTACTATTATGGCCTAACTGACATGTCAAGCCTGACAATCCAGCACGTTGTGCGGAATAAACAACGCTTCGTCAGGAAACTGAGAATCCTGAAACGGTCCGATTTTTGGAACGTGTACAAGTGGCTGGCAGGCGCATACAGGTCGTCAGCCAGCCACACAGACCATCAACAGCAACCTGTGTTGATCCGAGACGATAAAGTTAAATGGCTGGATTTTGGCAGCACACCTGACCCAGTGAATCTGCAGCCCCATCCTGGTTATGTATGGCTGAAATCAGGATACAGTGAGGCGATTCCCTGGCGCAAGGTGGGGTTGATCAAACAACGAAACGTGGACCTCACAACCGATGGCCTGTGGGCCATGCCCCTTAACGAGGGTTGGGTGCCCGTGAAAGCACGGAGGTTGCAAGATTGGCAAAAATTGAAGAAATATGTCCCTGTCCACAAACAGGGGGATGTCTGCCCTAATGGGGTCCCCGCCCTGCCTGAAAAAAGCAATGCTGACAGTGACAGTGATTCTGAATAAAAATGGATAAACGGTGCAGTGCTGTGTTTGTGTGCACCGTCCCATGTGTTGTGCTGCGCTGAAAAATGACAACCCCTCCCCCCCAAACCCATACATTTCTGAAATGGCGTTTTCTTGCAGATTTCAAAAAGTATACACATACCCCCCCCCAGGTGACGACATGTTTGCACGCGGAAGCAAAAATTGCAGAAACTACCGAAAAGTGCCAAAACCCACAAAGTTGGCAGGTTATGAATGTCCCCGAGAGATATGCTTTTCCAAAGCTACACTGCAGCCATTGCCCCCCGCCCCCATGCACCACACACCTACCGCTACAAAACAAGTGGTTTCTTGCACTGACAATGCAAGCCCACCTCCTCCTTGATGGTAGCCCTTATTGAGCATGTACATACAACGGCTCTGCATTGGGAACTTGATGGAAGCTGCGTGCTGATAGGGGAATGTAACCCTAAAATAGCAGTGACGCAAAAAAAAACAACACCGCATCAAATAGTACACGGCGCTTGCATCCTTGAAGAGGTGGTTGCAAAACTAAGGCATCCTTGATTGAACCCCTAACATGAACCAATCCACGATATTTGCATCCATGAAGAGGCATTGGAGCAAAATATGGATGCGGAATTGACAACCAGTAGGTAATAATTCATTGGGTCAAAGAGCCATTTGTTGTGCCTAATTTGGATCACCATTGGTGATTTACAATTTAAGATACTAAGTTTGCATCGTGAAGCGCAAAATAGGAACATCAAAATAGAATCTTACACCACAATGAAAAAAATAGTTTAAGAAAATCTATGAATATGAATATCAACAAATTAGGCCTATGTAATTGGTTCAATAAATCATTGCACATCAACCTGCGAAGTTGTGGTGTGCCTTGTTTGTTTACTAAGCATGGCACATTTTTTCAATGAAACGGCGTACCTTTTTTTGAAAAAGGTAAGAGCTTTTGAAGGTTTTCTGTGAGTGGCTCCCACGGAAAGGTGCATGCACGTGGCCTATGCGGCTGCAACCAAATGAAGTTCTATTGCCTCAAGCAAATGCCATGAACTTCATTGTAAATTTTGCGCAAATGATTTCCAAAATCTATTGCCTTCGGCAGTGCACCTCCAAGAGAGGCTGACAGTCAGTCGGTTAGTCAGGCAAGCATTCAGGCAGTGGGAAGGGTAGATACTGTCGGTAGACCGCCGGCGGCACCGGCCGACCGGTCATCTCTGCCCAATCTAACCCTCATTCAAACCCTGCTGAGCAAACTTCTGAGAACAAACTTTTGACCACCCCATCACCCCCCCCCCAAAAAAAAAGATATCCAGCTTAAGGGGATAGAGGCCTCAGAATCAAAAACCCCATTGGGGGATTGTCTCATTGGGCAAAATAACGATTTTACAAGGGGTTGGACATCAAATATCATGCCCTCGGGTATGCTACGCGAATGACCCCCCAAAAGGGGGGGGGACGCCCGCGCCTGCGCTTGATCTAACAACCTCTCTAGGTTTTGAACCACTTTCACTAACATGATGGCAACACTCCCCTCTTTTGTTGCCACCTCAGGTGATCCCACGGCGAAAATAGAGCATTTTTCCTTTGTTTGAGGGTCCAAGGCAGAACACTAGAGTTTTGTCATTGTTGCTTAATGCATACAAGTTGAATGTCATGGTTTGAGCAGAATTAGAACGCGATCATGGTGCCAAGATTCGCAGCAATCTTACCGGGGTCGGGAAGCAGTTTTTGACCTACAAACATTGAACGTGACATTGGGGCTGGGCTGGGTTGGACTGGACCGCCACCGCCTTGCCGTCTCCTAATCCCAGGAAGGCCCTCCTTACGTCCAACTACAAGCATTTAAAATTGCGGAGGTTGCAAGCTGTTCTAGCTATTTGCCGTCTCTTTAGCCTTCTTTCTCTTTTCCATTCCATCTAGCCTCACATCAAATCATTGGTCACCGGCCTTACATCGTAGGTAGGTATGTAGGCGTTATCGGCAGCCATGGATGCCCCCTTTGACAGTGTGGGAAAAAGGATTACCAAGGGGGCGACACCCCCACAACTGCCCTATGGAATGTGTCTCACAAAGTAGCCCCCACATGTGACTTGGAAAAGCATGATCCCGGCTCGCCGGCCCATGTGTGCCGGGCAGAAGGGTGTCTCCATAGGTACCGCCGTGATGGGTCATGGTTGTCACATGCTGCCTCCTTTAAAACGCAACAATTGCCTTATTGCCTCGGTGCGCTCATTGAAAAACGGAGAAAATTCAAAGAGGTTGTTTGACTTTTGAGTGCAAAATCACAATCCGGGAAAGGCTTTTGACTTTCGAGTGCCGTGACTTTTTGGCACTCCCTTGTAGGCAAGTGAACGTTGTAGGTGTAGCGATTATCCGCGGCCGAAGATGCGAGTCCCGCTACGCTGATCTGCGACTTCGGCAAGTTTAGCACAAAGCTGAAGCAGCAACCACAGGGATGAGGCAATTGTACCGTAAGCTGTGTGTGCAATACCCACTGTGGCAAGAGATATTCCACACGGGTGGGCTGCCCCGAGAGCAAACAAAGAGAAGAAGGCCAAAGAGACAAAAAACAGCAAGATGGCCGTGGTCATAGGTGAGGAGAACCGACGTAGGATTAGCAGACATTTCAAGGTGCAACACTAGAGTTTCGTACTTTGTATTCATTGTGGCTTAATACACACAGGTTGAACCTTATAGCCCAGCGAAGTTAGAATGCCACCATGGGGCCAAGATTCACAGCCATCATCACTAGGGTGGGAACCACTTTTCGGCTGACAAGGATTGGACACAATCCGGGGCCTCAGCTGGGTTGGACTAGACTGCCGCCACCCTGCCTCCAAAGATTCATTTATGCCCATTATGTCTCACGCACGCTAGCGCGACAACCAGAAATGAAATTAAATGATAGTAAATAATGATCAAATGTTTTTTTGAATACTTGGATAAAAAACTGATTAGCACGAAAGACGACCGCAAGCAAAAAACCGCGATGCGAAACACGCTAAAACACAACAGTGTAGAAGTGCGACACTATTTGCAGATGTTTCTCCAAAGTAAGTGCAAAGTTAAAGTACTCAAAAGTCGTAAAACATGCCCTTTGACTTTGGCCAAGTTGTTGCATTGCGTGCGCACTGCGTGGGCACTGTGTGCGCACTGCATGCATACTGTGCACACAGAAGCCGGGATACTCACCCAAGAATACCTACCTGTCACCTGACTGGCTGCACGGCGAAGCAACAAAGCCCACATGAGAACGACGAAACTGCCTTCAACTTGGTACTCCACTGTCCCTATGAAAAAACCACTCAGCCTTGTAAAGTCCGCTTGCTTCGAGTGTTTCGGTGCCCGTGGCTTCGCTCTTGGAGGCAGCGATGAGGTGTCCCTTGACTCGGAGCGCGGGGAATGCGTTGTCCGTGGTCTCTTGGGTGATGGGGACCGCGAATAGGGTGAAGGGGAGGGCAGTGGTGATTCTGAGCGTGGACGCGACACACTTGTTGATGGCGAGCGAGGTCAGTCATGTGGTAGGGATGAAGGCCGTACCACAAACTCCTCAAGGTCCGCGGGCTATGTATACCTACATCACCCCTGCTTTCTCGGGGTCCCCATAGTGGGGAGAGTTCAATATGGGGGATGGAAAATGGGTAAAAATGGTTGACATTGGGCAACAAAGGGTGACAATTCACATGTGCCACATCCCAAATGCATAGGAAGCTAAAAAAAACCCAGTATGGCACCAAAAACTTGTCAAAAGGGGCCAAAAGTAGGGTCTGAGTATTGGCCGACATTCAAAACTTCGCACTGCGTGCGCACTGCGTGCGCACTTCGTGCATGGCATTCCCTTTGGAGAGCAAAAACAACATTCCAAAAGTCCCCAGAAATACCACAAAAATTGTATTGGAGAAGCGTGTAAAATGTTTTCAATTGTACCTCTCTTCAAAAATCATCTTAGATGACTTGGAAGTGCATGGTTGTATACCATGAAGCTTGTAATTGCTTGAAGCAAGTGAGTCATTGCAAGTTCTCTGCAAATCACCTGCCCCCCCCCCCAAAAAAAATACGTGCAGGTCAACATGTTTCCCCAGCATTGTGACACCACAATACCCTCCCCTCCCACCGGCCGCCACCAAATGTCACCCCAGGGCCAAAAAAAAGGTTCCTTGGTGTTTGTGGGGGTTAGTAATCCGTCCAATGCAACCTAACCTCCTGATCACATTCACAAAGCCACCCTCCACTAGTTTTGTTGCTAGCTAAACTAGGATATGGTACTAGCTATTCCGCGTTTTGTTTTGACAACGCACTCATGCTCTGTCTCTCCGTTGTGCAACTCTTGTACCTTTGTTGTTAGCGCCATGTGGTCGGTGATCAAATGGGTTAGCAGGTTGCTCGTGTGGGTTGCTCATGTGTGATGGCTGTCGTCTGTCAGAATTCTGACAAGGGTGCAAATGCCCATGTACAAAAAAAAAACCATTTGATGGCCTTGTAATTCTGCACCTGATCCTTCTGTGAAAAAAGAGGGTATCTGCAGCTCATTGCAATGCATTTTTGGACCACCTCCAATGCCTAAACTGGTGGCAACATTCCTTTCTGTCCTTTATACGAAATCACCTGCGCCGTTTTCAGTGACTCAATCCGAATCAACATGACCATTGCCCCTCAGAACAAGCACACACAAAAATGCCTGGACCACTGATAACAGCCAAAATCCTTCAGACAAAGAAATCACGTCACCTCTGTTCAATATGTTGCAAAATTGTCCGGCACTTGCGCCCCACATTAGGACTTGATCACTTAACTACACCCCACAACAATAATGAGATTCAGTCAACACCATTTCGCAAGATGCAACAAGCTCAAGACTCTTGGCGCCAACAATTACTTGATCTAGTGTGCTGGGCCACAATCATGGCAATAAAAGCTTCATGCTGCCACTGAAGGTAGTTTTGTGAAAATGAAGAAATCAAGAAAAGATGATCAATTGTAAATGAAACAAGAACAATGACCACGGGGCAAGCAAGATTGCACGTGGCTTTGCACACCCCTATTTTGACCATCTTCTGTGCATATCCCCCAAAGGGCTGATGCCCTCAAGGAGGACTCTGCCCCTGCTTTTACTACTCCCGTGGGTTTCTTTAGTCCCTTTTGCTTGATGACCTACAATGCCACAAAATCGTCTGCAAATGGGGTGAGGTAAGTGGTTCCTGGCATAGAACCATAGCAGCTGCAGGTATACAGGGTCTATCACCATTCAATGATCAACAGAGATCCTGCAAGCTGCAGGACGGGGTTCGTTCACGCGGAGCATGGGGTGCATCATCACATCTTCAATTGGTTCCTGCTGAGCACCATATTACATACCATATTACACTGCAAAGGGGGAGAGGGGGGGCTAGGCATTGTGGGCACCCATACATGCACTTGTCCAGTCACACAGAACAATCAGTTTTCCGAACCTGGCCGACGAAAATACATAGTTCAATGTGCAATTGTGAACCCAGGCGGGGGATACTGCCACGTGCCAATAAAAAAAGGCCCAGGCAAATTCAAAAACTCTAATTTACAACAGCAGCTGCTTGCCACAACCTTTTGCCTGACAGAAAATACTCTCTCACAGACTGGATGCCCCAAAAGCAAACGCTGTAAAACAGTGGATGTCAGTATTTTGTATCCAGAGCTCCTGGCGACACAAACATATATCAAATTTAAGGATGCCAAAATCTCCTCAGATTCCTTCTATCCAACCCAGCTCGAATTCGTCAACACAGGGGGCGTTTTCGCACAGCGCACGCACAGTGCCAATTATTACGGTGTTTATCCCGGTAACACCCCTGAAAACCACCCACCTACAGAAGCGTGCATGATCAATTCCAAAACTGTGTAATTGCATCTTGAAAATACTCCAATTGAATACATCCTTCTGGTGAGAGCCCCGCCACTGTGGCAGGAACACACACCGCACTGGAGCGGGTGTAGAACACCTTGTCTCCCACATTGAAGTCCATGGTGAATGCAATAGAGGGTCTGAGGACATGAGGGGCAAAATATGATGTCCCGCAGCAGACACCCTGAGAATGGATCACCATCAACCCGGCTTAGGTTGCCCGTTTGCAAGGGTACACACAAGCAGGGGAGGGGGGATGATGCTACAATTATGTACAATGGCAACCGTACACTACGACAATGCTGTGTGGGTGCCCATACCCATCACACACCCCCAAAACTGGCTACCGGTGGTGGAAAATAGCCGACTTTTTGCACAGCGTGCGCACAGTGCGGTGCGCCCCCTAAAAAGCTACTTATGCTTTTGTTCTGTATGAGTCTGCCAGCTCAAGCGAGATGCCATTGTGGGAAGCAATGGGATGCAGCCAAATGCCAGAAGACAGAGGAGCAAAGATTATAAACCATGAACACAACCCATGTGGAAATGGTCACAAACACCCACAGCTGTGCTCAGATACTTGAAAATTTGTGTGGACAACTGCCCTCGCCAAAATAGATGTGGTTGAATCTGATAAAAGATGGGGTTTGCCCAGGTGTTCAGGGGATTGCCAGTTCCTGACCAGCAAAGTGGACAAAATCAGCTCTCCTTCTGGTGCATGTCAGAATCGTTGTAGTTGTCAAAATGATAGCCCTCAGTCACCTGCTGATATGTCAGCTTGAAGATATACCCGCCCCAGACTACCTGCAGTCCCCAGAACGTTGACAGCATGACCTTCATGTAAACAGTGAAGGGGTCATTCCAGATCTTAAAGACCAATGACCACACAATGATGCCAAGAGTGATGTGACGACAAGTGAGCCAAGAAAGAGAGAGCATAATGGCCCCAACACTCTGAATGCTAACAGCCCGTGAATTGATGGGCTTTTGAGTCTCAGGGTCAGAGGTGACTTTCTGAACCATCTTTGCCACATAAGTCACAATGTCTGAAAGGTCTTGCTCGAAGCACACCATAAAGCACACACGGTGCCCTGCAGAGTGGTAGCTACCTGCAATCATCAGCACCGAGAGGACGTGGTGTACAACCATCATAATGAAATCCGAACGGCCGGTGTCTACAAGAAGACTTTCCACAAAACCATGGCAGTACCACGCCATGTAGGTCCACTGCAACAGCGGGATATCAGGGTCGTCGTCCTCCAGGGCCGGGTAGTGACTCATAGCCGTGAACGAAAACCCCCAAGAATTGCGCCACATTAGCAATCCACACCACGAGACAAGAATCACGTAGGCCAACGTATGCCACAGGTATTTCTCCAACTTCATCACAGAACTTTTCCCATTTTTCGTCAATTCATCGCCTTCGGTGAATCCCATCATCTTATATGCCATGGGTTTGAAGAGGAACTTGATGAGCACTGCGCGGACGGCCAACATGCAGGCTGTGCACACTGCAGTGTAGACCCATGGCCCAAGGTCTATTAGTGCCATGACGTGGCTGCAAAGAGAAAGAGATACATCAGGGAAACGAAAGGGAAGGGCAAAAAGTGAGAGCACACCCCCTCCCCCTTGCACAACGATCAGGAATGCTTCACCGTTTGACCACAGGGTGGCCGTTGGACATCAGTTAAAAGTAAAAAAGCGCCGTTTGACCAGGGGCTGATCGTGGGCCGGGGGCTCATTGCACCATGTCAGCACCCCGAGTCCAATGGGGGCCCTTGCAGCGCCGCCACCCACTGTTTGTTGGTTCGTCGGCAGGGGGGGGCTGTGCTCGGGATGTGGCCGGGGCCAAGCGCACAGCGGCTTGATAGACAGCGCTTGGGGCGTAGCGAAGCCCACGTCCCAACAAATGGCAGCTACATCTGCTTGGCAATCACACAGGCGATTGGCCTGAGGAGGGCCGGAGCGGCGGCATGGACAGTAGACCACCAACCTGGCTTCACAAGGGGATATTCAACAGTGCAACATATGTGTTGAATCCCTGGCATCTCACAGAAGTCCCCGGACAGTACACACATGTGAAGCCTTTATGCTGAGACACCACCCTCCGCAAAGAGGCTGTGTCAGGGAACGTGTTGGAAGGGGGTGTCCTTGTTAAAGCCTCTTAAAATTCATCTAACTGATGTGTGAGGGGCTCACCGCGGGGCTGGGAAGCAGGTCACTCTGCGCTCAAACCAACTCCGTTGTCCCTGGGAAACACGGCACCGTAGATGTCCTTCGGCGGGGACCCAGCTTTCTGATAGGCACCTTAGCGGACAAGCACATGGCCTGGCACCTTGTGGGCCAAACCCCTAGCCCCGAGGGCATCTTGCCAAGCGCACCGCCTGGCTCCCCTCATGCTACCCGTGCTGCTGATATTCTTTTCCGTGTCAGACTGTGTGACCTTGACATTAAGTTGCAAATAGTGGCCCAGCCTCCAATCTTCCAATCTTGGGATGTGATGCCAGGAATGCAGCTCTCTGTAGGAGTGCCAAGCCTCTCTCTTGACAATGCATGGGGACGGATACTTGTCATCAGCTACGCATCCACAGTCAAAAACATATGCTTTCCTTGACACAATGCCCAAACCCAAACCGGACACCGTAATGGGAAACATGCCACATTAATGTTCCAAAATGATTGTTCTTTTTTCTTTTTCTGAAAATCCATTACTGATGTTGCGCACACCACCCCAAAATGTCCAAACTTACCCCTAAAGATTCCGCCACATCTCAATAAGCATGCCAACAAAATTGACGTTCCAGAGTTCACCAATCAAATTCAGTGGTAAAAGAGCATTTGCGTGGCATGCATGCGTGTGTGAGCGTGATTCCGTGCATGCAGGTGTGGGCCCCAGGAGCGATCCTTGAGAAATGAGATTTTGGATATCCTGATACCTCGCTTTGAAAATAAGAGGATTCTTAGTTTTGGAAATTCAGGAAAATTGTATTGTGCAAGGTCTGGGTGGCGGCTGACGTTGAACAAAACGGGTGGTGGCTGGTTGCAAACCGCCATCGCTTGGCAGCTGGCTACCGCCCATCGCAATCCAACCTCCATTGTCCTATCTTTTGCTCCTCAAATGCCCCCCGCAATTTTATAGCATCCTGACCTTTGGCCTCCCGTGCACTGAGGAGATTGAATGACTACACTGCGTTTTGGTGAAACAACAGACCAATGGACCAACATGCGAACTGACTACTTCATCACATCGGTTCACAGTTCACTGACTCAAACGCAAAGCCCCATTTGAATGATTCATGTGGTGCCTGAAACACCACTGGGCCTTGAAGACTGAGTCTTCATCACAGTAGCACAGGGGCTGGTCAAAGGAGACGGTTGGGGGAGGAGGGTGCCCCCACAAAGACAAGCGCAGTGTGCACGAAGAGCAAAAAGTGGCCCAAAGTCCGGGAGTTGTACAAGCAGAGTCACCCTTGGAATACATTGCATATCTGGATGGAGAAAACAGCCAAAATGCACCTTTCATGCGCATACATTCTCACTGCCCTGGAATGCAGAATGCAACACAGTAACTCATGGCAACACCCACCGCAAGCGACTGCACAGATGACCACAAACAGGACACACAGGAATGGCATTGGCTGTCCAAGGAGGGTTTTCATGTGATTAGGTGCTCAAGCCACCCTCATTTCACGCTACTCCTTGCATAGCTCTGCGGGATCCAGGGCACCAATGGGGGAGGTTGGCGTGCATGACGCACATGGTGGTGTGTGCCTGGGAGGGGGGGGGGGGGGTTGCACAAGGCCTCGGTATTAGATTGTTTGCCTTTGGCGGCGCCTATTGGCCTCTCGCCACTGCTCATTCTGACCCTCTGTGGGTCCGAACGTGTTTTGATTGGGTCAACGGAGCCCCTGGATGACTTGTCTTGTTTGACTACTCCAGGGTCGGCTGTCCGGGGGGGGGGGGGGTGACCTAGGGAGGGGGGGAGAGTTGAAGGACCTTTGTTGCTGCTGAGGGACACGGAATGGGGCAGCGGGGGGGGGGGGTCACGTGGAGGGCATGTTGGGTGATTAAGGTGAGCTAACACTGATGGTGGTGGGGGGCACAAAGCACGTGGGAGGGGGGAAGAGGGCAAGGCCATGAGGCAACGGATACTGGGCTCGCATACGCCCCCGTATCACAGGCGCATGGTCATCACCACATAGTTCAGTGTTTTGCATTGCTGCACTGCAGCGCAGACCACATCTGTACCACTCCAGGTGGCTACTGATTGTGCTTTGGCCTTGGCCATCTGTACATTTGGGTCAGCTCGCACCCACCACCCTCCCACAGTGCCGGTTAGTGTCTAACCCTTGCTCTGCGGGTCTGCTGCGACCTCTGGCTCTCTGGCACGTAAAGACGTGTCATGTTCGAACTCTGGGGGCGCAAAGGCGTCCCGATGTTTCACCATCAAACTATTCCGTTCAATGCTTCAACAGGTGCCTCGATGTACCGCAGCGCTGACCTGTTCAGTACCACTCTAGGTGGTTTGCGTTTGTGCGTTGGTTGCCTACATATCCGGGTCAGCTCGCACCCAGAGGGCAAGAGGGCAAGGGGGGGGGGGGGGGGGAACTAGGGTTGTGGTGTAATTGCCAACAGTTGAGTAATGTCCATGATAAAGTAGGCTGCACCTGCCAACAGTTTAGTCCCCTCCAATGAAGTCAACCTGCACCCACCAACAGTTGGGTGCCACCTACAAAACACAGACCGCAGCTACAAACTTCACACACTGATTCTGGCCGCTGAACTCGAATTCAACAGAGCGCTGTAGCAGCTTTTGAGGCCGCGGCTGCCACACGGCGACTTCCTTGGCCAGGCTTGTGAAGGATTGGAACGGCAGGACTGGCAAGCCCTGCCGCAGCCTTCTCAAGCAGGGTTTCCACAAACTTAAACACATAGGTGCCACACAGGTTAGTGTTTTCGGGCTGCTGAGGTGCATCCCTAAAAAGGACATCCTCCAAGCGGATGCCACTTTCCAGCTTTAACTGGAGTGGCATCTAGGACGGGAACCAGGAGTCCGGCCTAAAAGCCTTCAGGGTTAAAGAAATTCCCCCCCAAACGGGTGCAACCAGACACAAAGCCCAGTGCTTATGATTGCCGTAGACTACAAGTACCCACTTTTTTGAGTATTGATTGCTTATGAAAAGGGACATATTCCAGGGAAATTTTGTTTTCTTGCAGCACCTTCGCGAATTTTGTGCATTGGATAGAAACCCACATGTTTATAAAATCTTCGCACGTCAGAGTCCAGGTGAAGGATGTATGGGCTGGTGGTGTGTAGATCGGAGGTCTTCTTCAGAACATCTAGCGTGGCGGCCCCAACCATTTGCACCAGTAAGTCCGCATTTTGTTTCATTTTACGCAATTTTGCATTCGGGAGGCAGGTCCGTCGCCCCCCCTATGGACCATGGGAGCATGTCCCGCCTCATGTTTACTGACCAAAGCAACTCGGCCGCCACGAAAGATGAGGCAGAGGATGAGGCAAAAGTATGTGTGTTGTGTTGTCCGAAGCGCTCCACTGTCACACTTTGTGATGAGTGTAAGGAGCACTGTTGTACTGAATGTATTGACATCCACACTTGTGGGTCCAATGTCGTTTGTTAAGTACAATACAAATGACGGTTGGAGTGGTTGAATTCACAGCTATTGCTTTATTATGCAACATGCTTTGTTGGGAAGGTGTGCAGTGCAACGTGGTCTACTCGGGGGGCTTCTCCATGAGAGGGTAAATCTGGGGCTCAGGTCGGGATAGTTAATAGAAAAGTAGCGCCCCGGGCAAACATTCCCCCATACGGGGTGTTCCTCAATTATTCAAAGCCGTGGTCCAACATTGAGTGCTTGTCCCCCGTTGCGCAACTGTTTGTAGGTGTGGTGTAATTTTTGGTAGATGTGGCTCTTCGCTTCGGAGTTGTGGCCTAAGTTTCAGCAAACGTTACTCATCTTTGGCCCTTTTGGCCTGAGTTTCAGTGGGCACTCAATTGTTGGCGGGCACAGCGTAACTTGCAATGGACATGACTCAAATGTCATGTTCAGTAGAAGTACTCGCCTAAGCAAACCCCACTGCCACAACCGAGCAAAACAACTGCTCAATGCGTGCCCTATACCACCCGTGAACGTCATTGTAAGATTGTTGGTGGGCTGTCAAAGTGCCATTCTTTCTTCCAATGAATGGCACAATGACATCAATCCGGACTTTAGCAGCACCATCATGGTACCCAACTTCGAAATCAACGAAATCACCTTGGGTACGAGAAGGTCCATACCCATCCCAAATCAAAACATCAGCTGATGTCCCGGGGGCCAAGGGGCAAATCCATATAATGTTGCCCAACATATCAACGGCAATCTTGTGAACATGTGACGCATACTTGGGATTCCACAAGTCGGCACTCCATATCCCACCAATGGAACGGATGGGCATGGAGTCTGTGAAATGTGTCATAAAGAATGGAAAATGGGGACAATGGTTGAAAGGATTCAACTTGTCGGCCCATTGAAACTCTTGAACAACATGGTTCAAGTATTCGCGGGCAACACTCTGCCGCCAAGCAACCTCCGAACACCCTTCGGTGCGAGACATGAAAGCACCGCTCTCTGCATGTGGGGTGTGTTGCATCCAAAAAAAATCGAAACAACGACTCACGGTTGAGGAGCTCGGGGTGCCCTTACTTCATCCAAAATTCCTCCAAGGTTTCTGCATCCGCACCCATCCGTGCAACCTGGGTACGCACACAGCCGCACTTGCACTGCTTCACCCACCACTAGACACCACCACCCTTGCCATCGTCATAAACGGGGTGCACACGGTGTGCCAAATTCTTCTACACGGCAAGAAGGTACTCCAAAATCTCATTCTCTGTCTTCTTGTTCTCCCTCTCACACTCTTCCGCTGTGTACTCTCTTTTTGTGGAGGGTGGTTTAGCACGGTTGGGCTGGGGCTTGGGTTTGCGTTTCGTAGGCTTAGGTTTGGGTTGAGGTTTGGGTTGGGCTTCAAAATCGGAACTTGAGCTAGAACTAGAACTGGAGCTAGAACTGGAAGTTGAATTGGAGGTAAGCATTCCAAATAACATACGTTGCCCTTTGGTTGCTGGCAGTGGTGCCGATGAACTCCGCTTCCGAGCTTGCTTGGCAACCTTCTCCCCTTTGTGAGCCCTTAGCCGTGAACCCTCTGCATAAAAAGCAGCAGGTGCCACGGTTCCCCCCTCCAGATGCTCTATGTCCTTTGGTACGTGGTGGTCTTTGCCGAAGGTGAAGATTCATTGGACTATCTTAGGCACGGCAATGTCCTGGTCTGTATAACTGGGATGTTCCTCTACCCAAAAATCAATGTGCATTGTTCAAAACCGGCGCATGAAAACAGTGCAATCAAGGGGCCCACATTTTTCTAGGGTCACCTGGTTAGGTGTTGCGGACTTAGGGAACCTTTCCTTTCGTTGATCCAAAAAAACAGCTTCCCGGCGATGCAATTCACCCATCTTCTTGTGGATGTGGCCCATTTACTGCAAAACCGGTGTGGCATGTAGGGTACCACCGCCGCCTGGGATCTTCGACTTCCGCGAGCGATGAGAACCGCTAGCCTTGAAAGCCTCCTTGGCCTGCTTCAGCTTTGTGTTCGCAAGAGCTTGAAACCGGCGGCAGTATGCGACCCAATTCTGGTGTCGATCGGTTGCAATCCCCAATCGGGGGAGGAAGTGTGTAGCAGCATTTTTGAATGGCCTGTGACACAAAAACACACACAACATACATGCGTTGCATAGCAAATAGGAAGATGCTGACGATATATCCAAAAGTCGCAAGACCGTCATTAAACATGAGGGCCGTTGAATACCTGCGACCCGTTAAAAGGGATTTTCTTTTCGATCCATTCGCAAACTTCAGCCCATTGCTCGTTTGTCAATTGGACTTGTAAACTCTTCGCCAGTTCGCGAACTTCTTTATCACGCGCGAGCCTTCCCCGATGTTTGCGATGCACGCTTTGTCGGCCGTACTTCTTCATCTTCATCTTCATCTTCCGAAATTTGGCCGGAGGGCGCCGGAGAGGCGTAGCGCGACGGACCATGGCTGCGTGATGGGGACGGTGATGATGTTCGCAGCAGAGAGCAGCCATGGAGAGGGCTGCCATCATGCGCGTCACCAGGGATGTGATCGGCCGGTGGACTTGAGGGGGATGGTGGGGGTGAGTCCCAACTGGGAATTCCGAAGGAGAGGGCATCCAGGGGCAACAATGGTTAATGACCCGCACCCCATCTTGATGATACCCCAACTCCATGTGGCCTTTTTCGGAACCAGGGCGCAAATGCTACGTAACCCCTGCATTCTTGTGGATCCCCAAACAAAGCGGAAGGAATGAGAAGTGGCTGCTTCACCCCTGCCTTCTCGGGGGCCCAAAAGAGGGCAGCAATGCAACGTCACCCCTGCATTCTCGGAAATACCCAAACAAAGTGGGACCAAATGAGAAAAAGTTGCCTCACCCCTGCCTTCACGGGGGCCCAAAAGAGGGCGGAAATGTTACGTACCCCCTGCATTCTCGGAAATACCCAAACAAAGTGGGACCAAATGAGAAAAGGTTGCCTCACCCCTGCCTTCTCAGGGGCCCAAAAGAGGAGGGAAATGCTACGTACCCCCTGCATTCTCGGGAATCCCCAAACAAAAGAGGACCGAATGAGAAAAGGCTGCCTCACCCCTGCCTTCGCGGGGGCCCACAAGAGGGGGAAAATGCTACGTCACCCCTGCATTCTCCGGGAATCCCCAAACAAAGTGGGACCGAATGAGAAGTGGTTGCCTCACCCCTGCCTTCTCGGGGGCCCAAAAGAGGGCGGAATTGCTGCATCACCCCTTCATTCTCCGGGATCCCAAAAAAAGCGGGGATAAAATCAGAAGTGGCTGCCTCACCCCTGCCTTCGCGGGGGCCCACAAGAAGGAGCAAATGCTACGTCACCCCTACATTCTTGGGAACCCCCAAGCAAACGGGGACCGAATGAGAAAATGCTGCCTCACCCTTGCCTTCTCGGGGGCCCTAAAGAGGGGGGAAATGCTACGTCTACCCTGCATTCTCGGGAATCCCCAAACAAAGGGGGACACAATCAGAAGCGGCTGCCTCACCCTTGCCTTCTCGGGGGCCCACAAGAGGGGGGAAATGCTACGTCACCCCTGCATTCTCGGGAATCCCCAAACAAAAGAGGACCAAATGACAAAAAGCTGCCTCACCCTTGCCTTCTCGGGGGGCCAAAAGAGGGGGGAAATGCTACGTCACCCCTGCATTCTCGGGAATTTCCAAAGGCTGCCTCAACCCTGCCTTCTCGGGGGCCCACAAGAGGGGGGAAATGCTACGTCACCCCTGCATTCTCCGGGAATCCCCAAACAAAGGTGGACCGAATGAGAAGTGGTTGCCTCACCCCTGCCTTCTCGGGGGCCCAAAAGAGGGCGGAATTGCTGCATCACCCCTACATTCTCCGGGATCCCAGAAAAAGCGGGGATAAAATCAGAAGTGGCTGCCTCACCCCTGCCTTCTCGGGGGCCCAAAAGAGGGCGGAAATGCTACGTCACCCCTACATTCTTGGGAATCCCCAAACAAAGGGGGACCGAATGAGAAAATGCTGCCTCACCCCTGCCTTCTCGGGGGCCCACAAGAGGGGGGAAATGCTACGTCACCCCTGCATTCTCGGGCATCCCCAAACAAAAGAGGACCGAATGAGAAAAGGCTGCCTCACCCCTGCCTTTGCGGGGGCCCAAGAGAGGTAGGAAATGCTACGTCACCCCTACATTCTCGCGAATCCCCAAACAAAGGGGGACACAATCAGAAGAGGCTGCCTCACCCTTGCCTTCTCGGGGGCCCAAAAGAGGGGGGAAATGCTACGTCACCCCTGCATTCTCGGGAATCCCCAAACAAAGGGGGACCAAGAGAGAAAAGGCCGCCTCACCCCTGCCTTCTCGGGGGCCCAAAAAAGGGGGGAAATGCTATGTCACCCCTGCATTCTCGGGAATGCCCAAACAAAAGGGGACACAATCAGAAGTGGCAGCCTCACCCCTGCCTTCTCGGGGTTCCAAAAGAGGGGGTAAATGCTACGTCACCCCTGCATTCTCCGGGAATCCCCGAACAAAGGGGGACACAATCGGAAGTGGCTGCCTCACCCCTGCCTTCGCAGGGGCCCAAAAGAGGAGGGAAATGCTACGTCTACCCTGCATTCTCGGGAATCCCCAAACAAAGGGGGACCGAATGAGAAAAGGCTGCCTCACCCTTGCCTTCTCAGGGGCCCACAAGAGGGGGGAAATGCTACGTCACCCCTGCATTCTCCGGGATCCCAGAAAAAGCGGGGACAAAAACAGAAGTGGTTGCCTCACCCCTGCCTTCTCGGGGGCCCAAAAGAGGGCGGAATTGCTACATCAGCCCTGCATTCTCGGGAATCCCCAAACAAATGGGGACAAAATCAGAAGTTGCTGCCTCACCCCTGCCTTCTCAGGGGCCCACAAGAGGGGGGAAATGCTACGTCACCCCTACATTCTCCGGGATCCCAAAAAAAAAACGGGGACAAAAACAGAAGTGGCTGCCTCACCCCTGCCTTCTCGGGGGCCCAAAAGAGGGGGGAAATGCTACGTCACCCCTGCATTCTTAGGGATTGCCAAACAAAGGGGGACAAAATCAGGAGTGGCGGCCTCAACCCTGTGTTCTTGGGGGCCCAAAAGAGGGGGGAAATGTTACGTCACCCCTGCATTCTTGGGGGTCCCCAACAAAGGGGACAAAATCAGAAGCCAAAACCTACGCTAGGGGTAACAATGATGCCCCTAGTATCTCAAAGTATGGGTCTCTAGTACGGCCAAACGCCCAAATAGTTTCACTGCGCTAAGTGCGCCCCCTTAGTGCACCCCCTAAATGGTCACTGGGGGGGCACGGGTCAAAGAAGATGTCCGGCGCGCACCCGGCGCGCCTATGGCTGCACCCGCAAAGAATTGAGAAAACCCAAAAATACAGCAACACGCTCCAAATTTTAGGCCGCAAATTCAGTAACATCGCCAATACCTCCGTAACATGCAACCAAAAGTTAGGCCCCAACCTCACACAAATGAGCAACACCCATGTATGAGCTACTGCAGGGGGTCACAGGGGCTCAAGCTTGAGCCCCATCCACAGCCCCACCCCCCCCTCCCAGCCCACAGCCCCTCCGCCGCCTGGAGTGATTGCGAGAACATGTTCTCTGCGCGTAGGGCCCACACTTGGGGTGTTGCTGTGACGTAGCGGCGCGGTCTGTGCCTTACCCTCCCTTTTGCCACCGGGCCCACCCGTGAACTACCTGTGTGGTCTTGTGTGGGATCCCCCACAGCCCCGCGCACAGTCCTCGCCGCCATGTATGCGCACTTTGACGGCAGAAATGCAGCACCAGGTGGCAGTCCACGTGCCTGGCCAGTCACCAAAAGCGGGTGCTGCTGGATGAACAGTAACACCGTGGCCAGACGACGGTTCACGGCTGCCCCACAAACTTCGGCAGTCGGTGGTAGTCGGCCGCTGGAGGTAGGCCAACGACCGCCAGCCTCTTAAAACAGAATGGGTCCTTGGGACTGAAACGGGAGGGCGGTGGAAGAGCTACGTCACAGCTACGCCTCACGTGTTTTCCCTTGAAGTTGGCAGGTGCATCAGCCCCGCCGGCTCGTCATGACAGCAGGTCGGGATGCAGGTCTGATGCCGCGGGGTACGATGCTTGTGTCCCCTTCTCTCGCACCGAGACGCTGGCAATCTCCCCCGCCCGTCTACAACACTCCTTCATGGACTTCCCCACAGATAAGTAATACGCAAAGCAGCCGACCCAACAATCCCCAGCCCCGGAAGTGTCGACCACCTTTTCCACTTTGGGGCACGCCAACACCTCCGGCTCTGCGACGCCCTCTTCCAACAGGACGCAGCCTTGCGCACCGAGGGTGACCACCACCGTCCGAGCACCGCGGCGTTGCAAGGCCGTGGCAGCGCTTGTGGCACTTTGTACACAACTGACCTCCACACCGGAAATCTGTGATGCCTCGCTTTCGTTAACCACGAGGACGGAGACGTAGCCGAGACAGGCATCGGGTAGGCTGCCCCGTGCAGGTGCCACATTGAACATCGTGATCTTGCCTCCTTCGTGGGCCACACGTAAGAAATGCAGCGTCGTGTCCAGAGGGATCTCATTCTGGCACACTACAATGTCCACCCCTGTGAGAAACGGGGGGATGCCGGTGCCTTTGCGCTGAGTGTCCAGCAATGTCGGCACACTGCTTTTCTGCCGATTGACAGTGCATTGGTGGTGGATGACTGGTCACACCCGGGGGGGGGGGGGGGGCGGACCTGATGCGCTGCGACCCATCCACCAACCATCGGTCAAAAGGAGGGGGCACTGTGTGTATGTCTCAGACTTATGGTGGCGATGGAGCGCCCTTTGGCCTAAAGCTGGGACGCCACTAGTGCCAGAGGGTTTCCTGAGGTGATGTACAGGGGCCGTGCAAGCCCGATATAGGTCCTCTTTGATGGACCAGCCTTCATGCAGCATGGCGATTCTGGTGGGTGTTTGCACGGACTGATGACTCCATGTGCACAGGGTGGGAGCCCAAAGTTGTTGCGTGGACATTGAACTGGCACGTTCAGTCCGCTTGGTTGAAATTTGCCTTTCGCAGCCCTGTTACAAGCAGGTGCAGCAGTGACACAAGGCCTGCACAACTCTGTGGGGCAGCAGGAGCCCTCCGGTCAAAAATGAAATGGTATGAACGTGGACGTCAGTGCTGCACTGCGGTGCAGTGAGCCATCTGAACTGCCGAAGCATTGGGGCCCTGATCCGTCACAATGGCCACATTTACCGGGTTCTGCCGCTTTGGAAAGAAAGCACTGCTGGCATTGAAAACATGGCGCTGAAGCAGCTACAGCTGCCGCATTGGGCCACTCCCATGAAAACATCTTTGGTTTTTACCCTCATACAAAAACAGGTGTAAATTCCACTTTTGTCGGTGTAAATTCCACTTTTGTCAACCAGAGATGTTTCAAATACCGTTTCCGTCGTCAGGGTGGTCTTCTGGAGACAACAGGGTGCAGATTTGCTTCTCTGCAGCCAGTCCCTTTCACTAGGTCCCTGGCCACCAACAATTGTCCAAAGACTGCAACACAATAGTACGGAATAATGAAGTTGACAAAAAGTGAAGATTGCGACTGCTCTCCCTCTGACCCCATGCTAACCGACAGCCATCCGATCATCATATGCGGAGGGATGGCACCCACCCCGGTGAAAAACTGGATTTTTCAGTGCCGCCAAAAATCCACAATGTGCACTGGGTCTCATAATTGCCCCTGAAAGGCACCACGCACACGTCGTGGCTTCGGCGGCTGTGGGTGAATGGGCGATGGCAAAGATGCCCCTGGCTGGGATAAATTGGTCAACTTGTGCCTGCGGAGGGGATGAACGAAGAATGCGCTTGACCGATCAAGAGCTATATCAGGAGATCAAGAGTGACAGGGTGGGGGCGCATCCCACCCGACGCTGCTTTGTTGCTTTCAAGAGGGTGGGCAGGGTTCGGCGAGCAGGGATTGAATGCAATGAGACGGGATGGGGAGACAAAAGGTCAACACAGAATTTGTGTGGTCATGTATGCTTCAGAATCTCACAATGTTCAAAGTGAAAGAGTGGATGGGTACAATTTCAGCACAATGGACATGCACTTTCGGTAGGAATTCCCATTTCATAATCTGGAAAGCTGCTCATGGCGGAAACTCGGTCCACTCACACCAGTTGATGAGCCAAATCGCGCAGAAATGCAGTTTTCCATGTTGGGCATTGGATGGATGATCGTAGATGGAATACTGTCCTGATCCCAAGAAATAAGCAGTTCGAAAACTCTGCCACTGATGCCAAGACCAAAATAGTCCAGCGCACACTTCATTGCATCCCCCTTCGACAGCCCTTGACACTGGTGGTGATTTCCAAGAGCCAATTAACTCTGGGGACCCGCTCTACAGCCACACCCGGCGTCTTCTCTTGGAAGCACTCGGGCCCACCGTCAGCATAGCTCTTCGCATTATCCGTGAACACACCGTTTGCCTGACACGGGCTGCACTCGATTACTTTGAAAAGGGAGAGGGTGGGCCATGAAGGTAACAATGCGGTACAGGACAATGGTATGAAATCCACACATCGGCAGTGCTGCATTGGTGCAACCCGTGGCACATTCCCCCTTTCCAAATCTGGCCACCCACCAGGAGAAGGATGAAAACTGAGTCACTCGAGGTGCATAAATGCTGCTGTAAGCAACCACGATGAAGGCATGTCGCTATAGCAAAGTGGCGACTTTTTGTTCGGAGGGAACGGGGTGTAGAGCACAAAGGCGGAAGAGATCCAATGCAGTCTAGTCACGAAGCATCTACGTTCTTGTACGGCTGGGCGCATACCATCCAAGCAGCCATCCTTCAGAAGATTGTTTGCAGCATCAACATTGAGCTGCCCGGCTGCCCCTTCATAAACCACAATGCGGTTGTCTCCAATTGCCTCATCAACCCAAATCTGGGCTAGTCCTGTGGGCAGCTGACTGCGCAACACAAATCTCGTGTCCACTTTGTGATCCGCAAAATTCGTCACGTATGCGGACCCATTAGCATCCTCGCCCACCATTGCCACCATGCGAACGTCTCCCCCCAACTTGCCCACCATCACACACTGGTTGCCTCCTTTGCCTCCAAATCCCTTTTTGTACGAATTGCACAGGAGTGTCTCCCCTTGCTGGGGCATATGTGGCACAAAGCATGCCTCATCAATGAAGCAGGAGCCCACAACAGCAATTGACTTGGGCTTTGGTGGACCAGACATCCCAAAGAAAAAGGATCTATGCAATGCAACAAAAACTGCACATATGAAACACAGGCTCTCCCTGCTGAGGCAACGCCCTGTTCCCTTATCCTTGGGGGGATCCTTGCACTGCGCGCGCACACTGCACGCTACTTTTAAACTACACAACCCCCTGAAGATTCCCAGACACACCCTTTCCAAACACCCTCAAAATTAGTCCACCCCAGCTTGAAACTCCACAACTGTCCACTCATGCAGCATACCCTTCTCAAGTGCCGTCAAGACTGCCGAATCAGCATCATACTTAAACTCAAGCTGAGGAATGGGGTGAGAGGAGTTATAGGGATGGGGCTAGGTTAGAGGAATCGGATGAGGCTGCACATGACATGCTTGCACCTACACCTGTGACCTGCGAGGCTAGATGATCCAAATCCTCATCACCATTGTCCTCATCCTCGTCCTCCAACACAACACCCGACACCTCCTCAATATGTATGATGTGGTCTGCCCCTTTAAGAACAACGCGGAAATCCTGAAGATCAAGGGGAACCTCAGCGTCTACATCCACGCATGAGAGGCCAACCTCTGTGCCCAAATGCCAACCACACTAGCGGCCAAATGTGGCATATAGTAGGGCGGGCCTGGACTAGTGGGGATGGGAGCTCTACCCCCCCCCCCCCCTGCCAATGTCGATGGCATGGGCCATGATCCCTACTTCTAAGTGGGGGGTTTGGTGACGGGGGGAGGGGCTTTGGGCTTTGGGCTGTTCTCTACTGTCCAAAGAGAGCCTTAAGGGCTCATGGACTGCCTCTGGTGGGAGGGGGAACCCCCCCCCCCAGACGCCCCCGCCAGACACCCACTTTTTTGAGGGGGGAGGGTCAAAAATGTATGAAAAATGAGCCCCGCCCTCCCTGTTGGGGTGGGGAGGGGGGTCAAAAAACATGAATCTTTTGGTTTTCTTCCCACTTTGAGCCGAAAAAGAGTTTTTGGGTCCTGACTCCATAGGGTTTGTGTGGGCGGAGTGGGATGAGCGCTTACGCCATTTATGCAATTTTCAGCTTTTGTTGCCATGTCGGCGTTTTTGGCCAACTTAGTGACTTTGTGGTACCCACTTTGAGGGGTGCAAGTGGGGATATTGTGATAATACACGCATACCAAGAAACAAAATTACGTCGTTGCTGCCTCTGGCCTTGCGTAGGGCCGGTCATGGCCCGTGTGAAAAATACGAACTAACTGCCGAGAGTATCTATAAAGCCATGCGGAGTCGTGTAGCACCGACTAGGCTCTCTTGGTGGGGCTTATTAGCCCTCAACAGTGCTGTTTTGGGCTTCTTTGCACTACAGTGGGCGAAACTTGGTTGGCCTATGGCTGCCAATGGCTGCGAATGGATCTTATGGATGGTTGCAAGATCAGCCGCTTGGAGGTTCATTGCTCGGGGCAGATTCTCTACGAGGTGGACGTGCCAAAGGCATAGAATTTTGTGTCAGCATTTTCTGGCCGGTGCACATGCTTGAGGCATCGTTTGGATGTATGCTTTGTCCCTCTTGAATTTTTGTGATGGTTGTAGAGCGCAGCTTGGCAACTTTTTTTTGTAGTCTTCAACAGTTGTGGTGTTCACCTGTACTTCTCAAACTGCACTGCTTGCAAATGTGGTGTTACCATTGGGTGTTTTTGCACCTTTGCATTGCATACACTGTGACCACAGTGTGTCCTCAAGTGTGGACCACTTCTTCTTTGCACACAAAAGCAAACACACACAGAAAGCACAACTCAAATGCTCTCAGAGTCACATTCCCATTCTGATAATGCTACTGACAGGCGGCTTTTGGGAGGACACAACTCCTTCCAACTCAGACCAAGTGAGTGTTAAATGGACACACAAACTTAAACTCAGTTTGATCAACACACAACAGATTGCTGGAAGACAACTTATCCAAGAACATGATAGTCTCTGGCATGGGAGAATTTCAGCAACCTTTGTAAGTTTTTGAATGGTGACTATGTTGCGAACACACCTGACTACCATTGCGTCAAAACTATTGTGTGATTGGAGCCAGTGTTCCTGTCTCTGTCCGAGTGAACTGCAGTGGATGGATTGTACAAGGCTAGGGACAGCTAACTCGATGTACCACCGCAATCCCCTGTGTGCATAACTCCAACGCCAGCACCGTTGTCATCCATGTTGATAGGGGCAGGTGGCTGCACTCGCAAACAGCTATTATTTTCACTCCCAAGCCTATTGCCCTTATTAGGTTTGGAATTGGATGTGTCTACCAGGGTGACCAATTCATGTTGGAGCTTTCACATAGCACCTTACACCTGCAGGGATGTTCCTCATTCGGAATCAATGTGAGCTCAATGGGGCACCGGAGGCCACACGCAGGGCAGAGTGATGATGCCTTGGACGACGATTGCAGCACTGAACGTGGCAAGCAGTGCACCTTTGGTTCCAACTGGAAAACCAATCAATTGTAAACACAATACCACGCCAAGCTAGTACCTATAGGCATCAACTTTTCAATGCTCTCTGGCCTCACCAAGCTCAAGTCCCCATAACCATGATAGTCTCTTTGCATCCACCCTGCAAGCGCAGCATGACCAGGTATGGTAAGAGCAGAGTAGTAGAATGTATGGTTGTTCGGCAATCGGGCGCAGCTTCGATTCCATGTAGCCTTGCCTCTTACCGAGGGTGTGGATGTTGACCACCTTCAGCCACCAGCGGTACACCCTGTTTGTAAACTCGCATGACCGCGCATGAGGACAGATTCCCATTTCTATGGGGCCTCACCACCTGAGAGGATAAACGGCCCCAATAAATGGAGATCCAGCACCACTGATGCACAGCAATCCACGCGCCTTCACGTATCAGTGTGAACTGCCCTCCTCAGCTTCCGTGTTGTTCATTCCCTTATTCCTCCACCCGCATCCCAACTCCCCAATTACCATTGTCCTTTTATGAAAGGACAGGGCAAGCTATGCAGTATGATATGCCACAAAAGAGGCAGCCCATTTGATGGGCAACTATCAGCGGTGCGCCACTTGGGAAGTATATCCTGACCTTGTGCCAAGGCCCGTGTGTGTGGCCTGGCTGGCGATCAATAATGGCTCATCCTTGTTTGTGTACACACGACAACCTTTAGTTCCCTTGCTTGTCAAGGCTTTGGCAACCATGGACCACTGATAGATGGCCTGCACCACCTACAAACCTCCACATTCCATACCCCACAAGCAGAGATCCATGGGCCAGCAAAACACCACCTGCATCCGCTGTGTTGTGAGGCTCATAAGGTTCCATGTCAAAGCATAGCAAATGCCCCTGTCCAGCTCTTGCACTGAGGGCTCAGGCGTTCAAGGTTTCTCTAGGGAGCATCTGGCGGAACATGTGAACTGAACCAGAAGCCACGCCCAACTGCCCTCCAAGAAGGTGTGGCACGTGTCCTGCTGCAAGCCATCGAGCGATGACACCAAAATATGGCCCCCAAGTCTACAACTCCTGTTGTGCACCCATGGGCAGTGCTGCAGTGGATGTTGGTGGGAGTTAGGGAGGGCGCGACAGAAAATGCAGAGCCAAGGATAGAAAATGGGGCCGTCAGAGATGGCATCGAAGGTCAGCATTAGGCAAAAAGTAACAGCCCCCTGCCTTCAACAGTAATGGCGCATGCGCGACAGTTCCGTCACACGCCAAGGGAACATGGTGGAAATGAAGGCTCCTTCGCATCCGCCCTTGGCAACCCCCCCCTCCGCCCCCAAATTGCCAGGGAGCAGTCACTCGGGTGGTGTGCCCTCTGGGCCCCCTGGTTACATGGACAGTAGCACCGCCACTTGGGTTAACAACCCGGGAAGGCCCGGGGGCAGGGCAGTGCTTAGCGTGCCCCAGGGCCCCCCCAGCCGCACAGCCAATCCACCGTGGGACGCCATCCAGCCCTGAGCAGCAGCATGCAATCAAGGAGTGCGGGCGGCCCCCAGTCGAGTGCAAGGCTTAGCCGCCCCTGTGCCCCAGGCAGTCGTGAAGCGGCCAGCAGCATGTCCGTTGACCTGGAGGAGGCGTGTCCAGGCCGGCTACTCCCCTGGCAGGCTTAGCGTCAGGCGCCCAATGTGTCCCTGCCGGCGCCTGGAGCACCAGGCGGCAAACTGCCCCACACGCACATGCTGCCCCCCCCCCCCCCCCCAGCCCAAAGGCACCCCAGCAGCGCGCACGCCACACACACAGGCACGGCGGTATCTCTCCCGCATGTGCCACTGCAGGGTTCGGGGGCTGTCAGCAGTCTGGGACACCTTGAGACCGCGGCAGCCGGGAGCGCCCAACCCGATCAAGTCGCGCAGGGACAGCTGCGCTGACCGTGGGTCTGGTCATCCGGGGGAGGCGTTGACCCAAACCGAACCAAACTGCCCAAAATCGGCGAAGAAATCCCGACAAATCAGCGGACCGATTCTTCAGCAAAACAGGTTCCCAATGCCTTGGATCTCAGTCCCAGGCCCCAAATACACCTTCCTTTTGGCTGCTCTGTGGTTGGAGTCATGTGGAAAGCCAAAATATGTCTCAATTTTCAAAAAACATTTTCATCCCCCAGTCTGTACATGGTCCTTAAGCATTAGTCTACCAGATGTGGACAGTACTCTAGTGGTGTATGCCTGGTGTGACAAACCAATTGGTGGCGGGTCAATTCCTGCCCAGACACTTTTTGTCACCTGTCCTGCAGTAGTCAATCTGATGGGAAATTCGTTTTTCCCTGCACCAACAAACCCTGCCACAAGAAGACAAATGCACACAGGTCTCCCATTGAAACATCACTGGCCTTCAATATTCTGATCCACTTTTTGTCATCTGTCCTGCAGTACTCAATCTGATGGGAAATTTGTTTTTCCATGCACCAAGACGCTGAAAGCTCCACAACCCCAGATTCCACTGACTCTGTGGCCAAAGACGTGGCTGCACCAGACACAATAGCAGAGCCGAAGGCACCTGCAGCCCAGAATCCACTGATCGGGGAGCTGATGATGAGGTGCTTGAAGAACAGCAGCTGAAGAACGCACTGCGGCGTGCAGAGCGAACACACAAGTCGCAAACCGCCCCCTGTTCTTATTGTTCATGGGCCAATTGACCCCCCCCAGGGGGGGGGGGGGACTTGTCCCGCAGAAAAGTTTGATTAGTGGGGGACAATGAATCCCAAGGGACCAGAGACGCGTCTTTTTGTGGGCAGTAAAAACACTGCATGGTGCCAATCTGAACAACCAATACAGAAAGAAAGAGTAATATCCAGTGTCCCAAAGTAAATGGTGCACATCTTAGAGTGACGCCTCCAAATCAGGTGTCCTAGAATCCCAGAAGCCCAAACAAGTCGGCAAAACGAATCGGCAAAATCACACAAACCCCACGAGTCGGCAGAGCAAATCGGCGAAATTGACCGAATTTGGCCGCCGATTTGGGGGCGGTTGCCCTGGGTCCCTGCCCATCGGGAATTCAACGGCACATAGCACACATAACGATACTCAGAGAACAGGGGCACCCCCAAAAAAACTAATCATCAAAGGGCAGGTTCTGGTGGGTTTCTTGAGCTCGGATAAACAGAAACAGAGTGCTCAGTGTGCTCAGTATACCACCTCTAATTGTGTGAATACTGCACCTTGCAGGAGCTGAACAGTTTCAACAGGGGCCACAGGAATAGGCATGAGATTTTAGGGGCGCTACTGCACTTCAATGGGCTCCTGAGGGCGAGGAGAAGAGAGGGGGAGTGGGAAGACAAAGGCAGAGGAAAATGAGTGAGGGGTAGGGGGCGCACGTGACGAGGGTAGCCTCAAGTGCTGGGCCGCAGCCATGGAAACGTCACTTCTGAAAGAGTGCAGAAGCAAAAGAACGACCCACTTCTGCCTGTTGGTTAACATCTTCAACTGGCTGAAAACGAAATTCCCTGGAATGGCGTGCTATGGCCATGGTGCGAAGTGGCTGGGGCCTGTGGCTGATTGCACTTGAGGTCATACTGAAGGGTAGGGCAGCCATAGCAGCCATAGCGAGGAGCCGCGTGTGAAAGGAGGTTTATGTAGTTGAGAAAGCCCCTCAAGTGCAGCAGCAACCGAACAATGCAGCGAACAGCACCCGCCGGTGCGCTAAAAGACGACTGCCAAAAGGCATCAAGCTGCGACAGAAAGCAGCAGGAATTGGTGCTTTCTGTTGCAAACAAACCTGTTTCTTTCTGTTAGAAATCAGGTGGTGAAGAAGTGCAAAGCTCTGCAGCAGAGGAACGGGACTATCGAGTCTTCCTGTTTAATTTTGTGTGGCAACCCTTCGTTGTAGATGAGGAACACATGGCAGGCCGAGGTCAATTTCCAACCGCAGCGCCTTGTCGCGTGGTCAATCGTTGGATCCTTCACACCATCTTTCGTACAAACATCGTCATCTGGTGTTCAGGGCTTAAGCTTGGTCCGGCAGGAGGAAGTGGAAAACAAACATGACCATCCCAGGCCTCAGTTTTTTTCCACATGGGGGTTCGCACCGAGACCCAGCAATAAGTCTTCAGCCCAATTATGGCTCGGGCAAAAGCATGCCAAGGGGCCACCACTGACACATACCGCCCTTGTCCGAACACGGGCCAGGTCCTAGTTCAGGGAGCAAAAGTGCGGAAACACAGGGTCTCCATGTTTGGACAAGCCCGTGTTACCGCGCGGCACGTACCACGGACCACATGTTGCAGACATGGACCAACCTTACCCTCAAAACATGGCAATACAAAGCATTTCTCTTCATGTGCACAACTTGGGTACCACTCCATTGCTTGCATTCTGATTGACAGACACCAAATAGATCCCCTTGCCAACCTTACACCTCACCTTGAAGAGCTGGACATGTTTGCCTTTTGGGCTGGCTTAGGGGCTGGCAGTGAGGGTTCCCTGTCTGAGGGTGAAGGGGATCGCATGGGGAAGGTGATACAATCCTGGGGCCTTCATGGTCTTGTTCATGACCATTGCACTCATACACAATGCGAATGTAACGCTCACCTTATGTAGAGGGACCCAAAACTCAAGCAGGCACAAACTCATTGTTTGTGTACCGCTGGTAGGTGGCAGGCAGTACGGCAGTGAAAAGAGAATTGTTCATGACCCCAAAAGGGTGTCCAACAGGCGAGCATACACCCCAGAAAACAAGAGCACATGGAAATACAGCTACACCAACCTTTTGACACCCATATTGACCCTTCCTGGAGCCTGCTCAAAGCTACAGACTACATTCTCTATTGGATTGGAACAGCAAAAATGTTGGTTCCAAAAAAGGCTCAAACGTGTGGAAACACGGGGTCGCCGTGTTTGGACAAGCCTGTATTAGGACAACTGGGGGGGGGGGGGGGGCTTCCTTGGTAACAACGCATGGGCAACACCTATAGCCCCCACCCCCAAACCCCTGGTGCACACAAGGCCCAGGTCAGATCCCGTGCTTAGACAGGGGGCTGGGACTTACTACAGCAGCGTCAGGCACAACCACGCTGAGACACATGGGAGTGCTTGAGTGTGGGTTGCGCGGTTAAGCAGAATTGTTTGGAGCTGTGCAAGTCCCATGAACATTCCACTGAGTCGAAAATTCAACTCAGCTGAAGGGGGGGGGGGGGGGGGATGCCATAAAGGTTGAGTGAACGGGGCCGGGAGGCACTGTTGGTGTGTTTCATTTGTGGAGATGTTGTTTTGTTCGTGGGCAATTTATTGGAATTTTAAAAATGAGTTGCCCCCTTTTCCTGGCGTGGTTGTTTTTTTACCAAGAAGTCCAACGTGTTATGATGACATGCCAATGCACGAACGTGTCTGGCATTTGTGTTTCGGGCCCATAAACAATGATATAGTCCCAGTACCCCTTCATTCTTGCCGATCCCCCTCTTGAAAATCAACTCCACCATACTTTGCACGCCACACCGTCATTGTGTACTACAAAACACAAAGGGGGCGTTTTCACACAGCGCGGGCACAGCACCAATTATTATGTTGTTTATCCCGGGAACACCCCTGAAAACCTCCCACTTACAGAAGCATGCTGATCAATTCAAAACAGCATGGGGTGCAGATTTTAGGACCCTGGGACCCGTGGCAAGCATCACACTGATAAAAAAATTCCCTGGTGTACCAGCAGGGGCTGTAGGGTGCAGATGTCAAGACCCTGCGACCCATGACCGGTGATGGAAAACAGCCGACTTTTCGCAGAGCGCGGGCACAGCGTACGGTGCGCCCACCAAATTTCCGGCTGATTTGCGATGGGCAGTGGCACATCCCCCCATACTAAACAAACACACCAACAGAAAGGACACCACACACTGCATATGGCCCCAGTCTTGGCGCCATACCCTAAACAACAAACATCTGAGGACTACCAACGATGTCTGTTCCAGGAAATGAACGCCACGGCATCCAAAGGCAAATGAATGCACCAAAGCATGCACGACCCTTTTCCTTTGTTTTGCCTTAAGAGGGCTTCATGCTGAATCTTCTTCAAGATATCAGCGGCAATCCAGTCCCAAGCCTCCCTGAGAACCCCCAACCCCCACAATGGGGCGCCAAACGCTTCCCCCCTCCAGCAACCCCCCTCCCAATATTGCGGCATGATTCACCATTCTCGAGGCTCCGTAACGGTGATTGCCCCTTTCCTTTGTTTCCCTTACACCATGAACCCCAGCACTGCTACACACACGTATGCATGCACACGCACATGCACACTATGAAAAACTGAAATGCGGAGAAATATTCACAAATCTGATATTCACAAAACTCATATTCCTACACCGTCACTAGGGTTGAGATGATGCTCGTTTGTTGGAAGTCCCTTGACGGTCGAAGCAACTGACCGGAGCTGCAGCCAACACACTGCCAGTCACAAGGACAGAAGTCTAAGTGCCCATGGGGGTTCGATCGATGTGCCATCGCGCACTTCTCTTGACACGCCTTGACATGCCAACCACGACTGTTTTTGCTGCAAAATCATCAGCGCTCCCTCAGACTATTGGCAATGTGTGGTGCCGGACTCATCCCTGCATTTATGTGTGTTTGGAAAAGGTGGGTTAAGGTGCGCCCTCTCCTTCGGTACCTGTCCCTGCGCAGTGCGTTATATTCCGGTGCATGGCTGTCAGCTCGGACATCGTGCCGGCCTCATCATTTGTGCATAGCTGTTGGCCGCTCCCTCTGCGAGGTCCCTATGGTTGGATGAGCAATAACAGCGTGGCTCCAAGACGGGCCCAATGCGGCACAGGACCTTATGAACGCACCCCGGTGTACAACCATTGGCGCCCGCACACACACATGCAGCGAGTGCCCGTAAAATGCACTGAGCGACACATGGGTGTCCTGGCGGGAATGGATTGTGACTGATGGGCACGCTCCCTCTTGGAAGGGATGGCCTCCACATGAAATGGTCCCAAACAGACCCAGCAGTGAATTCACGCAATGACCCGTTGGATGTGTTATACCTTTGATTTTGGCCTCCGGGACTTGCAAGGCAATGTCGTGCAAGCGGAGTCATGCCTGGTGCCATGCAGGCTTACATTGTCACACGTGGTGGAAGCATGGTACGCCCCTCTCAGAAGAGCATCACCGACCCTGTCATCCTTACTGTGAAGATGGGTCACATTGGGGGTTCAGTTACCTCGCAGAGGTTGCTAGATCAAAACCAGGTGGGGCCGCACCACATCCCCCCTTTTTGGGCCCATTCGTGTACCATGTCCCAAGGCGTAACAATCGTGGTTTTAACCCCTTGTAAAATGTAGGTAGACAAAAGGCTGGTGGTGGTCTTGGTGGGAGGGGGGGGGAGGGATTTCAAAAAAATTGAGCCCCATTTCCCCGCTACGGAAAAGTTGAGGCACTACACAGATGTTGCAGCACAACTGCAGGACGACAGTGTGAAGGCCAGTCGGGTCAGAGATTGATCAATACCCAAACTGGTGGGACTCAGTGCACACCTGTCATAACACCCGAAACCAGCCCCTTTTTGACAGCCAGAATGATTTAGCACAGCGGGTCCCAGACATTGAACGTGAGATCGGAAATGAAACGCTTGAAGAAAAGGGTCTCGGGGGGCAAAAGATTGAAGGGCTGCCCCAACGCCACTTTGCGGCGCAACAGCACCATGTCCACTTTGCGGGCCTTGTCTTTGTACACAGTGACGTCGATCTGTTGCAGAATCAGCGAACGGACAGCGGTATCAGAGAGAAGGTACAGTGCCCCCCCTGCCCCCCCCCCCCCCCCCAGACCCTTCACGCGATGGCTCACGCTTCCACTGCCCAGGACTTTGATCCACTGCTCCAACAACCAGAAAAAAAAACGTCACCTAGAACAGAGCGGCTACTAAGGTCTTGAATAAGATGACAAACACAGAAACCGTGTTTACAGACCACCTTGGTACCCAGGTGCTGGCGCGAAGGGGCCATGGCAGGAGTAAGGGGTGTGTTGGAACGTGCCCACTCCCACTCGCCAATTTGAAGAAATTGGTCGTAGGCCTGGAAATCATGCAGTTTGATTGAAAGTGGCTGCGCCCTGTTTGGTCCGCCTTTAGAATTGCGTTTGCCAACCCACATTGCAGCACAGCGCCGCCAGCAAATGTATTACTGAGATGGCGTGCTGCAACAGGAGCACGATGCTCCACACTATTGGAGGATCGCTCGAGGCTGAAAGTGTGAGTATCAGCCCACCCCCCCCCTTTTGCCTCCCTGGAGTGGATGAAATGTGACCCACTGCAGGGGATGCTGCTGCATGATATACCGGTGCTCTGAGACACCCCCCGATGTGCCTTAGAGAAGGGGGAAGGGGGATGGGGGTCTGGTCTGGTCTGGTCTGGTCTGCATACGGAGGGGGTGACTTCAGTAGCTCTAGCTATGATCCCATCCATCCGGGGTGGGCTCAGTGCACTGAGGGGGCCCCCTTGCTGGCGAGCCTCCAAGGCACAGTGGCAATGCCCTTATTGCGGCATCCAACTGCATTGCGTTCACTTCCTCCACTTCACGGGTGCGCGCTGCCTGCGCACTTCAGCTTGTGCACTGCTTATGCACGGCACTGGGCCGGCTCCATCATGATTACGGGCGGGGCACCCAGTCCCACTCCATTTCATGGGACCCCTGACGCGCCCCCGAGGGGATGGGTGTGTGTTGAGGAAAGGCAGCTTGAAACCCCAGCGCCAGAAAAATCTTTGTTCCACCACCACAATGTGTACCTCAAAATGCTCAGCACAACACGCTGGTCAATTTGAGATATGTAATGTGGAAGTGGGAAAGATTTCCGGGGCCTTGGTGCCAGGCTTTCAACCACCCAATCGCAACACACACCCATCCCATCCCACCCCGAACCCCCTTGCCCCGCCCCTCTTGCAAGGGGTCGGGATGGGATGCCCCCCCCCCCCCCCCCGGATACTCAAGTTGGGGGCGCCACTGCACAACGGCACACTGCATGCACATGGCCTTTGGAGAAGCAATCTTCGTTTCCTGCGTGCCTCTTGGTACAGAACCTCCTTCTGACACACCTCTCACCAAGTCCCTTGCACTCTCCATCTCCCCTCGCCAGACCCTGTGCCTGTGGTTCCTGGGCACCAAAGCTCATGTAAGCATGCCACTCCTTCAGCGCAGGGTACGTGGGATGTACTATCACAAGAACAGACATACATAACAGAACGCCTCGTGGATTGGGGGCATCGGGGGGTGACATGGCTACATAACCACCGATGGGGAAGGGGGGCCGGGTGTCCGAATTCAAATGTCACAATTGGCAGGCACCCATCCACCAAGCGGGGGGATGACAATCGGAGGCCCCAGAACAGGGAGGCGACATAGCCCACATAGCCCACTCACAGAATTTCCCCTTAACTCAAGTGGCGGCTCTTTGGTGCCCCCCCATCATGCTGGGGTGCAAAACGCCACACTGATGCCCCCCGTTTAGCCTCTCAACCCATGGGGAGGGGGAGGGGGGGGGGGAGGTTTGGTTTCGTCCCTAACCACCGTGGCGTTGGCAGGGGGGTCTGGGGGGGGGGGGGCAATTTTTTTCGGGCTTTGGGGTGGGTTTTTGAATTCCCTGTTTCGTTTGGAGCATTTTCAGCACACACGAGTGGCGTAAAATCTTCTTCTACAGTTCACCACAAATGAAAAATAGTAGGGCATTGCGGCAATCACAATGGAACAAAATTGAACCACACACTTCACAATTGGACCAGCAAAGGCACCCGGCGAGCACCGTAAGAGACATGGCAATTGAACACCGCACTCCACTTTGCAACCCATTGTTCCAGGTGAACTGCAAATGAAATGGGGCCCGCAGGGGATTGGGGGGAGGGGAAAGGTTGGGTCCAGCCCAACGCATAACCTCCCCCCCCCGCGCTCGATCTCAACCGAATCTCGACCGCAATAATTGATTTTCATTTTTGCATTAATATATTTGTGGTTCTTGCTTTTCAACCTTGCTGAAGCTATGAGTCAGAAATGTTCGCAAATTTTATTCATATTTTGCTGGGAATATAAACCCTGTGGTCTGGAATCCAAGAGCACGGTGGGGACAGGGCTACAAAACCTATTCTGTAGGGGGGTTCCTCAGAACTGTGTGCTGACGCAGCTACACTGAACTAGGAGTTTTGGAGGTGTTTGTGTTGGGAGGCGCAAAATACGAACCACGGAGTCGTCACCAAATGGGGCCAATAATCTTGAACCATATGTATCGGGGTGTATCTAAGAAATGTGACTGCACAACCCGCAATGTATGAGGGTTCCTAGAGTCGAGGGGTGGCAAAATGCTGCGTAACCCATGCCATTATGGGGTAAGCGAGGAGGTGACAAATGGTGACATAGAGTCTGCTGCATCAGGGTCCCTATGCAAAGAGGACATATGGCTACGGAACACTGCTGTATTGGGGCACTCAGCTACATGAAGCATGCTGTTTCAGGGCTACCCTGAGCGTGGAGGAGAAAAAGTGTCTCACCTTGCCGTATTGGAATCACACAGGTGCATACAAAGTTGCCAGCAACATGTGAGACATGCATGCGCCATAGACATTCCTGTTCACGGCCACCATGGGGAGACCTTTCGTTCCAGCACCTGCTGTGCCCATCATCATATTAGGCCCGGCCCCTGCTGACCCGCAGGAGGCGTGCCTGACTCGGGTACATAAAATGCCTTGCAGCAGCAGATTGCATGGCGTGACGGGTGCGTTGTGGATGCCACAGCATTAGACGAGACAAGTCAAAGACACACCAGGAGCTCGTTGTTGCAAGGGAACACAACCACATAATGCTCACGGTCAGCAAATTGCAGGAGAACGCAGTGAACTGAGGAAAACATACAAAATATGAAACATGTTAGGAGCAAGGCCCACCAAAAGACCAACAGCGTCACAAAGGCGGGCCATATTTGCTGCCATCCCCAACATCCGGCAGTGCGTTGGTGAGTGGTTGCAAATGGAGCACCCCCTGAAACCCACTGAGCCAATACTATGCACTCGCACTCCACAGTTGTAACAGACTTGTCCTGGAGATTGTGTTTTGTCAACAAAAAAAAAACAGACCTGCGCTTTTGACTGTGGACCATCGCCGCAAGGGTGTCTCAATCTCAAAAGAGCCCCTGCCCCATGGCGGTCTGCACAGCAAACACAGGCACGCATGCACGTGAGGTACGTGATGAGCGGAACAACAAAAGCCTTGTTGGCGTGTATTTACCTCATCAGGCTGCAAACAGCAAAAACTTTGTGTGAGTGTACGCCTGTCATAACAATGAGACACTCAGAAAGACACACACAAACACACACACATGATCAACACAACAAACAGGAAGCAATTAAGACCTGAGCGCACAAATTCTCGGCGCTGACAAAGGCATCTTCAAACACGCACCAGGCGCCTTAAACAAGGGACCAAAGGCGGACAGCTGCACCAGCCTCTATTCCTTGAACACACACACCCGCGCACACACTCACAGCACTGATGCGAGTTGAACGGGCAGGCAACACGAAGCACAGCACTGCTCGGTCATCTTGTCAGGCCAAGAAGAAGAGCGTCAGCTGGAGATCGAGTGAAAGAAGTGGATGGGTTGGCTACGTGCCTTTCCGTAGTGCAGCAGGCATGCAGCAGCAGATGCGGGGAGCACCATGGCGCACCCCCCCACACACACTTTGTGAGGGAAACCAGTAGTCAAACCCCAATGTGGACGAACAAAACGACACATCGGGGCACGACACAAACTGGTCTCCAAACACCTCATCAGGCCAAAAAAAAAAAAGAAACCTGATCAATGAGGCTATGAACCTTTCTATAGATAGTTTGAAGAGTTAGAGATGGGTGTCCACAAGTGTACTGCTTGACTGTTGTCAGCGCTCAATGGTGTCAGCCAGCACTGTGGCATCTGAATCCTCTAACCATCTGCTGCCCCCTTGTAGGTTTCTTGCAATGTAGCATGGGTTATCATCCTCATCCACTGGGAATCACGTGCAATGGCATCGCCAGATGTGAGCACCTGGGGCTAGAGACCAAGGAGATGGGGAGAGGATACAGCGAACGTAGCAGTGTGTACATGCTCTGACTCCGTTTTGTACCCGTGGGAGGAAGGACACTGCCATGCAATCGCGCAAACAGGTATGTGAACAGGGTTTGGAGCATGCATGGAACCAGGGGAGTTGCCAACGTACAATGGAAGAAAGGAAAGGAAGCAGTGAAGGCCCGGAGGCTCCTGCATGGTGTACAAACACCCCCACAAGAAGTACTACAGTGAAAGAACATACTATATGAAGATACCCACGTGTACACGCACGCACACAAACACGGCATCTAATACATGAACATCGGCAGTTGGAGAGAAAATTTTGCGGTACAGGCTAAGGACTTGGGTCCTTGGGCAAGTGGCTGGCACACAACCAAGCGAGTTTTTATGGTGACGGATGGAGTACCAATGCATGTTATGTGCTCAGAGGGGCAGGACACATGTCTCTAGTGCTAACAGCAGCCAACTTAACTGCAACAAGGGGATCTGCCCATTTTCCTCCAAACCACCACTTAGATGCAAAGGGGTGTTGGCTGCCCCGCACATGACTGCCAGCTGAGAACGGGTCATGCAGCGGCACCAAATATGCAACCTTGCATGCCATGCAGCCACTTGGCCACTAGTAGCTTGCTTGGACATCAACAGCTAAAGGGTCAAACATGTGGTGTAGCTTTTTGGCTACCTATATATCTTTTGTACCACAGGGGGGTGCATTGCTACAGCACAGCATGTATCCTCCACCTTCATCACTTCATGTGTACACTTTGCCAGACGCTCAAAAACTGGTGGCATAACGCTTGGCTTCGGGCAACCGCAAGAGGCAAACTCTACTTCGAATAACAACAAGACGTGCCATTGGGCTAACGTTTCTAAGGAGTGTGTGCAATACTGCATGTCCCTACTTGATACTATAGGTTGACCAACCATTAGGGCGACAATATGTTGTTGTCGCACTAGATAAAACCAACATAGTAGGAAATTCAAACCCTGGGTTGGGTTGAACCGGACTGCCATGGCATGCCTTCAAACAAAGGAAAAAAATTTCTGTTTTTGTTATTTTTTTGGTTGCTGCATGTTATACAGCCTCGGCTATTTGATTGTTGTGTTGTTTTGCGATCATATGTAGCGTTGTAGTGACTTGACTGTAGGGATGCAATGTGGTCTCACATAATAATGTGGTCCCCTTTAAAATTGCTATTATTTGTTGACAAATAGTCAATAGTCAATAGTAGGTGCGCTGCAGGCGCCACAAGGTAAGGGTAATTAGTTTCAGTGTACACCGTCCAGGAAATATATACACCGGAACAAAAAAGTTCCGTGCACATTGATCTGTTGACACCATCGTTCTCTACAGAGGAGAGACTACGGCACTGCCACATCAAGCCAGGGCTGAGCTCGAGGGTGGGATCTTCAACGAGCAACAAACGACATTTGTATAGCGCCTCGTCTTGCCCGATCTGGCGCTCAAAGCACTCTTACACGCCACCATAGGTTTTGTTTAGCTTAGTTCAACAGGTTACCTCCAAAGCCCACAAAACCCACTGTTGTGTGTGCGTGCGTGTGTGTGTGTGTGTGTGTTCCGCAGAACCATTTTGGGGTCCGTAGAGGGGGGGTCCCCCCTATCCCCCCTTGGGGTCTGGTCCTAGCTGGCAACCACACCCGTGCTACCTAACCCTTGCCGTCTTAGGAGTGCCCAAAGCAAGGACGACACAAAGTTCATACACGGCCCATTCCATATTGGCGACGGGCAACAAGTGCACCATTTGCGAGGGGAAAAGGCCCTAAAATCTAAAAATAGTGGCAAAAATAGGGAAAAAAGGTGTATAGGGGCACACGTTACATAAAAAACGCATGTGTGTATGTACCACTATATTGCCTCTGTTCCAAGAAAATTACCCAAATTGTGCGCCGCAGGGTGCGCCGCAGGGCGCGCCGCAAGTGCCGCAGGCGCCGTAGGATAAGCACCCCCCATGTGGCTCCGGTGCCATGGGACAATCCTTTGTCTCATTTGTGCAGCTACTAAAGAGCCGTCTGTTGTCAATGGGGCATGTAGATGGGGCGTAGCTTCATTATGATTGCTATTCATTATCAGTAAGCAAGCTCATCAAATTCTAAAACACCACAAGCATCTCCTAGAAACATAAAGCAACCAACATGGTTGCTTTCTTTCTAATACTGTCACAAAGCTCAAGTACATTTGAGAGGTGTAGAGCCATGTTGAAGGCACTTCCCATTCCACATCCAAGATTGAACAATTGATGACACCTTTGGGCATTAAACCTATGGTACACATTTGCCACTTCCAATTGACCATTCGGATATTCATGCATAACACTACGAATTGTGCACCACAAACAGCCCAAGAAAATGGTATGTAACTTGTCAACTTTGGCAAACAACCCATGTAACTAGCTTCAAGAAAGAGATACAAGGCAGCAAGAAGACATGGTGTTTAAGCATGACGAGAGCAATTTCTCATTTCAGATTGACGTCAATCGTGGCATCCCAAAATTCACAAATTCACAAATAATTTTGCCCTTCATTTCGCCGACCTTCACTAACAAGTGCCACAGGGATCGTTTTCTGAGTTTCCACAACCACAACATCACACTGTGTAGAAATATCAACCTCAAAATTAAAGAAAGAAAGAAGCGAGTGAATATTGGGGCGGAGCTAGTGGCACACAAACATTGCATAATATGAAGCGTGCACCCCACGGACAAAAAGCTACGCACTTTGCCCGTGCCTTGATGTCCGTCCTTGTCCCTATGCATGTTTGGATCCCCATACATGGAGACGATTGCACCGCATTGGTGCACCTAAGAGGTGTCAAGGCATGGGCCGAAAGGTTGGAACAGCTTAGTGTGGACTCTGAATTGGCCAAAAATGATTGCATACGCATCCGAAGTGGTCCACGTTAACTTGTGGGGGGGGGGGACATTTTTGAACCATGTTTCGGTCCTGCAATGGCCACATTTCAAGCGTCTTTAGTACCAAAACAAAACAACCAATGGGCCTCACTGTGAACACCTCTATGCGTCCATCATGTGGCATGAACATCTTATTTTTGCTGCATTGAGGAAACCCGTCAAACGTCCTCTTGAGGTTGACACCGCTGGAAGGACACTGCCCTGTGCACTAGCGTGTGAGGGAGCCGCATGGGGCATGGGGCCTGGGCCCTTAAATACCCATGTGCACGCGGAATAAGCGCACGATTGGTGTGTGTGGCCTGTGGGACTCCCCATTGATAGCGACAAAGAAATGCAGACAGCAGCTGTATTTTGGGGAGGCTGGCCATGCGCAAGCTAACGTGTTGATTCGGTTGTGGCATGGGCATTTTGTTTTGTGTTTTGATTACTTGCTCCGGACCCAAGGCATGGTGGTGTTGGCACATTAAGGAGGGCTTTTCCCGGCGTGATTCTCTGAAAATGATTTCTTGACACCAAGTACAGGGGCACAGAATGTTCAAGTTGCTTTGGGTTTGATTGATAGAAGTTGGCTCAACGTTGGCCCACGGTGATGTTGAACGGTTTACACTACCATAGCTTTCTTCCAACTATTGCTGCGCCCGCTAACCATAGGTTACCCTAGGACTATTAAAGTAGGACCACATATTGCCATGCGAATACTTTGCACACAAATGCCAAATGGGCAGGCCATTGAAAATATCCTTAGAGTGCTGCATTCACCTTTGACGCTCCAAACTCATATTCTCAAAAAACAGATCTGGTGGTAGATGGACCTCAATAGTGATGGGACCCTAGCTTGTTGAGGACATGGGTCGCTTCTTGCCTTGCACAACAATAAGGGTCCCGCTCTTTGCGTTCCTGGGGGATTGCTTGGGAGACTATGATTTTGGGTGCCGTGTGCAAACTGGTGAGATGGTGTTGCATTCACCTGGCCAAGATGAAGCAAGTGTCGGCAAAGACAGCTAAATCACATATTGAGTACGTAGTAGAATTGCCGTATGCCCCCCCCCCCCGTCATTGTGGACTTATCTCCCATTGTAGACTCAAATATTGTTGGAGAGGTGGATGAATTGTTTCCGCCGAAAGCAGGGCTTGGTGCAGGCGTTGCCACAATAGGGGCAACCCTTTCGATACAAAATTCACTTGACAAAAGTGATTGCAGGTTATGTTCCATGGCCTCTGCCCCAAGCGCCGAGGATAAGAGAAATATCAAAATGAGGAACACTACACCTCTACCATAGCATGGGGAAGTCCCGATACTACTATTCAGAGAGGGCGTGCAGACGAAACACAAGTGCAACATCTACACTTGATGTTTGTTTTACATGAAAGCCCGGTTGTGAGGTGCAGATTGATAATCCATGCAGTGCGGTATGTGGGCTGGTGGCACAACAACAATCCACACCAACAATATATATCAACTGAGCCATGGTGGCAAGTATGGTGCCAAGCATACTACGTCGTTTGTCGGCGACAGTAACGAGCAATACTGCCTTGACCCCCATGCAAACTGGAGGGGATTGGAAACATCCTGGTGGGAGAACGCTGGAACGTGGAAAGCCCCTAGGCACGTAATGGGGGGTCATAGGGGAGGAGGCCCTGGCAGAGAAGGCCGAGGAGGCAGACCAGCAGCAGCAGCAGCAGCAGTAGCGGAAGGAGGCAGAGGGTCTATTGGTGTGCAATGGTAGCCATTCGTCCAGGAAAGATGATTGCGGGGTTGACGGGTGCCATTGGCACGATTGTCACAGCTGAGGGGATGGTACCTCCGGTGTTGATATACAGGAGCAGCAATTTCGCCAAGACCGTACCCCAGGCAATGTACTGCCCAGAAAAATCCTCGGAGTACGTGTCATCCAGGTCATGGATAGACGTCTTCAGGGCCAGTGATTTGAGCTCCTGCTCCTCATGCGCAGTCATAGTCTTCTCAATCAGTTTCCTGAAGATTGTGCCAAAGACTGGGCGGCCTTGGGTAGAGCAGGGCAAGAGAGTTTGCTGGCACCACGGCTCAGGGCTTGCTTCAAAAGGAATGGGCATGACTGCCCCAAATGCCTTGCGATTGGAATGCAAATTGCACTTCAATTGCTTTCACACAGCCTGCAACAGCCCCCGCCATTCTGCGACTACCCACAATCATGTTTGTTACAACCCTTGGCCCAGCTTCAAGCCGCTGTGCCCATAAGGAAATATCCCCCATAGGACCAACACAGTGACCCGGAGACATCAGAACTCAATCACATGTGCACAGCACATCCCCTTCATGTGCCACCTGCTGCGGTTCTTGCAAAATGGCTCATGCCTGTTATAAACTACCCGATAGCAGTTGGGAGTGCCAACATGGTTTGCACCTCACGTGCTTTTACCCCATGGTGCTTTGCCATACAGATCCGGAGACAGCACCAGCATGCACCAACGCGCACCGCCTCTGCATAGGGCACTTTTTTATCGGTAGGGAGTGGCCTCTTGACCCAACGTGTGTTCCAAACATTTGCGTTAAATGGGTGATGCGAGTGACTGCATAGCAGCTAGCAGGTCCACTGCAGTAGATCACGCCACCAAAAGCAGAAAGGAATCATGAGAAATAACACATGTTAGACATCTCTCACTGCCCAACACTGGATGGGGTGCTGCTCCTGAGGGGTAAAGATAGGCTCAATGGATCCTAAGATGTGTGGGTGCCCACTTTGCAGGGGTGAGTGGGGCGACGTCTGGCCAGCTACCAGTGATGTGCCCTCACAGGATGGTCCTCCCAGAAACGCCCTGCCAAGGTGGTGATTGGGGACTGGCAAGTGGGTGTAGGCCCTGCACGTGACAGGTAGGTACCTCACCTCGCAGCGACTGGTAGCACCACGGCTCCTCCTCCTCCTGCTCCTCTCTCAAAAAGTGCATCTTCGGTGGTGGTGGGGGGGGGGGGGGGTCTAGGGGGCTCGCAACCAAAAGCTCATCAGAGCAGGGAACATTTATAAGGGGCTGGGGGTTTTGGGGTTTTGAGGCACCCACCCACCCAAGACCAAGCCACCCACCCAGACCCCCCACCCCCTCTTATAAACACTTGAGGGGGGGGTTGAGGCGCTCTCCCGGGGCCGAACGGCTCCCCAGCCCCACCTGAGGTGATGCTACCACGGCTGCCGAAGCACATGGTCCCACCTTTTTTTTTTTTTGGGTTTTGGACTTTTCTGGTTTTTTTCTGGGTTTTCTGGTTAGTTTTTTATTGTTGGACTCGTTTTCTGCTGGGGCTCCCTGGGCTTGGGCTTGGGGAAGGCGGGGCCCAGGGTGGTAACGGGGTGTGGTTAAGGTTCATCGGTATCTGAGTGGTCGCTGCCACTGGTACCCTGAGTGTCGTTGCTGCTGTTTCCGCTGCTGTCGCTGTCGCTACTACTCTGCTGCTCTGACTGGGGTTGGTGTCCTGGCTGTTGCTGGCTTGCTTCTTCTGTCCCCTGTCACTGCTGCTCCCAACCTTGCAAAAAAAGCGGAGCCCAAAAATGTTCGGCTTGCTAGGGATTGAACCTCAGAGCCCTAGAACCACAGACAACTGCATTACCATTGTACTCACTAACATTAAACGGGGGGGCATAGACTACAGACCCACCCACCCAGAGTACAATTCTAAGCGCGGGGAAGGGTCCCAGACTGTTGACCCACCCACCCAGGCTGGGGCACCCACCCAGACCCCCCCCAAAGTTAACTTAATTCCTTATAAACGTTCCCTGCATCAGAGAATACTTTAATCAGACAAAATAAGGATTTTTACAACGGACCACAAATTCAGCCCCCTGGGGTCTGGTAGGCAAATGGGCTCAAAAAGAAGGGGTATGTGGCGTTTTCCCATGAATGCGGGCCTTTGTGTTTTTGATCTCAGAACCTCTGCAAGGTGATTCATGAGTTCAAGGCCGCCCCCCCCCCCCCCCGCTGTTGAGCTAAAAATGGGAACTGGGGCCTACCGGGGATGGGGGGGGGGGGGCAGCCCAAAACTCGGGAACCAAATTTGTGCGTGCGAATCAAGAAAAATAGAGTCACACAGCCCACCACCCGCCCCAAAAAAGAGCTGCCCTCCATAAAATGGCATGCCTTTGTTTTGGGCAGAGGGCTGCGCAAAAACGCATATATACGCGTCTCCTTCTGCGCTTATCCTCATAGGCGTACACACAAATATGAAAATGCGGACACGAAGATGAGTACACATGCGGATACGTACATGTCTGGAAACAAAATATCCGAAAAGTTCCCTCCGTGCTTTCTCGTGGGGTGATCCCACAACATGAGCCGCAGTCCGGGCCTCAGATATGCTACGGAAAGGGAGGGGTTGCAGGCCCCAGTCCTCCTCTCCATCTGAGGAGGGCATACTCGTGGTTGAAAGCGCGAAAATCAGGCCAACTGAGACTTTCCCCAGAGAATCCCCCTTGTTGAGCACCAAGAATCCGATGGAATCGGACCCTCATTGCACTGCATTACACGCAGGACCCCGATATCCAACACAGCAAGACACCCAATCTCAGCGATTGCTGCTCCTCAAAGACATGCTGGGAAAAGCAAACGCCAACCACAGCACACCCCCAGAGAATCGACAGTTTGTAGGTCTTCGCCGCGTGGGTAAAATTATTCTGCAATGACTGCGAGAAGTGCCCTGCGGCCTGATTCATTCGGGACATGGCATTCTCATTCCAATTGTTCGCCATCGGCATCCGGTGCTTGGAGCTGATGCAGACGGTGTACATCTGACGAAAGACAGTAGATGACTGGTGCTGATGCAAATCGAGCATGCCCCCCACCAAAGAGATCAGGTGTGGTTTGTGCATCATCCCGGACCTGTGTTTTGGATGTCACTGACCGGCACAAGCTGCTCCTTCAACATCCCTCAAGCCACAGTAAACATCACAGCGTCCCGTAAAGCTCTCTGTTACATCGCTTTTGAACGCATTGCTCTTCTCCAATCTCGTGCCATTTTCACTGCCACGTGCTGCTTGCCGGTGATGGAACCCCCAGGCGCGCAGTGGTATGTCCTGCCCACCCCAATGGCAATAGGTCTTCTGCCGCCGGTCTTCCTATTCTACTCCACTACTGCGCCGTCTGTTGCCTGAGCCAGGGCGTGGCCCGTCAGCGCCTGCTTCAAGGATGCCATGTCCTGGAAGCATGCCATGCGTCCTGGTTCATGACGTGACATGCAGAAAATAAAATTGCAAACATTTTGAACTTTGAGGAGCATCACGGCAACTTCATTTCAGAGGATACACATGCAAAAGAACGCACAGAAGCCAAAACTCAAACAAAATGAAATTCTCGTCGATTGGTCCTAAACAGGTCATCTTTTAAAATGAACCCATAAAAGTTCCGACAATTCACAACTCCGGGGGGAAAAGGAGGTATTCCTTCCAAAGAGAACTTATTGCTATGGGTTCAAATCTGCATTCACTTGTGCTAACAGCAATTCTACCAGAGCTCAGCCGAATGGTGCAATTAGAGGGTGCACAATTTGCATCTTCGGATTGACGAGACAAACGAATAGGTAGATGCAGATGGAGCCAAGCAAGCAAGCTCTTCCTTGGGGCACCACTGATGCTCCAAGGAAGACATCCATTGGGTTGAGTTGTACCCTAGGGATCACCTTACCTAGGTTGAGTGGAGTGCAAGAATTTACCTGGGTATCGTGGTGCTGTAGGGTAGAGTGGTGCTGGAAATGCTTTGAGTGGTGCCGGAAGAAGGACATCACCTGGGTAGAGTGGGGCCCTTGGGAAGACATCACTTGGGTCAATCATTTTTGGAAAAGGGACGGGGTTTCAATTTTGCAAAGGGGAGGGGGGTGCATGGACAAGACACGCGGCATTTGATTGTGTCACCTCGCTCTTTACTCTGGAGCTCTGCACCCTCAAAGGCACATGCACACCGACATCCTGTGCATGAAGGTGACCATGAATACAAAACACAACCATGCAAACCCCCGACACATACTGTACCAGCTGCGCACCGGCACATACTTTCATAGATATATCAATGAACCAGCCTGCAGCAGGTTCGGCATCATTGGGAACCACGTCCACACCGCCGTCGGGCACGGCAATGCCTGTGAATACAAACATCCATGCGGACACATTGGCTCGGCTCACGTGACATGAAATCAGGGGGTGCCATCAGCGGCTGATGGTCAGCCCTCCTATTGGGTGTCCAATGGCAACTGTAATGCTGCCGCAACTATGCAGGGAAGAGCGGCCTGTCAACTTGCACTGGTACCGTACCCCCCCCCCCCTTGTATAAGCTACGCCAAAGTCCCAAATGAATATGGTCCCTACGCCTACTGTAGCTTGGACACGGGTAGCTTGTGTGCGACACATACAACTACCGACACCGGGCACCCAGGTTCAAAAAGAGAGGATTGCATGGTGAGCTGGTGCAAGCAAGGGGAATATAAGGCACAAATATCCCCAAAATCAGAGCTATGTGGGTTCACGTGGGCAAACACTCACAACAAATGTGTCCATGACTCTAGTCTTATGTGGCTGCACAATGTTTGGTACCGAATTAAAATTAGGTCCCAAAGTAATATGGTCCCTACGCCTACTGTAGCTTGGACAAGGGCGTAGCTTATACAAGGGGGGGGGGGAGTAGAAAAAAAATGTGCACAGCCTGGTGATCTGTATCCCGGCAATCTCACCAACAGCTACGCTCAATCCGTGCATTGGCGTTTTCTAGTGCCACAACAGAAACACATTGCGTCACGACCTGCTCTTCAGGCACACAGTTTGATTGAAAAGCCAGACCCCCGTCTGCCTCTGGACTTGAATCTTTGGAGCAAAATGGAAGGCAATAGACCATAGTATCAAAATGAAAACGGGCCTCTTCCAAACAGCCCTGGAATGCACTGGAAGACGGCACTGTTGGCAGAGAACGACTTGGGAGGCCGGGTTTTCGTGTCGGGGGGGGGGGGGGGTTGATAGAGCCTCCGGCCGGACCCCCCCCCCCAAAAGGGCTCAATTGACAGGACCCCCAAAATCCTACCGAGACTGACCCGGGCTTCGGAGGTGACCCAGACCCAAAAATCAGAAAGGAAAAAAAAAGAAAATGGGATTTTTGCAATCAGCGCGTCGAGGGGGTTCAGAAAAGTCATCATTTGCCATATATTTGGACAAAAAAATCGAGAAATTTTAATGCTCAAAAAAGTTTTCGGCGCCTTTGGCGCCAGACTTCATAATGACTGATTAATGGTGCCTGTCAATTGAGCCCTTTTCCTGAACCCCCCCCCCCAGTTTTGGGGGCTCTATTGACCCCCACTCCCACCCCACGGAAGTGAAACCCCGACATGCCCTTGCCCCTTTGCCCTGCTTCCACACGTTAACCTTAAAACCACTTGTAGGCGGGCTTGGCGAAGTGGGGGACAGCAAAAGATGGTGGTTGGGGTGGGGCTTATGCGGCGACAAATTTCAAAGAGGGGGAAATAGGGAAGTTTTCTTCTCAAATTTGATAACCAGTGCTCGACATAGCTGGTGCTACAATATGTATGAAGCTCCTCCTTGCCCTTGATGGCGCGCACCAGCTGGTGGAAAGGCTTACCGCGAGATGGATCAGAGTGCCATGGAGGGCAGCCATCAGTGGCTGGGGCCATGGCAGAAATTCACACCATTGATGACAGCCTAGCTCACAAAGGTTGGGATATAGAAGGAGCCACTGTGCAACAGCCAAGCAGGCTATTGTCTCCATGCACAACAATGAAAAATCATATGTGAAGCATGTTTAGAAAATGTTTGTATTTGGCCAGCCATACAAATTTTGAGGAAATTTTTTGAAAAAACTCATTTTTTTTTGCACCCGGTGGACCTTGTTGACCCATTTTGCCACCCACCTCTTCGGGCTACCTCTTGCAGCTTGCCGCAGCCCACTGGGCTTGAGTACGGGGGTCTAGGCGTCGGATAGGGCAATTTTGAGGGGTGGAAACCACCAAAAGTGGGTGGGTGCGGGTGGATGAGGTGCGCTCGGAATCGAGTTTTGAGCCACGTAGCCCACCCATTTTGAGCCCATGTTGAGCAATTTTGGCACCTCGCAAGGCCAAAAGGGCCTTGAAATGGGCCAATTTAGGACCATAAATGCCTCAAAAACGGGTCAAAAACATGGCTTCCCAAAAATGATCCGGTCCAGATGTGGTGCCCAAACGGATGAATACGGCTCATTTTGAGCCCCTTTTGAGCCGCCCTCATCCACTTTCTAGTGCATACCTCATTTATCGTTGAAGTCTCTTAGACGATGTTCCTTCCCCCACCAGCTCGGTCTCAATATTCAATCCTGGTTAGGGCTGGGGTCACCGAGCTCGTGGAACCAACCGTGGTTTGTATAACCCTCTTTAGTGTCTAGGGTGGACCTAATAGGTTTGGCAAGCAGCGAGCAGCAAGGAGCAAGCAAGCAAGCACGCGCGAAATGGGGAAAAATCACTGCTCCGTTGTGGTGCTTCGCATTCGGCCAAAATTCTGGTGGATGCTACCGATGGGTGTGAGGGACAACCACACAAAGTATGAGTCTGAAACGCAACCCTGGTGACGGGGAACAGGCGTCGCAAGTGCCGGACCTCCATGTCAAAATCTGCATTTTAGGGCGAAAATCAGCTTTTTTTTGCCCAAAACTTCCCCAGAACCTGCTCAAAACGGCATAAAAAAGGGGAAATGGTGGCTACTCTACACATGCACCAAGACTTCCCCGTGCCGAAGGGCCTTCTAGGGCCCTCTAACACCACAATAGGTCCGTGAACCGCCCCCAAAAGGCCCCCAAAAGCACCAAAATTTGTGCACATTGGCCGCCGACGGCGCGACACCAACAACAGACCATATCTTGGGCTACGTGGCTCAAAACTTGATTCCGAGCGCACCTCATCCACCCGCACCCACCCACTTTTGGTGGTTTCCACCCCTCAAAATTGCCCTATCCGACGCCTAGACCCCCATACCTAGGCCCAGTGGGCTGTGGCAAGCTGCAAGAGGTAGCCCAAAGAGGTGGGTGGCAACATGGGTCAACAAGGTCCACCGGGTGCAAAAAAAATGGCTTTTTCAAAAATGACCCTGGACCACATGGAATGCTAAAACAAGTGTTTTTAACGCGTTTTGAGCTCCTGGTGGCCCGTTTTGGCGCTCCTAAAATCCCAAAATGCCTTGAAAATGGGCTGTTTTGCGACCAAAAATGGGTCAACAATGGGTCAAAAATGTGTTTTTCCAAAAACGATCCTAAACCATTTGCGGTGCAAAAACAAGTGAAATGAGCCCTTTTTGAGCCCATTGCAAGCCATTTTGGCCACTCCAAAGTCACAAAACGCCTTGAAAATGGGCTGTTTTGGGACCAAAAATCAGTCAAAAATGGATCAAAAATGCGTTTTTCCACAGTTACTTTTTGGACCATTTGGGGTGCACAAACAAGTGGAATGAGCCCATTTTGAGCCCATGTTGAGCAATTTTGGCACCTCGCAAGGCCTTGAAATTGGCCAATTTAGGACCATAAATGGCTCAAAAACGGGTCAAAAACATGATCTTCCTAAAATAATGATAGTCGGCTTGTGGTGCCCAAATGGATGAATACGGCTCATTTTGAGCCCCTTTTGAGCCGCTCTCATCCACTTTCCAGTGCGCACCTCATTTGTTATTGAAGTCTCCTAGACGGTGTTCCTTCCCCCACCAGCTCGGTCCCAATATTCAATCCTCGTTAGGGTTAGGGCTAGGGTTAGGGGTAGGGTAGGGTCAAGGTTGGCTTTATGGATAGTGTTGGGGTGCAAAGTGGACAAAATTTTCCTTCGGGCGCCTTCGGTGCCCGTGGAGCATGGGGACTCCTCAGGCTGGTACCTTTAACAACTAACCGTTGGTCGGAGGCCCCTTAGGGGGGGGGGGGGGGTGCTCTCATGGAAACGAGACCAACCAGGGTCCATTTGCCCTTAGACACAGAAACCACCATTGTTAGAGCCACGGGTCAGGCTCTTTGGGGCAAATGTGGTGACCAGAAAATGGAGCCCCTTGGGGGTGAGGGCCGGGGGGGGGGGGGGTCCCACAGCTGGGGTGGTTAAACACCTTGGGAATCGAAATTACGAAGGCCCGAGCAGGTTTTGGCCACAGAACAAAAAGTCAAATGCTCAAAACTGAATTTTTCAGTATCGGAACCACCCAAAATAATCAAATGCCACCACATGTCAATCATGTTTTAGACCCTCTTTCTGTGATTTCACTCAAATTGGCCATTGGGTGCCATCGGGGGTTGGGGCTGCTCGAGGGCTCAGAACACAATCTTATTCTCAGGCAGGTTTTCAACTGAAAAACCAAAAATTCAAAGATTCAAAACCAATTTTCCGGGTCTACATTTCGTAACAATACAAACCTGTGAATCTTTTTAAGACGCGTGTAAAGGGAAGGAAAGGTTTGCAAATTGTAGAGCACAACACATGGGCATCATGGTGTTGGGCCCTTTGTTCATGACTGCAAGGGCCGATACACTCATGTCCCCACTTTGTTGGTGCAAGGGGCTCTGGATTATGAGACTCATGGGGAATTTTCCCATCCTGGCTGGTCATGGGAGCCACAATAATGATGGGGATCGAGACCCAAGACATCACAAGAAACGAAAATGGCATGTTTCAAATCGTTTGGGATCAGCGTGTTGTCATCTTGCCTCATATTCGGTGGAACGTTTTCCGATCATCTTAGGCACCAAACAATTTCGTTCACAATGCGTCGCACAGTGTCGAATGCCCCTGTCAATTGACCCTGCCTTGCAGATACCTTCCACTCGCTGTACAATCGCCAGATCAAGATCACACACATCGGCAGACAGGGGGGCTTGTGTGCTCAGGACCAGCTGCAACTTGGGGGCACCGAGTTATCTCTCTCCATCAGCGAGCACTTTGGTGTGACGTCCCAGACACCGTCCATGCCCACAATACACACACACACACACACACACACACACATACACACTTTGTGAGGGAAACAAATGAACCAACGACCAATAACCCAGTGTGGATGGTACGAAGCACAGCACACACGATTGCAAAACCCACACACACACATACACACACACACACACACACACACAGACCGATGCAGACGTAGTCGCCGTTGCTGTAGGCCACTCCTTCACGTGTGAATGCGCCTCCACATTTCGAACATTTGCATCGGCATTCGGGTTGATGCAGGTTGGTGCCTACGTAGCGAGGGCACACAGCATCACACACACAATTTGCGAAGCATAGCACAAAGCGTTGTTGGCTGAGTGAAAAAGCGAGCATCACACACACATACACACACACTACTGGTACGGGCGTGCTGGGGAGTGGTCAAGCACGTCAGATGTGAGGCCGTTAGGAAAGACACACAGAGGTCACGCAAGGGGCAAATCAAAAGGGGTTGTTGAGAGATAGAGAGAGAGACAGAGAGAGAGAGAGGGAGAGAGGGAGGGGAGGGTACGAAGTATGTGTGCACTTTGTGCATTCATCCTTGCGTCTTTGTTTTTTGCCTGCTGCTTGCCTCTGCCTCTTACTTTTCGCAGTGCCTTGTGCCTTTTTACGTCACCCATAGCTCTCGCTGGTTCTTCGCTCCTTCTGCCTGCCTGGCCCGCTCTGTTCATAGGCTACCAGTCGGTCGGTGGGGAGCGTTGGATGGAAGGCGGGCAGAGCAGGCAACATGGACTGAGGGCAAATAGGCAATCAGGCAGGCAGGGAGGGAGGGAGCCTATCAGGCATACGGCCAGGGAAGTGGGTTGTTGGCTTCAGAGCAGGGGGGCAGATCCACCACAAGCCTCTCCCCCAGCACTGCACAGGTGAGTGCATGGATCGGCAGGCAACCACGCAATGCAGTGGACAGGCTTGCGGGTCCATACGCCAGCACAAAGGTAAACAGAGAGGCACATTGGCTTGCGTGGCTTTGATCAGGGCGTTTCTGAGACGCTTCGTACAACTTGTCGGCAGTCTCTGCTGACGCAATAAACCCGGCATCACCACGCGAAATATTTTGTTCAGTTTTCCCCAGTCTTATCCCATACAATTGGACAACACTGCCCCCTCTTGAAATCTCACTCACACTTGCAGTGCGCCGAATCGACCTGCCGCTCAGGAACCGGTTTATTGTGGTCTGTAACACAAAGTTTCTGTTCCACTGTACCCGGTCAGACAGACCTCCTTTCGGCTGCTTCGCTCGTGCCCAAGGGACCTCGTTGTGCTGATGACGGTCCACGAGGCAGCGCATTGTCAGGTCCATGTGTCTGACCCACCACTTAATGCAACCCCAGTTAATGTACCCCCCTTTGGGGCTTCGTGAATGTCGAGAACCTGATCCACCCTGGGGGTACACTAACTGCGGGGGGGGGGGGGGGGTTAACTCCCTCTGTTCAGCTCATTCAGCAACAATCGCTTCGAACGCAACCACCCGCATCTCCTCGGTTTAAGAGGATGACGACCCACATGCAGGACTCCCAACACGCCAGGGCAGTTGAAGTGTGACAGAGCATGTCACACCTAAAACCAGGGCAGTGTTGTACCAGTGCGGCCCTGCACGGCCTTGCACTGCAATCGGCGTGACCCCGAGGGCATTGGTGTTCTGAATTACCTGCGGCAGGGCAGCAGGGAGCAGAGGGCAGAGCAGGCAACAGGAGGCCAATCAAAATGATCGTCCCTTACACAGCCCCGGGTTGACTCCATCACATGCAGGGGGGAGGGCTGTGGGGACGACTGAGGCTGCATCGCCTGCAACCGGGTGCAGGGGGGGTGCAATCCTGGGACAGCAGCACATAAACACGGCGGAATCCCTTCGGGCTGATGATGTGTACTTGGGCCATGTGGCCAACTCACATGACAGGGCCACAGAACGATGGCGCGTGTGTAATCCAGGAAAACGGTACTTGAGGGGAGGGGGTGTCTTGTAGATCCGGCTGCCAATCAAGACCACATTGTACACCAGCATTCTGATGGGAATGCATGCCTGTGCATGGGAATCCGCGCCCCGAACAAGCACCAGATCCACCCCCCATGCAGAGGCCGAACTGCATCCGTGTGTCGTGCAGGTGCATCCAAATTCCGGATGAGGGATCATGCCAATCAAAAACAATGCAATGAAGCTGCGCATGACTTCCCCCCCCTTCGTATCACACAAAGGAAATCTGTGCCAAAGCACGGTGACACAAGTAGCGATCAGCACATAACGCAGAAAGAAAGTTGGCTCGTCAGTGGCCCAAAAGACCACAGCATCTTTCTGTCGCAAAGTGAGACACACTACCCCCTCAGAGCGGGAGGCGTTGTGCCCGGGGGCCTGGGGTCCCTGAGCCTGAGCGGAGCGTATGCAACCAGCAATGAACCCCCTGCGGAAAAGCACATTGGGAGGCGGATCCAAACGGAGCCGCGGGAAATTTTCCGGGCGCCCTCGACTGATAAACTGACGGAACAAACCCAAAAACACATGAGAGCACAAGAGGAACGGAGTGGAAGGGGATGAAGGGGATGATGATGATGCTAATGGAAAGGGGGTGATCGTGCAGATCCCTGCAACTCAATGAGTGCACATAAGATGCGATTGTCATGTGCTGGTGCTCGAGTGTTGTGGAGGGAGTATTGTGCAGGAGCTTTGGGTGTGCGAAAGGAGGTAGAGAGTACTCGGCCAAACATTCCTGTGCCTTGCAGAGATCCATGGCCCAAGAAATCGTGTGCTGGTTTGTTCAAACAGAGGCATTGTGCCCAGTGCACCAAAGCACAAAGACAACACCATCGAACAGAGGCAGCGTCTCCGGTGCGGGGCCAAGCCCTTAGGCATAGACCCGCAAGGGAGCAGCTCATATGCACAGGGCTGTGTCAGGTGTAGTCTGGTCCCCAGAGTTGGTGTCTCCAAGTGAAGTGCAAAGAAGAGTTGCCTCTTCTTCTATTCGTCTATTGCGGTCTGTTTCCTCTGCCACTCTCATCTCCTGGCGGAGCTGGCGGTGCGTCCTGGATCTTGTCTGACATGTTTTTGTCGGCTCCCTCGCCGAGGCCTTGCTCCTTTGTTGTGGGCTTGTGCATTTCACTGTGTCTTGTCGCCATCGTGTCAGCTGCTCCACCGATGTCAAAACAGAAATGATCTCTGGGGGTGGGCGTCGGGGTAGGGGAGTTGAAAGCCGGTGATAACCAGGCTTCGTTTATAAGAGGGGGGGGGGTATTTTGGACAAGACCCACCCACCCAACTTTGGACCCACCCACCCAACTTTTGACCCACCCAGACCCCCCCCCCTCTTATAATTCTGTGGGGAGCATTTTTTGTGAACCAAATTGAAGCCAAGGCGCTCTCCCGGGTTAGGCATCCCCAAAGGGTGACACACCAAAAACTTCACAACACCAGGGTTTGAAACAGGGATCTTTGGAATCACAGTTAAGTTCCTTGACAACTGGGCTACCAACCAGCTCTGACAGCATTGTGCAACAAAGGCCAAGTTGTTGCACTGCGTGCGCACTGCGTGTGCACTGCGTGCGCACTGCGTGTGCACTGCGTGCGCACTGCGTGTGCACTGCGTGCGCACTGCGTGCATACTGCGCACGCAGAGGCCGGGATACTCACCCAAGTATTGGCCGACATTCAAAACTTCGCACTGCGAGCGCACTGTGTGTGCACTGCGTGCATGGCATTCCCAAAGGGTCCACAGGTTTAACTTGTTATCAAAAAAAAGTCCGCCATGTGAAAAATTGCCACCTGCACACCTGCCACCTGCACAACGACACAACAGAAAGGGGCACCAGCAAACAGCCAGACAAGGCTCCTGTGACCAAAGAAAGAAGGTGTGGCAGGAGCCCAACCCAGAAAACCCTCAGAATTATAAGAGGGGGGGGGGGTCCAGAGCTTTAGACCCACCCACCCGGCTGAAGACCCGCCCACCCAGACCCCCCCCCCATTGCAAAATAGCTCTTATAAACGAAGCCTGCTGATAACCAGGAACATCGATTGTCGTTGACATTCACAGGCGCAGAGTCTCATGAAGTCATGGACATATACATGGGGCGGCTGACCATCTCGTGCACTGGCACATGGGGGTCTGGAACGCAGTCAGGCTTTGGAGGTGTACCTTCTCCATGACAGCATCGAAACTGTCGCATGCGTTGGGGTCTTTGCCCGCCTGCAGGATCAAGTTCGCCGTCGGCACGGCTGCAGGGCTGTTGCTGCAGTCTCCTGAGTCCGTGGCACTCATCGCCTTCCGCACAGCCTTCACATCACCATCCAACAAATGACACTTGAGCCGGGCCTGTCATGGGAGGAGGCAGGGCATGGGCCGAGGAATGCGGTCAGCGACCTGCCAATGCCCTGCCAAATCCGGAACGCCACCGACCACCACCCAAGCCCAGCGCAAGCACCAGCACCATTCCCAACCGCATCACCAGCACCAAGGACAATGCTGGGGTCCAGTTGCAGGGAAGGGGCGGAGGGAGGGGAGGGGGAGGGAGCTTTCTAAAATGGGCTCTGCGAGCTGTGCCCAACACATGCTGGGTTGCAAGCACGGGGGGAAGGGGGGCCCAGTTCAGTTTGGGACCCCAACCCCTGCGGCCTGTGCAGGGGTGTCCAGGGGGGGGGGGGGCGTACCAAGCACAACCATTTGTCAAGAAATGCAGTGTGGTAAGTTTCGGAATATTGAACAATTTCACTGCACAGTTCATCGTATCAAAACCATGCTATTGCTGTGATTTATTGGGGACATTTGGGTTGTAACGGATGACAGCTGTGAAAATGCAAATATTATGACAACCAACCAGGCGATGGCTCAGGGTCCATGTTGGTTTCAAATGCATTTGGTTTCCAATGGTGGAATTGGATTGGTCTGCTTTGTAGAAACTAGCTTGATTAGTGTGTATGGCAAGGTTGGCAAAAGGACCCACACCAGGCTGGGGGTGGGGGTGAGGGGTGGGGGTGGGGTGTGTGCTATCAAGGCTGAACGAGTATGTCAGTTGGCACGCCAGGTGGATACGAGTGTTCCGGGTGGGGTGGGGTTTCGCTACTCCTGGACATGTCCACGGCCTGGTGTCCAAGGTTGGCCATGTCTATGATTGTGCAGTCCACAGTTGGCTGTGAACCCATGTCAGTGACAGTGACAGTCACTGTGACAGTGACGGCAAGCAAAAACCATGACAGCAAATGGGCATTGCATAACCCTTCTCCTTTGAGTTTTGCTCGTTTGTATGCCTTGGTAGCAAGCACACGGTGGCATGGCTGTGTGGATCTGTGGACCCATGGACAGAGGGGTGAAGGGGGACCAAACCCCCCACTTAATGCAATCACTGGTGTACGGTGGACAGGGCTGGTCATGGTGAGTGCCACGTGTTGCATTGCAGGGCCTTTGTCCGATGTTCCTAGGAAACAATTGCGATTATTTGGGCCAATTGTGAGACGAGGGCTGAACGAGGGCTTTTGATCTGTGGTACATGTTGGATTGCTTTGTTTGCACACAGAGTGCTCTCCTGTGTAACAGCTGCCTACTTCCAGGTGGGTTAGGGTTTGGTCACCTTGTAAACAACCATTTTGCACCAAGCTGGTGGAACCAATACAGTGTTTTTGACCATTTTACCAAGCCGGAGGTCCCACGAATGTTTTGTTGCATGTTTTTGGTTGTAGGGGGGAGCTACTGCGAGATGATTTACAAGGACAGCGAGTGGCAGAGAATACGCAGAGGATACCAATCAAGCAACCGCTACGAGGGTACGGCTGGAAGCAGCAGCCTGACCAAGTTGATTGTCGCTCGCTCGCTCGCTCTCTCTCTGTCTCTCTCTCTCCCTCCCTCCCTCTCTCTCTCTCTCTCTCTCTCTCTCTCTCTCTCTCTCGCAACTAACAGGGGACGCAGAGCCGCAAAGCAGCTGAAAACCCTGAGACACCTGGATGTACATTAGCGCACTTGTGGTGATGGGTCAGGGGTCAGGGGGCCTGGGCGTTTGCGGGATCTTGGTTCCACATATCGGCAAGAGGGAGGATCTTGGGTTCAAAGACGAGTTGTTTAGCGCCGATTCCTGGTCCTTCCTGCTGTGGCGTACCTTAATAATCTCCTCACGAAGGCGGTGGTGCGAGCAGCTGGGCGCCTTGTCGTTGAGCCGCATGATATCCCTCAACACGACCGGAATGTTGGGGAATGTCTTCATGTCAGGTGCTGTCAGCAGCCGGTGGAACTGAGAACGCAGCGGCCGCGGGTGTGTGGGGGGGGGAACGGGGCCAGAGGCCACTGGCTGATAATCAAAAGACCTCTGGTAGGCCTTTTTGTGCACCTCCCCCCCCCCCCATCTGCGGAGGAGGGGGACTAAAATCAAGGGCGTCATTGACCCCCGACACAGTGCATCCCCAGGGCGAGATGGGGGGCAGGTACTATGATACGAAGAAACAACAAGCTGAAGCATGCACCACAGACTGCAGGAGTAGAATGGGCTGTGCGATTCAGTTCGGCACACCTGTGGTGCAGATGAACCCCGTTGTGTACAAAATTATACTAGGAAAGGCCCAAATACGTGCAGGCTAACGTTTGTTCAGAAGAACATTTTCCGGAAAAATCATGCAACTTTTTTCAAAAGGGGGGATAAAGGGACAATTCAATGTCAAACTCTTTTTTACTCCCAGAAAACATGTGCAGCAAGACATCGACATGTGCCATATAGAGGACAACAAGCCTGCTTCAGACTGCCGTAAATTTTTTTTGGGGGGGGACTGCGATGGCACATCGGGGGTACGCAGGCAAACAGAGACCCAGAGAGAGTGTGTGTGTGTGTGTTCGGGGGGTACACAAGAAATCTTCACGCACATTTTTCCCCTGGAAAAATTTGCACCCACAAAATTTGGTCCTTGCCAGTAGAGAAATGGGAACTGTAAGTTTGTACCGCCAGAACAGAAGCATTGGAAAAGGAACATGATGGGGTAGTGTCTGCTTGCTGGAGATGCGCCCTCGTTTGCACCAACGGGGTACAACGGCCCATTCCCCTGCAACCCAAATCAGCACCGTGACAATGACTGTACACACCCGAGACCCACTCTCGTCCCCTCCTGCACATGCCAAACCTGCACAGGACGCAGAAGGTGCTTGATTGCTCGCCCCTTTGTGGTTATCATGCGTGGGTTGTGGTCTGCATGCTTTTGACCTTCATGCTTCACCCTGTGCCACAGCCTGTGTGCTGCGAAGTGCGGGGTGACAGGTACTGTGCTGCACCCACTGTGCTCCAGTCTCTAACCTCTGTGCAACAGCCTTTATTGCAGCCCCCGTCAGGACGCCTCGGGGCTGCACCCTGCAATGTTTGACTGCACAGTGGACCTTGATGGCCAGCAACGGCCGTGCACCCCTTCTGTGTAGGTACAAGCGTCCGCACCAGATCTGTGCAAACCATGTCGGTTGGACGGGGATGTCGCTTGGATTGCTCTCTCCGCTTCGGAATTGAAGCACTGGACCGCAGATGCTGTTTCACGCACGCGCACAATTGTCAATTACACGGTCCACTTGTGCCACAAGAGGTCACAGGAGACTATTCTTTTGAAACGCAATCGTGGGCCTTTTGGTGTTGCATATCCTACGAAGCACTCCGTTGACCCCGGCCGTCACTTCTTGTGTTTGCTTTTGTCCTGTACGACAAACCATTGTCCATCCCTTGCACGAAAACCATTGGTGACCTCTGAAAGAACTTCTCCTGATTTCTCTGTGCTTCCTGCAGCTTTCAAATTTGCATCCAGTCCCTGTGAACCTCCCTTCAAGATGTGATGAGAAGAAAGGTCTTGGCAAATGGGAATGTGCACAATCTATCTCTCTAAAGCACGAGGTTGTGAACTCCAAACGCACAAATGGTGAAGAGGCTGATAAATTCACGTTGGGAAAAAAGAGTGCTGTGCGCTAGTGCTCTCTTATACAGGCGGACCCCCTCGCGCTCCTGCCAGCACCGCCCAGTCGGACAAACCCTGTTGCAACGCAACCCATTTGCACAGGGTACACCATATGACAGCAGTCAACTCGGGTGTCAAGGATGCCATATTGGAGAAATCCAAGAAAGATTCCTCTCACCCACCTCGTTCACTGCAGCAGAATGATCCGTTTCCGGATCAAGAGGGGAAGCAATAAGAGACCCTACAGCAAGTAAGGGTCGTTCTGGAATCTGAGGATCCTACCTGAAATCGCCTGGAGAGGGGCAATTTTCGTGGCCCCCCTAGGCGTTTCCTTCGCCGGCTCCAAGGGTTCTTGGGACCACAAAGCGTGGTGATAGATCCCACTGCCCAAGACATGAAAACCGTCGGATGTCCGATTGTCGAGGGGGGTTGGGAAAAATCAACGAAAAACTGCACCACAGCTCTCGGAAATGCAGCGAAAGACATGTGGCTGATGCCAGGAAACCGTACTCGGTGGATGTGCTTTCGATTTGCATGTTACCTCCAGCCACGTCGGAGGGAGGACATCACATGAAGAATGAGGTTGGTATTAAGTGTGGTACTCAGGATGGGGACAGAGGGGCATCCACTCATTCTGCACCAGATGAATAACTTTGGAATTGACAGAAGAAGGGGCCAGCAGGTCCGGGGGTGAGGCGATGATCGAGGCAACGACAACCAAACGTCCTACAAGTACAACACCTGCGCTAAGTGGAAGTCGTACAAGAGGGCGTTGATGTGGAGGGTATTGCGCAGGGCGCAGATCTGCTGCACGAACTCTTTGGACACCTCTGCGCAAGGCGCATGTGGCCGATTCTTGGCCTCGAGCTCAGGCATCACATCGACGTCGTTGACGTAGATAGTCATGTAGAAGGTCGTGTCCTGATGCCCAATCTAACGGGTTGAGCAGCAGCACATGTACACATCCAATGCTTAAGGCAGCCCCACCAGACCATGGCACAACAATCTTTGCATGGACCTGCTGATTGATACGACACAGGCCGCCAAGTGCTGCCAAATGCCAACCACCCACTCACCTTACTAGACTAAATTTGGCATAGCATCATTGGACTCAGTGCTGCAGCTTCTCTATTGACTTATCTTCAAGACAGTCCTTGCTACTACTTGAACCAGAAATGCCCTTTCGTTACCATGTAACCCAAGGCAAACACGCGTGGGCCATACTGCGTTGTGCTCAGACTGAGGATCGCTGCAGCGTAAAGCCCACGTGCAGAGCCCTGGGTGGCAGCGGCAAGGTCTGATTCCTTGGCTGACCCAATTGTGCGCAGCACCACTGGTTTTCCCACTGTCTTGGAGTGGGTGGGTGGGACTCTGCTGGGTACAGGGAGCTTGGGGGGGGAAGGGTCGCTTGTATTGACACTTGGATCGGGGATTCGATTGGAAAGCACCTCAATTGGCTCAACGTGTGCCTGAATTCCTTAGGCTGGAGCCCCCCCCAACGATGTAAAACATCACTGGCCTTGGGTATCAACTGGTCATTGGAGTCATTGTGGGTGTCAAATTTAGTGAACAGCGATATCCCTCACAACACTGGAAGCCAGATGCCCCCACAAGTTTGGGAAGCGATGGTGTCAGGCAACGACCAGAACTGCAGATGACTACGGGTTCTGGCGACCGGTGCATGGCCAGCACAACCCTTTCAATCATGAATTGCTGCCAAACCCAGTCATGTCTGTTGGTTGGCTTTTCATGCTTGTACCAGGTGTGGCGGGTTGTTTAGGGTTGTTGAGGATCGATATGTGGATTATGGAATGTTGTTCAGGATTGTTGCAGGTCGTCTAAGTGAGTAGTGATTGCCTTTCATGTGCTCATTTGAACTGGCTTCACCACACCGCACCTACCTTGGGCGCCAAGTTGGAGCCAAATCTGGTTCGGAGCTCCTCAACATTTCGGACCTTGCCGACACTCACAACCAACCTGAGCCTACCCGGTCGGTCGCAGTGAATTGCAATCCGCCTGCTGAGGGAACACGAAACAACGGCAACGCAGGGCAACTTCACTACTGTAATGTATGTCATGTGCAGTACTACCATCTGCACTTCATTGCACTGCACCATAGCAAGCTGCGCCATGTAATTATTACACTGTGCCTTTCATGTCCTAAAAGGCTGCATTTGATCCTGCACGCCACCGTGTCCCCAAAAAGCGACAAAAACGTGTTTTGTTGCATCGCATGCACATCACTAGTTGCACACGAGACACGGAGGCCGTGCACAGCCCTTCTCCCACACAATACGGAGGAAATACAAAAAATCTTAAAAACGAATAATTTGCAGGTCTCAAAAGCATTTAATATTCAGCAAAAAACTTTGTTTTTTACTACGTAAAAAATAAGTAATAAATGATAAATGCAATGTTTTTATTGAATCATTTAATTTGCATACCAATTGTCTCATGGAAGATAACTGAAATATCTTTCTTATCTTGCGATTAATTTTTGCAAAACCCTGCTTTTGTATAAATCCCTTTGTGCACACCCCGACTGTACCCATTCCCATGTCCTTGCCCAATCCCAATCCCAAACAGGTGCTCTGTGACAACTCAAATCAGAATAGTCCCGTTGTGTGTAAACCTTTCCATCGGGGCACACCAACCACATCACATTGCCAATGCAGTTGGATGACTGAAGGCCAATTAAGTAGATATTCATTGAGATCAACATACCACATGTGAATGCTGGGTCTGAAAAAGAGCGTCATGCAACCATACAAAGCACATTTAGAACCAAATGGAGAAAATGGGGACTGCATACCACAGTGCAAAGACATCACATCCCAATGACTTGCACACCCATAGACACCGCAAGCAATTGATGCATTGATGCATAGTATTTTGTTTACATTTGGCCTATCAAACCCGATAACAATTATTCACTTTGCAGTTAATTTCTCTTTGTGTTTCCTAATTTGTGAGCCCAGTGAACCTAGGAGTTAAATATTTCCCAAATGCCCAGTAAATTCACCCCCGCCCCCTGGACCTTTGGTTCCAGAGCACACTGCTCACCTCAAAGCTCAGCAGTCCACAGGCTGTTTTCTTCGTCAAGAGCATGATCTGGGGCTCGAGATAGACAAGGCGGTCTGAGCTCGGCAGCTGAACAACAGCGCGCTTGCGCTTGATGAGCGAGCGCTCTGAAGGGTCGTCTACAGCATCTGCGTGGAGCTCATGGACCACAAACTCGTTGTCGATGCTGCAGATGTAGTCCACTGACTTTTGGAGCATGGCCTTGAGGAGCTGCAGAGAGAAGGGGCTGAGGCTGAGCCGGCACTTGCACCACAGCACCATCGACCGGAGTCCCATGCACCTCCACATGGAGGCACAATGTGAAGCACATCCCTATTGCTTAACAGAGTGATGCCTCCAAGTCCACCAGAGCAACAGATGGGGATCATATGCAAATGTTATTGGACCAGCTACTCGAGAAGACAGTGTGACTGACAGGGGGTGACTCGACCAGTCTCTTCTGTCTTTATAAGTTGCACGGCCTGTTCGCAAAATATCTTCATTCCCTGCCTCTTAGCATGGGCATTGGGCAAGCAGCCTTGGAAATCCTTAACAACCCATCCAAAGACCTTTTCACAGGCCTTTGCTGAGTGTCAATGAACAAATGGAGCCAAAGTAATCATCATGTGGCCAGACGTCATACCGTGCAAATCCTAAAGTTTCGCGGAATCCTAATTTTTGCATTGGGTGTTTTGAATTAACAATAAGTAAAAATTTTGCGGCAGCATCCAAAATGAGCAAAAGTGGGCAAAAAAAAATTTTTTGCGATTTTTTTGCAGAACCCATTTTTGTGTAGGGTGTTGGACCAAAAGTTACTTTTTTTTGCGGTTTTTTTGCGTTTTGGGGATTGGGGTTGATTCATTTTGTTGCTGCTGCAAGAAACCGTGCTTACCTTGGACTCTGGGATTGCAGTCCATTCCTACACAGGCATACAAATGTCGATCAGTTGGACTCTGGGATTGCAGTCCATAGTACAGATAAGCACCAACAAGCATGATTCAGGTCTACCAGTTTTTTTCGGCAAACCAGTTCCAAACTCGTCCATAATAGTGCGCATGCGCCCTGGAAGCAGAGGAAAGCAAAGCAGGGCCACACAGGCAGGGGAAAACTTTGCCCCAGATCCTGTGTTACTTTCAACACCTGGTGTTTGCCCTAGTGTTAATACCATGGGAAACTGACAGTCAGCTAGCTCGCCGAGTGGCAGTTGTTGATGAGTTTGCCCTCTCATAAGGCAGGCAACAAGGTGTGATTATGCAAGGTGTGAGCGAACCCGGCTTGGGGACAAGACCCTTGGTTAGGACCCCTAGCTGGTCCAGAGCCCAAGGGGTTCTAACTCCTCTGTCGAGGGCACAGCGAGCGCGCAGCCTGGCGAGCCACCCCTGTGGTCGCGTTTTGTTGACGTTGGTTTGGGCGAGTGGGCCTGTTTTCCCCCAGGAGAAACCCTCGGCCCGCAGGTTTACTCCTTTGTACCAACAACCAACAAACAACCCAAACTGCCCACTTTTTCTGCTTTGGGGCACATCAACAGCCACATTCAAATATCCATGTCCCGAACTCGCCCCTTTATCTGCTTTGGGGCACATCAACAGCCACATTCCATTTTAACAACCGTGTCAATCCCCGATGCCCGCATCCCCGATTCATCATTCTCTGAAAGCAAAGCAAGGTGCAGAATGGGGCATGAGACACGGAAGAGGGGGACAACAAGTAGTGGGGCAAACTCTCCCGCGATTCTGGCATTCTTGGGGGGGGGCAGGGGCAAAAATTATTTCATTTTTTCGATTTTCTTGCGGAACCCATTTTTGCGTAAGGCATGAAGCCAATAATCAATTTTTTTGTGGTTTTTTTTTTTGCGGACAACAACACCTTGTGCCGGGAATTAGTTATTTTCACAAATCTTTAGGATTTGCACGGTGTTCATCTATTTGACAACAGTTTGTACCTAGATAAGCATGTTTCTCCCTTGCTGTCATCAGGTCCCACGCATTTGTCGACAGGGGTTTCGAGTGGCATGCTATCCCACTCGGGAACGGGTAATAGTAGGGTGACAGGGAGACATTTACTTAAGTGGGGTTGATTTGCTGATTGCACCTTTTTTGCCCCCCCCCCCCCCCACACACACACACCGAAAACGGGGTATTTTGGGGGAGGTTTGCCCAAAGATGCGTGCAGGACCCCAAAAACATGGTATTGTCACCCAAATTGCTTTTGATGACGTTGTACCTGCCACCCTAAAGAATGTTGGGTTTGGGGGAAAACCACGCCCATGGTGCCAGTATGGGCAGCATTTGTGCTATTGGTGTACCACCAAAAGAAAAGCCCGCATGCATTGTGCATGGGGCAAGAAACCAGGCAAGCAGCCAATGGACCTAGCAAATCCAGGTTGCTTGTTGCTGGCATGCATGACCCTCACTTGCAGTGCCCCAACCAATGCACCCAGTGTGTATCAAAAGCTGGATGTTGTCATTCAATAGTGTTGCTGGAGATTGCTCAGGATAGTTGCAGGTTGTACTGCTGCTTGCTGAGATATAGTTTTCTGGGGGTTTGTTGGAGAGTGTTGGAGGTTGTACAGGACGTTCCTAGATAATCTTGGAGGTTGTGCCACAGGTTGCTAGTTGCTCAAGATTGCAGGTGGTTGTATAGGAGATTCGTGCCATTGATGTCGTCCATCTGTAGGGGTCCCACCTCTATGGTGTGCATCATTAAGTATGGGCAGATCCGGCACTAGTATCCGGCATGCCATATGTTGGCACATGCGAGCGCATGTCATTGCCGGATGCTGCCGGATGCAAGCCCCACCCCCTGCCAGATACTGCCAGAAGCTGCCGGGTGCTTTTTTTTTGGCCAACACATGCAATGCTTTGGTTGATTCAGGCACCTCGGATGGTCATGCCACATTTGTAGGATACATTCATATGGGCTGTGTGGAAAAAGGGGAAAAACAAAGACCACAAACAGAGAAAAAGTTGTGCACACCTGATATTGATCCACCAACCTTCAATCCAGGAGACAGGCATTCAACCAACTGAGCTATTGTTGAGATCTACCATCCCTGTGTAATAGATCATCCGAAGCGTGCACATTCGGTCAGGAGAAAGTCCTAACCGGGGTTTCACTATCACTTTTGAATTCTGCGTAAAATTCTGAGCATTTTGGGTCGACACACATCGAGTGAAAAGAAAAATGTACACCCGGCATTCAACAAAAAAAAATTCTGGCGCCTCCGGTGCCAAGATGCTAACCAACAATGGTCAAGACCTCTGTGGTAGCCAGAGGCGTGGAGCGTGTGGGGGTGTAGGGGGCTGTTGGGGGTGGGACAAGGGGAGGAAAACGTTTACATCAGGCTCTGCCGGATGCTGCCGGATGCAACACCTCCTTGTTGCCCGATGCTGCTGGGTACATGCCAATTGCCTCCCCCCCCCCCAGATACCGCCACGCGCGCACAATGCTTTTGCCGGATACTAGCACAGCACAGCATCTTATCTTCTCATAACACAGGCACTTTCTTGGTCCAAGTTTTGGATGCAGTTGATGCAGAAGCAAAACAGAGCCCACGATGCCATTGCCTGTGTGGTACTTAGAGTTGATACAAGCTGTGCAACCATGATTTTGCGACAGCATTGAGTAACTTATTCAGGAGCAAAGGCTGCACTGTCAACCGTACTGTTCTCAGCAACATGTGCCACCATGCGCTTGTTCTTTCTCTCCGATTGTATGCTGTGTGTATTGCAATCTTGGGGTGAGTGCCTGCAAATGGCAACCATATGACACAGCCTGCAAGGTGCACCTCCCGACTGCACTGAGAACCCCAGACCGTAGGCGATGCAACCCTCCACACAAAGAGAACCCAGCTCAAGGTCTTTGCTCGCTAAATGTGAAGGCAGATGCGCCAGACACGGCGATATGCCCATGGTTCCGGGTGTGTCGAAGATAGTTGAAAGCAGCCACAAATGCGAACTTCAGTAGCGTCAGAGTCAGACCCAGAACAACGGCAGGGGCGCGAGAGATGAATGCAAGGAGACAAACACCCTGGCGCCCAGTACAACGAGGGCAGTCAATGGAGGGTGGCCGACGGCGCTGGAAGGCTAACCGACGCCGATGGTCTGGAAACTGGCAAACGTGGCAAAGGTAGATCCTACTCCACAGGCAATCCCTGCAGGCCTCCACACACCATGTGCTGGTACTTCAGCTCCTCCTTCTCAAGATCTGTCAAATGCTCCTCACATGCGTGCAGCTCGGCGATCTCTGCCGGACGCAACACATCTTTGGTCTCTGTAAACACGAACGGAGAGAAGAACTTCTGGAAGATCCGCGCGTTCTGCACCGTGTGCCACAGCTCCGCGGCCATTTGGCGATCCAACTTCGAAGAGCTCTGCTCGCCCTGTTCCATGTGCTGATGCTGCGCTGCCGCCAGCAATCTGCATATGGGGGTTGTGGGAGGGGAGGGGAAGGGGGCGGAAAGGCAAAACAAGCAAAGCCAATATGCACACACTTGAAACACTGACTGGTGTATGATCAGAGCATTCACCAGAAGCGGGAGGAGGGGGGTTCATAATGGCTGCGCAAATGTGCCAGATGGTACTTCTAGGTGTACTCACTGGTTTGGGTTTTCAGGAATACTTCGTTTACATTACTTGTCCCAAGCGACTGGGGAAACATATATTTGGCAAGTTGGAGTGGATGGTTGTCCCTCTGCTCACAAGTGGGGCTTCTGCCCCTTGGTGTCCCTTCCATGCCAGCGCTGGCATGTTTCACATTCCTTCATTCCAATGACAGCGAAGTTTAGAGGGTACTCACCATTGCTGTGGGAAGTGTATTACAGGGCCAGGGTTCTGGATCACGAGACGTCACCCATTAGTGGTGTGCAACATTTTCCACGCGTTTTGCTGTTGGTTTCTTTCTTGTATTTCCCCATTCGTGCAGTCTGCCATTGGCAACGGCATTTAGATGGCATCACAGCTCCTTGATACTTGACTAGTCAACAGCAGATCAGATCTACCAAAATTGAGCTAACAGGGCCCAAGCTCCTTTCCAGGAAGGATTGGATCAGCCATTTGTATAGAAGCACACAGGGTGCACTCGCAGGATGTCCCATAGGAACTCCAGCGAGTCAAGAGCAGATGTTGATCGTGGGCTCGCCCACCTGGGGCCCCCACACAGGGATGGAGCATGGACATCGGGGATGCAGGGTGTGGTTGGGTCGCACGCACTGTATATAGGTGCACGTCTTTTGTTGTGCTGAAGGGGAGGCAAGAATGCACTTGGGAGCATAGTCAATGGACATTGCTACATTGCAGACAGAGCTGTAGAAGTGATGTGTGATAGCGCACACTTATGTTGTAGTTTGAAATAAATGGGTGTCTCTCGCACACAACTACACAAGACAAAATAACCGCCACCCTCGACTCGGGCAATCCTTGACCGTTGTACACCATGCGTTGATGTGTAAGTGGCGCCTCTCTGGCAACAGCCATCGGCATGCCCGAGGATGCAGTCATGTGGAGCTGTCTCCCTCACTGAGGGACCAGTTTTGGGACACTGTCTGCTGCTAGTGTGGCCTAGCCCTAGGGTCTAGGCAGTCTGTGAACCACCATTCCTCTCACTGGCGAACCTCCGCCCTTAGGAGTGGAAGACCAAACCACAACGTACAATGACAATGGCGAGACTCCATTGGAAAGCCCTGCAGTTGGTACTAATGCATGTCAATGAGACGGTGGACATCATGATGCTAGCAGACAGACTACATGGAAAGGATGGGGGGCTAATTGAACCCCAAGAGGCAACCTGTGGTCCCCGGTGAACATGAGGAGGAAGTGGCAACGAGTGTGCTACAGGGATGGAGATAAGAGTGACATAAATCTCAAGGTGGGGGAGGGGTGCTCAGATGACGAAATGATGAAATGACGAAATGCCGGAAGTGACAAGGAGTGTATGTTGGTGTACTGTGCTCTGCAAAGTTTCCGTATGCATTTAACCGGAAAACAAGGTACCTCACCTGAGGACGAATACCTGTTGCTGAATACTTGTTGCCTGTGAGGCTTTTGCATGGGTTGCCAGATGTTCTGGTCACAGACGGTTTTGAGGGACTAAGCACAAGGTTTGGAAGGACAAGAGAAAGAGGCGCAAGGGGGTTTTGTTTGTGTCCTGCAAGGACAATGCCTTGGAAGACATCTGTAAAAGAGTCTAAACAGTCTGCTTCATGTTTATCCCAGTAAACAAACATCTTTTGTTTCTTCTGATTCCTCCAACGAACCACGAGGAAGCAGCAGTAGTAGCATTGACAGCTTTTGACAACTTTTTTTTTGATGCTATGCGTTTTCCATGCTTAGTGTATGCTCTTGTGTTGCAAGGAGGCAGAGTCCACACATTACATTGTTTGAGAGGAACCACAAACAGGCAGCCTCAGACGGTCAAACAATCATTTGGTCATTTCGTCATTTTGTCATTTGGGGGGGGGTATATCCATCGCTGGTGTGCGGGGCACGCTGGTTGAGTCCAATTCGACAAGGTCCCCATTGTGCTCTAGGGTGAGAACACTTACCACGCAATCATCCTCATACTCAAGCATCAAGCATACTGAAGCAGTGTTCTACAACGATTGCATGTAACAATTGGAAACAAAAGGAGAGACTGAAGCAATTGAAGGGCGCAAAAAAAGCACAATAGGGGACGGAACCGGAACCACAAGCTGAATCTTCCCCATCACCAGTGCAGCCATAGGCCTCAGCACAGGAGCAGCACCCACAACCGCAGTTAGAGGCACATAAGGAGACCACGTCACCAGCGCAGCCACAGGCCCAAGCACAGTAGTCACAACCACAATTAGAGTCACACTCACAAATCACAGCCCCAGCATCCCCGCCAGCAATTTTTAGCAACAGCTCTAAGTAATGATTGGGCTCACTTTCAGTGACTCGACACAAAGCCCAAAGAGGGGAGCACAGTTCAAACACCGCCGGGAGTACTGCCCGTGATCTCCAGCCCCCGCCCGATCGGGGGTTTCAATCCCAGGGTAGGCTTCGGTTGGAGCTGTGGTATTTGGCTACACCACGGCCTCGTGGTGCGCTTACCAGTCGTGCACCAGCCCTAGAAATAGGCACCATGCCCCAAAATCCCGGTGACTTTCGGTGAATGACCCCCAAAAAAACATTTAGAAGAAAATAAACGTGCAAACACACTTCCATGGCCAATCGCTAAAGCCCAGTAGCCCCCTGGTTAACGGCTGTGAAGTCTTCTCGGTGTGGCACGCATACCGCCGCTAAAAGTCCACGTAATGTTCACGTTATCCGCTTCCCCTGTGGCAGTAGGCCACTTCTGACTCGTTTGAGCCCCCAGTATTCAAGGCACTGCGGTGCACCAAACGCACAAAAATATATCGGCCACCGCCGACCCCTCTAGCGACCCTAAAGGCGTCAACGAAAACGAAGAGGAGGGTTTCATGGGGGCAGTTTTTAAGGCGCCCCCAAAAGAGCGTCATTTTTGGAGGTGATGTGTTCAACAGATGAGGCCTCTTCCCATTCTATGCGTAGAAGGAACAGCCTCGTCTACTGTAGACGAGAGGATCGGACGCATAAAAAATGTATTCGGAAGCATGTCAATACGCAGAAGTCGTCTTTTGTTTTAATTGCAGCCCTGCAGCACCACATTTTGGTCCACCCATACCAGCTTTCTTGTGGGGGTTGCGTTTGGGTCGGCAAGATGCGGAGAACTCGCAGACTGGGAAAGAAAAACACGCCAGCGGCGGAAGGTGGGGGAAGTCGAGGGACTCCCTCTTCTGGGACCACGTTCAGGGACTGAAGAAGGACGGACCTAACGCACCTCAGCGCCCGGTGGGATGGTGGATAGCCCCCACGACCCCGCAATGGGGCGGGCAGGGGCAAGGAAGAGGGACCGGGGCTCAGTGCGGAGGTCTACAAGCTCCGGTGCAGTGCCCCCTCCCAGTGGGATCGGACCTGCGACAAGCCGGTGGGCCGGTCGCTCTGTCACTGGACTTCCTTGGGCCGTAAGGAGCACCAATGGCCACAAACTTCTTTGTGACATCCCGTAAACCGGTGGCCCAGCGATTCCCTGATCGTCGAGCACAAGGCACATACCGCTCCATCCGCTCCAGCCGTTGTTTCCGGCTCTTTTTGTAGCGGTCATACGCCGTCACCATCGTTTTGGTGTGCTCTTTCACGGGGTCGGGCACTGCTCCCCACAGCGTCCGGAGCCGCAAAGGACGCATGGCAACCGCCGGCGGACTGCTCTGGGATAGTGAGCGATGGCACATCACGGCCTCTCGGTCAGCAGCCTCCGCTTTGGGGGCGTCGGGCTTGGCTGCAGCATCGGACTTACTGCCGCCGGGATTGGGCTTGGGGCCTGTGCACGGGAGGGGGCATGTGCAGTGCTGATGCCCCCCCTCAGGGGCGCAGGATGTCATCCCCGTTGCCGCCCCCGGTGTTGTTATCCTCGGGTTCGGGGGGCGCTCGGGGCTCCTGCAGTCTTCTGTCGTACGCGGGGCCGGTGGCACTTCTGCATTCTGCACTCGGGCTGCCGCCGCACACCCTCGTGCACGGCGATGTTCCTGAGGTGCTGCGGTCTGGTCGCTGCTGCACGTTCACTGGTCCGGCCCCTTGAGATCATTGCTACACTAAACTTGGGGAGGCGGGGGAAAGCGACAACAATTTGTGAGAAGAGTGCGTTTGGGAACGGAATCATTTGTCGACGTGCGATCTGTTGGGAGCTGCAGCTCAAAAGCGGTGCACATCGACAACGCATCGTGCGCTCTGCCGCCTGTTTGCTGACGTGCCTCCTGCGGGGCTGCTGCAGTGCGCCAATGCACCGGCCACCAGGTCTCCCATGCAGCCGTTGTCCCACGCCCCCACGCACACACACACACAAACGACACACAAACACACGAAGCCCACAAGCCTCAGCGCACAACAGCTGCGCGCACAGGTCACACCCAGGCCTCCCCCCGCATCCTCCACAGCCGCGGCAGACTCGGGGTCCATCTCGAGGCTGCTGATGGACTGGTCGCTGTCCTGCGTGCGCTGCAGATACGGACGCCCTTGGCCCTGCACCGGGGCCGACGCCGCATGTGGGGCCGCGGCCACCGAACCTCCGGAGGTCCCGGCCCAACCGGCCGTGGCCGTAGGATTGGAGGTCACGCTGCTGCTCATCTCGACGGGGGGAAACGACTGCCCGGGGCTGGAGCCCTGCGACATCAGGCCTTTGGTGAGGGCCGCGGCGTAGGTCATGGCCTGGGGTCTGGCCTCCGGCGTCAAAGTGGGCGAGGCGGACTCGCCGTCGGCGGGGGGCGAGCGCCGGCCCAGCAGCGCGGCCCGCGTGCGCTCGATCAGCGTCGTGGGCGACACCATCTCCTCCCGCCCGCCGTCGCCGGGCTTCGCGCGGGGGTCGCCCTCCGCTGCACGCGACGGCGGCGCGGACTGAGGGGCCTGGGTCTTGGGGCTCGGCTGAGAGGGGGCGGGGCCGTCCTCCCGCGACCGCTCCGTCGCGATGAAGTTGTGGTCCAGGTACACGTTGGCGAACATTTCGCCGAAGGGGAGGGTGGTGCGGGGGGGTGCGGGGGTCTGGGGGGCCTGGAGCTTGGGGGGCTTGGCCTGGGCCATGTTGCGGTTGCGAGCCATGGCCATCTGCGGAGATCAGAAGAGCAGGTCGCGTGTGATGATGTGCACTGGCGTGTTACGGGCACCGGGTTTTGGGTTTGGGGGGACGAACTGCGTGCGGTCGCGACGCCTTGAAGGCCCCTACACACCCGCAGGCGAAGCAGCGCCGTTCCGGGCGGTGCAGGAACGTGGCAAGGCATGTGGGGCACGGCGGAGGAACAGTGCAGAAATTGTGAACCGCGTACAACGGCAAAATGGTTTGGGCAGGCCCTTCTTCGCCGACGAAGTAGCTTGGCTGTGTACACTGGGTGCCGTGCGGGCCATCGAAAAAAACGTGTGTACCGTATCTGCCACGTCGGTGATGGGTAGCACCGTTGTGAGGGACAGTACAGGGACGAGGCTAAAGATGTGACGAACGGCGAAGGAACAGCACAGGGCAACGGGAGGAATGGTGCTGTTTTGCCTCTGCTATACACTTCTGAGATACTACACTCTCAGAGAAATTCCAATGCAGCGCTGGGGCAAATTCTGATGACAAGGGGGGAAATGTCAGGGTGGGGGCATAGAGGCTGAAAGAGTTGCCGGTTGGTTCCGGGTGTACGCACATGTTCGCCTTTTGAGGAGGGAACCTTCCACCTGTGGGTAGGTGGGTCGGCTGCCCACCCGTTGGGTTGGGGGTGAAAAGGCAAAAGCAGCGTCTGCGTTCCCCAGAAGCGAAGGGGAGACTGGGGCACTCAGAGGAAACCTTGACTCATCAGGTTCATATTCTGTGTCTGTCCCCAGCTGAAAGATGGCAGCACTCGCCATATTGCTGTACCGTTTGGAGAACAATATTCAAGTCTGCCTTCTTTGCAATGGTGAGCATGGGGATCAACAGTCCTTATGTCGAAGACCATGTTTTCCAAAACCTGGCAACTTGTTTGAGTACATCCAACACTTTCGGATCATGTATCTTGACACACTCTGTACTTCATTCAAGCCCCATGACCCAGTGTCCAGGACTACCCCGTGTTCATGGCACAAAGCTATTCCACTCCATAGGCCCATGGGGCACCCTAGACCCATTGGGTCGAGGGCAACAAGTGCTACCTGTGCCACAGACATATGTGGAGGTATGTGCGTGGGGATGCTGCTCGCGGGCTTGCTATGCGCCTTGCTGACGGGGTGCTTTGGGGTTGACCGCTCGTAGTAATCCTCCGCATGCGACGGGTCAATCTCCTTCGGCCAGTCTCCACCGAAGGCACTGGGGCGCTCGTCTTCACCACGAGAATGATGATGGAAAGGCGAGGCAGTATGGGTTTCACGGAAAAAGAGTCCAAGCTTCTGATGCAGCACCTGAGAGCGACGGGCAATGCAGGGTGTGGGCTGAAGCAAATTGATGCCTTGTTGCACTGTCACTATTGGCAGAGTTGTATGCTTCCTATTCAGAGAAAGTAGTCTTTCGAATGGCACATGTTGGGTTGCAACCTTCTCCCCTGGCAAAATTAACGAAATTTTGGCCAAGTTGTTGCAATGCGTGCGCACTGCGTGCGCATGCAGTGCCCACACAATGAAACGTAGCCAGGGAGGAAGGGATGAAAGCACCCTGCATTTATGCGGGCGTCACCAGGATCGTCATATCCTTGGTGGTTGGTGGCCGTGGCCATGCGCGATCTGCAATTGCGTGAGTGTGTTGGAAGATGGTGGCGGCCTTCTGTCTTGACCCGATTGGGGCCCAACTTGTAGCAATATGCAGCCCTATGTGGGACGTTACTGATAAGCCATGCTACTAATTTGCGATGATCCGAGAGTGCGGCTAGAGGGTTCAAATGATGGCTCATCAAGAGAATCCACAGACAACATTGTTTCCTAGAGATAGCAAGGCAATGGCCATGAAGGTTGGAATTCGCTTTGGAGTGTGTAAAGGCCCACCTGCCGGTTTGTTGCATTGAGAATGTACACGACGTCCGGTGATTCCCCGTCATCATAATCCACCATCCATCTAGAACAAAAAACGTGCAGCAAAACCGGGTGAAAATGGGCCAAAATGGCTGAAAATGGGTGAAAATGGGTGGCAATTCAAATGTGCCACATCTCAATGCACAAGAAGCATAAAAAAAACCTGTTGCGGAACAACAAACTGGTGAAAAGGGGCCAAAACTAGGGTTCAAGTAGTTGCCGACATACAAAAGTTTGCTCCGCATGTGCACTGCATGTACGGCATCCCATGGATGCAACAGAATTTTGCTGCATTCAATGGCAAAGATTGAAAACGTGCAAAAAAAAGCGTTGTCGGAGTGATTGCACACATGCGCCAGTTTTTCTTTGGAGGGCAGGTTTTCGTGCAATGCCCTCCATTTTTTAACAATCCTCACCCTAACTCCCCCGCCCGAGCCCCAGCACATGTCACAGCCCACACCCTAGCGCCACCCCAGAGCTCCCAATCCAACACAAACCCAGCCCCCAAAGGTGCTTATGTTTCAATGTTGGTTGGTTGGTTCAGCACAAGTTTCAAACAAAAAACATTCGATTGAACACTTTGCTCAAAACTTCGTTGGAAGGGGTTTGAAATTCCAAAAGAAAACAATATAGGAGCAATTTCCACGATGCACAGTGGTGGTGGCTTGGTGTTGGAGTAATAGAACACAATGGTGCCAGGTTGGGCAGAAGGGCAACTTGGAAGGCATTTGACTTTTGTTGCAAAAAAGTTTCAGATGAATAAACACACTTGGCTAGAAACTTCGTATGAACACTTTGGGTTTTGGAATGGGACATTGCATGTTGCATGTTCCACACACTGCCCACCATGCACCCTTCGAGCCACACATTGGCATGTGGCACAATGCAAACTTTGTAATTGGAGCACTAAATAGTGTGCACTTTGCACGTTGTACATTGCACAATGTGTACTCCATAGAATGCACCCTACATACTCTGCACATTTCACTCTGCACCTTGTTTTTGATGTCCAACAGGGATGGCAATCAGGTCCCCCCCTGAACCCCCCCCCCCTCTCCAGAGTGACCAGTGTCGAGTGGCAGATACCATGAAACATGGCCCCACCTGGAACATGCAACACTGGTCAAGTCATGGGTGTTGCACATGAAATTCAGTCATCCTGCAAAATATTGTCACATTGTTGCTGTCCCAATGTCCTGGGTGCCACGGTCCAGTGTCCTGCAAGCCGTGTCCTGCAATCCCCTGCATGCACTTGCATCCTTCAATGCCTTCTGGTATTGTGCCGCTATTCACTGTCACTATCCCTGTCACTGTGACACCCATAGCCACTGTTGGTATCAGACACTGTATCCAATGATGAGCATGAGGGGCAAGGCATTGTGCACAACCAAGAAACAAAGAAACGTCTGCAACGGCAGACACCTTGGTTGACAACAAAATGCCATGGTCACTGTACATGTAACTGTCACCAGCAGTGGCTATCATCTCCATCTGTCACTCTCTATCTGTCACTGAGTAACAGATAGCCAGACCCCCCACCCCCCCAAAAAAATAACCACGTTCTTATTGCCATCCCTGGTGTCCAAATGGGCCACTTCCAAAGTACCTCAAATGTACCTCAAATATTGCACCACATCCGGTTGGTCAACATGAGGGCATATCGTGGGGCTGAAATTTTTTCCTAAATTTGTTCAGCGCCTTTAATATGTGCACCCAGAGCCACCCACAGCCACTTGGAGCCACCTACAGCCTGACACAGACACCCAGAAGCACTCAGACGCACAGCACACAGATTTGACCATCGCTTACGGACTCTGAGTGCACACGGCCTCACTTTGCTCGTGCTGACCGAGCCATCCATTCACCAACAACCGACCCACGCACTCCAAGGGGGGGGAAGATACCTGCGACCCTGCTAGTCCAAATTGGCTGCCGAGAACCTCAACAGCAACCTAAACCCACACAGAGCCACACGGAACCACGCAGACCCACACACAGTCACACACCGCAACCCAAAGCCAGCTCGAGCCACACACACCCAGAGCCACCCAAAATCCCACACACCCACCCACAGTCACCGAGAACTGTCTGAATTTCGCACGAAATGGCTTGGAATTTTTCGCATGTCTGTTGGACCGGATCATGAGTCAGACACAAAGATACCGACTGGAGCATCAACTGGCGCGAGGACACGTGCATGACCACGCGGCCAATCGCAGCCATCAAATCCTTCAGGACCTCCTCCTTCCAGTTGTAAGTGATCAGCTCAAGGCCCTGCCAGCGAACACGGGCAATGAATAGCGACTCACGCCCCGTGCCCCGGAACAACTGCTTCTCCATCCATTTGTCGCCTGCACCAGTGCCTCTGCCCCTGTCGTGCCGCACTGCCTCCGCTCTCTGCAGTCTGCGCATGACCGATTTTTCATCCGCTGCTCCGGTGTGACTGGCAAGGTCCTGTGTTGAGTAAAAGGGCAAAGGCTGCAAATCACGTTACCCAACCCCTGCCTTGCAGAGAGGATTTCCCTGGGTCACTGGGTCATCACAGCTACTCCAGCACGGTTGCCCCCCCCCCCCCCCACACACACACGTACACACACACACGCCTGGCCCCACACAGACCAATCCTCCTGCACATGTGGACCCACATCCGGTGTACACATTTCCCTCAAAAGAAAACTCATTCTGGGCGGAAGGATGCAGGAGATATGGGCCCAACACACTGTGCTAAACCCCTGCGTATTCCTTTCTAGTGCTGGTATAGCAAAGGCTTGTCGCACTGTGGTAGCACACGGTGGAGTGGGTCGCAAGATGATGTTCCTCTTGCTTCGCACACATAGTTTGTGGTCTTATGCTTCTTTTTCCCCGCATGGATTTCATACCCTGTGTCCCATCATTCCCTCCATAAACAGAGTTTCAGGGGCTCAATGTTAAGGCACATTGCAGAATTGCAAGGGGGGGTATAGAATGGGGCTAACTGGGGATCACGCGGGGTCGACTCCTCGGTTCTGGATGCCAACTACGCCCCCAACCAACCGTTGGCCAAAGGCCCCCTAGAGGGGGGGAGGGTAAGGTAAGGTAAAGTGCTCGGGCGCGCTCCGAACTCCAGCGTATCGGTGATCCCTACCTGCCCCTCGCAGCATCCCTTCCGGCTCGCGGGGTCACAGACACCCTAGCGCCTAGGACACTGCGTTCCGCCCCCACCGGGAATCGAACCGAGCACCCCTAGTTCAGGCGTCATGTGCATGACCGCTGAACTACGCGACCTTCTCGTCTAGAGGGGGGGAGGGGTTCTGGGAGGGGGGGGGGGTTCTGGGAGGGGCGACCGGGGGGGGGGCTAGGGGGGGGCTTTTACCGGTGGGGGGGGGGGTGGAGCACAAAAGGGTTGGGGGGGGGTCTAGGTGGGGCAATTTGGGGGGCACATGCCCCCAACGCCAAGCGTTGGTCAATCACAGGCTCCCCTTACCTCCCCTTGCCCTTCCTCTAACCATGCCATCACCCTAAACCTAACCCTGACCTTTGTAGCGAGCTGGTTCAGCCATGCCAGCCATGTTGACTCGGCTGAACAAGATCCCCCAAATTTCGTTCATGGCTGCTTTTGCCCAATCATTGCTCCCCATTTTGGACCCCAACAATAGCTCTGACCATAGCCTAGGATTTAGGCTAGGGCTAGGGTTAGAGCTAGGGTTAGGGTCACCGAGCTGGTGGAACCAGTCTTGGTTTTATAACCCTTTTTAGTGTCTAGGGTGGACCTACTAGGTTAAGCAGCAACAAGCAAGCAAGCAAGAAAGCAGCAAGTAGCAAGCAAGCAAGCAGCACGCGCGAAATGAGGAAAAATCAGACTTCCGTCGTGGTGCTTTGGATTCGGGTGAAATTTTGGTGCATGATACCTATGGGTGTGAAGTACAATCACACAAAATTTGAGCAAGAAACTCAACGGTGGCGGCCGGGAACGGGATTCGCAAGTGGCGGACCTTAGTCTCAAAAATTGCAGTTTGGGGCCAAAAACAGCCATTTTTGGGCCAAAAAAGCCCTGGAACACATTCAAAACGGCCAAACGAAGGGAAACGGTGGGTACACTTCACGTGCGGCTTGACTTCCCCGTGTCAACGAGCTCTTTGCGGCCCTCGAACTCCATGATATGTCCCGGAAACGGCCCAAAAAGGCCCCCAGAAGCTCCAAATGCCGACAGCCACAAACCAAGAATAGGCCATATCTTTGGCTACATGGCTCAAAATGCGATTCCGAGGGCACCTACTCCACCCGCAACCCCCCACTTCTTGTGGTTTCCACCCCTCAGAATTGCCCAAACGGACGCCTAGACCCCAATACCTAGGCCCACAAGGCTGCGGCAAGCTGCAAGCTCAAGCCCAAACAGGTGCGTGCCCAAATGGGTCAACAGGGTCCAGTAGGGGCAAAAAGATGACTTTTCTCAAAAATGATCCTAGACCATGTGCGACGCTAAAACAATTGTTTTTGGACCGTTTTGAGCTTGTGGTGGCCCATTTTGGTCCTCCGAAAATCCCAAAATGCCTTGAAAATGGGCTGTTTTGGGACCAAAAATGGGTCAAAAATGGGTCAAAGGCGCATTTTTCCAAACCTCATTCTAGACCATTTGGGGTGCACAAACGGGTGACATGAGCCCATTTTGAGCCTATTTGGGGGCATTTTGGCCCCTCAGAAGTCCAAAAGGCCTTGAAAGTGGGCCTCGTGGTGATGGGGTTCACTTGCAAGCTGATTTCACTTTGTCAAGAGCCATAAATGTGTGAATCATTCTTGATGTCCCTCACCAGTCATAGCTGATGTTCCCTCCCCCACCAGCTCGGTCCCAATATTCAGTCTTGATTAGGGCTAGGGCTAGGGTGAGGGTTAGGGCTAGGGCTAGGGGTAAGGGTAGGTGTGGGGTTAGGACTAGGCTGAGGGTTGGGGTGGGCGTTGGGGTCAAGGGTTGGGTTTAAGGATAGTGTTGGGGTGCAAAATGGCAACTAACTGTTGGCCGGAGGCCCCTAGAGGGGGGGGGGGGGGGCAGGGATAGCTGGCATCCTAGGACCCGCAAAGTCGCCCCCCCTCCCCCCCCTCCGTGGGGATAAACTAGGATCCCCACCATTGCTGAGCGGGGTTCATGACCAGGAAGCAGTTGAAAAGGGATCTAAGTCTGGATCGACCATGTCTCGTCTTCCCCACAAAAAAGGTTTTTGAGCTTTGGGAGGTCCAGACGCCCCAACCACATGCTCAACGAGGGACACTTGCATGCAGAGTGCACATGGTTAAGAGAGTGGATGTGAGAGTGTAAAACATCCCCGCAAATCGCAAAACATCTCCTCCCGCAACACCCCATCGATTGACTGACATCTGAGCACCCATCCAGTGGCATAGATGGGCTCGGCATGCCAGCGATCCCTACTTAGTGGTGAATGCTGATCAATGCTCAGGCATGGGCTCTTCGTAACCATGTGGGCCAGCTATCCCTAGTATTTCCCTTCCCCTTCCCAACGTCTCGGAGGCTTGGCGATGCAAACATTGCCAATAGCATGGACCCCGTGTTACCATGTGCCAGCTATCACCAGTGTCCTTATGCATTGATGTACTGCCACTCAACCGGCAGCATGGAGAGGCCGTGCCTGTCAATTCCTTGAGGCGTGCAACGCACACCCACATATGCCATGTTGTCTATGTGTGACAGGAGACGGAACGTTGCTTCCCATAGGGCTTGAGAGACAGCAACGGCTCACGGGTGGCTCCACCGGAGCTTCATGGTGTGCGCATTTGTGTGCTTGGGTTATTGGCCGGGTTACCGCAGCAGTGGTTGTCTGCTACTGCTGCATCACACATTCACGGGCAATAGGAGAGCGTTCCGCGGTGTGCCCCCCAAATGTATCAACTAAATGGGTCGATAGATTCAGTCGGTAGATAGCGCCTGACGACCAGCCTGTCCCTTGTTTTTGGAGGAGGCCTGAATCATTGGTAATAATTGGTAATAATTTGTAGGAATGCATGGCCCAGCGGCTTCTGCTGCCCATGCCGTTGCCCTGCCATTTCGCGCTGTGTGTTTGATTTTGCTTCGCACTGTTGTTCCTGGGCGTGGGGTTGGTGGCCCACCCCGTGCACCGCAGCATGCCCCGCCCCCCCCTTACCCGCACCTTCATCGGGTGTGCAGTGTGCTCTGCCATGTGCCTTCACCACGCGCCGCACACCTCCATCTGATAGTGGTGCACCATGTCCCAGCTCTCTCCCAGCGTGCCCTCCGAGACACCCACAATGTAGAAACTCGCCTTCTCCACTGCCACAAGGTGCCGAATGCTCTCGTACTCCGAGGTTGTGAAACGCAGCACGCGGTATCCCTGCTCATCATCATCCGGGTCCACAGCTCCGGAGCGTACACCTACATTTGTGAAAGCAACTAGGGCCAGGCTGCCGTGCAGGGTCTGCAATCTACTGGACATGTCCGCGATGAAGTCCATCATAGCCCACGCCGGAATGTCCACCTGTGGTGTGCGTGAGATGACACAACATGCGAAGGGGGGCAAAGAAAATGTGCACAGACTTCCAGAAACTGCACAAAACTTCTACAGACCCCAGATATTGACTCTGTGCACATCAAACCTCAGCACACGGTCTCCCTTTTTCGTTGGGGGGGCCAATTGCTCACATAAACCAAGATTGATAGACCACCAAATAGGCCAAGGTTGATATCCGGTAAGAAACAAGTTTTGCCTTGTATCACCAAAAGAAATTGTTGTTCCTGCTTTGTTATTGGATGAGCGACCCACTACAGCAGTGCACCAGAGGGACTTTGTTTGCATCAAACTGGCTTCCCAAAAGCATCTAGTGCACCAAGCAAGAAGGAGGTCCATAAGGAGCAAGGAGAAGGTGCAAAAAAGTGCCAGAAATTGGCAATTTACAAACCCCCTCAGGAACACGACTGTTGGGTTCCCTTGATGCCCCCTTGGTGCTGGTGGGTGCGGTAGTAGGTGCAGCAGACGGAAGGTGATATTTGGCCGTTCGGTTCTAGAGTTTCTCCCGTTATCCAAAAGAATCACTCTTCAAAAAACAACACGACTTCTCTTCAACCATTGGTGGAAACTTGGACCTTTTTGGCCTGAACTGACCAAGAATCTTGGCCAATTCCAGCCAACACATGTGGCAAAAGTAGGATGAACCACCCCCAACCGATATAAATGAACCTGTCAGAAGAAATCAATCGAACCACATAGCAGGCTCGCTTGGTCGTGTGTTTGGCCGATTTTTTCACTTTCGTGCTTAACATGAACACGCCAATTGCCGAATACTGGCGGCAGAAATGTTTTCAAGAAAACAATCCCAGTTGTGCTTTCTACAATCCCAACGCACTGAGCATCGAGAGCTGTTCCTGTCCAGCAACAACATTCTTCTGACTGGGAGATTATCTTGCAGTTAAAAAGAAAATGTATGCTTTGAATTGATACACATTTCAGTATCAAATTGTCGTACCGTTTCCGAGGATGGCTAGGCCCGTATTTTGGTGGTATTATTGGGTTTTGCAATTGAAGCCCCAAAAAGCTTCACTATCACTGTGGGGGAAGCGTTCCAAATTAGGTTACGGCATTCACGGTCACAGTATGCCCTAATCCTGCCAATTTTGGCAAAATCATTGCCCTTATTGAGAACTCGTAGGCCAAAAATTAAGCGTCTTACGGGCACGTAAGGTATTGTTTTGGGATCTTTCACAATATGACATCTCTTGTGCTCCCTTGTTTCCCTTGTGTCCCTCAAAACCAATTGAAATCAAACCCATCCCTCACCCATGATCGTTTGGCTTTTATTTTGGGGGTTTGTGTGCACTCATACATAAGTAGGGTTTGCCATTTGTAAGTCTAAAACAAAATGCCGTGTGGTGGTTTGCACTCGTGCAACCTATACAATACAATAAGCCCAATCGAGGCGACATTACGATGTTGCATCGCTGGTTTCATGGTGTTTTAGATGAGGTGTCTTGGGCCAACTGTAGCAGGTCTGCTAGTGTGAGGGACCACACCTCCAAGATGGAGTATGGTGCACATAAATCAAAAGGTGATCTGGCGACCACTAAATAATGCTGGCCTTTCCATCGAATGGCAAGCTTTCATATGGCAATGCTTTTTTGATGAGTCGAAATTGCTGAATCCGTGATGTTTTGCAGCAGCACAAGCGCTGGGAAGCGGCACTGCCGCAACCACCGCAATCAGCCTTGACCAGACATCGGCCAAGATTATTTGAGCGATTCCTTGATGCAATTAACCTTGAATGAAGCAAAAAAAAACCTTTTCCTGATGGAGAACACAATTCACCCACCCTTGCACCTGTCACTTTGGCCGATGCAGTGAAAACACAACGTAGCCAATGCTAACCCAAGCAAATCATAATCCAATGGGGCTAGTTTACCTCCAGGTGAAGACACCCTTCTGATTCAGAGGTTGGTCCGAGGTTCCCAACCAACTTCATGTTTGAGGAAACAGTATTTTGATACTTGGCATGAACCGGCCAAGATGATGAATAGGCATGAACAAGAAAATTCATCTTGGCTTGGACCGGCCGTGATTTTGTTGGTGCCTTAGCAAATAAAATCGTGCAGTAGTTTCGCCACATCTTTACCACAATCCGCTACAATCCTTCATCCAGCCCTATCAATAAAAGGCAAGTTTCGACTGGTTCCAATCCATTTCTTGGAAACTTAGGTGTCCTGTTGGAGGGCTTACCTAGCTGCAATAAACTGTCCATCAGCCTTTCTACCCTGAAAACTAGTAAAAAGGGAAGTTTTTCTTCAAGCTTTTGATGGTCATCAATGTTGGGCTGTTGGGTGGTTGGCAAATGGAACCTGCCAATTCCTTGTTTCGTCCAAACGCTGGCACTTTGGGACTGGTGCAATGAACCGACACAGTTTGGGCTACAAGAGGAACACCGCACAGGGGTATCAATACGTGCACATCCAGGCCAGTCAGTCAGCCGCCAAAACATCAGGTGCCCCTTGACAGTGTCCCCTCATTTGCTCCCTTTCAAAGACAGGGCAGACAATACGAGGGAAGGAGGGTTATTGATAGGGGCACAGAGCCAACACAAACCCGATGCTTAGGGCCAATGTGGTGTGCATGATGCATCTTTTGTAATTTGTGAAGGCTCATGTGTGGTACTGAAGAGTTCGGAGCATGTGTGGGTGCCAGTTTGATGTAGTTGAGGTATGTTGTCGTCAGTATGTCTTCTGGTCTGCGTGTTGGGAATGGCTCTATTGCAAGTGTGATGTGGCCGCTCAAATGGAGGCGCTGACACCTACGGTAAACCAGCACACTTTGAAAGTGCACACAGCAAATGCTGAGAATTTTTTGCTGTTGATTTCGTTGATGACACCCAGATCACTGCTGCCAAGTACTGGTCTCAAAAGCCTGCCCCCCCTTCCCCCCCCTCCCAACACACAACCCTGCAGGTCTTGGCCCTGTGGTGGATTTCCGTACGGCCTTGGTGAACATCAGCATCGGAAATCTCGTAAATTCCGGAACCCCTTCGTTGATGGCACAAGAGCGAGCGCTGTTCTTGAAGCACCCAATGAAACAACGGCTTCGCGCCAACAGCATCGATACGTGACTTACAGCAGCAAGCGGGTGGGTGCCAAACGCGCTGTCATTGAGGCGGCACGGATGGGAATCCGTGCTCCACATGATAACCTGTGTACATCGGGGCTAAGCCAAGACCGACGCCTTGTGTACCACCCTCCATTTTTTTCTGGGTACCCAGGAGCCAAACTTTGCGAGTGACGAAGGTGAGGTCTCGTGACTATGGCCCATCAAACACTATATTGGATCTGAGGACATGGGCCCTCAAGACATTTTCAAACATTCTTAACATATAAAAATGATTGGAAACAGACAAGGCACACTGGCAAAACATGTTTGTGCGGAGTTCATATGCCTGTGCGGTCGTAGGGTCATGTGCTCATGTAGAGGCCGTGGCTGTGGGGTCATGTGTTAATTCATAGGTGTGGTTTCCCCCCGTCTCATCATGTTTTCCCCATTTTGCCCGTCACCAGATTTCCTGACCCAGGACACCACCTCCCCAGTTTTGCACCTGCATAAATGCATGACCACCACGATTATTGCACCAGCTCACAACGTCACATCCCCCATCCTGCGCATGCGGTGGCTGGTACCTCTTCACGGGTCATGAATACCGACGGTGACTTGGACTCCAGCAAAGATGTGGACTCGTTGCAGGCAACCTCTGCAATGGCCCGTACGCGGTCTATGGCCTCCGCCTCGAAATGGACGGCAGATAATTGCTCCGGCAGTACCACATGATTGACAGACTGTTGCAGACTGAAGGTTGACACTTGCGCCTCCAAAAGATAATCCAGAACGGTCTGGTTCACACTGGATAGTGCAAAGCGGAGGGTCATTGAGGCTTGTGAAGGGCCGTGCAAGATCGGGGTGGGCTGGAGGGGCTGGTATTCAGAGATGTGAGGTGGGTTGTCACACTGTTCTCTGTGCTGGCGCGTTGATGTACCACAATCGACCGAAAGGGCATGACGCAGTCACCGCCCTCCGGTACCTTGGCAGAAACTGTCAACACTCTGCCCCCATTTGAGCGCTTCGAGGCGCAAAAAGAAAAAATGCGCGTGCCCCGCCCCGGTTACAAGGAGGGGGGCCACAAACATCAGGGCTAATGTGAGTAGAAGGACGAGCTTCAGGGCCGAAATCCGGCGAAAGTACGACACTCTGGCCTGAAATGGGTATAAAAATACGTTGGTCATGCCTTCCACGCGCGCGTACACAAACACACACACACACACACACAAGCGAAGGCACGGAATGATTGTGGCAAGGCACTGTATGTCCGTTGACTCAAAGGCACGGTGCTGTGCCGAAAATGCAACCAGAGTGCAATGTCTGCAACGCGGAGACAGACCAGGTGTGCACCGAATGGCCCTCCGGCATCTCGCACAGAAAAACACACACGCACACGGGCATTGCACGAACGCGCGCCCGTTTGCACGCACACCTGTCACAAAGTCTCACCAGCAGATCCTCCTCAAGGTTGATCTCCCCAGACTTCCAGAACTTCACCACCAAATAATACTGTGTCGGCGTGTCATACTCCTGAGCATTGAAGCAGTTCAGGATGGGCGCCACACAGGCTCTCCCTTAGGACTCCTCCTCCTTGCACAGTCTTGGGGGCGGGGATAAAGGCGAAGTAAGTATGCAGGTTGGTCCTTCCAGGTGATGCATGCATTGGTTTGACTTTTTTGACGTAAATTGTTCCAAGCCACTGGGGAAAGGTAGTGTCCCTAGATGAGAGTGGGACAGTCCTCTGCTCACATGTGCTGCTTCTGCCCCTTGGCGTGGCGCCAGCATGCTTCACACAAAGTCGTTCCCCAGCCAGTGAAGTTTGGAGGGTGCTCTCCACCACATCTGATGTGGGAAATGCAACACAGGGCCAGGGGGTTCTGTATCACCAAATGTTACCCGTCAGTGGTGCGCAGCATGTCCAGGCATTTTGCCGTTTTTTTTTTGTTGCAAACGTGCAGTGTGCCAACAGGAACGGAATGGAGATGAGTTCACAGCGCCATGACTTCTGCCAGGAGCGGACTGGATCTACCGATGCACACTAACAGGTCACAGCTCCTCTCTGGGGCGGACTGGATCAGCCATATATTAGCACGGGGAGGGGAAGGTTGGATTGTCGTGTGTGTGCAGGGGGAGAGGGGGGGGTGCACTGGCCGGGCCTTTGTTTTCAAAGGATGTTCCCCCGTCATTGCTGCGCCCCTCACCCCATTGGTTTCTCTCATGCCCCCGCCTAGTGCAGCTCACTGGACCTTCCAATGCTTGGGGGCCAGTGGTGGTGGGTGGGAGAACCTCCCCCCAATTCCGCCTGCTCCCACACCCCCTTGCAGAGGTCTCCAGAGTCTTCCCTGTTGGCCCCTGGGCTTGCACTCCTCATCAGTGGCCCCCCACATGGAGCTGTGTCATGGGGTGCCTTGTGAGGGGGCAAAGACGGATTCGGCGTCCCAGCGGGTCAGCAGGACCGGGGGATGGGGGGTCACTGTCACTTGCCCCAACAGTCCACGGCGCCAAAAGCCTTGAAGAAAATTTTTCTGCTTGATACAATGCAGTTGTACTGCAAAGGTTTCAGCCCAACACGTGGTTCTCCCCCACAAGGGGTGGGGGGGGTGGGGGACATTTGGTGACCATTCCCCAAGGAGTTACAGGACCACTGCATTAGAGATGTGTGTCAGGGTGGGCAAAGGGCTGGCAAAGAATTTCAGTGACGTCAGCAAAATGCATTGGAACGGTGTGTCGCCGCCTTTCCAATCTTCAAAGGGACAACACTTCTGTGGCATTGTGGTGCCACACAGTTTCACATAAAACACGTCACAAACTGTCCCATGCAAAGCCAGTGAGAAGCACGAAAATGGCCCCAAATGGCAGGTTGGGAGGCCACTGCATGCCACGTTACCGGTACAGGGAGTGGTGTGGCAGGGTGGTCATCGGTTGGTGCTGCCCCCCCGGCACCTGTGCAGGGATGTGCTCAACCTCCCAAGGGGGGGAGGGGGCGGGTTGCCAGGTCCACCCACTCAGGTTTTGGACAAAATGCAGGAACCCAACAATGTCAAGGGGGGCTGGGGGGCTGTTAGACGCCCATCCAGCCATCCGCCGCCATTCGCACAGAGACATACAATGCACAAGACATAGGGATTGGACCAACCTACAAAAAAATTTTTTTTTGCAAGCTACTGGTCACCAGCTGCAGTGACAGTGATTGGCACTCATTCATTCACTTCATCCACCTCTGAGTCAGAGCAGGATGAGAAGGGCTCCGAGCATGCAGATGAGTCAATAGACTCTTCTTCACGAAAACAGTGTCAAAATCGGCGGGTTCAATCTCCCCCCGAACCTCATGAACAGACCAACATCTCACTCACCAGCAAAGGAAGCAAAACAGGCCACAGACAGACTGGCTGCCAACAACACCGCAACAGTAACTGCTCACGGCCACCAGAGCCAGGGAGCCTAAAAGGCATGGGAGGAGGCGCCAGATCACCCACCCACCCAAGTTTTCCAACCCCCCCCCCCTCCATAGAGTAGGCCAACCAGCACTCCTGACCACGCGGGTGCCTCATTGCCTTTTTGCTTTTGACACGAAACGGATGTTCCCCCAAGTGGTTGCAGGGCGTGCACGTAGCAGGCCATGTGGCCGTAGACAGGCCTCTGTGCGGATACCCCGATCACCCCTCTGGGAATGCCCACTTCCTTCATCGGACCCTGTCTTCCGTCCATGCCTTCCTCCGTCTACTACCAATTTTCGAGGAAGCATGAAAGAATACCCCTGTATTCTCCTGTATACCCCTGTCCTAATCGTACCGCATCAACAGCACTGGCGGCTGCAGCATGTCTTTTTTTTGCGGGGGGGGGGGGGGTTCTGATATTGTTAGCCACGCTCTTTTCTGTTCAAATCTTCATGGTACCATGTGCTCACACGATTATAGTGCGCAGCAGGAGGGGAAATCGATGCCCCAAAGGGATTCATAGAAGGCGATATGGCGTCGTGGCTGTATCTATGCTTTTTGCTCAAACCAATTTGGCCAAACAGGGTCGCCTCTCCGTCGCATAGGCCATGGACACGCGTGCCGTGCGTGGGCCATTTGCCGCTACTCATTGCATCTACGGGGCCTCATCACTGCTACAAATCCGAGCCCGTTGTACGCGGGACACCCTTTAGTCCCCGCGGCCACCACGCCCCTGGGCCCCTCTGCCAAATGCAGCCTCTTGAAACTTTGCGACCACCCCCCCCGCGCATTCCAATGTGAAGACATAGTCCCCATGACACCCCCCAGGCCGTGTACCGCAGAGATGACCCCCCGCTGGATAGACACACTCAGAGGGCAAGACAGCACGGCTGCAGGACCTCTGTCGCCGCGAGTTCGGACGGCTCAGAGCGCGATTCATTGGACTCCATCGCATCACATCCGGATGCGCCCAACGCCGTATCGCCGTCGTCCTCGCCCTCGTCCTACAGAAGCACAACGGACCATGAGCACGCACCCTCCGGCCCACCCCGCGACACTGGCACGGGCACGGCCCATACCTGAGTGCGGCATTGCCAGAGGCTTGCGCCCTATCGGAATGAAGAGGGGGGGCTGACAAACCGAGTGCTGGAGGCAAAGGGAAGTACGCAGCACAGGGGCAGAGTATCGCGGGACCGAGGGGCCAAGGGCATGGCCTGAGTGCGCATGAGCGGGACTTGGTGCGCAGACAGCAGCACGAGTACGCAACAGCAAGTGCGGGTGCGGGTACGGGCACCGGCCACCGTCGGAATGTGAGCCACAAATGCGAATCCGCTGCTCCAGACGCAGATCCAGAGGGCAGAGAGGCCTAGCCTTCTGTCAATTCACACCACTTCCAAAGATCGCGTTGGTGCGAGCACCAGCACGGCTACCGCGGAGGAAACAGCACCACTCGACATTGGCAGTTGCACCGGCTGGTGCTGTGCATAGCCATGGCACCAGCCGCAGCCCTGAGGTGGGCACCTCTAGGTCGTTTTGAACGCATCTGACTCCCACCTCAAACTTTTCACATCGCCAACATGGTTCAGGAAAAAAGCGTTTTTTTTGTCGTTTTTGACAGCTTGTGGAACGCTCCCTCAACTTAAGGTGCTGTACCCAGCCACCACCTTTCAGGTTCTCACCCAAACCCAAATTTAGTGGAGCTGCACTCAGCTCAGCTCAACTCCAAATGTTAAAGCATCATACACCAACGCTTGGGCATGAAGAGGCCCACAACGGCTGAGTGCTCGTTTTTTCCCACTTCACTGCTTGCTGCTTGTCGCCCCCTCCTGTCCCATCCTACACTCGCAAAGGGGAAATAACAGCTTGCTGGTGACACCAGCTCGGTGACCCTCGCCCAGCCCTTCAACCCGAGCACTAGCTCCACTGGCAAGCAAACTGTCCATTAACCCGTGTTCCCATTCTTGACCCAGCTGAGGGGTATGGACAAGCATGCAGGTAGTGGTTGGCACGGTACGCGGCAGGTCTTGCTTGCGGTCTTGTGTGCAGAAAAACAGATGCACACTGCGGATGGGTAGAGGTAGACATACAGTACCTGGGCGATCTCCAGGCTGCCATGCACCATTCTAATTACGCCTTCCCTTCCGGTAGCGTATGCCTTTTGGCTTGCAGGGGGTCACCCCGGACACCAGAGGGCCCAGCGCACGCGGCTGTTTCTTGCCCTTGCAACTCAACCCAGGGACCATGGATTAAGAGTCCTGCTGCATCACCACTAGTACATGCACCTCCATTTGCATGCACTGCCGTCACGTCGTGCGCCACACTCAGGGGACCAACAACCGACAGGCCAGAGTGCAGTGATTTCTGTAAGGTCTCATGGAGCCGGGTACCTGTGAGCGCTGCGCGGAGGGGGGGGGGGTTGGGTCTGGCCTTGCATTCTGTCTGGCAGTAGATGTGGTGCACTGAACAGCGCTTTGATGAATGTTTTTTGACGTCTGGTGGGTCCTGTGGACTGGCGCCATTACATCTGCGGGTCATATCCCTCGGAGATTGCCCAATGGTGGTTGGGGTGGTTGCTGGCGGTCAGACTGTCCTTGACACCCAAAAGAAACAAAGCGCCGCTTCCACCATTGGCATTAACACCGCCGGAGTCACATCAACCTCCAAGTAGCTACTGCCCAATACTGCCCAACCGCCAACGAACGCCTCCAAACCGCTTTGGTTTCCCAACCGCCATCTGATGATCTATCTACAACTGCAATCGGTCATTGTCGGACCGCCGAAATTACTGATTGTCATGGGCAGCCTCACCTCCCAACAGTACCACTGCCACTGCCACTGCAATGCCCCGCTCCCCCTCCTCCGTGCCATAAATGACTCGGACACACCTGAGGCAGGCAGCGGGGCGGGGGGTCGCACACCTCTCCATCGCCGGTGAAAAACTCCGCATCATCATTATCCCCTTTGTCGGTTTTGGCGGACTTGCAGAGCTCTTGCTCCGGGTGAATCACCCAGGCCTTGGGGTCATTGGGAGCGGATGTCAGGCCGGGACGTGCGCAGAGGTCCGACAGGCAAATGTCCACGTCGTTCTTGTCCACAACCTGCACGACCTGCGGGGAGGTGGTGCAGTTTGACCGCTGCAAAGCGGCCAGTGGACTGTGTGGCAAATTGCCAGTTGAGAGTCAGAGAGAGGACGTCCCCTATTATGTGGGAATATGTGGAAAATATGTGGGCTTCTGGCCATCAAGTTTTTTCCAAACACATGGCCCTGGATGGTTAGTTTTATTTCTTCGGTGTTGTTTGGATGGATGCCATTAATTCCTGAGGGGTTCCATGCATATTATGAATCTCTGGCGTTCAATGGACACAAGCAAACCACAACACTTTCAGTCTATGTGAAGCCCACATCAGTCTTTACTCCAATCGTCCTTCCAAATCTCCATTATAGTGTGTCATGAAAGCTTGCCGGCGGCAATTGTCATCCAGACCATGCCCACGCTTCTGCTTTTTGGCCTCATTGCTGGACTGCGACAAATAGTCGTCATGAATCGGGGACTCTGGGGATTCCATGTTGAGTAACCGGAAAATGCAAAGAGATGTAAAACAACTGTGATACGTGACATGGAACATTTGACGCAACAAGCAAACCGTAACAAACAGTAAGGACCACAGTACTGCTCACAAGCACACCGGTAACCATCATTCCTCAGTGATTTTAACCTCAGGGACCATCGAGAAATATGTGCAAAATATGTGCAAATATGTGCAAATATCTCTCGGGGACATCCAGTTTATGCCAACACGGAGCGAATTCGCAATTTTTCAGGGTTTTTTCAAGTTTTGGTCCAATGCACCAAATTTTCGTTCCGTAGGGGGGGGGTATGTGTATGCTTTTTGAAATCTGTGAGAAAAGGCCGTTTCAGAAATGTATGGGTTGGGGGGGTTGGGTTGGGTTGGGTTGGGTGAAGGCCTCACCTGGTCGCCTACCCACGGTCCGCACCGCCTTCCCTGCCGGACCCGACCGGGCGGCTGTACCAGGGTGTCCGGTCACAAGGCCTACCGGACTGCTGACCGCCCCCAGACCCCGCGGTGGCGCTCGCGGGCGGGAGATGCCGCCGTGCCTGTGTGTATGTGCCCTTGTGTGTTTGTGGAGGGGGGGGGGGGGCTGTGGCACACCTGCTTGCTCCATTGTTGTTCGGCGTTGGCGCACATGGTGCGGGGAAGTGTGTGCCTGGTGCTCCAGGCCCCGGCAGGGAGGCTGGAGAGCCTGACTCTGAGCCCGCCGGGGGAGATGTGGGCCTGGGCTCGCAACCTCCACGTCACTAGGACATGCTACCCAACCACTCCACGACTGCCTGTTGGCACGGGAAGGCGGTGGTACGTGGCACGACTGGGGTCAGACCCGCACTCCTTGACTGCCTTAGGCACAGGTGGTGCTGCCACGCGGGCTGGGTCCGGCTCCCCACGGCCGAGGGCGTACCGCGGGTAGGTGGAGGGGCACTAGGGCGCAAAGAGTGCTTCCCTGCCCTGGGTGCCACCGGTGCTGGCTGCACTGGCTGCGGCGCTACAGCCCGCGTAGACGAGGGGGCCCAGAGGGCACCACACCCGAATGGCCTCTCCGTTGGGGTTGGGGGGGGGGGGGGGTAGGTGGTCACAGTTTTGAGCACAGAGCTGAACAAGAGACGACACACATGACGGGGCACTGCTCCAGGGATCACTCATTATTTGGAATCCGAGTCGCTGTCACTGTTGCCCCCCTCCACAAGGGCGGGCACTCCATTGGGGCACACATCCCCCTGCTTGCGACTGGGAACATATTTCTTCAGTTTTTCCCAATCCTGTAGCCTGCATGCCTTGACTGGCACCCATCCTGTGTTCAAGGGCATGGCCCACAGGCCATCAGTTGTGAGGTCCAGGCAGGTTGCTGCGAACCACCTGTACGAGGCTTTTTTGCGGTGCTAGGGGTCGTCAGGCGAGTAACTTGCACCCAGGTAGCACCCCCAGAGCGTGCTCTTTTGCGAACCAAAGGTTGTTGCGGTGCATCTGGGGATGCAACAGCACGTGGCGTGAATTTGTATCCGGACATGATGGCTGTCTGTTGACAAAAACAGCCAGCAAGCAACACAGGCACTGTCCAAAAAGGACAAAAATCTCAAACATACCGTCAGTACAACATGCAGACCCGGGTGTTCCAAATAGCCCTTTTCAAGGGCTTTCCGAATATACCCCACATACCCCCCCCCTTTGGGACACTCAGCGGGCACAAACGAGGCAACAATCGCGGCGATCCCTGAAAACGCTCCGTGTTGGCATATTCCTCTCCGTCCCCGAGAGATATGTGCACCACATCATTCCCCCCCCCCCAGCGTCCCCATGGGGGTGTTGTTGGTTTGTCGCCAGGCCATAGCGCAATGATCCCGCGCCAGGGGGGGGGGGGGGTTCTTCTTTTGAATGACTGCTCCAACGGCATTGTGGATTGGAGCGAGTTTGTTGCGGATGTTCTGCAACACATTGCGCACGTGGGTCAAATTTTGGGTCACGAAGGTCCTTCGGGCTTCAACGCAGTCGCCACTCAGGTCGCTCACACAACACTCGCTGGGCTGACGAGGCAGAAATATGCATGATTCGTCTTGTAATACGCATACTGCATTTGCCACAACGCGTGGCAGATGCTCTACAGCGCCGTGTAGCGCACCACCCGACCCACATTTTTTTGCAAGAGCAAAGTCCAATTAACTAAAAGGGGCTGAAGTTCAAGACCAATTGTAGGGACACAAACTTTTTGGGGGCCCCCAGACAGAGAGGGGGAGAGGGAGAGATAGAAGAGGAGGGGGAGGAGGAGGGACTGGCTGAGAGGTTCCAAGGTTGCCAGCATCAGTGCCAAGTGGTGGCTGTGCAAGTGCGCCTGACATTGGTTTCCTTGTCTTCTTCCTCCACAAAGGAAGGTCATGACAAAAACTGAGGCACGCCCGGCACGCCACCCGGCAACGGGCCGAAACCGGCCCGAGGATGTCTCTAGCGTACCTCTGCGCCATCACTCCATGACTGGCAGGTCTTTGAGGGGGGATCCACCTGAGGCATACGTTAAACACTGGGGAACACCCCACCCAGTTGTCTTGCGCGTTTGGGCCACCAAGGCAGCTACATGGCCTATCAGCAAGAGGCCCAGAGAAGGACTCGGGACTAGAAACATCACCCCTAAGCAGGCTGGAGACCACAGCTGGGAGAAGCAGCGGTGGGGATGGCTCGGCTTGGCAGGGGACGGTAGGCAAGTAGACGAAGGGAACCGTGCGGAGGCAGCAGGGGAGAGAACCCTGGGGACTCAGCTCAGTGCTACTATGGCAATGAGAACCCTTGTGAAGGGCCTGGGGGGTGAGAAGCAGAAGCAAAAGATGTTGAGAGGCCTTTTGCTGGTGATTGGCCTTCACTCTTGCTGAGGGCCTCTAGGGCGGGGCAGGGGGGGTTTGGGGGGGATTGTGTTTACCAGCCCATGCATTGACGGCAAGGTGTAGGGTTTTCTCCGCGGGAAGGACAAGCACAAATGCACAAAAAATGCACTGCACCAGATGGGGATCGCCGTTCCAGCTCACACACAGTTTGTAGTCTTGTTGAAAGCTGGCTCACAATCTGAAATATTGGGGGCATCATCGTCATCACATTGCATGCTCGGCAACACAATATCCCCAATATCCCACCCGCCTTGTGAACCGCAGAAATTCTGGACCGCATCCCCCCCCCCCCCGCAGGGGCTTCAACAGGGGAGGAAGGAGCGGGTCAAGCCTCCAGATGCACTTCATGGGGTACACCCACCCTGAAGCAAAAGCCGTGACGCAGGTGCACCTTCAGCATGATGTACGCCAGCCCCTTCCCACCAACGCCCACCGGCTGGAACATGATATGCCGCTGGTTCCGGCTCCGCAGCATGTCCGGCCGGGCGCTAGGGACGGCACTGACGGTGTTGTAGAGGAACTCCATCTCCATGCGGTCATCGCCCGCAGTCATGCGCAGGGACAGGCCGTTGATAGAGTCCGGGGCCTCGCTGTTGCAGTCGCTCTCCGCCACAGCAGGCGACCCGGCGCGCACAGCCGCGTCGGGGGACAGGCTCTGGAAGGGGCCCAAGCCCAGCGAAGGGGCGTTGATGCCAGGGCTCTGGACGGGGACCGTGGGGCCGGCGCCGGGGGTGATGGAGGGGAGGGAGGGGAGGGAGGAGAGGGAGGGGGGGGCCGTGGACCCGGTGGAGCTAGGGAACGGGAAAGGGGGGGTGCCCAGCGACAGCGACGTCGGGGCAGCGGGGGCCAGTGGGGGCTTGCCGGTCATGGGGACGGGGCTTTGGGCGGGGGGGGCCGGGGCAGCGGGCGGGGGCGGCCTGTCCACAGGGACAAAGAACTGGGCGAGAGGCGGTCCGAAAGAGGAGCCAAGGGAGGAGTTGAAGGAGCCCGTGAGGGTGCGGCCGGGCTGACTGCCGTCGGGAGGGGGGGTGTGCAATGGGGGGGTCGGGGGGGAGCTGACAGGGGGCGTGGACTGCGGCAGGGGGACGCCGGGGGAGCTCATGGCTGCGGCCAGTGCTCCCGCTGCGCCAGCGGAGGGCAGGGCCTGACAACCAGCGGCAGCGGCGGTGGCAACGGCGGCGGCGACAACAGCAGCGGTCACGGCGATTGCGGCTGTGCGCTGGGCGTAGATGGCGTCGAAGGCCTGGACGGAGCGCGACGCGGGAACGGGGGCGCCCTCGTTCTCGGTGCGCACGAGGGTCGTGGCGTAGAGGCTGATGTTCTGCTTGAGGTAACTGAAGGTCGCGCCGATATCCACCCACTCCGGCAGCGGATAGCGCTGTGTGGCAGCCAATCCTGAGAAGATGGAGGATCGTTGTACTCGCACGCCGTCTTGAGGGGTGGTCATTTTGGGGGCACTTGCGTTCTGGGTCAACTTTACCCTCGAGTGGGGGGTGGGGGGGTCGTTCCAAAGTGTGCACACGCCAAAGGGGGTGGGGGTGGGGGGTTGACCGTACCCCATCACAAACACAAGGGACATCAAAGACTAAGGATGTTCACGCTGAATGCCAGGGCCCCAGTCGGGTTGCTGCCTGAGGCCCACTGCAGCGGCCCCACCGGGAGGGCATTTGCCGTTGCACAGCGTTGGACAAGCGGCCCTTCCGCACTTCTGGGACCGGAGGCCCGACAAAGATACAGAGCGCCGAGGCTACAGTGGTTTGCTGCACGCCTGCTGGGCCACAAGAGGATGGCTGGTGGTATTTTGCACCCACACCACCTTCACAGGGACCCCTGTTTCATGGCCTACCGAGCACACAACGCCCCCAGTGTGGTCCACATACTGCCCCCAAGGCTGGGATGTGTAGGAGCCCGGGGAGCCCCGACCCCGGTGGTGCATGTGAGCGCCCCCCATTTGCTGGCCACCACAGCAGACGAAGAACCTGGCCGTAATGGGATGGGATGGGCTGCACTGGAGAGGGAGACCCGATGCCTCTTCAAGTGGGGAATGCTAGCAGGCCGTTCTACGCATGTCGCCAATTCCCTTGAAACTTGTTTGCCCATCAGCGTGTTTGTTGTTTTGCTATGCCCATGGTCTGATTTGGTCGATGCTCGTCACTTGCCTCAATATTCTTCCTAGAGGGGATAGCTGATGCAGCCCAGGGTCCAACTCCGGAGCCCTGCCTCCTCCAGTGGGGATAGCTGGTAGGCTGTCCTTCCCATGCCACCACCAGTTCTCCGGAAACTTCCTTGCCCAATGATGCTCTTCTTAATGGCCAATCGCATTATCTGGCTCAGTTGCTGCACTCGTCTTTTGCTTCCATCCCTTTTCATTGCGATTGCTAAGGTCAATGTACAGTTTCCCGTTGTCTGTGTAGAAATTGTGTCAGTGGGAGACAACATGTCAGACCAATAATGCAACTGACAGAAAATCGAACAAGATAAAAAGCATCCCATCTGCGACAGAGAGCTAACATCTTGACATCGACACCCAGGCCACTAAGACGGGTTGAACTCTAGACCACTGTCCACTGGAGAGAGCGAGCACTCTTTGATACCCATGCCTCGGATGTGTTTCTTTTGTTCTGTCTTCTTTTGCTTTGCAATTTCCCCACGAGAGAAACCTTTTGACGCTTTTTTGCAGCCACCCTTGTTCGCCAAGATTTTGCCTCTTTCTCTTGGTTGTCCACAACACTGTGTGGCTGGTCGTCGGCGAGGGTAGCTGGTTGCCCTCCTTTTGCTCCTCTTCTGACCACCTCTGCTCCGTGTAGGTCTGCGAGCCCTGCGCGTCACCGCTTGGGCTTGGGCTCCTGGGGGGACTGGAAATACCACAACTGTGCTGCAACAAATCATCAAGAAGTAGGCAGCCGGCGGGCTGGTATCCCCTTGAGGAAATAAACTCAACAAAGAGGTGTGTAGGTGTGCAAACGACGAAAGCATCAACAAATCAGATGATGGAAATGGTAACAGTAGTGGTAACAGGAGGAACGAAGATGGGCAAAAACATTTCAAGGAGCCCAAGAGTGGGTCACCCACCTGGTCCCGTGGCTACAACCCGACACTAATGGCGAGGTATGCACCTCTGCGGGGTGCAGGGGCTACGGACACTAACTCCTCGTGTACAGACACCCACACCCACACCCACACCCACACCGCATACAATTCCTGCACATACTATCTCTTACACACGCGCCCCTCTGCTGCACAATACCCTGACTCAGAATCCAATTCAAGTCTGCTGCAGTGATCTTGCCATTGTTGCGGTGCGCGTGCTGGGCAATACACACGAGGGTGGCCTGCTGCGCTTTGTGCACCAACGCACTCTCCAGCGTGTTCGTCACGTCCTGCTGAGGTTGGCACACGCCGTACATATCCAACACCAGCTCAGCCCCATACTCTGCCGATGAGTCCTGCACCAGTAAACAAACATGCCCGAATACGAGGTGGACGAGCAGAGAAACAACGCCAGTCAACAGCACACATCACCACTGCTATTGAGCACTGGTCGCAGGGCTTTCTGGGACTAAGGAAGCACAGAGGTATATTGTTCCATGGAACTTGGGATAGCATCTGCCGGCGGGTGACCGCTACTCGTCAGACCGGGCCCATAGGATCTTATCAGCCTTCAAAGGGGGGGGGGGCAAAGAGGGAACATTTTGACCATCATGGGAACCCCGAAGTAGGCAGAAGGGAAGGACTTGCTGCCATCCCATGATGGTTTGCGACCGATCGATCGCAATCGACCTAGCGCTGCTGACGACAAAACTGACGCCTCAAACCATAGGTATCCGAAACACCGACAGCCCTTTGCACACAATGGGCCACGTGAAGCGGCCCCTTTCTGTTCACCAGCATGTGTTTGAATGTATGGGTGTATGGGGTCTGGGGAATGCGCCCCTGCCCACACGGGCGATGGCCCCATGAGTCGGTCAGGCTGCCTCAGGGGCATCAAAATGTCTGAATTATGGTACAAGAACATGTGCTGCACACCTTTTCAGTTTGCAGCTTGTGTGACAGTATGGTCACAACACCGAGCCAGCCCTAAGGGCACCTCGTCAGCAGGCCCGGCGCAGGCCATGCATGGGTTTGCTTCGGCCACGGCCACGGGTAGCACAACACGGATGCGAAAAAATGGGGCTGGGGCGGGGGCGGGGGAATAAAGGCTCACAAGGAAAAGTGCCCTGCATGCAGCACGCAGCAAACACCCTTTGGTACATGTGTAAGAAGAAATGAAGAACAGTTCGCCGAAACTGATCTCAGATACTTCACGATTCAAATTCACCATTCAGAATAGTCACACAAAAGGAATTCAGGAACAGCATAGGAGTTGTACAACGCTTCAACACAATGGAATGTCTTTTGCAAAGGACATGTAATACTGTATGAAATCTCCATGTTGCTGTCGAATAGATAAGGGCACAGTGAACCTGAACTGTTTCAGGAGGTCTGCCTGTAATCAGTTGACCGCCAAGCAATGCTTGCAGCTGCAGCACATTACGTTCAGTTCAATGGCCGCCCACTTATGCCTAGTCATGCAGAGTGCCAGCCTGCAGTGCTGTAGTAGGCATGTCGTATTCGGAAGTGGAAGGGTGCTGGAAGCAAGTGGTAGGGCAAGAGGTTCAACATCTTTGTTTTCTTCCGTCCTGCCACAGGCAACTTGGCATTCCACAAGCCCAGACATGTCCTCAATTCCCGTCCCTGTTGGGGTTGCGTGCCTTGGGACAGCCCATGGTGCTTTGCACTTTTGGGAAACCTCCAGGAATGGCAGCAACCGATGGGCTGGCAAGCGCTCAAAGGGCTGCAACCAGGAGCATGGACCTACGGACCATCCCTACAAGGGTCCGCTCCTTTTCTCTTCCTTGGTCTGAACTCAGCATTCGCGCACCAGTCCTCCACTGCATCGCACCTAGAGGGTCTTGCACATCCAACCCGTGAACTGCGTGCAATCGATGGCAGTTGCGTAACTCAACAATCCTCTACCAGGAACAAGATGATGCCTGCAGCCATGCTGCACGATGGCTGCATCTCTCCTGTGGAATGGCCAACCCCATTCCACCAATAGGGCGAGGCATTGGCTACTACTAGGGCTGAGGGTTGGCCATGTCCCGTGCTGTATCAGGGCCCACCAAAACGTGAAGTGGAGAGATAGATAAGATGGGGATGGGGGGGGGGGGGGCGGTCAGGGGCCTTAAAAGGACGCACACTGCTCTGTAGTCAGCCATCGAGCGGTGTTCCAGGGCGCTCCCTCACATGGGTTGTGCCCTGGCCACACAGAAGCTCCCCAGGGTCGTTGCAGTAGCCGTGGGAAGGAGCCTCACACCCAAGACTTCAATGCGAGACTGGTCTGCACGCAAAGGCCTCCACGGAGGTGCCCCAGAAAGAAACCCGCATGCCAACCAACCAACCCACCCACCTACCCCTCTATCACTGGCAGGGGGAGGGGGGCATGCAAAGGGGAACCAGAAAAACTACTGGCACCACCGGCACCACCATTTGAGGCCCAGTAGCACTCCCACAGCTCCGTTGTCAGTGCTGGTACACAGTCACAAATACGGCCATGATTCCTGGAAAACACACAAAGCCTCGGTGCTATCCATGTGATTCAAGTGGAGCAGAGCACAGGGAAGGGCCTCTTTGCTGCATCTGGGGACATCTCACCAAGCAGGCGTCACATGCCGCACGCCATCTCCTTCCGTTTGGGGGCTCAGGGGTGTAAAGAGCAGGGGCCCAGGGCAATGGGGCAGCAGAAGGGCACCTCTTCTCTTTCTGTAGATCGCGTCGACAGGTGCAGATAATATATGGCCTGGTTGTCCAGGGAGCGGCTGCCGGGGGCGCAGTAGACACACGTGTTCTGGCGGTTTGTGACTGCGATGGGGTCAAACACCGTGCCCATGATATGGCCCAGTACCATCGCGGCCCCGACACGGGCCAAAAGGCGGATCTGCACTGAGTGGACCAGGTCGCACCGGAACTCACCTGAACAGCCGACAGCAAAATGCCCCCATGACGGACGAGTGGGCGGGGCCTCCGCAGCAAAACAAGAAGACTGACAACATTACCTCTTCCCCAGCCCCAGTCCCCAGCCCCGTAGCAGCAGGGGGCAGCGTGCAGCAACTTGCCGCAGTGCATGGCGACACACGGCAGTGAGGAGCACTTGAGCAGCTTGCAGCAGTGTGCACTGCGCCGTGGCAGGAGGCAGCGGCGTGCGATACGGGAGCAGAATGCAAGCGGAAGGCAAACACAAATCACGGTGCTGTTCCAGATGCAACCGAGATCCAGGCGGAAAAGCGCAAACTGCACCTGTAACTGGGCCTGCATCCAGATATTACCAAACCTACCGTCTGAATGTCAACCTGCGTCTGGGATCCACATTGGCGATCCATGGTTTCCATCCGCGATGGGGATGTCGATGTGGATGGGGATGTGGATGTGCACACATGCAGTTGCGGAGCCTGCATGTAGCCTTCTAAGCACTGCATCTTAGCTTCAGTTGCCGTCACACTTTTGAATACACCGAATACAGATGCGGATCAGGATCCCACACTGGGGTTGGGATCTGGAATTGCGCCTGCACTGTGACGTGTATCTGCATCAACACCTGAACTCACATGCAGCTGCAAATCATGATTGGCATCCCAAATCCAGGTTGGGACAGACATATGGATCCAGATCAGGCTCCGTTTTTCAGGGCAAAGCGGGGGGGGGGGGGGGTAGAAAGACTGGGACCGTGGGTTTGTCGACCCTCCTGGCTGAGGACCATTTCAGTTTGCGGTGCTGGGCAAGTTACGTTCCCTGACTGCAAAAGCAAATTGGAAACCACATTTTGTGGCCTTCCTAACTAGGCCCAAAGGCAAGTTGCTTCGGGGGTAGCGTAGGGGGGATTCCAAAGAGTACGATACGGGTCGCGCATGTTTTCGCCACCCTGCAAATCGAGTGTCAGAATGCACCAGCTGCGCGCATGGGTGTGGACATGGGCATAGGCCAGGGGAAGGACCATGGGCAATGGGCGGGAGCATGGACACTGACAAAGGGCAGGAAGATGGGAATGGGCACAAGTATACGCGTACATGCATCCCACTGCCTGCCTCGACCACCTCTCCCTGGACTTGTCCGACAAACCTTTTTTAAATTTGGTTGAATGCCGCTCAGGCTCAGGCTCCTCGTCCGGCCCGCTACGCTTCCATTCGACCGGAACCATCAGATCATCTGCCACATGGGTCTCATGAAGACTGGCCAACAGCAAAGTTTGATTGACCCTCTTCGCCACCAAATTGATGGCATTCTGGATGGATAGCAGCAGACCTGTGGAACGAAGAGCCAAGTGTGAGGACCTGCGGAACGTATGTCAGAGGGAAGTGTTGTAGCGGTCGATTGCCGATTTGTACTCCTGCACAACCCTCTGCCCGGTGGAGGTAGAAACAAAAGTAAAAGAAGAAGTTTTAGGTGTTGTGAAAACTGCTGGGTGAAGACTGTGGTCAAGCAGGCATGATTATGAGACTTTTGTTCGTGCAATCAGTGTTGAGCCGGGGTGTAATAGTTGTTGGGGCCCTCCTTGACAAGGGGCCCATGCGGCTGGTTAGTTGCGATAAGCGCATGCTACCGATCGACGTGCTCCCGGGCAGATCTTTGCCCAAACACAGCTGCGACACCATGCCATACCACCCCCTGCCATACCGCAACATCATGGCGATGGCATTTGCCTCAAAGAGCATCAAGCAGAAATAATCGAAGCACAACAACATCAATTTCCTGTCTGACAGAAGCGGGGCCAATTTGCGTAGCGACAACAAGATAGCGGTGAGATTGCTCGTCAGATATGCACACATCCCTCCGCAAATACCTGACGAAAACGCACGCAATACGCCACCAGTGCACGGTTGTCGCAGAAAAACACCGCGTCTCATTCACAGCCTTGGACGAAGGTGGGGCCGCCAACGCGAAGTGCAGTTTTGGAAATTGGGCTACACCGGCGGGAAAAATGAATTAATTTGGTTGTTTGTGGGTGCTGGGTGTGCTGCAACGTGCCTCCCTGATATGATATCCCGTGAGGCGCACAGGGATGGGCTGCGAGCACCTTTGCGGTCTTTGCCATCGGGTTTCGCAGGGGTGAACAAGGTGACACGGACTGTGCAGTTGGCCTCAACGGTCAGGATGAGCCAGAACTCCAGCTTGGTTGGTGCGGCGTCCTTGTCCTTGTCCTGATGGGTCACGTCGTGACGGAACTGCCCCACATGATCTGCGCAAAGCACAAGAAACAGTGTTTGAGGTGTCTATGACTGAGACCGGGACTGAGGCTGGGGCTGGAGTTGGGGCTGGGGCTGGGGCTTTCTCCGCTAGAACAGCGTCGGATTCCTCCCCACCCTACCGTGTCTCACACACACGCACACACACACAGGCTGGAGCTGTGGCTGCGGCTTCATTTGTGGGTGGGGGCTGGGGCTGGGCTTGGGCTTGCTTGGGGCTCGGGTCAAAGTGGGGCTAGAGGCTGGTTTGCTACAAATTTGATGCCTGGAGCTGTCACACAGCACAGCAACGATGGGGACACACTTCGTTTTTTTTACCTGCCTGAGAGTTCTCGGCGTGTCCTTAGCCATAGGTTCGCATCCCCGGGAGGGGGCACCAATTGTACCATGGGAGTCTTTGCCAAAGCCTGGAACGCAACGCCCATGGCGAACCAAGGGAACACAAGGAGCGAGGGTGGCAAGTAACTAATCGGTGCAAACTGATTGTCAGGAGCCTGCACAGGTGCAGGCACACGACCACTGCCAATACCACGACCTGAGAGCACTGGCAGACGGGAGGAGGTCAAGGAAGAGGGCACATGCGGCCTCACCCAGTCCCGAGCCCCAGGCCCATTCCCCGCTCCATCCCCGTCGCAACCCCAATCCCAGGCCGAAACCATTCCATGGCCCATCCCCCTTCACGATCCTGGTCTCAGTTGTACCTCACGCCTCAGCCCTGGCCCCATCCGTGACAGCAGAGGCAACGTGCAAACACGGCACTCCTGACACCTGGCCTCTGCATGTGACTCGCATTCTCGTCATAAGAGTGGACCAGGCCCCGCGTGGGCGTAGACGTCCCCGACATGCTGCGGGATCCATAGCCGTCCTCCGCTTTCTCTGTCGCCAACTCTGTGACCACGAACCACTGATGCCCCGGGGCCTGCACGTGAATGACGCTCATGGCAGTGGACTCGAGCAATTGCGACGGAAACAAGCGCATGCCCTTGTTGGTGTCCACGAAGTTCACCGCAACCTCAAAGTCATCGTACTCCTGAAAAACGGAGCGGAGAGTGCGGCGCCTGTGGAGTAGAGCGCGCGGCGCTTGTGGACACAGGAGCATGCAACACCCGGAGCTTGTGGGCAATGGGAGCATGCGACGCCTGAGGCTTGGGTGCAAGGGTCTGGTGTAACACCCGCTCGAATGGGCATTGTTGAGAACGTCCACACAGGGTTCACGGGTGTAGCTGCACCACCAGCGGCTTCACCCTCTGTGGAAGGTGCTATCCCGATGGGCAGACACAGACCAAATGTCGAGACAGAGAATGTCACTCCGCAGTGAATGTGTTTCTGGGTGCGCGCTCGGCTTAGCCATCTGAACTGTGCTCATTGCTCCATTTGTCCCTCAGGCGGTGCACTCAGGCTGCCTTTGTGGTGCAGCCGCATGTGCCAAAGGGGCGAGCGAAGGAGGACGCCCAATTGCCGTGGCGGTGCGCTGAGATGTGGGCCCCGGTGGTGATTTGTTGGGCTCAAAGCGACAGTGGCATTGCGCTTTGAAGAAAATGCCGAGAACAGAATGTCCTCTTTGACAGGGAAGGAGTAATAGACTGTGCCAAACAGGGCACGTTTGTCTCTGGTCTCTGTCTTGTCCTCGACGGACGGAGCGTTGAGAGGTTCGACCGTCCCAAATCTCGTTCCACGTCCGTGTGCCCTCCCTGCCACAGCCATGTTACACCAGCGCCCAGGCGCACTGCTGCACGGGGCACCTGCACCTGCAGACCCTGCTGCCCAGCTTCAAAGGCAACACCTGCACTCCAAAGGTGGCGCTGCCACATTTGCAACCTGTGCCTCCGAAAGGCGGTGCCACCCCTTTCCGGTTTTAACGGTAATACTACCGCATTCCAAAAGAATTGTTGCCCCCGATAGGCAGCGCTGCTGCATTCTACACATCTTGCTACCCCCTTTCGCAAGCTGTCCTGCCCAATTCCAAGGGCAACGCCCCATTCCAAAGGCGACGCCGCCACACTCCGGAGGTGGTGTTGCCCCGTATCTTTCAATTCAGCACACCTCACCTCAAAGCACCATCTGGAGCGTTTCACGGGATGCTGAGCACAAGGATCCCACGTCGTCATCTGTGGCTCCCAACCATACACTAGGAGGCAAACCGATTCCCTAGACTTTCCTGGAAAAAAAAAAGCCTCTTGCCCCTTACGGAAAACCCTGCCATCTTCTCGGTACCCAGACTGGGGAAACAATGTGGCCGCCCTTGCCCCCTCTTTGAACCCCCCCTCCAATTTCTTGGGGGCTCCAAGCAGACCCCGCCCCTCAACACGCACATGTTCAAGTTTTTACCGACCGACCCCTGCACGCACTCCTATAGACCGTCGTGCCCGCTTCAGCTCCACACACCCGCCGAGGCAGATTCCGAATGTGCGCCAACACTGAGCGGATCGCTTTGGGGTCCAGACTCTTTGCTCCATCCTTCTCTTTGATTGGCTGCGACAGAATTGAGGTCAGAACCTGAACACAAAGAGACAGAGGCAGAGAACCAAATCGTCGGGGACGTCCATCCCTTGCCTTGCGTGCACTGCGGCATGCGGGCCCGTTTCAGCCGCCATTAGGGGGGCAGTGCTGACGAGAGCCACAGAGCTCTGTGTTGTGCCTGAGGAGATGCCCATGGGTCTCCCTCGTTGATAAGAGGCGGTGTGTTTGTTCGTTCACCTCGTGACGCCGTTATTCACGGAACGCAAACTCGGTGGGTTTTCCCCTACGCAGGGGTACTGATGGTAGGGTTTGTCAGCGGGGCTGATGGTACAGTCTGTGACTCAGGGATAGCACTGGGCCCTGACCGGTGCGTCCGCAGTCCCCTCGGACTCCATGGCCTGAATGGCTCCCCAGCGGCTGGTCACGTGTCCGCCGCTTTCCCTGGCCCCGCATGGAGGACTGACCAGCGCTGCCGCGGCCTGGGGTGGCCATGCAGAGTGCGGCTTGTGCCCCCCCCCCTCGGCGCCGTCGTCGGAACATGGGCACACGCGGCCGGGCGCGCCGACTGCAGCGACGGAGGACGCCGGCGACGGGACGCTGGAGGTGGTCAGCGGTGGAGACTACACCAGCCCCCCTGTGGCTGGCCAATCAAACAGTGTGCCATGCAAGGGAGGGGCCGTCATCGGCCGGGATGCATTAGAAGGGAAGGGACCTCAGAGGCGGCCCCAGAAGCGGTTAGACAGGCGGTTGGAGGAGGCTGCCGAAGCGGTTGTGGGCGGTTACGTCGGTTGCAAATGCCATTGAGGCTGGCACTTGCCGTCAGCGGGACAGCAGCTGGGCATAGGCAGGGCTCCCTGGAGGGGGGGGGGGGGGTAACCCCCCCCCCTTCCCATGCATCCCTAGTCGTCGGGCACGGTGGCTGTCGATGAAGGGGCCTCGGCGGGCAGCAGTGGCGACTGCGCCGGGCGTGGATGTCTGCAGTCTGGGCGTCAGGGGGGTGTATGCACAGCCGCCGCCCTCTGCCGGCCCAGTCTGGCCCGTGCTGCCCAGGCCAACGGCGACCACGAAGCCGGGGGGCGACCCTCTGGCCTGCCCCCGCCGCCGACGATGCCGCCAACGGGCGGACGAATGGGAGCAGCAACGGGGCACTCCGGCCGAGCCGATGGCGGAGACATCGCCGGAGGTCTGCGTTCTGGGTCACCAAAGGGCCCTTAGGAAGGACGGCACCACCGCAGGCATTGCATAGGCACAATGGGAATACCAATACCCCACCATCAAACCACCACAAAGAAGAGGCACGGGGGGCTTGCAATTCCCTCAACCCTCGACCCCAATCCTGCAGTACCTTCCGGGAGACGAGACTTTGAATCACCTTCTTGCACTTCTCCATGGTCTTCGAGATGGGCGCCGGCAGTGAGTGGTCTGACAGGTACATGTCGTTGCCGTCCTGGAGGCCCAAACGCTGAATCCGTTGGTAGTACTCCCGGGACTTGGAGAAGAACCTGCAAAGTAATGTGACAGAGGCCTGTGGCCATCGCCTTCTGTCACGAGGGCTGATCCAGTCTCCTGCACCGCACGCGCCCTCACCGGTTGCTTTTTTAACTCCCCAGCCCCCAAATAGGGCGGGGGTTCACCCACTCACTCCTCGTGGGTCTGGGAAACGGTCCATAAAGCCCAAGGCCTGGAACGGCAATCTGGGATCCTGCCTCAACAGACCCCCCCCCAAGCCCCCTCCTGTTGGATCCTCCATCCTGCTCTTCTACCATTAGGCTTTGGTGCACGGGTGGGATACGTTGCTTCATGGCGGTCGCAGATTCGGCCGCACTGCACTCCAATTTCGAGCATTGCACCTTGGGGGAGGTCTGCACTGCGTGCACATCTTGTCCCAATTGAACTGCTGCCTCAGCAGGGACTCGGGATTGTGGCGACACGTGCGATCATCAAACTCTTCGTTGGAAAATCCACAATTTTCCGTCGCGTTTGTTGACTTTTGCGCCTCATCACTGCTACACCGCCCAAGCAGTGTGCACACCCTGTCGCCCTGTGGGGCTGTGTCATCGAGTGCAAGATGATGATCAGCCTTGGGGCTAGATGGTGCCATAGCCCTGCCGTTGAAAGTCAGGCTACACTCTGGCTCTCCCAAGGCCAAGCACCCACTGTTTTATGCCGAGCCCATGCCAGACCTGCTGCGCGTTGCAATGTCTATAGAGTTGTGCTCATCCATCTTCCGCAAGAGAGTCTCACGCGTCGGCTTGAACTCGTTCCTCGAAACCTGCAGAGAGTACATGAGAACCTGGGAATTTACTGAACACTGCGACACCTGACCCCCAAGACATTTCAGGTACCCTATCCATTGGTTTACATTGACTTGTAGGTAGGCATATAGGTTAGTAGGTAGGTATGCACGTAGGTATGCACATATACACTCACCCCAACGATGACTTCTCCATTGCACTCCCCGGATGTCTGCCCTCCCTATCTCCTCCCATCTGCTACTCCCGCGAGCCATAGTTTGGTGCCCTCCTGTCCAGCATGCATTGTAGCCTTGGCCGCTTGTGCCCCTCAACTGTCCCTCATAGTGTTGCGCAGTACCTAGCTCACACGCCCACCAAGCAAAAGGGGGCTGGCTAAAGTGCATAACATCGTAGCCCAGGCAAATGCTATAGGCATACTGGACCCCTCCTTCAGCTACCTTGAATTGACAAACTTGCATGCTGTCCAACAAGACCGGGATAGCGCTGTCTTAACAGTGATAACAAACTACAAATGGCCCATGAGGAGACCCCCCAAGGCAACCATCATGATCGTCCAAATAGGGCCATAGATAGAAGAAAATAAAAGCCCAGTTCCTGTACCCCGGCGCAAATGTCCATGTAAATGTACTTCCACTTCCGCTGCGCCTTGAAACACTGTCTTTTCTGGTCGCCCACCAAGAGAAACCCTGGAACTATTTTTCACAGCCGCTACCATTGATTGCACTGTGCTTGGGCGGCACTGGCGCATGGCCTGCAGACACGGGGTTGCCGCACACCTCAAACATTTGTTGCGGGATGGTGGCCACCACAATCCGGAGTTTCACGTTTGACGCTGAAGAAGCAGGTGTCCACACAGGCGTGCCCTTGAGCTCCGTCTCCATCCACTCGGGAAGTGTCCCCTGCATCAGGGACAGAAATACTAGGACCTTAATGTGTCTCCAACTGTGAGTCAGACATGACAGCCATTCCTCACAAGGGTGATGGGGGTTGAGCGCCTGAGACGATTATTTGGTTCCGAATCCAGCGGTGCCACTTGCCCTTCGAGCCCGCATGGCATGGAAAAGGGGTCCTGCTGGGCTATAGCTGTGTGCAATACCAATACAACAGGGGTCCGAGGAGAAATGCTCAGGGCTGTGGTCACGCAGATGTACATGAGCGCGCACCCACGAACGCACAAACGCACAAACCGCTTGCGGTGTGGAACTGCCGGAGGATTCAATCTGCTCGATATTCAAATCGGCACAGTCCAGGTTCAGCGTCCGTACAGCGCTGCCTGGCGCACTGCCTGGGGTCTCCATCATGTGCGTGTGCGTTTGGGGCGGCGTGGCAAACGGCATTGGGGGCCGCTCATGGAGAGCAGAGGGCGAGGGGGCTGCGGGCTGCGCCATCGGGACTGGCCGGTGCGGCGGGTGGGCGATGGGGACGATGTAGACAGGTTTGTGGTTGTAACCAGTGCTAAAATAAGTGCTGGGGCAAGTCTGCGTACTGTACACCGCCTGAGAGGACAGTGCAGAGCAAATGCAGGAGGGGCTAACCCTGGGGTGACTTGGGTGAGGCTGCGAGCCCTTTTTGTCAGAAATCCGATCAAAGAAATGAGGGAACGATTTCTCAATGCTTCCAAACTGGAAGAGGACGAGGGCAGTGGTCAGAAAACGCAATAGTTGCGCTGCTTCTTTGCGACGGCATTTCTTGCCCAGGAGATGTGATGGATTCTCAGTTACTAAAACAAAAGGCGCCTGTCAAATACCCAGTTCACTAGTTGTGTGGCAACGCCCAACCATTTTACGGCAAGAACAAGTGGTGTTGCATTGATTTTCGTGTGCGGCATTGTGTAGAGGCCACAAGCGACGTATACCAGAGGGCGTGTAAAAGGGCATTGTGTGTCCAGATACAATCAGCACTCCACTCGGGCGTGTGACATGATGCCACATGATGGACCTCCACAGATTATGTGCCGCATGATACGAAAAACTGAGTGATACAGCTGGAGTGAACGCCTGCAATACTTGACAGAGCATGGTGTCATCTCCAAGATCGACCTGCTGCCTTATTCTAAACCTGAAGCCCTAGGTGTTACTGTCCGTGGGGGGTTTGTAGTATGGTGAAATCAAACAAAGACTGCCCCTTAACCGAGCACTGCAGACTCAAAAACACAGACGAAATGATTCAAAACTAAGCTCTTCACAGATACCTCAAAACGTTGTGACCCTGAGAAAATAGGCATCTTTGCAACTTTGACATACACTGTTGTACCACTTGCGTCGTATGCTGCTCAAATGCGTGGACAGCCTGCTGCGTCATGCAACAGAATGCGTGGAGTTCCCAGTGTAATTACAGACACAGTTATATGATACTCTGCATACTACATACTAAAAGGAAGCAGCGCAATCCTGCCGGCCCTGACAGTATTAGTCGGAGACCATCGGTGTCAGTGAGGCGGCTAACAGCCCCAGGTTGTCTTGCTCCAACAGCATCCCTGTAGACAAGCCCTCAGCAGTTTCCTCCGGAATGAAAAAAAACTATGTGATCCTACCCTCACTGTGCCAATTGGTAGGAGAGGAATCATTGCTCGAGTCTTCTGGATGACTGCTGTTACTTCCTGGGAGCTGGAAGGTGGTTGCTGTTAATTCTGGGAGGCTTCTGGATGATGTAAATTCCCAGAGGCTTCTGGTTGCTGTCAATTCCAGGGCTCTCTGGATGTTTGATGTTGGTTCCTAGGGGCCGTCAGATGGTTGCTGTAAGTTACTGCAGGCTTCTGGAGGGCTGCTGTTATTCTGGATTTCTGAATGGTTGCTGGAGAAAAACGTGTATGAACTCTGTGAGATGACACCAATATGTTGCCTCACTATGCAAACCCGTGACCCTAACCCAAACATGCACTAACCCTGATGCACAATTCTCTACAGTCAATCCTTAAGGGGCGCTGCTTGAGGCACTCCTTCATCGAAAAAACACGTGAATGGCTGATGAGCGCCCTGTCTTGAGGCGTGATTCCTGGAAAGTTCGCGTCTCCATTCGTGTACTGTATGCACGAATGGGGTTTCACCTGCAGAGACCATTGCTCCTATTCTTGTACCTGACCTCCTTTTGCTGCACACTGCATGCGAACAAACAATTTGGTGCCCCCTCCCACACACACATTGGCAATGTCCTGGGTCAGAGAAAACAACCGTCAGACATGAATGCCCTACTTAGACAAGTACATGCCACAAGAATGTACTTTGCCACTCTTCCAGGCTAAATGTAGACTTATCATTGGCCCCAATCCACTTTTACAGCGTCAAATCGGAAGGCAAAAAGATTACGAGCAGAAACAACTCTGAGTTGCATCATGCAGCCTGTCCATCCCACGACAGTGGGCGTGCACCCGTGTCGTCTTGCGTCCTGAACCATAAAAACACTGTGGTCGGAAGAGGAATATTACCGTGCTTTTGAAAGGCTATGCTGGTGCAGGAGTAGCGCAGTGCAAAGGGGAAGGGGGGGGGTGCACCAGGTTGACATATCCAAAGCAGGATGTGTGTACCAAGGCCCTGAGCTTGGCCGCATAATGGAGGTGTGCCACGCATGCTGCACCAACGCATCATGAGATGAAGAGGAGTGGGCCATTCCCTTGTGGGGTTATGAAATTTGAAATGAAATTGGGCACAACAAAACCATTGACCAGGCCTTTGCTTTACTATCCTTGTGTATGCATGTTTGTCATTACAGCTCCAATAAATGGGTCCAAATGCCCAACATGCTACTGTTCTGCACACCAATGTGTGAAAGGAAGTAAAAAGTACTAATTGCAGTTGAGAAAGTCGATCTTGGTCTGACTGGTTCTCCTTGAATTCCCCATGGGTGGGAGTGCATCTGACTCTAGCGGATCCCATTCTGTTTTGTGCTGTTTTGGTAGAGGCTCAAGACAAACCTCCATTTGGAAGGTTCCCATATCTCTTACAGTCATTTACAATGCAATAATAGCTGCCTCTGTATGCTGTTTGTCTCTGGCCACCACCTTCTGGTTCACAACCTGATTGCTTGGGGCACAAAACGGTTGAAAGAGACCGTGTTTGCTGTAGTTCCATAGCTCATGGACAGGTGGGGGGGGGGGGGGGATGCCCTAGTCCCATGATCCCCGCACTTTGGACCAAATCGAACCAAGAGGTCTGGCAGGTCCCCTCTTGACCCTCAGTCTCAGTAGGTTGTCTGAATTTTGTGTAGCGTGTTTGAGTTGTTCACACAGCAAGTCCAGAGGGTCAGCTGCAATCAGTTATGCTTTGCATATGTCGCGTCATGGATCAGCACAGTTGCCCCGTGAAGCTGCTGAGACTCATAACTTTTCTGAGCAGAGGAGGCAACCCCTGAAGCAAGTGAAGTTGAAGATGGTCACTTTCTGTGCCCTCGGGCCAGAATGGCGTTTTTGTGTGTGTGTTTGCTAGGCTGGCAGGGAAATTGCGCACCAACGATATCCTTCAAAATTCCATAGGCAATGGGAAGTGGAACGCTTTGAACGCACTAGGGAGGTTATCAGGGCGACTCAAGGGTCACAAGTTGGTCAAAAACCGTTTTAAAAAACTTATTCTGAGACCACTTGACATGGTCAGACTAGTGGTTTGAAGCCATGTTGAGCCGGTTTTGACCCACGTTGACCCATGCAAACTCCCAGAAAGCCGTGAAAACGGGCCATTCTAGGGCTGAACTCTGGGTACTGTGACTATGGGCTTCATGCATGTGAGGCCTGTGTGCATTGTAGGACACACCTACAGGTGCAGAACATTAAGGTACAAACTTGACACAAACTTGAATAGCATGCCTATGGGAATGCTCAAAAACAGTGTTGAATTGCTCTTTGTGTGGTACAATTATGGTATGGTATGGTGCCTTATGCCTCTTGTTGCTTTGAACCTTTGAGTCTATCGTCAAACTCGAAAATACACGATTGTGTTGATGACGGGTTTGTGTTTTGCAAATGCCTTTTTTTGTGTGACTTGTGAGACCGAGGGAGAGGGGGGGCGGGGGTGATGGAACTGTCACTTTGGCCAAGTCCCCATCACATGCAACGGTGAACACTTGGGGGGCAGGGGGACCTACTGTTGGGTGAACATATTTCAGCCTGTGGAGGGTCCATGGGTCACTACAAAGATCGGAGCGTAACTTTGTAAAATGGGCCCTCACCATCGGCCTAGAAGGGTGCTATTGCGACCAGAGGGTGGGGCCTTGCCTCCGCTTTTGAGGACCGCCTTAGGCTGCGGCAAGCCCCCCCTTGGTGATGCCCCTGAGGGTAATGGTGGGGCTCCAGCTCCAGAAGGATCCATTGTGGGGGCTTGCCGGGGCTGGACTTTTTTGGCATCCCCATTCCGGGAGCAAGGTGTGTCCAGGAAACCTGGGAGTAATGTCCATCTCTGAAGGGGTTCATGAAGCAAAGAATGGGCCAAAGCGCACTCTGTCTCAGGAGCAAGGGTATGCGCACTGGATGCCCACAAATCAGCGCCGCGGTGCTTATTTCAGCCTGAGGAGGGTCCATGGGGGGAGGATGATCGCGTGGAGCCAATTTCATCCTTCAGGCATACCTCTTTGCCATGATTTGGTACATGAGATTGAGATATTGCTTTGGGGCATACAGCTGGATCGTGATTTGGTACAGAGAGATAGAGATACCACCTTCGGCCCTGCCATGTTCTGGTACAATGGGGGGCGGGACACTGCCTTTGGGCCGACGGCTCCAGCATGTTTTGGTTCAAGGGGGGTTGCGGTACCCCTTTAGGCATATGGCCGAGATTTGGTACAGGGGACCGCAAGTTGGTACGGTACGGTGGTTGATGGCACCGCCTTTGGGCACATAGCTCTGCCGTCAGTGGGTGTACCGGGATTGGGATACCGCCTTCGTGCACATTACGATTTGGTGCAACAGGCTGGAGGTACCCTCCTCCAACTACAGTTTTTTGATACGACTCACAATGAAACCTTTCACATCTTGGAACATTGCAGGCTGTCCTGCAGCTTTACGTGCAATTCTGTTTGGCACGCTGGTAGGTGCAAAAGGATTAGGTGATTAGATTGGACTACACTCAGGCAGTCTCATTGTGTTGTAGGTTGCTCATGCCGTATGCCTGCAGAAGGAAAATAACAACCCATGTGTGCTTAGGTTGTTGCTATGTGGTAGACGTCGTCCGTTTGGGGAGATTGTAAGGCACCAAATGACATGCATCAGTCACCCAATGAACATGGGCGGATGTTTGTAATGCAGGTAAGTGGATTTCTTCGCTGGAGCCTCCCAGTTGGTGGTGGGCAAAATTAATGGTGGTGGGCACAAGTTAAAAAAAAAATAACAATAAGTTGATAGGATCATCAAAGATGGATAAGGTGGGCCAACATCTGGGCTAGCTGTTTTTGTCCTCGGTGGCTGTCTTGATACTTGGTTACAACAGTTTTGGGGCACGGTTTCTAGTCTCCATTATTCTTGAAATATGCCAACACGTTTTGGGGTTGTTCGGGCACTGTCATTTGGCGTTGCCATCGATTGTTGTTTGGGCAATACCACAGATGCAACCATCAAAGTTTGGGCCACTTCGGCCACATGTTTTTGGACCACTTTTGATTTCAAATACATTTGCATTTGAAACAGCAGGGTGTGGTAGAGTCCGCGGAACCATTAGAGACATGTGCAGAACAAACGCACAAACATCTCTGAGGAAGTGGTGCTGTGGGGTCTGGGGTACCTTCTTGGGGCACAATGCTCTGCAGTGATTCAGTACAGGGGGATCGAGGTACCGCCCTCAAGCATACCGCTCTGCATATGGCTCTGCCGTAAATTGGTGCAGGAGGATAGAGATGCCGAAGGGATGGGGATACTACCTCAGTCATGCGCGGGGAGGAGAGCAAGAGCGCTTTTGTAACTTGGCACCGTTGTGTGTTTGGTTGCCCTCAATACCCAAGGGAGTGTGGGGAATGGTGATACTGTAACAAGCTGGACCAACAACATCCTTTCAGACAAAACAAGACGTTAGACAGGCGCTGAAAACGAAAACCAACAGTATTGGAAATAAACATAAGCATCAGTAGGGCACGTGCCGATGTGGCCAACATTCATGGGAAATGTTGCATAAACGAAGCATTTCGCATGATACATGAAGAAATGCATCGCCATGCATCCAAAGATGACATTTAAAACACAATGCCCCAGTGGCTCTGGCTCGGACTACCATCAGAAACACTAGATAGCCTCAATAACCACCATTCTTGTTCCCACAAAAAAAGCCATGTGACAGATGTGCAAAGGTGACTGCTGTCCAGGGGGTACTGATTTTGACAACAGGTCTTGGGTCAACTCAAATCAATCTAAATGTCACAGCTTCTGCCTGGTCCCCACGAACGATCACACCTCCACCTAGACCCTCGATGATACACGATACCTGAGGAGGGTTCCAAAGCAGTGCTATCGGTGTGTGTCCATTATGAATTCCACTGTAGGGCCACTTCCTCACAACACCCATGATTAAGTTGTACATTCCAAGCGGCCCCCTACCGCATGACGACCCAAGAAAGAGACAGTAAAGGAGGGTACGTGGATCAGGAATAATTGCTACCAATGGTGCAAATGAGAGCGTCCTTCTTGGGGCACCAGCAGGCCCTGTCGGACCAGGTCACAGCCCGGATGTAGTCTAGAGCCATGTCATTCATCAGTGCAACATGCAGCCTACACGTGCCCGCAAACAGCTGTCGTGCACCAAAGAGATGCAGCCCTTGACTGCTGGCTTCGGTGTCAGCAGATTGGCCCCGCATCAAAGCTGACAAGCATTTCCCTGGTCCATCTCCCTAAAAAGGGCAAACACCCCCGTGCAAAATGGATATGAGCTCAACACTGCACACGGTGCGAGGTTTGACATAATGCCAGGCTACAGGCTCCGGAACTACTGCCCCCGAAAAAAAGTGGAGAATATATAATGGGTTGAACATGAGAAGTCACCACAACATTAATGTGCAGTATAAATGCTGTGCATGCTGCAAAATGCGGTGCATTCCACCGGGGGCTAGAGTGTCATGCATCACACAACTGTGTGCTGACAGGTGCACATCGCCGGCCATAGCCAACACACACCACGGTCCCATAAGCCTACGTTTGCCCATTATTCGCAGTGGGCACTGCTTGCCGGACCTCAAAGTCTACTGATAACGGCAACAAAAAAAATCTGTGGCAGGCGACACAGTCGGTGTACAAACGCAAAATCGAAACAAGGGATCAATAAGACGAACAGAGGACACTTTCACACGCCCACAACAACCTGAGTGGGTGACCTACGGTCTCAGGTGAATGGCGTTGCTATGGTCTGCACACAGCGTGCGTGCAGATCGATCTGTTGCAGAAGACTGGGTGGTGTCCCGCCGTCAATAAAGCCTTTGTCCTGTTGCAACACCCCATGCGGTGCGACGAAGAATGCGCACAATAGGCAAAGCATACGGCCCACAAATGAATACAGAACCTCGTCATGCCACAGGTCAGTGCTGCCCTCGGCCGGCTTGGAAACCCAGGCCATGATTGAATGAGTCAGCCAGTTTGCAATCACCAGGCAGAGCTGCTGCGCAGAAACACGGCGGTACATGCCAGCCATCAGATCGCAGCGATGCATGGTCAGCCTGAAATTTTGTGTTTCCTGGTGAGAGCCACCTTCAATAGCCACGGTCCGGGCTCTGTGGGGTGCCAACACCTCACACCACGCGGACGCGCGCGCACACACACACACACGGACGCACATACACACACAAACACGCAGTCACCTGACCCCCCCCCCACACACACAGCCACCCAGAGGCTTTTTGAGGGGAGGGGGGCACCATCACCATCCTCATTCGCAGGGGCGGGGGGGATGCAAGCTGAGACGGCAAGGAATGCTATGCAGAAAATGCAAATAAATGCATTTGCACCCCCCCCCCCGTCGAAATGGTGCATGTGACACAAATTTGTCCATGGATGGCCACAATAAAGGGAAACTGAGGGCAAGACAGTTGTAAAAAACATGCAAAAAAAAATGCAAAAGATGCAAAGAAAAAACCGCCTCCTTGAGATGCAAAAAAATGCAAAAAAAAAAAATCATCTGTACCCACCCCCCCGGCGTTCGTGTGTACCTTACCATACCACTGCATTGTGGGATTGAGCGGAAGGGGTCAGGGAGGGGGGTGTAGGATCCAATGGCTTGATGCTAAATGCTTTTCCCTCATACATTAATTAATCCCTGAAAGTTGTTGTTGACAAATTCATTGAAGGTGGGGATCTGATGTTCAGGGGTGATGTTGGGGGGTGATGTTGGGGGGTGACCCATGACGGGGGAGTAGGTGTGCCGGTTAGTACTTCCAGTTCAACACACTTAGGGACGGGGGGGCGCAAGCAGGGGCATTGCCTGGCGGGCACCCAGTGTGCTCAGTTTTGGCAAAGGTCCCAGACTTCAGTCACAGGTCTGCCCTCCTCCCACCCCCTTGAGAAGCCCAAAAGCAGACCAGAGACTTGCCACTTTAACAGAATGGAAAACCAAACCTCCTGGTTCAAGATGCAGAAAAATGTGCTGTTCACTGCACCTCATACAGAGTTCCATCGCCACAAGTGTGCGGGCAAACAACATTCCACAAAATGAATTTCACTGCAGTGACCGCAATGCGTGGTGGTGTGCTTTTGACAGGACAAAGCACACAAGCAGTGGCCTCATCCCCCCGTCATCTTGCATGGCAGCCATGTTGATTGCATCAGAAGTGGCCCACAAATGGGGAGAAGACAATTGACTACAAATTCCCTCCTGATGGTGTTTTGTGGAGGCATGCCTCCAGGTTGTGTGGAGTTCTCGGGGAGCGTGTCCGTGGGGTGGGGAGTGTGGGGAGGCTGATGTCCAGGCACACAGGCCACCCCAGGGGACACATGATAGGTTTTGGGCCCAAGGTGCGCTGTGTTTGCAAGCAAAAATGTCGGCCAACCACTCGCCACCATTCGTTGGCCACGGACTGTCCAAGCGGCGCATGGTCAATAGATGTCTGTTGGCAACCACCCCCAGAACCCTCCTCCCGGGTCCAACCCCACCCAACCCAACCCCTCGCTGCAAATCCAAATACAAACCTCTCCCCCAGGCTTGTGCTTAAACAAAAAATGTAAAAGAAGAGCCCCCCCTGCTCGCAAACCCCCCCCTCCAGGTCCAAATCCCAACCCCACTCCCGCTCCTCTTACACCATCCAGGACCTCCAGAAATGACCAGGATCTATCCGTAGAGCACTTAAAACAAGAAAATTTTTCCGGTACCTTTACCTTTGATGCCAAAGCTTTTACGGTTGCACTGCCTTCGGCGCAAGGGCGGGATGGTGGAGGAGTCGGTGGGAAATGAATGTGCAACAGCCCTTCCCCAAATACCCAGTAAAGCTGCAACACAAGAGCTGCTGATGATTAATCTTCAGTTCATTTGTGGGGTCTATGCGCCTGATGCTGCCAATGCTGAGCACCACATATAGAGAAGGATAACCAAGAAGTACAGGGGCAGGGGGCCAGGGAACACTAATAAGTCCACACCCACCTGTAATACAGCTGCCTAATCCTTACAAGACCTGTTAATATGATCCCATGGAGTAGACCCCCAAATCCCATGAGCAGGATTCTGTGCAGCAGCCCTCCAAAAATGCTTTGACATAATTCCATGCAGCAGCCCATATTGGAAAGGCTGCGTACAATAATTCATGTGGTCATGCAACCGGTCTCTTACTTCAGGATAACCAGGTTGCAGATGCATAAGATTCACTCAGAACGAGGATGGCACAGCACAAGAAATACAGCGCTGCCATCGCTGAACAGCAGAGGCGAAAGCTCCGTGTCACACTATGAGTGTGATGATTGGGAACCAAAAAGGAACGAAAAAAAAGGAGATGGTGCAGTAGTGCACATTCCAGACAGTACGTCAATGCCCACACGCAATCCATAGCACCCCAGAACACAGGGCAGCTCATAGAAATGTCGAAATGTGTGGCCAACCAATAATCTGAAGATTACAGGTACTGTTGATGTGCATACATTAGCGATTACAGTTGAAAAAGGCACAAAACTTGTGTGTGTGTGTGTGTGTGTGTGTGTGTGTGTGCTTGCGTGCCTGAGGCATTGTTTTTGTGTGCAATAGAGTAAAATTGCCACAATCCCCTGAAAAGTTAGGAGAAATGGGGACATGTTTCCAAATGCACTACACAAATGTGGTAGGTGGATTCCTGCCTTCAGCTGCCCTACTTCAACATTGTCCGCATGGGGATACTCAGCAAATTGGATCCACCTTGGTTGTGGGATGACTAGTATTGGAGGGTTTCTGGGCAAGGGGTTCAGGAGCCCCATTGTTGGCCTCTACACAGCGCGCACTCAATGTGTGCGGCAAGCTTGGTTGTATTTGCCCAAGCTGGACAAAACTAGACACCTGCTCGTCACAATGTCACAACATGCCCTCTGTCACTGTGCTGAGCAGAACCATTTTTGTTTCATGTTACCGTGGGCTACCTTCGGATGAATTGAAAAACAGCCATGGGTGCAAGAACAAGCAAATCCCTTGTACCAAGCTGACCTGAGACACCAAGGTACCTCAAGTGTTAGCCTTTATTAAGGCTTCTCTACTATGACCCATGACCCTTGGACTTGTTCTCGGGTATCTTGACTACTTCATCACAACGTACCGATGTGACTGGGGTGCTTATATGACCTCCCACAATGGGGTAGCTGAGGGATGGGGTGTGGCCGTGAGAAGGTGGCTCACTGGAACATTTCCCCTCATATTTGAGGCACAAAGGTGCAAGGAAACGTTCCACTGGGCACCCTCCTCATGTCCGGTTCACTCCCCCGATTTTGCGATCTTGGGGGGTTCATGGACAGCTGGAGGCCATGTCACCCCCAAGCTGATCGGCCTGACCCTAACACCCACACCAACTCTCAGCCTCGTCCTAAGCCTACCCCTACCCCTAGCCCTAGCCCTAGCCTAACCCTAACCCATACCTAGCTCTAGCTCTAACCCTAGGCTAGGGTCAGAGTAATTGTATGGGTCTAAAATGGAGAGCAATGATGTGGCAAAAGCAACCATGAACAAAATTTGGGGGATCCTGTTCAGGGTTGGGTTTAAGGATAGTGTTGGGGGGCAAAGTGGACAAAATTTTTTCGGGCGGCTTTGGTACCCAAGGAGCGTCAGGCGCCTTCGGCGCCCATGGACTCCTAAGAGCGGCACCTTTGGCAACTAACTGTTGGCCGGAGGCCCCCTTGGGGGGTGAGGGGGGGGGGGGGGGTAGTTGGTGTCCTAGGACCTGCGGAGCCGCACCCCCCCCCCAGGCCCACGCCAAGTTCGATCACACTAAATCACGTTTTTGTAATGGTTGGCACGCATGAAGTGCAAAGGCTATGCACCCTAGGAGGACCCCCTCCTCCTAGATCTCCCCTCACGTGGACTGCTTTGGTCACCTGGGGAGAAGTGGCACAAAGAACAATCCTTTGGTTTTGGCTCTATGCCGTGCAATCCCATGCCATTTCAGCATTTTTTGTTGATATGGAGTGTGAATACTTTTGTAATGCGTGTAAAATGTTCATTTCCGATCGTAGCGACGGAGAAAACCTTGAAAATGAAAAAACTTTTGAGCAACAATGCAAAGGTTGTAGCCCACAATCACAAAACATTCGACCTTGTGGTGTCTATGAGTGGAATGGCTTGGAGATCCACGAAATGGTGTTTAATTTATGGAGGTGATGAGGGCTTGTGCCTCGGCCTCTTGCGTTTTCAATACACAACCAAGGATGGGGCCAAGGATACCCAAAAGGCCCAAATTCTCGGGAAAATAATGCATGGATTTTGTTGGGAGGTGTTTGGAACCATAACAAAGCAAGATTGGGCGCCCACGATAGTGATGTCGAAACACAATCACATGCTCATGGTCCGTTTTTTTTTAGATCATGTCCAGGGCTTAAAGCAGGACCTTTAGCAAACCCTTAACTACACTCCCCACCCCACCCCGCCTCACCCACTCCACCGTCCACACACACCTCACCACGAACGTTCCGTATGCTTCAAGTTGTCTTTGCGGGATTGTTTCCCGTTGCTATGTGTTAGGTTGCAACCTACAACACTAAGTCCCCTCGGGTGTAAAGGGTGCTTCAAGGGGCGTGTTATGGGGTAGGATCGAGGGGACGCAGGCTGAGTTGGCGACAAACATTTTCCAATCATTTATGGGGGAAAAGGCCTAGGTTAGTGCAAGTGATGGTCACAAGGGGCCACATTAAATGTAAAGAATGGGTTGGGCCAATATGGCTAGGTACGGGGTGCAAGGGTCAGTAAGTTGTGCTGCCTGTTTATGTTCGGGCTGACTAGTTATGCCGTGGAAGAGTACCGATCACCAACACTTTCTAGACGGTGTGTGGTGGGTGAGTCAGTGTATGGATGGTAGCTAAAGACCCCATGGCCTAAAATATGTTGTGCACAGTGTCGTAGTCCACACACCAACTGCCCTGCAGACATTTTGGGCCATAAAGTGTGGGGAGGGGTGTGGGTTCGGGGAACCCGGACTGCAATCCAAAGGTGGCAATCCTGCGCTTTGAGGGGGGACTAAGGGCTACACTTATACCCACATTTTACTCATCCATATGTGGACTTGTGTCATTGTGCTCTTTTGCTCACCTTTTCGCATGCTCAATCATGGTTTATATGTCCCTAAGTGAAACCCAATACGATTTTGTTGACATTGCCCATGGGGTACTTTTCCGAACAAAGCCTCCTTTGTCATTGAGCTGCCACTGGGCCGCCACTGAGCCATCACTTTGCTGTTACAACGAGCTATAAGTAAAAGATCCAGTAAGGTTCACTCATCATGCATTGTGTGTGCCATGTGGTCCATTCTTCATTTCGCCATGCGCACACCCTTTGCCAAGTCACAATCTTCCTTTTGATCCTTGTTGCATGGGCCTCTTATAAGCACCAAGTGTGTCTTTTGAGCCATGTTGTGGAGCCCACTGTTGCAATAGCCTTTCAGGCACCCCAACCACCTTGCTCCTTGGTGGGAGTACTGCATTGGGGTTTTGTTGACACAAATCTCTGACCCTTGGAGCAATGGCCTCAGTAGCCCCCCGATACGGAAACGGTTGATGTTCATGCTAGGACGTGAGACTCCCATATCCTTTATGCACCGATGCCTTTGTTAGCCATTGGCATAATAACGATGGCTTGAACCGCTCATTTGCCACTACAACAAAAAATGTGGGTGCCTCTTAAACGGCAACAACTAAGAATGACCACCATGGCACAGGTGGGTGCCACCCTTGATCTAAGCAATCCTTGCAAACCACGAGAATCCTTGCAAACCACAAGGTAACCCCCTCGCATTCCGCTAGCGATGCTCGGTTTCTAGGAGTGAATTGGTAACTTGTGAAAAATCATGAAAAGCCGCGCCGACACACCACCCGCATCTCTTCCTCCCTTGACCTACTGGGTAGTTCACCACTGCACTTGAATTTTGCACTGCGGGAGGAGTCTGAAAGAGGATCATACTGTCAGTGGTAAAACTCCTGTTGTGTGCATTGTGTGTGCGTGCGTCTGTGAAACCCAAATCAATTTCGAAGATGTCAATTGCATGTGCCAATATACATCACCTCTCTACAGAGTTCATGTGTGCGCGCAAGCGTGTGTGCATGTTTGCGTTTACGGTGTGTGTGCTCATTCAGCCTTGGCCCCAATGGGCCCAGCACTGGTGACATTGCTAGGTTGACAGAGGAAGCACGGTGCCTAGCAACTGAAGGCCCTTGAAGACCTGAACACAAATCATGGCATTTGGAGGTTGGCTGAGGGCATCGAGGTAGAAATGAGCAGATAGTGGCTGAGAGCCATCAAACAGCAACCGTTCACAAGTGTCTATCTACGGCATCATGGGCGAGGGAGGCGTCTGGTCCCCATTTTTCTTTTGCTGCCGCCGTTCTACCGCTGCCTTCTCCTCTCTGACGCTTCCCAACAGCAAGAGCCAACAAGAGATGCCAAGCAGCTGAAGAGAAGCCGTCGCTAAGAAGGTAACACCGTACCCGTAGGCATCCACAACAAGCCCGCCAACAAACGCACTGCCGCTCCATCCAAAACTTGCGACACTTCCCAAGGCAGTCCAACGGCCCCGGCGACTCTTAGGGACATAGTCCATCATAATGCTCTGGTAGATGGCCGTGTTGCAGTTCATGAGGGCCGCTCGGATAATGCAGATCGGAACGATGACGTGGGCCTGCGTCCAATACGGGCGCAAGCACACGAGCATCCCCATGAGCATCACTCCGCTGTACCCCGTGAGCAGTCGCATGCCGACGCGTCCGACGGTCAGAGAGCACCGCTGGGCCAAGAAACTCATACAAGTGATGGAGAACGGCTGCACAATGTAGATGAGGTTGACCCAGACGGGGGACAATTTGCACTCGTTCTTGAAGAACAAAGGGAAGAACTTCGTGGTCATGCCACTGGCCAGGCCCATGATCGCCGCGGAGATCCAGCAGGTCAAGGGTACGTACCGCGGAGGGATGCAGCCGCGGCACGTCGGCGCCTCCTCCATCCGGTGCTCGGCCGACGCCTCCTCGGCGCACAGGGGGACGTCCTCCGTGTCCTCATTGTCCGAGGTCTCTCCGCTCGCTTCGTCGAAGAGCGTAATGGACGGCTCCGGACCGTCCACCTGCCGCTTGTTCTCCGTCTCCGCCTGCGAACTCTGCCCCGCGCCCGCAATGGTCTGCAGCGTGGTCCTGCGGTCCTCGGGCCGCTGCGCACTGATGGCCTCCGACTCCATCCCCAAGGAATGGCCGTCGCTGAAGTAGGGGAACAGGAAGAAGCACGCTACCACCGCCAGCCCCATCCCGACGTACAGCACCGCGGAGCACGACGCCAACGTCCAACTGTCCCCCTGGATGTAGAACAGCACCAGCGCTACGGCGGGCCCGACCATGCGGGAGCCGGCCCGGCAGGCGAACTTGACCGTGTAAATGGAGGAGCGCCGCCCGGTCTCGACGCTGTCCGCCAGAATGGCCTCCACCGACACATACGAGATGGCGTTGTAGCAGCCCCACACCGCCGAGGCGGCGCACAGCGCAGAGAAATTCTTGTAGTAGACGGCGGTACACATGAGAGCGCTGGCGACGCACCCCACGAGCCCCGCGATCTGGGCGACTCGCTGCCGAGCGAACTTGTCGGTGACGTACCCGATGGGGAGGGCCACCAGGGCCTGGACTGCGCCTTGCAGCCCCTCAGCCAGCCCGACGCTCGCATTGGAGTAGTGCCGCAGCAGATATATGTAATTGGGGAGGTCTGTGGTGTTCCACAGGCTCGTCGCTATGCCATCGAACAAATAGAACACTAGCGCCACCACCACATTGGTGTTGTGGCCTCTCAACATGGGGTCACTGGAAATGGGCGGGGCCGGCGGGGGTTGGACGGGAGATTTGCCTTCCGGGCTCAGTAGCGCTCAAGGCTCAGCAACGGGGAAGGGGGCGTCAACGGAAAAGCTGCGAAAAACACACTGGCAAATGCATGCGGTATGACAGACATTCTCAAGTTTGATGTTCATGTACTCAATCGCTGCTGTTGAGCCCCGAGCGCCGTCGGTTGCCCTCAACCGCCACCAATGGGCACCCTTTGCAGTTGGCCTCTGAACATCGTCAATATTGCAGAAAAAGGTGCATTGCAGAAAAAGGCACTGTGTGCAGTGCAAAACGCCCCATATATATCTGGGCCCCGCGGAGAACTGTTGTCACACAGGACGCGGGGGGTTGGACTGTGTTGTAGGAGTTCTACAGCACAATGCGCAAGCGGATGAGGTTGTCGATGACGCCGCCATGAAGGGCCGAACCGCAGGGCCTCAGCATGCCATCGCCCGGCTCTTCAAAGAGGCAAAAGCCCAGCTGCCCTTCAGCAGACTCCCGCAAAGCACGCCCCTCCCATTGTTTGAACAGAAAGCACACACCTCCATTCGCAGAAAGTGCGGCAAATCCGTGCCCGACTCGTAGTGGAACTCAGGAGCATAGGACGAGGCCTGGGACCGGTCGTCACTGGTAATGTCAGATGCCATCTCCCCAGGCCCAGGGCCTGCATACCCTGTGCAACATATGGGCGCGACTCCAGCCTCAAAGAACGATCTGCGCCAATGAGGATTCACTCCACATTCCTATTGCACACCTGCACCACACCACCACTCCATGCCCGGGTCAAGCGCAGTCCAGTCCAGTCCAGTCCAGTCCAGTCCAGTCCAGCCCAGTTCAGTTCAGTTCAGTTCATTCAACACTGGCTTCCGGCGTCCAATGCATGCGGACAACTTGTACAGGTATTCACACGGCGACAGTCAAGTATCGGTGACAACAGTCACTCATGGATCAATGTGCATGCACCAATGTCCATGGTGGGAGCAACCCGGAGCACCGACAGCGCACCCAGACTCACACCCTGCAACTGCTACCGTTGGACCGATCTTGCGGTAAGTGGTTAGTGATGCCCATACATGAGTCTGAGGCTGGTGCAGAGGTAGGGGACCAGCAGCACAGACTAGCACCACCATGACGTGCAGCAGGTTGACAGCTGGCATAGGTTGCCACTTCTTACTGACAGTGGCAGCGGGTTGCAGGCTACCGCAATGCTCTGCGTGCTTCTTGTGGTGGCAGCAAGTTGTAAGCCACCTGGACCGTGGCTGCGGTGTGTCCGTGGCGACCAAGTCTATGTGCAAATCGGCTGTTACAAGCAGTCATCCTACCACTTGGTTTGCACTTGTTGTGTCAGTGGTATAGAAACCGATTGATTGCAATTCATTTCTATTGGCAGCGCAAGCTACTTGACGCCGGGTGGGAGCAGGAGCAGCAGCAGCAGCAGCAGTAGTATTACTAGTAGCAGTACTTGTTGCAGTGGTAGTAGGAGTAGCTGTTGTAGTGGTGGTTTGGTTGGTGGTTGGTGGTGACAGCGGTTGCATAAAGCGGTCCCCGCTGCCCTCTATCCCCACTGTGGACAGCGGGATGCTGCATAGGTTGTTTGTGTTCCCTTGTCTCAAGGCTCACCACTCGCCACTAAACACTACTTGTGTGTCCCCAGTGGCTGTATGAACTTTCCCTATACGGCAGTCCACGGTTGGTGGTGTAGAGTTCTTGTTTTTTGCACCACCTGTATACTTGTCCCCCTCACCCCATTTTTCTTGTTGTACTTCACACAGTTCTTCTGGCCCGCTGGAGCGCTTGGTTTCTGTGAGGTGTTTTCCTTTCCTGCTTGTCCCTCCCCTATGCTTGGCAGTGATGTTTCTGGAGCAGCCGTCACCACGAACTACCAACCACCACCATTACTACGCAACCAGGAATGCAATCCATTTCTCCCCCTCATATTGTCCAAAATGTTGTTTTCCCACATTGGTTGGAAAAGTAAAAAGCATCCCTGCATTCTCAGTTTTCCAAACTGAGCCATTGCTAACTGTGGTCAAAAAAGAACTAAATGCCGAATCAAAAGCAGCGACAGTGGACCGTGTAGGTAAATGTCTTTCTTTGCGGCGGGTGAAACCAATTTCAGGAGGTGTGCCAGCCTAGCTCAGCGGCGTAAGCTCTCATGCACGATCACAAGCCATACTGGGTCTGGTAGCCGGGCATTGGCGAGAATCTCCTGTGGTAGAGGATTATGTGACCTCCGTCCCCACACACCGCTCCGGCCTCATGACCCAATGCTCACCACCTTTTGAATGGGTGCTCCACGTGCCTATGGCCGCTTGCCTCTTACTGACCGGGGAGGCCGGGTTTTCATTTCGGGGGGGGGGGGGGTCGATAGAGCCCTCCGGCCGGACCCCCCCCCAGAAGGGGCTCAATTGACGGGACCCCCAAAATACCCCAAAAACTGACCCATGGACGTCCGTGGTTCCAATGGCGGTGGTACTTGTGTTTAAGGACACAAGGCCCCCGGTGAATTCTGGCTACATGTATGTAGCGCCCCACGATGGCCTCCCATTAGAACCACATGAGCTAGTCAGACTCAAAGTCGCCAGTAGAGTCACAGTCAGAGTCAGTGACATTGTCGCAGTCGGAATCAAAGTCAGAGTCAGAGTCAGAGTCAGAGCTAGAGTTAGAGTCGGAGCTGGAGTCAGAGGTGGAGGCAGAGGTGGAGCTAGAAGAGCTCGAGCTCGAGGATGCAGCTGTCGATGGTGCATAGTCAAGATCAGCCAAGCGGCTACCTGGTCCAACTTGTGAAGCGACACACTCTGGACACAACCAACAACCCGTAGGAATCTCGTGGAGAGGAGGTGTCAGGCACAACTGGTGCCAACCAACCATGGCAGAATGTGCACCCTCACAAATGAGAATGTCATTCCCATCAGATGCATCACCACTGAGGCAGTGAACACAAACAATGACCTCATCCTCATCTTCATTTTCCTCATACATGGATTCCTCAAAGACGGATGCAGTATCGGCAGGCAAACCCATGTAAGATCGAAGGGAATTGGCATGGTCATTTACCCGCTGCATGAGTTCCGCCTTAGGGCTAGAGCAGCTAAGATCCAAATAGGTGAGCAACCGTTTCAAATTTGCTACGGTGCATTGCCCATTCATCCCCAAACAACCACGTGCTTGCCGGAGCAAGCGTTCAACTTCACCCTTCACACCAGGCGTAACCATGCCACACCGCCGTTTGAGATGCTCCTCGGCCTGCGCGAATTGTTGCAAACGGCGGTGAGCAAACCACTGTGGAACTGCCTCAACATATTTGGCATCAGTAGTGCCAAAGGCAGCAAGGGCAACCGCGCGGATGTCCCCCATTTTAGGATGGTTAGTCTTTCCCCACAACCTCTTGCACAACATAGAAGGGGGAGCAACCTTCACAACTGGCAAGTCCTCGGCACATTTTTTTCACTCTTGTATGAATACCACAGTGTCCGAGTGTGTATTTCGCTTAGCCTTGCTTTATAAGGGGGTAGGGCATCGCGATTGCTGACCAGTAGTAAACATGTAAAAGAAAACAAACGATTTGGAAGTGATTGATCAAGAGCCCCAGGCGTCCCCAGTCATCAGTTTTTTCTTCTACCCCCTCTCCACTCCGGATCACTCACACATGCTTGTCAACGAATTTGCGTGTGTACCGCAGACGCATGCACGCAGCCATGTTGAAGGGGAGGACTATAGGAGCCACTCAATCAAAGGAAACCAACAAAGGCCAAATGAAATGGGTATGTCGGGCACGGCCCCCTCGGCAAAGCAAAGGGGGGCACAACACCCCAAACCTAATGGTGCAAGGAGCCGTTACCTACCGGCCAGCACGCTCAAAGCACCAAAGGGTCCCAATGCAAGGGACTGAAATCAAAAGTGGGTAGTCCTAGGGAGTCCGTATCCCCAACTCGAGGGGCCACACATGGGCAGAGAGGCATGTGAGCAAGGGTGGGTGCAAAGGGGACAAAATTTTCGGGAAAGAAACTCATGAAAACCATGGATCCTAACCTTTTCATTAGTGAGAATGGTGTCTGTCAATTGAGCCCTGTTCCCAACCCATCCCCCCAGTTTTTGGGGGCTCTATTGCCCCCCCCCCAGAAGTGAAAACCCAACATGCCTTGCCTGCTGAGTGTGTGTTGTGACGGCGCAGTCCACTGTTTCCTCTTGGCCACCGGCGTGCGGCCCAGTGCATCGTTGTGTGTTTCTTTGCAGCAAGTTGTGATTTGTACCGTGCCGAGGACTGCGTGGGCATGAGGTCCGAGGTTGTGGAACAACTACAGGGGATGCTGCTCTCTGTGGGGACACCTGTCAAGCCTGGGGCAGAAACTTAGTGTTGTATTATTGGTTTTCTCATCATTTCTGAGCGGACACAGCCAATCCTTGACATCATCCTGAGTGTCCTCGTTCCTCCTCATCCTCCTCCATTTGCATAACTGGGCCAATTATCGTGAAAAAGAAATGTGTCTATTTGGAAGCACCAGCTTGATGCAATGGCAGTCGTCCACATTTTTCAGGGCAATTGTCCCGAAATCCAGGCTCAGAATAGCTACCACTTAAACCACTGAAACAGATGTGAAGACAGCTTCTCATGTGCCAATTTGCACTTCCTGCCAGCCATTATTGGGGGGGGGGGGATGGCTCTGTTTGGCAGCACTCGGTTGGCGCACCAACGATCATCTTGAATTGTCAGGATGATCAGGAAAATATTTGGCTGAAAATGGGAGGGGTGGCGGAGACGGGAAGGGGGGCTGCTATTCTGAATCCCAACGTGCAGAACCCTCACAGACATCACAGCACACAACATTGGCTGGCCGGCCTGCAAGCAAACGCGCCACCTCTATCAGCATCTAGCGGCAAAGATATGCTGGACGGCTTCTTCGCGGTAGTCCCTCCTTCCTCAACGCTACTGTCATCAGATCCGTCACTGTCGTCGTCCTCATCATCATTCACAAGCGTCATTGACTCCGGCATAGAGGGCGCCCTGATGCTATGGCCAGAGTGAGAATGTGGGGGTGCCTCTAAGGTTCGAGTGCTGTTAACATTAAGCCGAGGTGATATGCACATTTATCACCAGATTCAAGCGTATGGCATTGACCTTGCAACTGCAGTTCCTTGTTTATTAACAATACGCCACTTGAATTCATTGGAACCAAGTTTCTCATGCAATGACGAAAGGGCGGATAGCAATGCAGACTAGGGGTTTGGGCCATAGTCAGGCACAACGGGGCACAAAACGAGACACTCTTTTATAAATTGCCCAAGCCAACATCACATCCACACAGTCACGCAGGCAGGAGATTCACAAATATGCACCACACGCCCTCACAGCACAAAGAGATATTTTTCATGATTTTTGGAGGGCCCTGGGTCAGTGCTGGCTGAGAGGGTGGAACACAATAATTCAGAAGATCCGTTTCTAGAGTGCACTACGCAAGCAGGAGCGACAAAGCGCACGGCAACGAACACAAACCAAACCCCATCGCAGAATCCTGCCAATTTGTGCCTTCTTCAGCACCTGTTACAATGACTGGGAGCACTGTCACTGCCATACGTTGATGTCGCTGGCCTTGAGCCAAAGGAAAAAGGAATGTGCTGCTGGAAGTGGGTTAGGGCAGGCATTTGATGGGCCGGCGGCTGGGAATGCACATGCATTTCAATGTTGTGAGATGCCATCATCTCTTCTCAGGCGTGCCATGTCCTTCACCTTTCCCCCCCTTCCCTAACATGCCCCTCTGGCACCCCAACTGCCACATTGCTCCTGCTCTGCAAATTTTCAGTGTCTCAAGAAATCTGAATGATCCACTATAAAATAATTCCACCACTTCTCATTGAACACTGATCATGCAAAACCCCCCACCCGAGAAAAAAACACACCCTTTCTGACCATTGGAGAGCGGAAATGGACGAGAATGGCACGGTGAGCAGAGAACGAAACATGAGCAGAAGGTTTCGGGGCAGCACCATCCGTAGTGTAAAAGACATTGTTCCGTGGAAAGAGGCTACTCAAGGTGCGGAGACCCTGGATCAGCCACCATGACAGCGTCGCACAGTCTTCCCACTGTCTCCTTTGGACCCAATTCTTTCGCCAATTTGTTCGGCACGTCCAAAATAGGGGGGCTGGGTGGGTGTGGTGGTGGTGGGGGGGGGTTTGGCACAAGGCCTCGGTATTAGATTGTTTGCCTTTGGCGGCGGTGTGGGGGGGGGGGGGGGGGGAAGTCATGCTAACGTCCGGGTTCCCAAGGTGGGTTGTGCCATGTACACACATCTTCACTCTGCCACCTCACTCCCAACAGAGGCCCCCACAGGCGCCTTAGGGGCCCTAGTGTCTCGAGACACTTGGGATAACTTTGCACACCACCAACATTTTGGTACGGGGGGGGGGGGGGTGACACTTTCATTTGGCTCCGAGGCGGGTTGCTTTCAATCACATACTTGCCACTCTTCGAAGTGCCCACGCTAGTACCCGTGTCCGACACAGCTTCATGATCGAACATCGAAATGCGGCGGACGCTGTCGGGGAGAGCGGACGGCTGCACAGAAGGCTGCATCGCGGGCCGCGTGTTGGGCCCGAGGCGCGGGGCCAGGCGGCGGCGAGAGTGCTTACGGCTGTAATAGTAGTGGCACTCCGTCCCATTCAGCCATTGAAACCACTTCTTGAGCAGATTGACAAAGCAGGCATTGACCTGCAGGTGCTGGTCATACAGCGTGTAGCCTGGGTACAGCGAAGGGGTGCCTGTCATCAAGTGGGGCGGCGAACGCTATATGAAGGCTGGTTGATTCACCAAGTGCAGCCATGATGCATTGACCCAGAGCCTAGCGCAGCCAATATCTTACTTCCCCCTACCCAATGATGGGGGTCCCCAGTCCTATCTCTGGGTCCCCAGAGATGGAGCGCCCCATGGGCCCCAACTTGCATTCGAATTCCCCATGAAATTCTGGCCATTTCAGATATGCGCAAGTGGGGGCAGCGACAAATTTTCGGCCCCAAGTGTAAATGGGAAGAAACTATCCGGCGCCTAACTTGGTCGTGGCCACACCAATTATTTCGGGCCTTGAAAGGGAGGGGAGGGTGCAGGATTTGCACGTGTGCTGCTACAGCCTGTACCAGGGGGGGAAAAATTTTAAGAGGTTTTTTTTTCGGATGACCAAAATTAAAGGGGTAAAAAATTGGTATTGCTCCTTAGAAATGAAGGAAAAATTTGGTATGCGGCCCCTTGCTGCTACTTCCTAGTGGATGTTCATTGTGGATTCCGGCTGGGCTCTGGATGGTTGCTGTTATTTCCTGGTGGGCTCGAGATGGTTGCTGTTATTTCCTGGTGGGCTCTGGATGGTTGCTGTTATTTCCTGGTTCATCAGGTACACAAATACAACGTTCAGGTGACGTTCAGATGACATGCAGATGTGCAGACATAAAAAAGGCCAAAAAAAGCGAAGCAAAAAATATACCCTAAGCTGGGTTTGGACCCAGGACCCTTAGACCCAGAACCCAGCGCAACTACCAACTAAGCTACATCACGATCTAGCAGAACTGTAACATCAGAGTGTGCATGTCATAGTGAAAAAAAAAAGGGTGTCGTTATGGCACCTTCTGGCTCAATATGGCACAAAGAATCCTTAAAATTGAAGGAAATATTTGGTACGAGGGAGGGCTTCGAAATTTGTCCAAACAACTTTTCCCCGCGCCCAAATTTGTCCCCCCCTGGTACTTCTGGGGAAGTCGCCCCTCCGCTTCCACATACATACGGTCGCAGGTGGTCCAGATGGGGGTGTCTGTGTACCGCAGGAAGTGAGGAGCCCACCAGTGTGAGCACCGTGTCTGAGCAGAGGGAAATTTCCTGCAGCCCAATGCACTACTCACACCGTCATACCAAAAAGGTGGGGGACGTGTGTCTTTCTTTTTTTTGGGGGGGGGGATACGTATTGCGCCTGTCACAAGTGTGGGGGAGCAAAGGGGTAAAGTATCACAGAAGGTGAACCTCAAGGCACAAGGACCAGTCTGGTGTGTACACCTACGGGACAGAGCAATGACGACAACCAACGATAACAGGCGGTCGCAGTGCGTAGACAAGGCGATACTTGCACAAGGAAGGGTTCCCGTCCTCTGGGGCTGTGCTTCATGGGGCCGTGTTGCACCGTGTCCCGAAAATCAGGGTAAGAATGCCCTCCTGCTGGTGCTGGTTCTATGTAATCCAGGCCATCCCCGACTCGACTGCCGCCCACACCCCCTGCACCATCGAGGGTGGCCCTGGGAAGCCCGGGCCAGCATTCTGGCCACACCATCAGCACCTTCACAGATAGACGTGTGCACATGCTTGAAGTGTGGCAAATGTAGGTGCCTCTGACCGCAGCCTGCTGCCCTCTTGCTGCTTGCCACCCGTCCCCTAAGTGCTGATTCGGCCCCATCACGTCCCAGTCGTACCTTTCTCTAAGGCGACAAGCTCAGAAATATCAATCTCAATGGCGTAGTCCATGAATGCTTGCATAGCGCGGCTTAGATCCTCAACTTGCATGTTGACATTGTGCTGCAGGATCTTATGCACGCCATACGCATAAGAGCACGTGTGCAGATCGTTCAGGAACTGCAGGTATTGCTTCTTGATCTCTGAAAGCTTCCTAAGGTGATGTACAGCAGCAACACCACCACCACCACCACCACCACCACATCTGGTGCAGCAGCTGCATCACCACCACTACCACCGCCACAAGCACCAGCAGGATTGCTGCTGCAGAAGCACAACAGCAACAATACCATCAGCAGCAGCAGGGGCAGCAGCACGACCATCACGAGGAACATTGATAGCCAGCCACGGGGGGGGGGGGGCAATTCTCCGGGTTCGGACGCCAACTAGCCCCCCCCCCCCCCACTAACCGTCGGCCGGAGGCCCCTCAGGGCCGGGAGGGGGGGCTTGAAGGGGGTGGGGGGGGGGGTTCCGGGAGGGGCTTTCGGGGGTGGGGGTCCGGGAGGGTCGGTTGGGGGGAGGGGGTCCAGTTGGGGTGATTTGGGGTGTACATGCCCCCCAAGGCCAAGTGTTGGTCAATCACAGGCTCCCCTTACCTCCCCTTGCCACCCCCCTGTCCCTTTGTGCACCCCTAGACTTGCCCCTATGTGCCCTACCAATCCTGCCCTTTGTGCTCCCATAGTGTTACCTCTTTATGCCCCCCCAGGTTTGCTTGGATGCGATCCGAGAAAACAAAACCTTTCCCTTGTCCCACCGGATGGTTTTATGGGCAATATTTCAATAGAGGCAAAAGTAATGGGACGCAACCATTTGACTCTGGTGACCTGACATGAGTCCATCCACTTGATATACACGGCACATCTCCTCTGGGTTGGAGGCTCTTCCTAATGGCCAGTCGTAGCGCTTGCCGTATTGCTTCCGCCCATGGCCTTGGCTACATAGACCCAGCAGCCGCTATGTGGGTCCCTATGGGTGCTTGAGTACCTGTATTGTCACCATCGCCAACCGTCAGAAAGTTTTCGGCAAAGGTCAAATTTTCGAATGTTTTCAAATGTCACTGAAACATCCCAAAAAATTGCATATGCGCTCAAAGCCCCCACCACACCAGCTAAAACCCCCACAGTGGGAGGTTCGAAAAAAAAATTTCCGCCCAAGATCGGAAAAATCCAAAAAAATTCATGATTTCGGGGTAAAAAAAAAGGGACGTCAAATTTTTCGATTTTTGACACCCACCCCCGAACCCCAGACTCAAAAAGCGGTACCCAGCTACCGGGGGGCTGAGGGGTAAAAATTGGGAAAGTCCTTCGGGGATAATTCTGTTCTGTCTCCCAAAATGATGCTTTCACAAGGGGTTAAACATCCAATTTCATACGTGGGGTATGCTACAGGTACCCCCAAAACGGGGGATGACGGTACATGGCACTCGCACCTGTGCTTGATCTAAAAACCCTTTTCAAGGTAATCTTAGATACTGTGTGAACCCTCCCAGTGCACCCACGCCAGGTACCTGTCGGCCTCCAAATCTTCACTGCCGTAATCTGTCGTGGGTTTGGGCCAATACTCGCTCACCTCCAAATACCAGGGCATAAAGCTCTCTTCAGTCCCATCCTTCAGCAGCGAATGCTGCAAACATGCGATGGTGGTCTCATGTACTATGACAGAGAACGGCGGCTCTGGTGTCGCTGGCGATTCAGTTGGGCTGTCACTGTGGACGCCACGCAAGAACGATGTGGAGTGCATCGTTTGCGGGAGTGGCCGCTGCAGACTGCCAGGGTTGACGAGGGTGGTCAGGATCAGAACATTGTCCTGCGTGTACTCACCCATGGATCGCGAGAACATTGTCACTTCACCCCCATCCTACAGATGTGCAGAGGTGGGCTGGGGCAGGTAGGACTACAAGGGCACAATACAGCCCCTCCCCAAAAACCCAGTGCTCCCCAAGTAAGTCATTTATCATGCCCAGCCCTGCCAATCTGTTGGTGGTTTCTTGCGGTCAGCCTGTTACAGTTACGGTGTGCTTATTTCTGTGCCTCACAGTTCTTGCCTGCCCTCAATCACAATTTGCCATCCATCCGAGTCCTGAACCTCGGAGAAAACAACAGCAGATGGCAGCTGCAAAGCCTTGCGCATGGCCGGTGGCAAGGCCCAGAAAGGCTGCTGCAAATTAGCAGCAGAGGGCCTGCGAAGCGCAGCATGTGGCCCATAAACACGGCAGCATGTGGCTGGTGAACAGAGTAGGGTATAACTGCTGTACATAATAATGGCAGACTCTGTTTGCAGGCCAAATACTGAGCTGTGCAGCAGCCATATGCTGCAATTGTGCCTTTGCCTGCTCGATTCACCAGCCACACACACGCTGCACTGTGCAGCCGCCATCTGCGAGGGAGTAGCAGGGGGTAGGCAAGAAGAGGACCAACTATGTGCTGCACTCAGCAGCGGATGGCGGCTGCACAATGCAGCATGAGGCCGGTGAACAGAGTAGGCAAAGGCCACTGCACATCGCAGCAGACAGCTGCAGCACAGCGCAGCATGTAACCTGTCAATGGCACGCAATGGGTGCCACTACGGTGCGCAGCACATGGCCACGAACAGAGCAGATCATGGCTGAACCAATGTCACTCCAGGGCGGAGAAAATCTGTTGGAGGGCAGCATTGTTTTGCCCAAGCCCAGGGGAGCTAGCAACGCCCTCTTGCCAGATACTACTCAATAGAAATCTTGGAATCCAGGATCAGAGCTGTCGAATGCGCTCCCCAAACACAATGCGGCAGCAGACATAACATGTGGTAAGGATGAGCTGCCTGCACCAGGCTTGCTCAGCATTTATGCTGCCTGTCAACAGCTTTGCCCGGCCACCTTTTCTGGTCTGCACACTAGCCATATGCTGCACTGTGCAGCAGCAATCTGCTGCTCTGTGCCACCATTACCTGCTCTGTTCACCGACCATGTGCTGTGCTATGCAGCAGCCATCTGCCGCTCTGTTCAAATCCTGTAGTGACCGCCACGCCCGTACACATCCAGTGCGCTGCTGGAGCACAAGAAGGACCAGAGGCTTAGAGAAGCAGCGGCGTGCAGTGTACCTTACACAGTAAATGTGCGGTGTTCATGTGCTAGAGGGTTCTGCCCAGCATAGGACACCGCCCAATAGTTCTGTGTCTGCTGTGTCTGTGCACCGTGTCTGCTGTGCTGTGTGCAGGGCGGAGAGGAGGGGGCACCAGAGGCTGGGGTGGGGCATTGACAGAGCAAACAGCACAGCACTACACCCCATCACTGAATGGCATGTTTGTGTATGCCGTAGGACGCCCTACTAAAGTGCTGCCGTTGTGTGGTTGTGCACAGCTGAAACCACAGAATTGGCACTTGGAGTGTAGGGCAGGGCAACCACAAGAGAATCACAGTAACTTCGAGCAGCTGCAGTGTCACATTACATGTTGTAAAGGTATATCAGAACCTGAACCTGAAGAGGAATCTGCTGCTGCTGTTGCAAACGGTGAAAATAAGTATGATGTACTCCAGCAATTCCAGTCCCCCAAGCGTTTCTCCTACGGTACTGTGGATCACAAAGTGTCAACAACCTGAAGGGTTTCTGAGGTGACGTTGGGCCATTTTCCTCAATATTACCAGAAGGTTTGATCATGCCATGCAACAACAACCTACAACAGCCACACGGCATGGGTATTATTCTTGTCCGTGCCCTTTGCACAGTGCACCCCAATTGCTAATCAAGGGTGTTCGTGTCACACACCAAGCAAAGGCGGTTGTTGATACGGAGTGGTTCCTGAAAACTCTTTTCTTGAGTGGCGCAAAATGCTTGTCACAGAGGGTAGTGGCAGATTTGTGGTAGAGGACTCTGCAACGCCCACCTTTCAACAGTCACAAAGGCCGAATTTCTGCAGCAGACCAAAGGTTTGGCTGTGATTCCTGGTGATCTAACACCAATTCTGCCAGGGATGGATGTGCATATACTAAACAAATGCACATCCACAAATGCAACAAATGGAAGCACGTTGCACATCCATGGGAGCATGCAAACATGGGCCAGAAGATGAATGCTGCAAAGGAGTGCATGCTGCTCACCAATTTCTGTGCAAAGGGTGGAACCAGAAATTCTTTCATCAAACTGGGGTACGTTTGGCCCACTGAAGATGGCTCTCACATTCAGCTCCATACCTTGCCTGCATACAACTATGACTGGAACACAGATTTGATTGAATCCTTCTGAGCATGCGGCCCCTGTGGAACGTCCTGCCAGGAAGCATAAGCAACTTCATATTCGCAACTTCTTTGCAGCAAATGCGTAACTACACTGAGGCACACCTTTCAGTGCGGCAACTTCCTTGTTCCACAGTGTATTGCCATGCTTTGTTGGTGGGGCGGTTTCACCAAGCAAGGGTACTTGAAGTGCTCAGGTTATCTTCAGTGTGGGTGTGGGGGGGGGGGGGGGGTACTGGAAATATGGGCCACCTGCTCACATTTCAAAGCAAACAACCCCTCTGAAGAGATGTCCCGCCCGTTGAAGCACTGTGACCCCAACTTCAACAACCAGGACACCAACTTGTGCACAAGCTGCAGCAAGAAGAGGGTGCGATTACGGAGTAAAGGGGCAGAGAAGCAGACTTCTGCCCATGCACTGAGGGAAGCATGGCAGAACCCACCTTCAGCCAGGGTATGAGCGGTGGCAGTGGGTTTCCGGACAATTGGTTAGTCTGAATGAGCACTTCGGCGTCACTGAGCTGCCGCACAAAATTGAACAGTCTGTTGTACAAGGCCTGGTTTTCCTTCAGTACGTGGTCCTCCTTTCTCTCATCCATGTTCATGGGGGGGCTAAACCCCGTGAACGGGAGATGCGAGAAGCCGCTCTGGCGGTGAAGCAACTCAACGTCCAGAGGAATCACCTGCAGAGCAAAAAAAAGGTGCTACCCACCCTTAATCTGAGCACATCTTGGCAAAAATGCGCGCATCCTTTGTAACAACACAGGGACGTGGAATCACAAGGGAATTACTTACTACTCGCAGTGCATCAGGTCGCAACGAATGAGAACGCCCTGAATATGCAGAGCCCCTCTGCCTATCTTATGCCGATCAACCTCACCCGTGATGAATCGTCCTGGGGTGTGCAGAACCCATGCAGACGCAGCAACCAACTTTCTTAGACATTCCCTCACGACAAGTTTTGCAGTGTGGTGGGACATCCTATGCCACCGTACCCTGTGCCCTGCTTCAAACAACGCACCATACGCACCCACCTGACCACGCATGTCAACAAAGATTGAGCCCCCCTCCGACTCTTTCATGGAACATGGCGGCATGTTTCCCATTAAATGTGCCCATCATACCTACCAGTTGGTCTGCAGTTGCAAATCGGACTCGCAAGTCCAAGGCAGTTTCAAACTATACCGATGTAGATCGCCGTCATGTGTGCGCTGGTTCAAACGGAACAGAAACGACGTGGTAAATAGCAACAGAAAACTGACTGCGCTGGCTGTTCAAAAGAAGAGGAAACTGTGGACCAACACTGTGCAAATGAGCGATACTCCGGTGGTGAAAGCACCGGTGGGCAGCTTTTCCGCGGGCCATAAATTCACCTTGGGTTCGCAGTGCAGGCACCCACCTTCGTTTGTGTTGCGATTGCAACTCCCCACTGAATCTCCACACGGTCTGGCGCGCACAAGCACACCACAGCGGTAAGAGACAGCGGAGACCTTCTATTGCCAAACGGGACGGGAAAAGGCTGGAGTCCGTTCCCAGACCCCCCCCCTCTTTGTGGATGACAGTTCGCCGACTCCTTGGTTAATGGGGCCCTGAACGGTCAGTAGCCACATGAGTTGGATTCTGAGATAGGACGATAAGATCAGACCCCGGACGTCATACAGGCCCTAAGCTGCAGGGCAAAAAAGAACATGCAGGAGGCTTAAGTGACGTCCTGGTTGTGCTGCGCATGCTTCCCCCTCAGGCGCTTGCATTTCCACAGTCTCGCCCCCGCTCTCCAGGATACGGGTGGGCAATCCTGATCTGCGCTGCTCCAAGGTCCTTCCCTTACGCGAATACCTCCATCTCTGCGGGGGCCTGGCATGCCGACAGACCGCTGACTGAGGCCAACCAGCCGCTACTGCAGGTGGACTCTATATGTGAGATATCCCGTTCTCCATCGGATGCCGTGCGGCGACGGGTCGTTTCGCATGGGCATCAGTTTGGCAGCCATTTGCACCATTTCGGACCCCCCCCCCCGAGGTTTTGCCCCCCCCCCCCCCCCCCCTGCACTGTGGCTTTCATGACACACTCCATTGAGCACCTAGCACAGGCCCCTCAACCCAGTGTTTGGGGGCTATATATCGACTTCCTGCTCCTCCAAAACTGCCCGCTCAACGTCCCGTGCACCCTGCAACGCACCTCTGTGTCACGATCCGTCGTGCGCGGGATCGGGATTTGCAGTATCGGGTTTGGGTGTTGCTCGTGTGTGGGACTCCCGCTCGGCGGAGGCTGGGACTGAATGGGGGCTGAGGGGGGATTCAGGGCTGCGTGCTGCTGTAGGTGCCGGATTTCCGGCGTGCGGGGCAAGCGGCCAGAAGCCCCAGGTGGGTCGTACGAAGAGGGGACGGCGACATCCCAGCACCAGGCGCCGCCAGAGATCAGTTTGCCAAAAGTCGCGAAGCCCGACACGCACATCATATCCTTCTGACTGATTCTTTGGATCACCTCCTGCTGCACCTCGCTGCAGGTGATGGCCATATTGCTGGCAGGTCCTTGGCCATGGAGCATCCCATCCTGGGGCTCGATCCACACGTCCGTTTTGAGGCCCTTTGCTATTGCTTGGATACGGTAGAAGAGCCAGCAGGGGCTTGTAGCGGGCTGCCCTACACGCCGCCTACTCGGGCCGTGGCTCAGTGTCATAGACTTGACGAACATCACGTTTTTTTCGGACAGATACACGACAAACATCTCCTCGGACAATCGCCTGCAACCAGAATTGGCATTGGACATGGGGGTGTTGGTGTTGTGTCCTGCCTTCCATCACCAGGCAGCAGTCAACAGTGCTGGCCAGCCACTGGGCTCCCACAGATTGTATTTGCAAATTCACACAAAATGTGCACAAACTTTGTGTACATTTGGCGTACATCCCAACGCCACCCATGGCTTTATTACTTCCTGAGTGGTGGGCAGCACATGGCCGTGCTGCAGCGAGTGGGAGGTATGCTGTTCAGCGGGCTGGGCGGCATACTGTCAAATGGGCTCAGCAAGGGTGACTTAAATGGCCAGCCTATGCCTGCACGGAAAGCTGCTGCGAGTCGGTGGTACAGAACTCACCCTCTATTTTCATTTCCAATGGACAAACCCTCTATGCAAGACTAAAACCCTATGCATGGTATCAAAAATTTTTCTTTTCGGCCACCATCTTATCCCCAGTTTGATCCCAAAGTTTTCAATAGCATAACAACACTGAAAGCCCTTCTCCCTCAAACAATCAAAGCGGGGCATCACAGTGGTGTGTGATGTTACAAATACAAAGCAAATGTAAGCCTTTTGGATAAAAGAGTGGGGAGGTTTAAGTTCCATATAAGGTTCAATAATGAAACTGAGCCTTCAGCCTGGCTGATATTGACCAGCACCCGGCCTATCCGACGTAACAGGATAGGGTTGGGGCTAAGAACAAGGGAGCTTCTTGGGATACTTGCTGAGACCAACGGGGTTGCAATTCGGGTCCAGTTAGAGCGAGGGGTAGGGATACTGTACGTTGGTTGGGTTGAAAGTGGTGGCTAGTAGTAAAGCCCATGGCACAAACATGTTGCAAAGCAAGCCCAGCTATGTGGGTTAGGAGGTATACTGCATGAGTGAAAAGTGGGGGATGGCTACCTTTGAAACTGCACTCTTCATCACATACCTCCCCACTTCACTCCTGCCTCTCCCACACATCTGTCCACTGTCGCAGGGCAGGCAGAAAATTGCCTTGAAAAGGGGGAGAAGGGGGCCCACCTTCCCAGCAAAAGACATGTGTTACAGTCTTGGGGGACCTACTATTGCCCTTGGTGGTGCTTAACGCCGCAAAGATGCTTGGGCTATTCCAACTACAACATAAAGCCCCACCTTGGCCTCCAATTGGAGCACTTGCAGTGTGTCACAGGCGCCGCAAGGTAAGGGTAATTAGCTTTGGTGCACACTGTCAAGGGAACAAGCCAGACAACAAAACCAGTTTCATTCACGTTGATTCATTTACACTGTTGCTCTCTACAAAGTAGAGACTACGGCCCCAGTTTCGTATGACAGCAAGCTAAATCCTGAGTCGGAAGTTCAAGTCACAGTCCAAGTCAAAATCAGAGTCTAAATCAGAGTTCGATGTGACAAATCACTGTCCATGTGACAGGGCTTTGTCCCAAAGATCTGCTTGAGGAATTGGCCCTATGAATCAAAGGGGTGGTACTTGATGTTGGGTTAGTGAACAAACTACTAGATGTGAACGATAGCGTAGCTGCAAAGATGTGCTCCTACCAGTTCATCCAACATGGTGCACTGCCAACAGTCCAAGTGCAAAGTTGGGCAAATGGATGCTCTCCACAGCCCCATATGAAGGGGTGCCCATCATTCAGGGGCAGGCCCATACAATTTTATGATTTTGCAGTATATGACGTTTTTACGGAATACTCCCGCACCATGCCATTTTTCAGTATCCCTCTCTCTGTGGCTGCATAACCCCTGCATTCTTGGGGGTCTCTAGAAAAGGGGACAAAATCGAAGCACAGCACAACAAAAAAATATGCAAAAAAAATATGCTCTATGACCCTATGTCCCTACCCGTGCCTGGGTTCCAAACGGCCAGCACCGGGAATGGAACCCAGTACTTGTGAAGTACACATGTGCTGTTGAACCACTAGAGTACACGCCATCTTTAATATATACCTGCTCATGGATGGTGTTGATACTTGGTCCAATATGTTTTTCATCCATTATTGAGTTCTCGTGAAAAATCCAAGTAATTTGAGTACAGACACATGGAGTGAAAAACCATTTTTTCATCTCTGCTGCATCAAGCAATTTTTCTGCTTGCGAAAAAAATTTCTTAACAAGTGCGGTACGTTTTTTTTCAGGAGGTACCCCCGGAGCGAGGGTGGGGGGTACAAAAAATTTTGTGCGAATTTTTTCCACCCCCCCCCCCCAATTACGGCAATTTTATAGCATGTTACGATTTTACGGTTTTTTACGGAATTTTACGATCGTAAAATGGGCCTGCCCCTGCATCATTGTATTTAGCTTGCCAACTTGGGTGATCCTTATTTTTCATCTTGGGATATGGTATGATTTCATGATTTGTTCCGAGAAAGATGCTACTTGGTCATATCACCTCCCCCTTTTAAAGGTCTTTAAACTGGCGTTAAGCGGGCCATTTTGACCACATGCAAGCTCTCAGCCTAACGCGGAGAGGACTCAAATGGCTGCATAAGCCTTGCCTCTTAGGGACTCATCACAAAGAGAAGTCAAATGGGCGGGTAAACCCAGCCATGTTGGGGACTCTAGAGTGGAGAAGAGTAACGTGGCTACATGGCCCATGCCACACCAGGGATGGGCAACAAGTGGACCGTTTGTGAAGAAAGAGAGGTTATAGCAAAATCTAGAAAAAATAAAGTGCATAGGGTATAGTTGTTGTAAAAAAAAATGCTTCAGGAACCACCACCATATGTTCCTTGTTCTAAGATTATTAGCCAAACCGCTTGGCGTAGGGTGCTAAGTGCCCAACATTGGCACACAAACTGGTAACAAGAGCCAAATCATGGCATCAATCAATGTTGGAGTAGGAGCTCGGGTCGGAGATGCAATCTGAGCTAGAGTTTGAGCTAGAGTTAGAGCTGGTGTTAGAGCTAGAGTTAGAGCTAGAGTCAGAAGTGGAATCCGACTTGTAGGAGTAGGTTGATCTCAAGCTAGAAGTCCGTGTAGTGGAAAGAACTTACTCATCATCCGTGCCACATGACCTTCAGTCAAAACTGTCATCAGCCAAACACTTGGGGCAAAACCATGCACCAAGGCGTCTTTTGAGCGAGGGGGGAAAAGGGGGGGGTTGGAGGGGGGGGGGGGGGGGGGGTTGCACCAAAATATATCACAAGTGTGGTTTTTATTCCAAACATGCCCTCTTTGTACCATCATTGAACAAACTTGCGGGATGCTGGTTGTTGATTGCTGCATTCTTCTTGATCATCCTTTGATGCTTATTTTAATTCCTAGATGGTTGCTATTTGGTCTAAAACCTTTGCAATTAAATATGGCCCCACAACCCCAAGCCAAGGGGTCCCCATAGTGGGGAGAAATGAAGATGGCTACATAACCGCTGCCTTCTTGGGATCCCTGTCGTGGGGCACACGCAATATGACGATATATGACGATACACACACACACACACACACACACACACACACATATATTTCTGTTTCTGTTTCTGTTTCTTTCTGAGTGTCTATTTTTTTTCGGTATGACCAGCGCCAATGTTACCCTGTTCTCTTTTTCTCCCGTGGCCATGTTCGCCACCGCTGCCTGGTATGGCCCTGAGCGCAACAAGTGGTTGGGCCCATTTTCTGATGCCTCCTCCCCTGACTGCCTCACTGGTGAGCACCCTGGTGACTACAGTTGGGACGCCGCCGGTTTGGCTGCTGACCCTACCACCTTCGCCGCCGCGTACCATGAGGCCGAGTTGACCCTCGCTCGTTGGGCTATGTTGGGCACTTTGGGCTGCTTGACCCCTGAGTTGTTGGCCAAGTACGCTGGTGTGCAGATCGATGAGCCTGTGTGGTTCAAGGCTGGTGCTCATGTCAACCCTGAGAGCGGTCAGGCATACCTTGGCAGCTCAAGCCTGGTGCACGCCCACTCCATCCTTGCTGGCAGGCCTATTGTGTGCAGGGTGGTCCGCTGCACGAGAATCTGCATCCGCTCCACCCTGGTGAAGCCTTAGACCCTCTGGTTTTGGCTGACGACCCTGACACTTTCGCTGAGCTGAAGGTGAAGGAGATCAAGACCGGCCGTTTGGCTGTGTTCTTTACATTCGGCTACTACGTGCAGGCCATCGCGACTGGAGAAGGTCCTGTTGAGACCTGGGCCTCCCACACTGCCGACCCATTCGCCGTGAAAGGTATGGCCAGCGCCAATGTTACCCTGCTCACTCCTTTCCCTGTGGCAACATTCGCCACCGCTGCCTGGTATGGCCCTGAGCGCAACAAGTGGTTGGGCCCATTCTCTGATGCCTCCTCCCCTAACTACCTCACTGGTGAGTACCCTGGTGACTACGGTTGAGACGCCGCCGGTTTGGCTGCTGACCCTACCACCTTCGCCGCCGCGTACCATGAGGCCGAGTTGACCCACGCTCGTTGGGCTATGTTGGGCACTTTGGGCTGCTTGACCCCTGAGTTGTTGGCCAAGTACGCTGGTGTGCAGATCGATGGGCCTGTGTGGTTCAAGGCTGGTGCTCATATCTTCCCTGAGGGCGGTCTGGGCTACCTTGGCAGCTCCAACCTGGTGCACGCCCAATCCATCCTTGCTATCGCGGCCCGCCAGTTTGTCCTGATGGGTGCCTTTGAGGCCTACCGCGCGAAGGGTGGTCCTCTGCAGCTATGTGTATAAAGTCTGAAGTCTGAAGTCTGATTTGGCATCTCGTGTCAAGGACAAAAAATAGAACACATCTCAGCAAAAGTCTGATAAAAGTGTGGTACCCGCCCCCTCCCTTCCTTCCTTCCTGTCAGAAAGGGACAAGAAAAAGTCTGGCACTCCCCCTCCCCCAACACAGCCACCCACCACAAAAAAAACCATCATGAAAATTGAAAGTTGGGAAGAATGGGAGTCCATGCAACACAGGGGAACACCCCCCCCCAAAAGAAAAAAAAGGGTGGAAAATGGGGCATTGGGGAAAATGGGAGGCTGGGAAAAATATTCCACTGAGGTGGTGTACCTCCCCCTCTGGATAAATATTCCACTGAAGTGGTGTACCCCCCCCCCCCATGTGGATAAATATTCCACTGAGCTGGTGTACACCCCCGCTCTGGATAAATATTCCACTGAGGTGGTGTACCCCCACCGCTCTGGATAAATATTCCACTGAGGTGGTGTACCCCCCTGCTCTGGATAAATATTCCACTGAGGTGGTGTACCCCCCTGCTCTGGATAAATATTCCACTGAGGTGGTGACCCCCCCCCCCCCCTGTGGATAAATGTTCCACTGAGGTGGTGTACACCCCCTCTGAAAAAATATTCCACTGAGGTGGTGCCCCCCCCCCCCCCCTGTGAATAAATGGTCCACTGAGGTGGTGTACCCCCCCTCTGGATAAATATTCCACTGAAGTGGTGTACCCCCCCCCCCTTGTGGATAAATATTCCACTGAGGTGGTGCACACCCCCCCTCTGGATAAATATTCCACTGATAATAATAATTGACGCGACCCTATGCGTCAATTCGTATGGGGGTCTAGACCCCAGAAATAAATGACGCGACCCTATGCGCGGGGGTCTAGACCCCCAAAATAATTGACGTCACCCTATGCGTCAATTCCTATGGGGGTCTAGACCCCCAAAATAATTGACGTCACCCTATGCGTCAATTCCTATGGGGGTCTAGACCCCCAAAATAATTGACGCGACCCTATGCGTCAATTCGTATGGGGGTCTAGACCCCCAAAATAATTCACGCGACCCTATGCGTCAATTCCTAGGGGGGTCTAGACCCCCAAAATAATTGACGCGACCCTATGCGTCAATTCGTATGGGGGTCTAGACCCCCAAAAAAATTGACGCGGCCCTATGCGTCAATTCCTAGGGGGTCTAGACCCCCAAATAAATTGACGCGACCCTATGCGTCAATTCGTATGGGGGTATAGACCCCCAAAAAAATTGACGCGACCCTATGCGTCAATTCCTAGGGGGGTCTGGACCCCCAAAATAATTGACGCGACCCTATGTGTCAATTCCTATTGGGGTCTAGACCCCCAAAATAATTGACGCGACCCTATGCGTCAATTCCTATGGGGGTCTAGACCCCCAAAATAATTGACGTCACCCTATGCGTCAATTCCTATGGGGGTCTAGACCCCCAAAATAATTGACACGACCCTATGCGTCAATTCCTAGGGGGGTCTAGACCCCCAAAATAATTGACGCGACCCTATGCGTCAATTCCTAGGGGGGTCTAGACCCCCAAAAAAATTCACGCGACCCTATGCGTCAATTCCTAGGGGGGTCTAGACCCCCAAAATAATTGACGCGACCCTATGCGTCAATTCCTAGGGGGGTCTAGACCCCCAAAATAATTGACGCGACCCTATGCGTCGATTCCTAGGGGGGTCTAGACCCCCAAAATAATTGACGCGACCCTATGCGTCAATTCCTAGGGGGGTCTAGACCCCCAAAATAATTCACGCGACCCTATGCGTCAATTCCTAGGGGGGTCTAGACCCCCAAAATAATTGACGCGACCCTATGCGTCAATTCCTAGGGGGGTCCAGACCCCCAAATAAATTGACGCGACCCTATGCGTCAATTCCTAGGGGGGTCTAGACCCCCAAAATAATTGATGCGACCCTATGCGTCAATTCCTATGGGGGTCTAGACCCCCAAAATAATTGACGCGACCCTATGCGTCAATTCCTAGGGGGGTCCAGACCCCCAAATAAATTGACGCGACCCTATGCGCCAATTCCTAGGGGGGTCTAGACCCCCAAAATAATTGATGCGACCCTATGCGTCAATTCCTATGGGGGTCTAGACCCCCAAAATAATTCACGCGACCCTATGCGTCAATTCGTATGGGGGTCTAGACCCCAAAAATAATTGACGTGACCCTATGCGTCAATTCCTAGGGGGGTCTAGACCCCCAAAATAATTGACGCGACCCTATGCGTCAATTCCTAGGGGGGTCTAGACCCCCAAAATAATTGACGCGACCCTATGCGTCAATTCCTAGGGGGGTCTAGACCCCCAAAATAAATGACGCGACCCTATGCGTCAATTCCTAGGGGGGTCTAGACCCCCAAAAAAATTCACGCGACCCTATGCGTCAATTCCTAGGGGGGTCTAGACCCCCAAAATAATTGACGCGACCCTATGCGTCAATTCCTAGGGGGGTCTAGACCCCCAAAATAATTGACGCGACCCTATGCGTCAATTCCTAGGGGGGTCCAGACCCCCAAATAAATTGACGCGACCCTATGCGTCAATTCCTAGGGGGGTCTAGACCCCCAAAATAATTGATGCGACCCTATGCGTCAATTCCTATGGGGGTCTAGACCCCCAAAATAATTGACGCAACCCTACGCGTCAATTCCTATGGGGGTCTAGACCCCCAAAATAATTGACGTCACCCTATGCGTCAATTCCTATGGGGGTCTAGAGCCCCAAAATAATTCACGCGACCCTATGCGTCAATTCGTATGGGGGTCTAGACCCCCAAAATAATTCACGCGACCCTATGCGTCAATTCGTATGCGGGTCTAGACCCCCAAAATAATTGACGCGACCCTATGCGTCAATTCGTATGGGGGTCTAGACCCCCAAAATAATTCACGCGACCCTATGCGTCAATTCCTAGGGGGGTCTAGACCCCCAAAATAATTGACGCGACCCTATGCGTCAATTCCTATGGGGGTCTAGACCCCCAAAATAATTGACACGACCCTATGCGCCAATTCCTAGGGGGGTCTAGACCCCCAAAATAATTCACGCGACCCTATGCGTCAATTCCTATGGGGGTCTAGACCCCCAAAATAATTGACGCGACCCTATGCGTCAATTCGTATGGGGGTCTAGACCCCCAAAATAATTGACGCGACCCTATGCGTCAATTCCTAGGGGGGTCTAGACCCCCAAAATAATTGACACGACCCTATGCACCAATACCTAGGGGGGTCTAGACCCCCAAAATAATTGACCCGACCCTATGCGTCGATTCGTATGGGGGTCTAGACCCCCAAAAAAAATTGACGCGACCCTATGCGCCAATTCCTATGGGGGTCTATGAGGGTCGGAGGGGGGTAAACAATTCACAGAGGGGTGAAATAATTCACTGAGGGGGGTAAACAATTCACGGAGGGGTCAAATAATTCACGGAGGGGGGTAAACAATTCACGGAGGGGGGTAAATAATTCACGGAGGGGGGTATACAATTCACAGAGGGGTCAAATAATTCACGGAGGGGGGTAAATAATTCACGGAGGGGTCAAATGATTCACGGAGGGGGGTAAATAATTCACGGAGGGGTCAAATAATTCACGGAGGGGGGTAAACAATTCACAGAGGGGTCAAATAATTCACGGAGGGGGGTAAATAATTCACGGAGGGGTAAAATAATTCACGGAGGGGGGTAAACAATTCACGGAGGGGTCAAATAATTCACGGAGGGGGGTAAACAATTCACAGAGGGGTCAAATAATTCACGGAGGGGGGTAAATAATTCACGGAGGGGGGTAAATAATTCACGGAGGGGTCAAATAATTCACGGAGGGGGGTAAACAATTCACGGAGGGGGGTAAAGAATTCACGGAGGGGGGTAAACAATTCACAGAGGGGTCAAATAATTCACGGAGGGGGGTAAATAATTCACGGAGGGGGGTAAATAATTCACGGAGGGGGGTAAACAATTCACAGAGGGGTCAAATAATTCACAGAGGGGGGTAAACAGTTCACAAAGGGGTCAAATAATTCACGGAGGGGGGTAAACAATTCACAGAGAGGTCAAATAATTCACGGAGGGGGGTAAATAATTCACGGAGGGGTCAAATAATTCACTGAGGGGGGTAAACAATTCACGGAGGGGTCAAATAATTCACGGAGGGGGGTAAACAATTCACGGAGGGGTGAAATAATTCACGGAGGGGGGTAAATAATTCACGGAGGGGTCAAATAATTCACGGAGGGGGGTAAACAATTCACGGAGGGGTCAAATGATTCACGGAGGGGGGTAAATAATTCACGGAGGGGGGTAAATAATTCACGGAGGGGGGTAAACAATTCACAGAGGGGTCAAATAATTCACGGAGGGGGGTAAACAATTCACAGAGGGGTCCACCGGAACTAACTAAGGAACGGAGTAACATACCTCCTAATTTTTTTTTGGGGTTCGGACCTTGGTAAGCTGGCAAGCGGGAAAGCACTCTACTATAAAAGAAAACCTGAAAAAGAAAAACAGGCATACCCTCCCTAACCTCACCACACAAGAAGGGAAATGACAGGGTGGGAGGGAGGGAGGGAGGGGAGGGAGGGAGGGAGGGAGGGAGGGAGGCTCTCTTGGGCGGCCGTAGGGGCTGTGTTGTGCTCTGTTGTGCTGTAATATGCTGTGCTATGCTGTATGTTGTGGTGTGCTGTGGTGTGGTGTGATGTGCTGTGATGTGCTGTGCTGTGCCGTGCTGTGCTGTGCCGTACTCGAAACCCACTACCCCCCCGCTCCACAGTTCCGGCCCAACCCGATGAACCCCCACCCACCCACCCCACCAGCAAAACCGACCCGATTAGCTCAGGTGAGGTTGCTTGGGCCAGACATCAGGATTCTGGTCCCACTTGTCTTCAGTCACATATGAGCCCCCCGATCGGTTTGAGTCAGAGAGATGGGGTGGGGTGGGGTGGGGTGGGGGGGGGGGGGGGGGGGGCACGTACCATCATTGAAGGGGTTGCAAGCATTGGTTGGGTTTCAGACGCTAGGGTCGAGACCACAACCCACTTCTACACCTCAAGGGTGTGGTGACAATGGACAAGTTTGATATTGGGGGGGGCATGGGGGGGGGGGGCGAAGTCTGACACGGGGGGGGGGGGGGTAGAAAGGGTGTTGGGGTGGGGGGGGGGGTTAGGGGTGATGGTCCATAAAAGTCTGAAGTCTGAAGTCTGATAGCCCATTTGGTTACTATACCCATAGCTGGTCCTTTGCGCGTGGATCTGTATCCGCTCCACCCTGGTGAAGCCTTAGACCCTCTGGTTTTGGCTGACGACCTTGACACTTTCGCTGAGCTGAAGTTGAAGGAGATCAAGAACGGCCGTTTGGCTGTATTCTCTGTGTTCGGCTACTACATGCAGGCCATCGCGACTGGTGAGGGTCCCGTTGAGAGCAGGGCCTCCCACATCGCCGACCCATTCGCCGTGAAAGGTATGACTAGCGCCAATGTTACCCAGTTCGCTCCTACCCCTATGGCCATGTACGCCACCGCTGCCTGGTATGGCCCTGAGCGCCACAAGTGGTAGGGCCCAATCTCTGATGCCTCCACCACTGACTACCTCACTGGTGAGTACCCTGGTGACAACGGTTGGGACTTTGCCGCATACCGTGAGGCCGAGTTGATCCACGCATGTTGGGCTAGCTTTGGCACTTTGGGCTGCTTGACCCCTGAGTTGTTGGCCAAGTACGCAGGTGTGCAGTTCGATGCGTCTGCGTGGTTCCAGGCCTTCTGAGTGTTTAACAGTGTTTAACAGGTGGCCAAGGTGCGTGTCGTGCGACGTGCTTCGCAACCTGTCATGCATCGTGCTTCGCATAGTGCGCGAGAACCACCGGAGGGGGCAGAAGCAGGGCAACCAGAAGGCAGGAGAAGGTGAGGGCAATAGCAACAAAGGTGCCCAAACAACGGGCGCGGGAAGGGAGAGGGAGGGGCGAGGGGACGGGTTTAGCTACGCACATTGCTTGCACAGTGCGTGCGCAGACAGAGGGGGCAGGAGAAGGACGGAGGGGCGGGGACAGAGCGTCGGGAGGTAGGACGCCGCACGGCCAGGTGCAAGGGTGAAGGGTGGGGCAGGGCAGGGTGTGCCTCGTATGGTGTCACGCGTAGTGCCTGTAGTAATAAACTGGCCTAAGGTGCTGCACAGCCGCTGGGCTATGTTGGGTACACACTGGTGCCAAACCTCCGAGCTGCTGCAGAAGTACAGTGCTATCGGCAATGGAGCCAGCAAAGGTGTGTGGTTCAAGCCTGGTGCCTCCACCCCTGACTACCTTGCTGGTGAGTACCCTGGTGCCTTCGGTTGGGGCGCAGCCGGTTTGGCCGCAGACCCAACCACCTTCGCCGCATACCGTGAGGCCGAGTAGATCCACGCTCGTTGGGCTATGTAGGGCACTATGGGCTGCTTGACCGCAGAGCTGTTGGCCAAGTACGCTGGTGTGCAATTCGATGCGTGTGCGTGGTTCTAGGCTTTCAAGGTGTTTAACAGGTGGCCAAGGTGCGTGCCGTGCGACGTGCTTCGCAACTTGTCATGCATAGTGCTTCGCGTAATGCGCGAGAACCACCGGAGGGGGCAGAAGCAGGGCAACCAGAAGGCAGGAGAAGGTGAGGGCAACAGCAACACAGGTGCCCAAACAACGGGCGCGGAGAGGGAGAGGGAGGGGCGAGGGGGCGGGTTTGCATCGCACATTGCGCGGACAGTGCGTGCACAAACAGAGGGGGCAGGAGAAGAACGGAGGGGCGGGGAAAGAGTGCCAGGAGGTAGGACGCCGCACGGCCAGGTGCAGGGGTGACGAGTGGGGCAGAGCAGGGTGTGCCTCGTATAGTGTCACGCGTAGTGCCTGTAGTAATAAACTGGCCTGAGGTGCTGCACGGCCGCCGGGCATACTCTGGTGCCTGACCCCTGAGCTGCTGCAAAAGTACACTGCTATCGACAATGGTGCCAGCAAAGGTGTGTGGTTCAAGGCTGCTGCCGTGATCTTCGAGTTTTATGGCTTGAACTACATGGGTCCCCCCGTGTTGGTGCGCGCCCGATCCATCCTTGCCGTGTTGGCCTGCCAGGTTGTCCTGATGGGTGCCATCGAGGCTTAACGTGTGATCGGTGGTCCATTCGGTGGACGAGACCTTGATCTGGTGTACCCTAGTGGCAAGTGATTTAACCCTCTGGGTTTGGCCGACGACCCTGTTGTGGCTGCCGAGCTGAAGGTGAAGGAGATCAGAAGCGGCCGTTTGGCGATGCTCTCCAAGTTCGGCTACTATGTGCAGGCTGCCGTCACCGGCCAGGGCCCTGTTGAGAACTGGGCCTCCCACATTGCTGATCCATTTGCGGTGAACACGTTGACCCTTGAGATTGCCACCCAGTACACGCCATCTGTTGCCAAGTTCGCAGCTGCTGGGAAGTAGACGGCCGCCGCCCCAAGGTGGATTTGTCTGGCTGGTATGGCCCTGACTGCAAGAAGTGGTTGGGCCCTAACACTGCAGGCAGCAGCGTCCCTGACTACTTGACCGGTGAGTACCCTGGTGACTACGGTTGGGACAGCGCTGGGCCTGCAGTAGACCCTAAGGCCATCAAGCGCCTCCGCAAGGCTGAGGTGCTGCACGATCGCTGGGCTATGTTGGGTACTCTCTGGTGCCTAACCCGCGAGCTACTACAGAAGTACACTGCTATCGACAATGGTGCCAGCAAAGGTGTGTGGTTCAAGGCTGCTGCCGTGATCTTCGAGTCTTATGGCTTGAACTACATGGGTGCCCCCGCGTTGGTGCGCGCCCAGTCCATCCCTGCCGTGTTGGCGTGACAGCTTGTCCTGATGGGTGCCATCGAGGCTTACCGTGTGATCGGTGGTCCATTCGGTGGACGAGACCTTGATCTGGTGTACCCTAGTGGCAAGTGATTTAACCCTCTGGGTTTGGCCGACGACCCTGATGTGGCTGCCGAGCTGAAGGTGAAGGAGATCAGGAGCGGCCGTTTGGCGATGCTCTCCAAGTTCGGCTACTATGTGCAGGCCGCCGTCACCGGCCAGGGCCCTGTTGAGAATTGGGCCTCCCACATTGCTGATCCATTTGCGGTGAGCAGGTTGACCCTTGAGATTGCCATGCAGTCCACGCCATCAGTTGCCATGTTTGCAGCTGCTAGGAAGAAGCAGGAGGCCGCCCCCAAGGTGGATTTGTGTGGCTGGTATGGCCCTGACTGCAAGAAGTGGTTGGGCCCCAACATTGCGGACAGCTATTTTTTTGATTACTTGACCGGTGAGTACCCTGGTGACTACGGTTGGGACAGCGCTGGGCCTGCAGCGGGCCCCAAGACATAAACCCCCCCCCACTTTCATTATCACGCACCGAAATAATATCACGCATGCATGATATTGTTTTATACCTCCAAAATAATATCACGCATGCAATTCTTGACGTGAGAGGTAGCAACACAAAAGGCGGAAACGAGGATTTCTTGCAACACCATTGCGACTTGGTCCAGTTATTTGGAGAGAAATGCAGACATTGACAATTGCCTTGAAACTGGTTTAGGGTTGGGCTTGGGCTTGGGTTTAGGAGCAGATGCATCTCCCCTTGGGGGTTCAGCACGCTGGGGAATAGCAAAGGACCTCAACCCCCCCCCCCCCACAGCAAAGGGTCACAGTTGCACGAATCTTTTGCGCATCCTTGGGTGGCGGTCAAATTAATATCACGCACCCCCTATTATCACGCACCGAAATATTATCACGCGCATGATAATGAAGGGGGGGGGGGGTTTACGGGCCAGCACGTGGGTTGCATCACCATCTTCAATCTCGTCTTGTGCCCATGCTTGCTGCTTTGTTTCTCGGTTGCTGCAGTGCTGCCCCCCTAGGCATTGTGCTTGCTTGTTGCAGTGCTGCTGCTCTGCCATGCCTTGCCCCTTACCCCCGGCGAACAAACGGACCAGCGTCCGTCGCCGTTGCTAATGCTAATGCTCTGCAGTTGCCACTGCCCCCAAAGCCTGGTTGGCCGGTATCCCCGGTCCTCTGGGTCCTCCGTCATGCTGTGGGCCACCTCAGGCAGCCCTAGGACCCACGGGATCGAGCAAGGCAGGAACCACCTGTCGGTGCGAGATGCCCGGTAACTCCAGTAGACGGCATGATAAGTGGTTATGACTATGACTATGACTATATATGTATGTATGTATGTATGTATGTATGTGTATATATATATATATATATATATATATATATATATATATATATATATATATATATATATATATATATATATATATATATATATATATATATATATATATATATATATATATATATATATATATATATATATATATATATACATATATATATATATGGCATAATAGGACGACGCCCCCCCCCCACCCGGGCCCCATCCGCCGGGGTTTGGTTGGGACCAAGGACCTCCCCCCCCTATTTTTGGGTCGAGAAGTTCAAAAAAATAGGAATTAGGGTGATTGGAGACGGTGGTGGGTCGCTATGACCCTTCAAAGTTGCAAAAAAATAGGTATTTCTCACCGAGTGACATCATCCCCCAAACTTCTCGACCCAAAAATAGGGGGGGAGGTCTTGGTCCCAACCAAACCCCGGCGGGTGGGGCCCGGATGGGGGGGGGGGGGGGGTCGTCCTATTGTGCCATATATATATGGGGGTCGTCCTATGGTGCCATATATATATATATATATATATATATATATATATATATATATATATATATATATATATATATATATATATATATATATATATATATATATATATATATATATATATATATATATATATATATATATATATATATATATTACTACACCCCTCTCCCCTTAAATTTAGCTAACAAGCAACAACAACAAGCAACAACAACAAGCAACAACAAGCACGTCACCATTCAGTTTTGGCCACTGCACCTTCCCATCGCCTCGAGCTTGCCTCTACTTTAGCCATCCTAGAGCCCAGGTGGTGGCCTTGCCAAATCCAAGTTTTGAGCCAAAAACTCACCGGTGGCGGCCCGGGGCGGGGGCGCCAAGTCGGAAGGTGCCCTCCCAAATCTGCGCAGTTTTGGGCCAAAAACAGCCATTTTTCGCCCAAAACGGCCCTAGTAAGGGCTCAAAACAGCCAAACGAAGGCAAACGGCTGCTACATTCCACGTGCGGCTTGACTTTCTCGTGACCAAGGGACCTTTGGTGCCCTCTAACTCCACGACATTTCCGAGAAATGGCCCAAAAAGGCGCCAAAAAGCCCCAAAATCTGCGCAATGTGCACCAGCACCCCGAAACCAAGAACGGGCCGTATCTTGGGCTACGTGGCTCAAAAACGAATTCCGAGGGCACCTAGTCCACCCGCAACCCCCCACTTTTTATGGTTTCCAAGCCTGAGAATCGCCCAACGAGACGCCTAGACCCCCGTACTAGTGGTCACCCGGTGCAGCCGGAGGGCCGGCTAGCCCACGCACAGTGGGGGCCAGCGGTGGGTCCACCAGGGTCCCCAGGGCGAAAAAAATCATTTTTTCCAAAATTGTTCCTAGACCACTTGGGATGCTCAAACAAGTGTTTTTCGGCGGTTTTGAGCCCGTGGTGGCGCGTTTTGGACCATCGAAAATCCCAAAATACCTTGAAAATGGGCCATTTTGGGACCAAAAAGGGGTCAAAAATGGGTCAAAAACGCATTTTTCCGAAAGTGATCCCGAACCATTTGGGATACTCAAACAAGCATTTTTAGCCCGTTTTGAGCCAATTTTGACCGAGTTTAGCCCCTTCCACCACATGTATGCACCACTTTGTGCCCTTTGCACGTACCTTAGAGCCGTGTGGTGGAGCCACCTAGAGTTGGGAGAGGGGTGTAGATTGGAGGATATATATATATATATATATATATATATATATATATATATATATATATATATATATATATATATATATATATATATATATATATATATATATATATATATATATATATATATATATATATATATATATATATATATATATATATATATATATATATATATATATATATATATATATATATATAGTCATAGTCATAGTCATAACCACTTATCATGCCGTCTACTGGAGTTACCGGGCATCTCGCGCCGACAGGTGGTTCCTGCCTCGCTCGATCCCGTGGGTCCCAGGGCTGCCTGAGGTGGCCCACAGCATGACGGAGGACCCAGAGGACCGGGGATACCGGGCAACCAGGCTTTGGGGGCAGTGGCAACTGCAAAGCGTTAGCATTAGCAACGGCGACGGACGCTGGCCCGTTTGTTCGCCGGGGGTAAGGGGGCAAGGCAAAGCAGCGCAGCAGCATCGCAACAAGCAGAAAGCAAGGGCACCTCTGTCCGTCGCAAAGCAGCAACCAAGGAACAAAGCAGCACGCATGCGGCGAAGCGAGAGCTGACCCTCCATCGTTCACGTTGCCCCGCCACTGTGGAGACACCCAACACCCATGACCCCACGTAATCCATTGTCGTCCGCGTCCTCGAAACTGCCCACCACCCCTGACTCCACGTATCCCTCTGCCAGCACGCACTAGCCCGTATGTGCATAGCCAGGATTTCTGGGAGGCTCCAGCCTAGCCTGGCCCTCAGCTTTCATCGCCCCCATGTCTCCACATTGTACGCCATCTTCCCACCGCACCAGTCCCCTAGTATAGTACAGAAACACGTTACCAACTCCACGTCCCCGTGGCCCCGTGCTGCCCCCACACCCCAGATATATACCATGCTGGCATCCCATGTCAGGGGCCAGCGCCCAATCTGCTTCGAGGCATTCACTTGCCCACATATAATATATCTTGAGGGTCTACAGGGGGGGACGCCGGCCGCTTTGCGACGGGAGTGGCGCAACCCGTGAATATCGCTGGCTGGGATTCGGGCTGGTGGGTGCCGTAGCTTGGTTATCGACCCCCTGTAGGGGTACCCACCAGAGGCTCGCCCCGGGCTGTGGTTACCAGGTGCACCTCATCTGGCCCACATACAATGCCCTGGCGCCTACCCTTGACCCTTACCTGCACTGTTTGGCCAGCTTCCGTGGTTGCGCCTCTTCCGCCATAGCAGCGGCCAGGCCGCAGGTTCGGCCCCCACCGACGACGTGGCGAGCCTACTTATAGCATTGGCCCGCGCGTCACCCCCCGGACCACTCAGCATGCCGCTCCCCTGCCCTCCTCGCCTCTAGCCGACCGGACTGGCGCTCCCCAGGGGTAAGCCGTTACAGTGGTGAGGCGACTGCATACTCTTCACTACGACGCCGCGCAGTACCGCCGTTGCCACGCCGACGCCACCTGCTAGCCGCCACGACACTCACCACTGCAACCACAAGGCCATGGTCAGAGGTTAGACTATGTACATGCCCGCAGGCACGGTCCCTCTAGTTTGTTAACGGGGCCAGGGGATGCCCCCGCGCTCCCCCTGAGTTGTTAGAGGGGTCAGGGGGACACCCCAGTACCGCCATGCATCCCCGTGCTCCCCCACTGTACGGTTCCCCAGTACCGCCGCGTTCCCCCACCGTACGGACCCCAGTACCGCCGCATACCCCCACCATACGGTCCCCTGTACCGCCGCGTACACCCCCACGATGTCAGTACACCGTCATCTGGAACTTCCCCGCTGCTCCCCCACTGTACGGCTCCCCAGTACCGCCGCGTACCCCCGCCGTACGGATCCCAGTACCGCCGCGTTGACCCCCAAGACTCCAGTACTCCGCCACCTGGAACTCCACGTGCCCCCTGTGAGCGCTCCCTCCAGGCTGCCATGCCGTCTCCACGACGCCCGCCATACTGTCCCCCTGATGACCCCACCGTCATAACCTTCCACGCACACATCTTCGCCCTGTCGCCGCTCCTGGGGCCTGCAGGCTGACCCCGCAACCCCGTGTAACACTCCCATGGGGGGGCCGCAGCGCTGTAACCCCCAAACAACTCCGTGCACCCCCGGTGTATCCCGAGCAACCACTCCCAAGACTGCCGTATCCGGGCCGCCAGTAGAGACCCCGGTGCCATGGGAATACCCTACAGGGGTTTGGGCCTTATTACCCCGGTCGGGACGACCCATGACACCTCACTGTTGTATGCGGCGACCCGGGGCAGGCGGGTGAAGCATCCCTGTCCGACCCTCATGCACGGGGGCAGTACGGCTCACCATCAGGCCGGCACGACCTGTCACATCGCGTTGGCCGTCATACGCCGCCTGCCAGTACCGCACAATCAGGCCGCGTAGGCACTGCTTCTCAGGCGCCACTCCCTCCGCTGCGTCCAGCGTAGGGATGGTAGCTGGTGCACCCACAATTCCCATCCCCATCAACCTGCACCCCCGGCACCCACCACTCCGTCACCATTTCCTCCGTGATGCCACAACCAGAGTATCCGTGAGTCGCCCTCCAGAGCCGCCCACCACAGCATCAGGGGCAGGGCCGCAGACGGCGCTCCAGGGCACCGTACCCCTTCCACTCGGACGCTCTTCAGGCCACCCTGGATAGTCGTCCAGGCACTTGAGGACATCCGTCCAGAGTGCCGCAGTGCCCACCTCGCCTTAGGCCACCCCCTGTCGGCATGCTCCTGACATGTCCCGCACAGCGGGGCGGAGGCACACTGATGAACCCAAACGGACACCGTCTCCCCGCACCCGTGGCATCGCTGCGGAAGCACAGACCGCGATGGAACGCAGCTACCATCACAGCACTGCGACCACAGGTCCTGCCATACATCGCAGCACGCGTCCTGGAGCCCGAGCAAAGCCCCTGTCAGCGTGCGTGCTGTGGCACTACTGAGGAGGCTGCGCCTCGCCTCCTCCCACGTGGACACCGGGCGGAGTATCGGTCGTCCGTCGGGCATCTCCGGCAGGCTCTCAAGCAGCCGGGGCCACCGCGCCACCTTGGGGCCGCGCGTGCCATGCGCCAGGAGCTCCCAACCGTAGTCCCGCAAGACCTCCCCGATGACAACAACCCCGTCCTGCTCCGGGCCCCTGGCGGAAGCCAGAACCAAGCGTTGCCCTCCCGCCCGAGCCTCAATGACCGCCCTGAGACCCAGGGTGTCAAGGGTGTGACGGGCATCGGCAGCCACGTGGTCGTCCCCCTCTGGCAGAGAGAACATGGCCTCCGTGACTTGGCCTTGCGCGTCGTCGCCCTGTACCCGCGCCAGCTGCTTGGAGCCCACTAACACTGCCATGGACCGCTGCTCCGTGACCGCCGGTACGGCTCGTCGCAGCTGCCGGTCATATAGCCACAACGTACCCACGTCAAGTACGACAGCCACCGCCAGGACTGGGAGACCGCACAGAGGTTGCTGAAGGACTGGCAGCACCTCGCGAGGCCAGCCCATGACGTTCCCCACAGCTGGATGGTTGGCGTACACCTGGAGCCAGGGATCACTCTGGCCGTCAGGGTTTCTCACCTTGGTACCCCGCACCTGGGCCCAGGACTGCGCCGACACCACGCGGGACCACTCCCTGAATGCCGTGATGTCCCGCGCCACCCAGGAACCGATCCACCGGTCGAAGGCCTGCGCGACCGCCGCCTTCCAGTGAGGGAACAAGGACAGGGCCTCCTCACGCTCGATGCACGACCGCGACACCAGCAGTGCGTGCAGCGGTGCCCTCAGAAAGGTTGCCCGCAGGTCGCCGGGGAGGCCGGCAAACGGGTTCCACGGCGGACGCTGCAGGATCCTCCCTGCCGGCGGGCAGAAGGGTGTGTCACCGCGCAGGAACGCGTATACCGCCCTCCTTCGATCTTGCATCGGCAGCTGCATGATCTGGGTGAGCCGATGGTTCCTGCGGGCATACACATCTTCCCCAATCTGGACCATGTCCTCCACAAAGAGCCTGGCCTTGGCAGGGCCCCGGGACGACGCCGCTCGCACCGCAGCGAACAGCCGCTTCAGGTCCCCGGGTACGACACCTGCCATCAGGGATTCTGCCCACCTGCAGCCGTGCTCCCTCCACGCCACGAACTCCACCGCCCTGTCCGTTAGGGGTAGCTCCGCCGTGAACTCCTCCGCACGCCTGCACAGGAGCCCAGCCACCTCCTCGTCCCGCGCACACAGTAGGCGCATGTGGCCGATGTCCTCCTCCGGCCCCCCACAGAAGATACAGGGGTGGGCTGGTATTGCCACACGCGTGAGCTTCTATATATATATATATATATATATATATATATATATATATATATATATATATATATATATATATATATATATATATATATATATATATATATATATATATATATATATATATATATATATATATATATTACTACACCCCTCTCCCCTTAAATTTAGCTAACAAGCAACAACAAGCAACAACAAGCACGTCTCCGTGCCGTTTTGGCCATTGCGCGTTCCCAACGCCTCGGGCCTGACTTTACTTTAGCCATCCTAGAGCCTAGGTGGTGGCCTTGCCAAATCCAAGTTTTGAGCCAAAAACTCACCGCTGGCGGCCCGGGGCGGGGGCGCCAAGTCGGAAGGTGCCCTCCCAAATCTGCGCAGCTTTGGGCCAAAAACAGCCATTTTTCGACCAAAACAGCCCTAGTACGGGTCCCAAGCAGCCAAACGAAGGGAAACCGCTGCTACACTCCACGTGTGGCTTGACTTTCTCGTGACCAAGGGACCTTTGTTGCCCTCTAACTCCACGATATGTCCGAGAAACGGCCCCAAAAGGCGCCAAAAAGCCCCAAAAACTGCACAATATGCACCAACACCCCGAAACCAAGAACGGGCCGTATCTTGGGCTACGTGGCTCAAAAACGAATTCCGAGGGCACCTAGTCCACCCGCAACACCTCACTGTTTATGGTTTCCAAGCCTCAGAATCGCCCAAAGAGACGCGTAGACCCCAGTACCACCGGCAACTTGGTCCAGCCGGAGGGCCGGCCAGCCCACGCACAGTGGGGGCCAACGGTGGGTCCACCAGGGTCCCCCGGGCGAAAAAAAAGATTTTTTCCAAAATTGTTCCCATACGACTTGGGATGCTCAAGCAAGTGTTTTTAGGCCGTTTTGAGCCCTTGGTGGCGCGTTTTGGGCCATGGAAAATCCCAAAAAGCCTTGAAAATGGGCCGTTTTGGGACGAACAATGCGTCAAAAATGGGTCAAAAACGCGTTTTTCCAAAAATGATCCTGGACCATTTACGATGCTCAAACAAGTGTTTTGAGCCCATTTTGAGCCCGTGGCGACGTGTTTTGGCCCTTGGAAAATCCCCAAATGCCTTGGAAACGGGCCATTTTGGGACCAAAAATGGGTTAAAAATGGGTCAAAAACGCGTTTTTCCAAACGTGATCCCGGACCATTTGGGATGCTCAAACAAGTGTTTTTAGCCCATTTTGAGCCTGTTTTGACCAAGTTTAGCCCCTTCCACCACATGTATGCACCACGTTGTGCCCTTCGCACATACCTTAGAGCCGTGTGGTGGAGCCACCTAGAGTTGGGAGAGGGGTGTAGATTGGAATATATATATATATATATATATATATATATATATATATATATATATATATATATATATATATATATATATATATATATATATATATATATATATACATATATATATATATATATATATATATATATATATATATATATATATATATATATATATATATATGGCATATCCGAGGCAGTGTACCTACCAGGGTGTAGGGTAGAAGGAGGGGTCGGGTGGGGGTGTAGGGGACCCCCCCCCCTATTTTGAGGGTGGGGAATCCGTTTTTGAGGGTTAGAGAAGGATTTGGGAGTGGTTTACCTCGTCAAAACGGAAAATATCCGTCTGGAACATGCTCGCATAGAGTGATGAACGGGTCACGATGCTGCAGATTTTGGCGCCACTGGAATTCCTTGACGTTCTGGAAGAGGCGCCGCTCTTGGACTGGTCCTAGGTTGGTGCCGCTTCTCGATGCTCACGTTGTTTCAGCTCCAGGAACTGACTGCAGGTGCGACGAAACTGCGGCAGGTGGGGAATGCTCAAAAATTGGATCCGAAATCGTGGTGGTGTCAAGTCCGAGCACCTCTTCCAGAACGTCAAGGAATTCCAGTGGCGCCAAAATCTGCAGCATCGTGACCCGTTCATCACTCTATGCGAGCATGTTCGAGACGGATATTTTCCGTTTTGACGAGGTAAACCACTCCCAAATCCTTCTCTAACCCTCAAAAACGGATTCCCCACCCTCAAAATAGGGGGGGGGTCCCCTACACCCTCACCCGACCCCTCCTTCTACCCTACACCCTGGTAGGTACACTGCCTCGGATATGCCATATATATATATATATATATATATATATATATATATATATATATTACTACACCCCTCTCCCCTTAAATTTAGCTAACAAGCAACAACAACAACAACAACAACAAGCACGTCACCATTCCGTTTTGGCCACTGCACCTTCCCATCGCCTCGGGCTTGACTCTACTTTAGCCATCCTAGAGCCTAGGTGGTGGCCTTGCCAAATCCAAGTTTTGAGCCAAAAAATCACCGGTGGCGGCCCGGGGCGGGGGCGCCAAGTCGGGAGGTGCCCTCCCAAATCTGCGCAGTTTTGGGCCAAAAACAGCCATTTTTCGCCCAAAACGGCCCTAGTAAGGGCTCAAAAACAGCCAAACGAAGGCAAACGGATGCTACACTCCACGTGCGGCTTGCCTTTCCCGTGACCAAGGGACCTTTGGTGCCCTCTAACTCCACGATATGTCCGAGAAACGGCCCAAAAAGGCGCCAAAAAGCCCCAAAATCTGCGCAATGTGCACCAGCACCCCGAAACCAAGAACGGGCCGTATCTTGGGCTACGTGGCTCAAAAACGAATTCCGAGGGCACCTAGTCCACCCGCAACCCCCCACTTTTTATGGTTTCCAAGCCTCAGAATCGCCCAACGAGACACGTAGACCCCCGTACTAGTGGTCACTTGGTGCAGCCGGAGGGCCGGCTAGCCCACACACAGTGGGGGCCAGCGGCGGGTCCACCAGGGTCCCCAGGGCGAAAAAAATCATTTTTCCCAAAGTTGTTCCTAGACCACTTGGGGTGCTCAAACAATTGTTTTTCGGCGGTTTTGAGCCCGTGGTGGCGCGTTTAGGGCCATGGAAAATCCCAAAATGCCTTGAAAATGGGCCATTTTGGGACCAGAAATGGGTTAAAAATGGGTCAAAAACGCGTTTTTCCAAAAGTGATCCCGGACCATTTGGGGTGCTCAAACAAGTGTTTTTAGCCCGTTTTGAGCCCGTTTTGACCGAGTTTAGCCCCTTCCACCACATGTATGCACCACTTTGTGCCCTTCGCACGTACCTTAGAGCCGTGTGGTGGAGCCACCTAGAGTTGGGAGAGGGGTGTAGATTGGAGGATATATATATATATATATATATATATATATATATATATATATATATATATATATATATATATATATATATATATATATATATATATATATATATATATATATATATATATATATATATATATATATATATATATATATATATATATATATATATATATATATATATATATATATATATATATATATATATATAGCGGAGTCCCCCCCGGCGAATCCGAGGTTCTTCCTGGAAGGGGCCCACGAGCCCAGGGGACGCCACCGGGTTTTTACGGCCATGCCGGACGGAGCTCCCACCGGCGTCCCCCCCCCACGAGGGAGGGAGCACACAACAACCGCCAGCCCCCCCCCCCCCCCCTCGGCCCCCCCAAAAAAAGGGACTCCGGCGCGGAGGGTTGGGGATATAGTCCCATGCCGCGCGGCCATGAATCGACATGGCCCTACACCGGGCGATACACGCCCCCCCCCCCCCCCCTCGCTCAAGAGGGGCCCCCGTCGTCCCCCGGGCAGGGAGCAACCCCCCCCCCCCCCTCAAGGAACGGCCGCCCTCGGGAGCCCTCGCCCAGCCCCCGGGGGCCTCTCGGGGTTCGCCCCCGAGCCCGCCCGGCCCATCCACGCCCCCCCTCACCAGCCGCAGCCCACAGGCCCGCCCGGTCTCCCCCGCGCCGGCCCACAACCACCAGGGACCCGGGCCCCGGAGCTCCGGTGCCCAGCCCCGCCCGCCCCCCCGGTACCCCTCCGGTGGGGCCCGTCCCGGTCCGGTTCGGCCGCGAGGGGACGGCGTGGCGCTTCCCCCCGCCTCCACCAGGATTCGCCCCCGTGGATGATGCTCGGCGGGATTCGTCCCCGCCGAGCGGGGTGCGGGCCCCACCGCTGACCGCGGCCCCGCCGACACCTCGAGCGCCCCGGGCTCCCCGGCCGACTTTGGCCAGCCCCGGCCGCTCCTCCGCCCGGTCGGCCGCACGGTGACGCTCTGCGGTTGAGCTCACCGCACCCCCGTCCCCCTCGCGCGCGCACCCACCCACCAGCCCACAGCCCCCCCCCCCCCCCAACGTGCACGCCGTGCCCCCACCGCCCCCCCACTCTCCCGCCCCTCCTCTCTCAGGTACCGCAGCCCCCGAGGTGGGCTGCCGCAGCCGCTGACGGACGGCCGCCTTACGAACAAGAGGACCCCCCGCACGCGGTGGGGGTCCAGGCCTTGCACCCCTTCCCCCTGCCACACGCATCATGGCGTTGCATGTGTCATACCTCCCTCCCTATGCACCATGTGTCATGGCCGCGAGTGGCCTTTGCCTCCCCTCCCCCACACCGAAGCCGCACGGGGGGGGGCGAAGGCCCCTGGGTGGGGCCCCCAGAACCCGTGCAGCTGCGCCTCCCGACTGGAGGGTGGTGGGGCCCGCCGGTGCGCGGTACGAGCCTCCGCCACCCTCCATCCGCCTGCCACGACCCCCTGACCCCCCCCCCCTGTCCCCCCCCTGTCCCCCACCCCGGCTGGGGCGGCGCGGCCCGCGCGTGCGGTACGAGCCCGCGCCGCCCCTTGATGCATTATACGGGCAGTGCGGGCCGCCAGGAGAGCGGAGGGACCCCGCACTGCCCCGAGCGCCCCCCCCCACGACAGCTGGCGCTAAAGGCCAACCGGCGCCTGGCGGGCTGTTGTGCAGGGGGGGCGAGGCGACCGGGCGCTTCGTACCCGCCCCCAACGGGGGTCTGTACCCACGGCACCGGGCACAGACACCCGTTGGGAGGTAGCCACACCACCACCCGCCACAGCACCACGGCCACGGGAGGAAGGGAATAGCCCCGGGCAACGGCCTCCCCCAGGCCGAGGGAAGGTGCCGACCGCCAGGCTCATCCTGGCCCCCCATTTCCTCTTCATTGTCATCCCCCTTGGCCGTCCCGGCCCACAGTCCCCGCGGCGGGTAAGTTCCTGGGGTAGAACCCTAAGAACTTCGGTGACGGAAACACGGGTCGTGGTTTCGCACCCGGCCGACGTGGGGAGCCTCCGCCCCCACGGGACCCCAGGGCACCCCGGCCATCCCAGCCAGGGATAACCCGCCGCCATCGCCCCAGCCCCCGTCCCCAGGCTTTCCGGCCTCAGTTCCCCTGCGTCTTCCTCGCCACATCCTCGTAGTGAAAGGCTAGGTAGCAGGCCACACCCCCACACCACCCCACGGCACGCCCCCCACGCACCCCACGCCGCCCCCGGCCGCCCACCAGGGGCCCGACTCTGGACCGTTGTCTGTCGAGCAGGGCCCCACACCCCCCGCCGCCCTCACGCCACCCCTTCCTCTACCCTACACGACAGCCCCACGCCGCTGCGCCCCTACGCAGCCCCACACTGCTGCGCCCCTGCGTGGCCCCGCATTGCTGCGCCCCTGCACAGCCCCATGCTGCCGCGCCCATGCGCAGCCCCATGCTGCGCCCCTTCGCATCCCCACGCTGCTACACCCCTGCGCACCCCCACGCTGCAGCGCACCCGCGCGGCCCCGCGCTGCTGCACCCCTGCACAGCCCTCGCTGCTGCGCCCATGCGCGGCCCCACGCCACTGCGCCCCCGCGCAGCCCACACTGCCACGCCCCTGCGCGGCCCCACGCTGCTGCGCCCCTGCGCAGCCCCACGCTGCGCCCCTAGGCAGCCACATACAACACCTTTGCGCAGCCCCACGCTGCTGCGCACCTGCGCAGCTCCGCGCCGCGCCCATACGCGGCCCCATGATGCGCTTTTGCGCGGCCTCCCACCACTGCGCCGCCGCTCGCTGCGCCCCTACGCAGCCCCACGCTGTTGCGCTCCTGCGCAGCCCCACGCCGCGCCCCTCCACGGCCCCACGCTGCCCCCCGGGGCTGCTGCGCGCTGCGCCCCTGCGCAGCCCCACGCTGCTGCGCCCTTGCGCAGCCCCACGCTGCGCCCCTGCGCAGCGCCGCACTGCGCCCCTGTACAACCACACGCTGCGCCCCAGCGCACCCCCATGCCGCTGCGCCCCTACACAGCCCCCCCAACACTGCGCCGCCCCCACAGCTGCTCTGCGCAGCCCCACGCTGCTGCACCCCTGCGCAGCCCCACGCTGCTGCACCCCTGCGCAGCCCCACACTGCTGCACCCCTGCGCAGCCCCAGGCTACTGCACCCCTGCGCGGCCCCACGCTGCGCCCCTACGCAGCGCCGCACTGCGCCCCTGTACAGCCACACGATGCGCCCCAGCGCACCCCCATGCCGCTACGCCCCTACACAGCCCCCCCACCACTGCGCCGCCCCAGACAGCTGCTCCGCACAGCCCCATGCTGCTGCGCCCCTGCGCAGCCCCACGCTGATGCACCCCTGCGCAGCCCCACGCTGCTGCACCCCTGCGCAGCCCCACGCCGCCCTCCAGCGCAGCCCCACGCTGCTGCGCCCCTGCGCAGCCCCACGCTGCGCCCCTGCACAGCCCCATACTACACCTTTGCGCAACGCACAACCCAAGTGCAGCCCCACGCTGCGCCCCTGCGCAGCCCCGCGCTGCTGCGCCCCTGCGCAGCCCCACGCTGCACTCCAGCGCAGCCCCACGCTGCTGCGCCCCTGCGCAGCCCCACGCTGCACTCCAGCGCAGCCCCACGCTGCTGCGCCCCTACGCAGCCCCACGCTGCTGCGCCCCTGCGCAGCCCCACGCTGCACTCCACAGCAGCCCCACGCTGCTGCGCTCCTGCGCAGCCCCACGCCGCGCCCCTCCACGGCCCCACGCTGCCCCCCGGGGCTGCTCCGCGCTGCGCCCCTGCGCAGCCCCACGCTGCTGCGCCCTTGCGCAGTCCCACGCTGCGCCCCTGCGCAGCGCTGCACTGCGCCCCTGTACAACCACACGCTGCGCCCCAGCGCACCCCCATGCCGCTGCGCCCCTACACAGCCCCCCCACCACTGCGCCGCCCCCAGAGGTGCTCTGCGCAGTCCCACGCTGCTGCACCCTGCGCAGCCCCACGCTGCTGCACCACTGCGCAGCCCCACACTGCTGCACCCCTGCGCAGCCCCAGGCTACTGCACCCCTGCGCGGCCCCACGCTGCCCTCCAGCGCAGCCCCACGCTGCTGCGCCCCTGCGCAGCCCCACGCTGCGCCCCTGCGCAGCGCCGCACTGCGCCCCTGTACAGCCACACGCTGCGCCCCAGCGCACCCCCATGCCGCTACGCCCCTACACAGCCCCCCCACCACTGCGCCGCCCCACACAGCTGCTCCGCGCAGCCCCACGCTGCTGCGCCCCTGCGCAGCCCCACGCTGCTGCACCCCTGCGCAGCCCCACGCTGCTGCACCCCTGCGCAGCCCCACGCTGCCCTCCAGCGCAGCCCCACGCTGCTGCGCCCCTGCGCAGCCCCACGCTGCGCCCCTGCACAGCGCCATACTACACCTTTGCGCAACGCACAACCCAAGTGCAGCCCCACGCCGCGCCCCTGCGCAGCCCCACGCTGCACTCCAGCGCAGCCCCACGCTGCTGCGCCCCTGCGCAGCCCCACGCTGCGCTCCAGCGCAGCCCCACGCTACACTCCAGCGCAGCCCCACGCTGCTGCGCCCCTACGCAGCCCCACGCTGCTGCGCCCCTGCGAAGCCCCACGGTGCACTCCAGAGCAGCCCCACGCTGCTGCGCCCCTACGCAGCCCCACGCTGCTGCGCCCACGCTGCTACGCCCCTGCACAGCCCCACGCTGCTGCGCCCCTGCACAGCCCTGGCTGCCGCGCCCCTGCGCAGCCCGACGCTACTGAGCCCCAGCCAAGCCCCGGGTTGCTGCGCCCCTGCACATCCCCACGCTGCCCTCCAGCGCAGCCCCACGCTGCTGCGCCCCTGCACAGCCCCAGGTTGCTGCGCCCACGCTGCTACGCGCCTGCACAGCCCCACGCTACTGCGCCCCTGCACAGCCCTGGCTGCCGCGCCCCTTGCGCAGCCCCACGCTACTACGCCCCTGCCCAGCCCCGGGCTGCTGCGCCCCTGCCCATCCCCACGCTGCTGCTCCCCTGCGCGGCCCCACGCTGTTGCGCCCCTGCGCAACCCCGCGCTGCGCCCCTGCGCCGCCCCAAACCGTTGCGCCCCTACGCAGCCCCACGCTGCGCCCCTACGCAGCCCCACGCTGCGGCGCCCCTGCACGGCCCCATGCCGCGCCCCGGCGCGGCCCCACGCTGCTACGCCCCTAAACAGCCCCACTCTGCTGCACCCCTGCGCGGCCCCGCGCCGCGCCCCTGGACGGCCCCATGCCGCGCCCATACGCGGCCCCACGCTGCACTCCTGCGCGGCCCCGCTCCTGCGCCCCTGCCTAGCCCCGCGCTGCGCCCCTGCACAGCCCCACGCGGCTGCTCCCCTGCACGGCCCCACGCTGCTGCGCCCCTGCGCAACCCCGCGCTTCGCATCTGCGCAGCCCCACGCTGCGCCCCTGCGCGGCCCCGCACTGCGCCCCTGCGCAGCCCCACACTGTTGCGCCCCTGCGCCGCACCACGCTGCGCCCCTACGCAGCCCCACGCTGCGCCCCTACACAGCCCCACACTGCTGCGCCCCTTCACGGCCCCATACCAAGCCCCTGCGCAGCCCCACACTGCTGCGCCCCTGCGCAGCCCCACGCTGCTGCGCCCCTGCGCAGCCCCACGCTGCGCCCCTGCACAGCCCTGGCTGCCGCGCCCCTTGCGCAGCCCCACGCTACTACGCCCCTGCCCAGCCCCGGGCTGCTGCGCCCCTGCCCAGCCCCACGCTGCTGCTCCCCTGCGCGGCCCCACGCTGTTGCGCCCCTGCGCAACCCCGCGCTGCGCCCCTGCGCCGCCCCAAACCGTTGCGCCCCTACGCATCCCCACGCTGCGCCCCTACGCAGCCCCACGCTGCGGCGCCCCTGCACGGCCCCATGCCGCGCTCCGGCGCGGCCCCACGCTGCTACGCCCCTACGCAGCCCCACTCTGCTGCGCCCCTGCGCGGCCCCGCGCCGCGCCCCTGCACGGCCCCATGCCGCGCCCATACGCGGCCCCACGCTGCACTCCTGCGCGGCCCCGCGCTGCGCCCCTGCCTAGCCCCGCGCTGCGCCCCTGCACAGCCCCACGCGGCTGCTCCCCTGCGCGGCCCCACGCTGCTGCGCCCCTGCGCAACCCCGCGCTTCGCATCTGCGCAGCCCCACGCTGCGCCCCTGCGCGGCCCCGCACTGCGCCCCTGCGCAGCCCAAGACTGCTGCGCCCCTGCGCCGCACCACGCTGCGCCCCTACGCAGCCCCACGCTGCGCCCCTACACAGCCCCACACTGCTGCGCCCCTTCACGGCCCCATACCAAGCCCCTGCGCAGCCCCACACTGCTGCGCCCCTGCGCAGCCCCACGCTGCTGCGCCCCTGCGCAGCCCCACGCTGCGCCCCCGCGCAGCCCCATGCTGCGCCCCTGCGCAGCCCAACGCTGCTGCGCCCCTGCGCAGCCCAACACTGCTGCGCCCCATTCGCGGCCCCATGCTGCGCCCCGGCGCAGCTCCGCGCTGCTACACTCCTGCGCAGCCCCACGCTGCTGCGCCCCTGCGCGGCCCCGCGCCGCGCCCCTTCACGGCCCCATGCCACGCCCATACGCGACCCCACGCTGCACTCCTGCGCGGCCCCACGTTGCGCCCCGGCCCAGCCCCGCGCTACGCCCCTACGCGGCCCCACGCTGCGCCCCTGCGCAGCCCCACGCTGCTGCACCCCTCCACGGCCCCATGCCGCGCCCATGCGCCTCTGCACAGCCCCATGCTGCCGCGCCCATGCGCAACCCCATGCTGCGCCCCTTCGCATCCCCACGCTGCTACACCCCTGCGCAGCCCCACGCTGCAGCGCCCCCGCGTGGCCCCGCGCTGCTGCACCCCTGCACAGCCCTCGCTGCTGCGCCCATGCGCGGCCCCACGCCACTGCGCCCCCGCGCAGCCCACACTGCCACGCGCCTGCGCGGTCCCACGCTGCTGCGCCCCTGCGCAGCCCCGCGCTGCGCCCCTAGGCAGCCACATACAACACCTTTGCGCAGCCCCACGCTGCTGCGCACCTGCGCAGCTCCGCGCCGCGCCCATACGCGGCCCCATGATGCGCTTCTGCGCGGCCTCCCACCACTGCGCCGCCGCTCGCTGCGCCCCTACGCAGCCCCACGCTGCTGCGCTCCTGCACAGCCCCACGCCGCGCCCCTCCACGGCCCCACGCTGCGCCCCTGCGCAGCCCCACGCTGCTGCGCCCTTGCGCAGCCCCACGCTGCGCCCCTGCGCAGCGCCGCACTGCGCCCCTGTACAACCACACGCTGCGCCCCAGCGCACCCCCATGCCGCTGCGCCCCTACACAGCCCCCCCACCACTGCGCCGCCCCCACAGCTGCTCTGCGCAGCCCCACGCTGCTGCACCCCTGCGCAGCCCCACGCTGCTGCACCCCTGCGCAGCCCCACGCTGCTGCACCCCTGCGCGGCCCCAGGCTAGTGCACCCCTGCGCGGCCCCACGCTGCCCTCCAGCGCAGCCCCACGCTGCTGCGCCCCTGCGCAGCCCCACGCTGCGCCCCTGCGCAGCGCCGCACTGCGCCCCTGTACAGCCACACGCTGCGCCCCAGCGCACCCCCATGCCACTACGCCCCTACACAGCCCCCCCACCACTGCGCCGCCCCACACAGCTGCTCCGCGCAGCCCCACGCTGCTGCGCCCCTGCGCAGCCCCACGCTGCTGCACCCCTGCGCAGCCCCACGCTGCTACACCCCTGCGCAGCCCCACGCTGCCCTCCAGCGCAGCCCCACGCTGCTGCGCCTCTGCGCAGCCCCACGCTGTGCCCCTGCACAGCCCCATACTACACCTTTGCGCAACGCACAACCCAAGTGCAGCCCCACGCTGCGCCCCTGCGCAGCCCCGCGCTGCTGCGCCCCTGCGCAGCCCCACGCTGCACTCCAGCGCAGCCCCACGCTGCTGCGTCCCTGCGCAGCCCCACGCTGCGCTCCAGCGCAGCCCCACGCTACACTCCAGCGCAGCCCCACGCTGCTGCGCCCCTACGCAGCCCCACGCTGCTGCGCCCCTGCGCAGCCCCACGCTGCACTCCAGAGCAGCCCCACGCTGCTGCGCTCCTGCGCAGCCCGACGCCGCGCCCCTCCACGGCCCCACGCTGCCCCCCGGGGCTGCTCCGCGCTGCGCCCATGCGCAGCCCCACGCTGCTGCGCCCTTGCGCAGTCCCACGCTGCGCCCCTGCGCAGCGCCGCACTGCGCCCCTGTACAACCACACGCTGCGCCCCAGCGCACCCCCATGCCGCTACGCCCCTACACAGCCCCCCCACCACTGCGCCGCCCCACACAGCTGCTCCGTGCAGCCCCACGCTGCTGCGCCCCTGCGCAGCCCCACGCTGCTGCACCCCTGCGCAGCCCCACACTGCTGCACCCCTGCGCAGCCCCACGCTGCTGCACCCCTGCGCAGCCCCACGCTGCTGCGCCCCACGCTGCGCCCCTGCACAGCCCCATACTACACCTTTGCGCAACGCACAACCCAAGTGCAGCCCCGCGCTGCGCCCCTGCGCAGCCCCGCGCTGCTGCGCCCCTGCGCAGCCCCACGCTGCACTCCAGCGCAGCCCCACGCTGTTGCGCCCCTGCGCAGCCCCACGCTGCGCTCCAGCGCAGCCCCACGCTGCACTCCAGCGCAGCCCCACGCTGCTGCGCCCCTACGCAGCCCCACGCTGCTGCGCCCCTGCGCAGCCCCACGCTGCACTCCAGAGCAGCCCCACGCTGCTGCGCCCCTACGCAGCCCCACGCTGCTGTGCCCCTACGCAGCCCCACGCTGCTGCGCCCACGCTGCTACGCCCTTGCACAGCCCCACGCTGCTGCGCCCCTGCACAGCCCTGGCTGCCGCGCCCCTGCGCAGCCCGACGCTACTGAGCCCCAGCCCAGCCCCGGGTTGCTGCGCCCCTGCGCAGCCCCACGCTGCCCTCCAGCGCAGCCCCACGCTGCTGCTCCCCTGCACAGCGCCGCGCTGCTGCGCCTCTGCGCAGCCCCACGCTGCCCTCCAGCGCAGCCCCACGCTGCTGCGCCCCTGCACAGCCCCAGGTTGCTGCGCCCACGCTGCTACGCCCCTGCACAGCCCCACGCTGCTGCGCCCCTGCACAGCCCTGGCTGCCGCGCCCCTTGCGCAGCCCCACGCTACTGCGCCCCTGCCCAGCCCCGGGCTGCTGCGCCCCTGCCCAGCCCCACGCTGCTGCTCCCCTGCGCGGCCCCACGCTGTTGCGCCCCTGCGCAACCCCGCGCTGCGCCCCTGCGCCGCCCCAAACCGTTGCGCCCCTACGCAGCCCCACGCTGCGCCCCTACGCAGCCCCACGCTGCGGCGCCCCTGCACGGCCCCATGCCGCGCCCCGGCGCGGCCCCACGCTGCTACGCCCCTACGCAGCCCCACTCTGCTGCGCCCCTGCGCGGCCCCGGGCCGCGCCCCTACACGGCCCCATGCCGCGCCCATACGCGGCCCCACGCTGCACTCCTGCGCGGCCCCGCTCCTGCGCCCCTGCCTAGCCCCGCGCTGCGCCCCTGCACAGCCCCACGCGGCTGCTCCCCTGCGCGGCCCCACGCTGCTGCGCCCCTACGCAACCCCGCGCTTCGCATCTGCGCAGCCCCACGCTGCGCCCCTGCGCAGCCCCGCACTGCGCCCCTGCGCAGCCCCACACTGCTGCGCCCCTGCGCCGCACCACGCTGCGCCCCTACGCAGCCCCACGCTGCGCCCCTACACAGCCCCACACTGCTGCGCCCCTTCACGGCCCCATACCAAGCCCCTGCGCAGCCCCACACTGCTGCGCCCCTGCGCAGCCCCACGCTGCTGCGCCCCTGCGCAGCCCCACGCTGCGCCCCCGCGCAGCCCCATGCTGCGCCCCTGCGCAGCCCAACGCTGCTGCGCCCCTGCGCAGCCCAACACTGCTGCGCCCTATTCGCGGCCCCATGCTGCGCCCCGGCGCAGCTCCGCGCTGCTACACTCCTGCGCAGCCCCACGCTGTTGCGCCCCTGCGCGGCCCCGCGCCGCGCCCCTTCACGGCCCCATGCCACGCCCATACGCGACCCCACGCTGCACTCCTGCGCGGCCCCACGTTGCGCCCCGGCCGAGCCCCGCGCTGCGCCCCTACGCGGCCCCACGCTGCGCCCCTGCGCAGCCCCACGCTGCTGCACCCCTCCACGGCCCCATGCCGCGCCCATGCGCGGCCCCGCGCTGCGCCCCTGTGCAGCCCCACACTGCTGCGCCCCTGCGCAGCCCCGCGCTACGCCCCTCCGCAGCCCCACGCTGCTGCGCCCCTGCGCCGCCCCACACTGCTGCGCCCCTACGCCGCACCACGTTGCGCCCCTGCGCAACCCCATGCTGCTGCGCCCCTTCACGGCCCCATGCCGCGCCCCGGCGCAGCCCCACGCTGCTGCGCCCCTGCGCAGCCCCACGCTGTGCCCCTGCGCAGCCCCACGCTGCTGCGCCCCTGCACGGCCCCTTGCCGCGCCCCCGCGCAGCCCCATACCGCGCCCCGGCGCAGCCCCACGCTGCTGCGCCCCTGCGCAGCCCCACGCTGCTGCGCCACTGCACGGCCCCTTGCCGCGCCCCCGCGCAGCCCCACGCTGCGCCTCTGCGTAGCCCAACGCTGCTGCGCCCCTACGCAGCCCCCAGATGCGCCCCATTCGCGGCCCCACGCTACGCCCCGGCGCGGCCCCGCGCTGCCATGCCCCTGCGCAGCCCCACGCTGCTGCGCCCCTGCGCCACCCCGCGCTGCGCCCCTGCGCAGCCCCACGCTGCTGCGCCCCTGCACGGCCCCACGCTGCGCCCCTACGCAGCCCCACTCTGCTGCGCCCCTGCGCGGCCCCGGGCCGCGCCCCTACACGGCCCCATGCCGCGCCCATACGCGGCCCCACGCTGCACTCCTGCGCGGCCCCGCTCCTGCGCCCCTGCCTAGCCCCGCGCTGCGCCCCTGCACAGCCCCACGCGGCTGCTCCCCTGCGCGGCCCCACGCTGCTGCGCCCCTGCGCAACCCCGCGCTTCGCATCTGCGCAGCCCCACGCTGCGCCCCTGCGCAGCCCCGCACTGCGCCCCTGCGCAGCCCCACACTGCTGCGCCCCTGCGCCGCACCACGCTGCGCCCCTACGCAGCCCCACGCTGCGCCCCTACACAGCCCCACGCTGCTGCGCCCCTTCACGGCCCCATACCAAGCCCCTGCGCAGCCCCACACTGCTGCGCCCCTGCGCAGCCCCACGCTGCTGCGCCCCTGCGCAGCCCCACGCTGCGCCCCCGCGCAGCCCCATGCTGCGCCCCTGCGCAGCCCAACGCTGCTGCGCCCCTGCGCAGCCCAACACTGCTGCGCCCTATTCGCGGCCCCATGCTGCGCCCCGGCGCAGCTCCGCGCTGCTATACTCCTGCGCAGCCCCACGCTGTTGCGCCCCTGCGCGGCCCCGCGCCGCGCCCCTTCACGGCCCCATGCCACGCCCATACGCGACCCCACGCTGCACTCTTGCGCGGCCCCACGTTGCGCCCCGGCCCAGCCCCGCGCTGCGCCCCTACGCGGCCCCACGCTGCGCCCCTGCGCAGCCCCACGCTGCTGCACCCCTCCACGGCCCCATGCCGCGCCCATGCGCGGCCCCGCGCTGCGCCCCTGTGCAGCCCCACACTGCTGCGCCCCTGCGCAGCCCCGCGCTACGCCCCTCCGCAGCCCCACGCTGCTGCGCCCCTGCGCCGCCCCACACTGCTGCGCCCCTACGCCGCACCACGTTGCGCCCCTGCGCAACCCCATGCTGCTGCGCCCCTTCACGGCCCCATGCCGCGCCCCGGCGCAGCCCCACGCTGCTGCGCCCCTGCGCAGCCCCACGCTGTGCCCCTGCGCAGCCCCACGCTGCTGCGCCCCTGCACGGCCCCTTGCCGCGCCCCCGCGCAGCCCCATACCGCGCCCCGGCGCAGCCCCACGCTGCTGCGCCCCTGCGCAGCCCCACGCTGCTGCGCCACTGCACGGCCCCTTGCCGCGCCCCCGCGCAGCCCCACGCTGCGCCCCTGCGTAGCCCAACGCTGCTGCGCCCCTACGCAGCCCCCAGATGCGCCCCATTCGCGGCCCCACGCTACGCCCCGGCGCGGCCCCGCGCTGCCATGCCCCTGCGCAGCCCCACGCTGCTGCGCCCCTGCGCCACCCCGCGCTGCGCCCCTGCGCCGCCCCAAACCGTTGCGCCCCTACGCAGCCCCACGTTGCGCCCCTACGCAGCCCCACGCTGCGGCGCCCCTGCACGGCCCCACGCTGCGCCCCTGCGCAGCCCCACGCTGCTGCGCCCCTGCACGGCCCCTTGCCGCGCCCCCGCGCAGCCCCATACCGCGCCCCGGCGCAGCCCCACGCTGCATCGCCCCTCCGCAGCCCCACGCTGCGCCCCTCCGCAACCCCACGCTGCTGCGCCCCTGCACGGCCCCTTGCCGCGCCCCCGCGCAGCCCCACGCTGCGCCCCTGCGCAGCCCAACGCTGCTGCGCCCCTACGCAGCCCCCAGCTGCGCCCCATTCGTGGCCCCACGCTACGCCCCGGCGCAGCCCCGCGCTGCCATGCCCCTGCGCAGCCCCACGCTGCTGCGCCCCTACGCGGCCCCGCGCCGCGCCCCTTCACGGCCCCATGCCACGCCCATGCGCGGCCCCGCGCTGCGCCCCTGCGCAGCCCCACGCCGCTGCACCCCTCCACGGCCCCATGCCGCGCCCAAGCGCGGCCCGGCACTGCGCCCCTGCGTAGCCCCACGCTGCTGCGCCCCTGCGCAGCCCCGCGCTGCGCCCCCCCTCAGCCCCACACTGCTGCGCCCTTGCCCCGCCCCACACTGCTGCGCCCCTACGCAGCCCCACGCTGCGCCCCTACTCAGCCCCACGCTGCGCCCCTGCGCAGCCCCACGCTGCGCCCCTACTCAGCCCCACGCTGCGCCCCTGCGCAGCCCCACGCTGCTGCCCCCCTTCACGGCCCCATGCCGCGCACCGGCGTAGCCCCAGGCTGCTGCGCCCCTGCGCAGTCCCACACTGTTGCGCCCCTGCGCCGCCCCACACTGCTGCGCCCCTGCGCGGCCCCACGCTGCGCCCCTGCGCAGCCCCACGCTGCGCCCCTACTCAGCTCCACGCTGCGCCCCTGCGCAGCCCCACGCTGCTGCGCCCCTTCACGGCCCCATGCCGCGCCCCGACGCAGCCCCACGCTGCTGCGCCCCTGCGCAGCCCCACGCTGCTGCGCCCCTGCGCGGCCCCGCGCCGCGCCCCCGCGCAGCCCCACGCTGCGCCCCTGCGTGGCCCAGCTGCGCCCCTGCGTGGCCCAGCGCTGCTGCGCCCCTGCGCGGCCCCACGCCGCGCCCTTGCGCGGCCCCATGCCGCGCCTTTGCGCGGCTTCACGCTGCGCCCCTGAACACCCCCACGCTGCGCCCCTGCGCAGCCCCACGCTGCTGCGCCCCTGCGCAGCCCCGCGCTGCGCCCCTGCGCAGCCCCGCGCTGCGCCCCTGCGCAGCCCCACACTGCTGCGCCCCTGCGCAGCCCCACACTGCTGCGCCCCTGCGCCGCCCCACACTGCTGCGCCCCTGCGCGGCCCGACGCTGCGCCCCTGCGCAGCCCCACGCTGCGCCCCTACTCAGCTCCACGCTGCGCCCCTGCGCAGCCCCACGCTGCTGCGCCCCTTCACGGCCCCATGCCGCGCCCCGACGCAGCCCCACGCTGCTCCGCCCCTGCGCAGCCCCACGCTGCTGCGCCCCTGCGCAGCCCCGCGCCGCGCCCCCGCGCAGCCCCACGCTGCGCCCCTGCGTGGCCCAGCGCTGCTGCGCCCCTGCGCGGCCCAACGCCGCGCCCTTGCGTGGCCCCATGCCGCGCCTTTGCGCGGCTTCACGCTGCGCCCCTGAGCAGCCCCACGTTGCGCCCCTGCGCAGCCCCACGCTACTGCGCCCCTGCGCAGCCCCACGCCACTGCGCCCCTGCGCAGCCCCGCGCCGCGCCCCTGCGCAGCCCCACGCTGCACCCCCGCGCAGCCCCAAGCCGCGCCCCTACGCGGCCCCATGCCGCGCTCATGCGCGGCCCCGCGCTGCGCCCCTGCGCAGCCCCACGCTGCACCCCTGCGCAGCCCCACGCCGCGCCCCTGCGCAGCCCCACGCTGCACCCCCGCGCAGCCCCACGCCGCGCCCCTACGCGGCCCCATGCCGCGCCCATACGCGGCCCCACGCTGCACCCCTGCGCGGCCGCACGCTGCACCCCTGCGCGGCCCCACGCTGCTGCGCCCCTGCGCCGCCCCACACGGCTGCGCCCCTGCACCGCACCACGCGGCGCCCCTGCGCAGCCCGGGCAGGGAGCAACCCCCCCCCCCCCCCTCAAGGAACGGCCGCCCTCGGGAGCCCTCGCCGAGCCCCCGGGGGCCTCTCAGGGTTCGCCCCCGAGCCCGCCCGGCCCTTCCACGCCCCCCCTCACCAGCCGCAGCCCAGAGGCCCGCCCGGTCTCCCCCGCACCGGCCCACAACCACCAAGGACCCGGGCCCCGGAGCCCCGGTGCCCAGCCCCGCCCGCCCCCCCGGTACCCCTCCGGCGGAGCCCGTCCCGGTCCGGTTCGGCCGCGAGGGGACGGCGTGGCGCTCCCCCCCGCCTCCACCAGGATTCGCCCCCGTGGATGATGCTCGGCGGGATTCGTCCCCGCCGAGCGGGGTGCGGGCCCCACCGTAGACTGCGGCCCCGCCGACACCTCGCGCGCCCCGGGCTGCCCGGCCGACTTTGGCCAGCCCCGGCCGCTCCTCCGCCCGGTTGGCCGCATGGTGACGCTCTGCGGCTGAGCTCACCGCACCCCCGTCCCCCTCGCGTGCGCACACACCCACCAGCCCACAGCCGCCCCCCCCCTCCAACGTGCACGCCGACCCCATGGAGTGGGGCTCTCAGGGCCGCCGCCGACCACCGGCCGGTCCGCCTGCGCCGCCCTGCGGCCGCCACGGGCCCCGCACCCGCATGGCGCCGCCTCCGCCTCGGCCGCCCGCCGCACCCACGCGCCCAGCCCAGGCCTCGGCCCCCAGGCCACGCTTCCAGCTTGCCGCTGGTCCCGCGGCCCGCAGTGGGGCCCGCATCGGGCGCGCCGACGCCCTTGCACACGCGCCCCCCACGGCAAGGCCAGCGCGGCGCGCGTGGCCCCGGCGCGCCCGCCGACCCCATGGAGTGGGGATCTCAGGGCCACCGCCGGCCGCCGGCTGGTCCGCCCACACCGCCCCGCGACCGCCACGGGCCCCGCACCCGCATGGCGCCGCCTCCGCCTCGGCCGCCCGCCGCTACTCACGCGCCCGGCCCAGGCCTCAACCCCCCCGCCGGCCGTGCCGCGCGGCCTCCCGCACACGGAACGCAGGGACGGGCACCAGGGGATAGACCATACATAGTCCCCGCCCCCTCCACCCCCCTTACTCCACCTCCGCACAGGACGTAGCCCCCTCCCCTGTCGCGGGGGAGTGGCGGCTGGAAGCAAGGGGAACCGGGGCCCCGCGGGTCTCCGGACAGGTGGTCCCCGCATCCCGCCCCCCATCCCGCCTCCGTTTCGCACAGGTGCGCACGCCCTCCCCCCACGGCGGGGGAGGGCTCCAGGGTAACTTCCACAAGTAGCCCCACCCTCCTCCACACGCCCCCCCCCCCCCTCCACACCACGGCGCCCCCCCCCCCCCCCCCCCTCGGTCGTCGTCGGCGCACGCCCGGCCAGCGTGACGCCGGCCGACTGCTCCCTTGCGCCCTGCCCAGGGAGAGCGTGTCTGGCAATTTCTCCCGCCGGCACGTGCTGGGTGCCCTCAACAACAACAACAACAACAACAATATATATATATATATATATATATATATGTGTGTGTGTGTGTGTGTGTGTGTGTGTGTGTGTGTGTGTGTGTATATATATATGTGTGTGTGTGTGTGTGTGTGTGTGTGTATATGTATATATATATATATATATATATACATATATATATATATATATATATATATATATATATATATATATATATATATATATATATATATATATATATATATATATATATATATATATATATATATATATATATATATATAGTCATAGACATAGTCATAACCACTTATCATGCCGTCTACAGGAGTTACCGGGCATCTCGCGCCGACAGGTGGTTCCTGCCTCGCTCGATCCCGTGGGTCCCAGGGCTGCCTGAGGTGGCCCACAGCATGACGGAGGACCCAGAGGACCGGGGATACCGGCAAACCAGGCTTTGGGGGCAGTGGCAACTGCAAAGCGTTAGCATTAGCAACGGCGACGGACGCTGGCCCGTTTATTCGCCGGGGGTAAGGGGGCAAGGCATAGCAACGCAGCAGCATCGCAACAAGCAATAAGCAAGGGCCTCTCTGTCCGGCGCAAAGCGGCAACCAAGGAACAAAGCAGCACGCATGCGGCGAAGCGAGAGCGGACCCTCCGTCGTTCGCGTACCCCCGCCACCGTGGAGACGTCCATCACCCGTGACCCCACGGAATCCATTGCCGTCTGCGTACTCGTAATTGCCCACCACCCGTGACTCCAGGTATCCCTCTGCCAGCACGCAATAGCCCGTATATGCATAGCCAGGATTTCTGGGAGGCTCCAGCCTAGCCTGGCCCTCAGCTTTCATCGCCCCCATGTCCCCACAATGTACGCCGCCGACCCACTGCACCAGTCCCCTAGGATAGTACAGAAACACGGTATCAACTCCACGTCCCCGCGGCCCTGAGCTGCTCCCACACCCCATATATATACCATGCCGGCACTCCATGTCAGGGGCCAGCACCCAATCAGCTTCGAGGCATCCACTTGCCCACGTATAATATAACTTGAGGGTCTACAGGGGGGGACGCCGGCCGCTACGCCACGGGAGTGGCGCAACCCGTGAATATCGCTGGCTGGGATTCGGGCTAGTGGGTGCCGTAGCTTGGTTATCGACCCCCTGTAGGGGTACCCACCAGAGGCTCGCCCCGGGATGTGGTAACCAGGTGCACCTCATCTGGCCCACATACTTTGCCCTGGCGCCTACCCTTGACCCTTACCTGCACTGTTTGGCCAGCTCCCGTGGTTGCGCCTCTTCCGCCACTGCAGCGGCCATGCCGCAGGTTCGGCCCCCACCGACGACGTGGCGAGCCTACTTATAGCATTGGCCCGCGCGCCACCCCCCGGACCACTCAGCACGCCGCTCCTTCTCCCTCCTCGCCTCTAGCCGACCGGACTGGCGCCCCCCAGGGGTTAGCCGTTACAATGGTGAGGCGACCGCATATTCTTCGCTACGACGCCACGCAGTACCGCCGTTGCCACGCCGATGCCACCTGCGAGCCGCCACGACACACACCACCGCAACCACAAGGCCATGGTCAGAGGTTAGACTATGTACATGCCCGCAGGCACGGTCCCTCTAGTTTGTTAACGGGGCCAGGGGATGCCCCCACGCTCCCCCCGAGTTGTTAGAGGGGTCAAGGGGACACCCCAGTACCGCCATGCATCCCCGCAGCTCCCCCACTGTACGGTTCCCCAGTACCGCCGCGTACCCCCACCGTACGGACCCCAGTACCGCCGCATATACCCCCAAGACGCCAGTACACCGTCACCTTGAGCTCCACGTGCCCCCCGTGAGTGCTCCTCCCAGGCCGCCACGCCGTCTCCAGGACGCCCGCCATACTGTCCACCTGACGACCTCGCTGTCATATCCTTCTACGCACACATCTTCGCCTCGTCGCCGCCCCTGGGGCCTGCAGGTAACCCCGTAACCCCCAGACAACTCCGTGCACCCCCGGTGTACCCCGAGCAACCACTCCCGTAACTGCCGTAGCCGGGCCGCCAGTAGAGACTCCGGTGCCATGGAAATATCCTACAGGGGTTTGGGCCTTATTACCCTGGTCGGGACGACCCATGACACCTCACTGTTGTATGCGGCGACCCGGGGGAGGCGGGTGAAGCATCCCTGTCTGACCCTCATGCACGGGGGCAGTACGGCTCACCATCAGGCCGGCACGACCTGTCACATCGCGTTGGCCGTCATACGCCGCCTGCCAGTACCGCACAATCAGGCCATGAGGGCACTGCTTCTCAGGCGCTACCTCCTCCGCTGCGTCCAGCGTAGGGACGGTAGCAGGTGCACCCACAATTCCTAACCCCATCAATCAGCATCACCCCCGGCCCCCACCACGCCGTCACCATTTCCTCCGTGATGCCACAACCAGAGTATCCGCGAGTCGCCCTCCAGAGCCGCCCACCACAGCATCAGGGGCAGGGCCGCCGACGGCGCTCCAAGGCACCGTAACCCTTCCACTCGGACGCTCTTCAGGTCACCCTGGATTGTCTTCCAGGCACTCGAGGACATCTGTCCAGAGTGCCGCAGTGCCCACCTCGCCTTAGGCCACCCCCTATCGGCACGCTCCTTACATGTCCCGCATAGTGGGACGGAGGCACACTGATGAACCCAAACTGACGCCGTTTCCCTGCACCCGTGGCATCGCTGCGGAATCACAGACCGCGACGGAACGCAGCTACCATCACAACACTGCGACCATAGGTCCTGCCATACATCGCAGCACGCGTCCTGGAGTCCGAGCAAAGCACCCGCCAGCGTGCGTGCTGTGGCACAACTGAGGAGGCTGCGCCTCGCTTCCACCCACGTGGACACCGGGCGGAGTATATGTATGTATGTATATATATATATATATATATATATATATATATATATATATATATATATATATATATATATATATATATATATATATATATATATATATATATATATATTATATATATATAATATATATATATATATATATATATAATCTCCCACTTTGCGTCGGAATGACCCCCCCCCCGTAAAAACGCCTATATATATATATATATATATATATATATATATATATACATATATATATATATATATATATATATATATATATATATATATATATATATATGTATATATATATATATATATATATATATATCCTCCAATCTACACCCCTCTCCCAACCCTAGGGTGGCTCCACCATAACGGCTAACGTACGTGCGAAGGGCACAAAGTGTGCATACATGTGCTGGAAGGGCTAAACTCGGTCAAAACGGGCTCAAAACGGGCTAAAACCACTTGTTTGAGCATCCCAAATGGTCCGGGGTCACTTTTGGAAAAACGCGTTTTTGACCCATTTTTGACTCATTTTTGGTCCCAAAATGGCCCATTTCAAGGCATTTTGGGATGTTCCATGAGCCAAAACCCGTTGCCAAGGGCTCAAAATGGGCTAAAACCACTTGTTGGAGCATCATAAATGGTCCAAGATCATTTTGGGAAAAACGCGTTTTTGACCCTTTTTGACGCATTGCTGGTCCCAAAACGGCCCATTTTCAAGGCATTTTGGGATTTTCCATGGCCCAAAACGCACCACCACGGGCTCAAAACGGCCTAAAAACACTTTTTTGAGCATCCCAAGTGGTCTAGGAACAACTTTGGAAAAAATGATTTTTTTCGCCTTGGGGACCCCTGGTGGACCCACCGTTGGCCCCCGCCGTGCTCGGGCCGGGCTGCCCTCCGACTGCACCAAGTGACCACTAGTACGGGGGTCTACGCATCTCGTTGGGCCATTCCGAGGGGTGGAAACCACAAAAGTGGGGGATTGCGGGTGGACTAGGTGCCCTCGGAATCGATTTTGAGCCACGTAAGCCCAAGATACGGTCCGTGCTTGGTTTCGGGGGGTTGGTGCATATTGCGCCGTTTTTTGGGGCTTTTTGGCAGCTTTTTGGGCCGTTTCTCGGACATATCGTGGAGTTGAAGGGCACTAGAGGGCTCTTTGACACGGTGAAGTCAAGCCGCACGTGGATGTGGCCACCGTTTTCCTTCGTTTGGCGTTTCGCCCGGGTTTGGGGGCTATTTTGGGCGAAAATGGCTGTTTTTGGCCCAAAGCAGCGCAGATTTGGGAGGGCACCTCCCGACTTGGGGCCACCGCCCCGGGCCGCCACCGTGAGTTTTTGGCTCAAAACTTGGATTTGGCAAGGCCAGCACCTAGGCTCTAGGATGGCCAAATTAGAGTCAAACCCGAGGCGATGGGAAGGGGCAATGGCCAAAACGGAACGGTGACGTGTTGTTGTTGCTTGTTAGCTAAATTTAAGGGGAGAGGGGTGTAGTAATATATATATATATATATATATATATATATATATATATATATATATATATATATATATATGGCATATCCGAGGCAGTGTACCTACCAGGGTGTAGGGTAGAAGGAGGGGTCGGGTGGGGTGTAGGGGACCCCCCCCCCTATTTTGAGGGTGGGGAATCCGTTTTTGAGGGTTAGAGAAGGATTTTGGAGTGGTTTACCTCGTCAAAACGGAAAATATCCGTCTCGAACATGCTCGCATAGAGTGATGAACGGGTCACGATGCTGCAGGATTTTGGCGCCACTGGAATTCTTGACGTTCTGGAAGAGGTGCTCGGACTTGACACCACCACGATTTCGGATCCAATTTTTGAGTATTCCCCACCGCCCATCAATGGTGTTCGTGTGGACCCGGCGGCCACAAGAGAAGGGGACCCCAAATCGCACTGCAAACAAGGAGAAACCACGGCGGTGACCGGTGCTCAACACAGGTTCAACGTCGTGACAATGCCAGCTGATGCGAGCAGACTCAATAACAGCAGCGCGAATCACAGGGCCTGGATATTGTGCAGAAAGAGTGTTCATGAGCTGCAAAAACAGGAGAAGAGTGTCCCAAATCCTTCTCTAACCCTCAAAAACGGATTCCCCACCCTCAAAATAGGGGGGGGGGTCCCCTACACACCCACCCGACCCCTCCTTCTACCCTACACCCTGGTAGGTACACTGCCTCGGATATGCCATATATATATATATAATATATATATATACATATATATATATATATATATATATATATATGTATATATATGTATATATATCCTCTAATCTACACCCCTCTCCCAACTCTAGGTGGCTCCACCACACGGCTCTAAGGTGCAGGCGAAGGGCACAAAGTTGTGCATACATGTGGTGGAAGGGGCTAAAACTCGGTCAAAACGGGCTCAAACGGGCTAAAAACACTTGTTTTGAGCATCCCAAATGGTTTGGGATCACTTTTGGAAAAACGCGTTTTGACCCATTTTTGACCCATTTTTGTCCAAAATGGCCCATTTTCAAGGCATTTTGGGATTTTCCATAAGCCCCAAACCTGTCGCCAGGGCTCAAAAACGGGCTAAGACCACTTGTTTGAGCATCATAAATGGTCCAGGATCACTTTTGGAAAAAACACGGTTTTTCACCCATTTTTGACGCATTGTTGGTCCAAAACGGCCCATTTTCAAGGTATTTTTTGGATTTTCCATGGCCCAAAACGCGCCACCACGGGCTCAAAACGGCCTAAAAACACTTGTTTTGAGCATCCCAAGTGTCTAGGAACAACTTTGGAAAAAAATCTTTTTTTCGCCCCGGGGACCTTGGTGACCACCTTTGGCCCCCACTGTTGCGTGGGCTGGCCGGCCCTCCGGCTGCACCAAGTGACCCCTGGTACGGGGGTCTACGTGGATCGTTGGGCGATTCTGAGGCTTGGAAACCATAAAAAGTGGGGGTTGCGGGTGGACTAGGTGCCCTCGGAATTCGGTTTTGAGCCACGTAGCCCAAGATACGGCCCGTTCTTGGTTTCGGGGTGCTGGTGCACATGGCGCAGATTTTGAGGCTTTTTGGCGCCTTTTTGGGCCGTTTCTCGGACATATCGTGGAGCCAGAGGGTACCAAAGGTCCCTTGGTCACGAGAAAGTCAAGCCGCACCGTGGAGTGTAGCAGCCGTTTGCCTTCGTTTGGCTGTTTTGAACCCTTACTAGGGCTGTTTTGGGCGAAAAATGGCTGTTTTTGGCCCAAAACTGCGCAGATTTGGGAGGGCAACCTCCCGACTTGGCGCCCCCGCCCCGGGCCGCCAGCGTGAGTTTTTGGCTCAAAACTTGGATTTGGCAAGGGCACCACTAGGCTCTAGGATGGCTAAAGTAGAGTCAAGCCCGAGGCGATGGGAAGGTGCAGTGGCCAAAACGGAATGGTGACGTGTTGTTGTTGTTGTTGTTGTTGTTGTTGCTTGTTAGCTAGATTTAAGGGGAGAGGGCTGTAGTAATATATATATATATATATATATATATATATATATATATATATATTGAAGATGGCGATGCTACCCACGTGCTGGCCGAAGGCTTTGGGGCCTGCAGCAAGCCCAGCGCTGCCCCAACCGTATCACCAGGGTACTCACCGGTCAAGTAGTCAGGGACGTAGCTGTCCGCAGCGTTGGGGCCCAACCACCTCTTGCGGTGAGGACCACCCCAGTCCGACAAATCCACCTGGGGCTCCTTCATGCTTCCCTGCACCTGTGAACATGGCCACAGACGGCGTGTACTGGCCGATAATCTCAAGGGTCAACCCGTTCACCGCGAACGGATCAGCATTGTGGGAGCCCAGTGCTCAACAGGGCCCTGCCGGTGACGGCAGCCTGCACATAGCAGCCGACAAGGAGAGCATCGCCAATCGGCCCTTCTTGTTCTCCTTCACCTTCAGTTCGTCAGCCGTGTCAGGTCGTCGGCCAAACCCAGAGGGTAAATCACTTGCCACTAGGGTACACCAGATCAAGGTCCCGTCCACCGAATGGACCACCGTTCACACGGTGAGCCTCGATGGCACCCATCATGACAACTTGCTGGCCAACTCGGCAAGGATGGACTGGGCGCTCACCAACGCGGGGGCACCCATGCAAATCCAGACATAAGACTCGAAGATCATGGCACCAGCCTTGAACCACACACCTTTGCTGGCACCACTGTCGATGGTAGTGTACGTCTGCAGCTGCCCAGGGGTCAGGCACAGAGAGTACCCAACATTGGCGTAAGCACGTCGCAAAGCACGGCGCAGGCACGAGGCACGGCACTTGTCCCTCTGCAGGGGGGGGGGGGGGCTTGCCGTGTGGCTCCCGCGTCGCCCTTCCTACCCTGCGTTCGCACCCCGGGTGGCCCCCCCCGCTGGGGCTTGCACGGCGCGTGCTTCCTTCGGGCACGGTCGTGTGGTCCGTCCCGCACCCTCTCGCCGCTACCTCCCCATCTTGCCGCTTTGTCCTCGGGGGGAGGGGGGGGCGCTGTCCGCCCTCCCTACCTTCATCCCCCACCCTTGGGGGGGCGGAGGTGTGTGGGGGGGGGGAACCTTGTCGTCACCCCTTCGTTGCACGCATGTCGCAGGCACGACGCAAGCACGGCGCAGGCACGAGGCGCGGCACCTGTCCCTCTGCTGGGGGGGGGGGCATGCCTTGTGGCTCCCGTCGTCGCCCTTCCTCACCCTGCGTTTGCACCCCCGGTGGTCCCCCCGCTGGGGCTTGCACGGCGCGTGCTCTCTACGGGCACGGTCGTGTGGTCCGTCCCGCACCCTCTCGCCGCTGCCTCCCCACCCTGCTGCCGCTTTGTCCTCGGGGGGGGGGGGGGCGCTTTTCGCCCCCCCCTACCTGCATCCCCCACCCTTGGGGGGGCGGAGGTGTGTGGGGGGGGGGGGGGGGCGCCCTTGTCGTCTTCCCTCCGCAGCACGCACGTCCCAGGCACGACGCAAGCACGGCGCAGGCACGAGGCGCGGCACTTGTCCCTCTGCTGGGGGGGGGGGGGCTTGCCGTGTGTCACCCGTCGTCGCCCCTCCTACCCTGCGTGCGCACCCCCGGGGGGGCGGAGGTGTGTGGGGGGGGGGGGGGGCGCCCTTGTCGTCGTCCCTTCGTTGCACGCATGTCGCAGGCAAGACGCAAGCACGACGCAAGCACGGGGTGAGGCACTTGGCTGAGGTCAGAGTCGGTTTCAGGACGCGCACGGCGCACGGCACGACGCATGGCAACTATCCCCTACCCCGCCCCCTCTGCTCCCTCCCTCGCCCTCTGTGCTCGCTTGGTGCCGAGCAAAGCCCCTGTCTCCCTCGTCGCTCCCTCTCTCTGCCCGGCTGTCCGGCCTTCGCTCACCTCCTAAGTGCCCTACCTCTTTCGCCCAGCCGATGCCCTCTTCCCTCGTCCTTGCCGGCCCTCGATGCATGACACTACGCAGGACAAATATATATATATATATATATATATATATATATATATATATATATATAGGTTAGGGGGCAACAGAGAGCTCTTGGGCGCGGTGAAGTCAAGCCGCACGTGGAGTGTAGCAACCGTTTCCCTTCGTTTGGCCGTTTCGACGGGATTTCGGGGCGGTTTTGGGCCAAAAAAGGCTGTTTTGGGCCACAAAATGCGCAGTTTTGGGAGGGCACCTCCCAATTTGGCACCCCCGCCCCGGGGCGACACCGGTGAGTTTTTGGCTCAAAAGTTGGATTTGGCGAGGCCACCACCTAGGCTCTAGGATGGCTAGAGTAGAGTAGAGCCCGGAGCGATGAGGCGGAGCAATGGCCAAAACGGAAAGGAGAAGTGCTTGTTGTTGCTTGCTTGCTTGTTAGCTAGATTTAAGGGTGAGAGGGGTGCGGTAATATATATATATATATATATATATATATATATATATATATATATATATACCTAGAGTTGGGGAGAGGGGTGTAGATTGGAGGATATATATATATATATATATATATATATATATATATATATATATATATATATATATATATATATATATATATATATATATATATATATATATATATATATATATATATATATATATATATATATATATATATATATATTACTACACCCCTCTCCCCTTAAATTTAGCTAACAAGCAACAACCAACAACAAGCAACAACAAGCAACAACACGTCTCCTTGCCGTTTTGGCCATTGCTCCGTCCCAACGCTTCGGATCATTTGCCCATGTAGCCATCTTGGAGCCTAGGTGGTGGCCTTGCCAAATCCAAGTTTTGAGCCAAAAACTCACCGGTGGCGGCCCGGGGCGGTGGCGCCAAGTCGGGAGGTGCCCTCCCAAATCTGCGCAGTTTTGGGCCAAAAACAGCTATTTTCGCCCAAAATAGCCCCACAAACCCGGGCGAAACGCCCAAACGAAGGGAAACGGCTGCTACATTCCACGTGCGGCTTGACTTCGCCGTGTCAAAGAGCCCTCTAGTGCCCTTCAGCTCCACGATATGTCCGAGAAACGGCCCAAAAAGGTGCCAAAAAGCCCAAAAACGGCGCAATATGCACCAGCACCCCGAAACCAAGCACGGGCCGTATCTTGGGCTACGTGGCTCAAAATCCGATTCCGAGGGCACCTAGTCCACCCGCAACCCCCCACTTTTTATGGTTTCCAAGCCTCAGAATCGCCCAACGAGACACGTCAACGAGACACGTAGACCCCCCGTACTAGTGGTCACTTGGTGCAGTCGGAGGGCAGCCCGGCCCGCGCACGGCGGGGGCCAACGGTGGGTCCACCAGGGTCACCAGGTCGAAAAAAATCATTTTTTCCAAAGTTGTTCCCGGACCACTTGGGATGCTCAAACACGTGTTTTTGGCCCGTTTTGAGCCCGTGGTGGCGTGTTTTGGGCCACGGAAAATCCCAAAATGCCTTGAAAATGGGCCGTTTTGGGACCAACAATGCGTCAAAAATGGGTCAAAAACGCGTTTTTCCAAAAGTGATCCTGGACCATTTATGGTGCTCAAACAAGTGGTTTTAGCCCATTTTGAGCCCGTGGCGACGGGTTTTGGCCCTTGGAAAATCCCAAAATGACTTGAAAATGGGCCATTTTGGGACCAAAAATGGGTCAAAAATGGGTCAAAAACGTGTTTTTCCAACAGTGATCCCGGACCATTTGGGATGCTCAATCAAGTGTTTTGAGCCCATTTGCAGCCCGTTTTGACCAAGTTTAGCACCTTTCACCACATGTATGCACCACTTTGTGCCCTTCGCACGTACCTTAGAGCCGTGTGGTGGAGCCACCTAGAGTTGGGAGAGGGGTGTAGATTGGGGGATATATATATATATATATATATATGTATATATATATATATATATATATATGTATATATATATATATATATATATATGTATATATATATATATATATGTATATATATATATATATATATATATATATATATATATGTATATATATATATATATATATATATATATATATATATATATATCCTCCAATCTACACCCCTCTCCCCAACTCTAGGTGGCTCCACCATCCGGCTCTAAGGCACGTGCGAAAGGTACAACGTGGTGCATACATGTGGCGGAAGG